>OZ024870.1:48637258-49837258 GCA_964017185.1 Rugalucina vietnamica
CGTTAACACTAAGCTTTGCGGTTACAATGCGTTAAAACTAAGCGTTGTAGTTAAAACCGTTAATGACAACACGTAAACACTAAGCTTTGCATTTGCAACCATTAAAACCATGTCAACACGTTAAAACTAAGCGTTGTAGTTATAACCGTTAATTGCAACACGTTAGCACTAAGCATTGCATTTGCAACCGTTAATACCGTGGCAACATGTTAAAACTAAGCGTTGCAGTTAAAACCGTTACTGACAACACGTAAACACTAAGCTTTGCATTTGCAACCGTTAAAACCGTGTCAACACGTTGAAACTAAGCGTTGTATTTAAAACCGTTAATGGCAACACGTAAACACTAAGCTTTGCATTTGCAACCGTTAAAACAGTTGCAAACGTTAGTGTCAACATGTAAGCACTAACCGTTACAGTTGCAACCTTTAATGGCAAGACGTTAACATTAAGCGTTAGTGGCAACACGTTAAAGCTAAGCGTTGCAGTTGCAAACGTTAGTGTCAACATGTAAGCACTAACCGTTGCAGTTGCAACCTTTAAAGGCAACACGTTAACATTAAGCATTGCAGTTGCAAGCGTTAGTGGCAACACGTTAAAACTAAGCGTTGCAGTTACAACCGTTAGTGTCAACATTATAACAGTAAGTGTAGCATTTGCTTACGTTAATTTCAACACGTTAACACGTTGCAACCGTTTATGTCAACATGATAACACTTAGCATTGCAGTTGCAACCGTTAGTGTCAACATGTTTACACTAAGCGTTGCAGTTGCAACCGTTAATGACAACACATTAACACTAAGCATTGCGGTTACAATGCGTTAAAACTAAGCGTTGTAGTTAAAAAAGTTAATGACAACACGTAAACACTAAGCTTTGCATTTGGAACCATTAAAACCATGTCAACACGTTAAAACTAAGCGTTGTAGTTATAACTGTTAATTGCAACACGTTAGCACTAAGCATTGGATTTGCAACCGTGGCAACATGTTAAAACTAAGTGTTGTAGTTAAAACCGTTAATGGCAACACGTTAAAACTAAGCTTTGCATTTGCAACCGTTAAAACAGTTGCAAAGGTTAGTGTCAACATGTAAGCACTAACCGTTACAGTTGCAACCTTTAATGGCAAGACGTTAACATTAAGCGTTAGTGGCAACACGTAAAAGCTAAGCGTTGCAGTTGCAAACGTTAGTGTCAACACGTAAGCACTAACCGTTGCAGTTGCAACCTTTAAAGGCAACACGTTAACATTAAGCATTGCAGTTGCAAGCGTTAGTGTCAACATTACAGTAAGTGTAGCATTTGCTTACGTTAATTTCAATACGTTAACACGTTGCAACCGTTAGTGTCAACATGTTTACAATAAGCGTTGCAGTTGCAACCGTTAATGACAACACGTTAACACTAAGCATTGCGGTTACAATGCGTTAAAACTAAGCGTTAAAACCGTTAATGACAACACGTAAACACTAAGCTTTGCATTCGCAACCATTAAAACCATGTCAACACGTTAAAACTAAGCGTTGTAGTTATAACCGTTAATTGCAACACGTTAGCACTAAGCATTGCATTTGCAACCGTTAATACCGTGGCAACATGTTAAAACTAAGCGTTGCAGTTAAAACCGTTAATGACAACACGTAAACACTAAGGTTTGCATTTGCAACCGTTAAAACCGTGTCAACACGTTGAAACTAAGCGTTGTAGTTAAAACCGTTAATGGCAACACGTAGACACTAAGCTTTGCCTTTGCAACCGTTAAAACAGTTGCAAACGTTAGTGTCAACATGTAAGCACTAACCGTTACAGTTGCAACCTTTAATGGCTACACGTTAACAATAAGCGTTAGTGGCAACTCGTTAAAGCTAAGCGTTGCAATTGCAAACGTTAGTGTCAACATGTAAGCACTAACCGTTACAGTTGCAACCTTTAATGGCAACACGTTAACATTAAGCGTTAGTGGCAACACGTTAAAGCTAAGCGTTGCAGTTGCAAACGTTAGTGTCAACATGTAAGCACTAACCGTTGCAGTTGCAACCTTTAAAGGCAACACGTTAACATTAAGCATTGCAGTTGCAAGCGTTAGTGGCAACACGTTAAAACTAAGCGTTGCAGTTACAACCGTTAGTGTCAACATTACAGTAAGTGTAGCATTTGTTTACGTTAATTTCAACACGTTAACACGTTGCAACCGTTTATGTCAACATGTTAACACTTAGCATTGCAGTTGCAACCGTTAGTGTCAACATGTTTACACTAAGCGTTGCAGTTGCAACCGTTATTAATGACAACACGTTAACACTAAGCATTTCGGTTACAATGCGTTTAAACTAAGCGTTGTAGTTAAAACCGTTAATGACAACACGTAAACACTAAGCTTTGCATTTGCAACCATTAAAACCATGTCAACACGTTAAAACTAAGCGTTGTAGTTATAACCGTTTATTGCAACACGCACTAAGCATTGGATTTGCAACCGTTAATACCGTGGCAACACGTTAAAACTAAGCGTTGCAGTTAAAACCGTTAATGACAACACGTAAACACTAAGCTTTGCATTTGCAACCACTAAAACCATGTCAACACGTTAAAACTAAGCGTTGTAGTTATAACTATTAATTGCAACACGTTAGCACTAAGCAATGGATTTGCAACCGTTAAAACTAAGCGTTGCAGTTAAAACCGTTAATGACAACACGTAAACACTAAGCTTTGCATTTGCAACCGTTAAAACCGTGTCAACACGTTAAAACTAAGCGTTGTAGTTAAAACCGTTAATGGCAACACGTAAACACTAAGCTTTGCATTTGCAACCGTTAAAACAGTTGCAAACGTTAGTGTCAACATGTAAGCACTAACCGTTACAGTTGCAACCTTTAATGGCGACACGTTAACATTAAGCGTTAGTGGCAACACGTTAAAGCTAAGCGTTGCAGTTGCAAACGTTAGTGTCAACATGTAAGCACTAACCGTTGCAGTTGCAACCTTTAAAGGCAACACGTTAACATTAAGCATTGCAGTTGCAAGCGTTAGTGGCAACACGTTAAAACTAAGCGTTGCAGTTACAACCGTTAGTGTCAACATTATAACAAAACAGTAAGTGTAGCATTTGCTTACGTTAATTTCAACACGTTGCAACCGTTTATGTCAACACTTAGCATTGTAGTTGCAACCGTTAGTGTCAACATGTTTACACTAAGCGTTGCAGTTGCAACCGTTAATGACAACACGTAAACACTAAGCTTTGCATTTGCAACCATTAAAATCATGTCAACACGTTAAAACTAAGCGTTGTAGTTATAACCCTTAATTGCAACACGTTAGCACTAAGCATTGGATTTGCAACCGTTAATACCTCGGCAACATGTTAAAACTAAGCGTTGCGGTTAAAACCGTTAATGACAACACGTAAACACTAAGATTTACATTTGCAACCATTAAAACCGTGTCAACACGTTAAAACTAAGCGTTGTAGTTAAAACCGTTAATGGCAACACGTAAACACTAAGCTTTGCATTTGCAACCGTTAAAACAGTTGCAAACGTTAGTGTCAACATGTCAGCACTAACCGTTACAGTTGCAACCTTTAATGGCAAGACGTTACAGTTACAGTTGCAACCTTTAATGGCAAGACGTTAACATTAAGCGTTAGTGGCAACACGTAAAAGCTAAGCGTTGCAGTTGCAAACGTTAGTGTCAACATGTAAGCACTAACCGTTGCAGTTGCAACCTTTAAAGGCAACACGTTAACATTAAGCATTGCAGTTGCAAGCGTTAGTGTCAACATTACAGTAAGTGTAGCATTTGCTTACGTTAATTTCAATACGTTAACACGTTGCAACCGTTAGTGTCAACATGTTTACAATAAGCGTTGCAGTTGCAACCGCAACACGTTAACACTAAGCATTGCGGTACCAATGCGTTAAAACTAAGCGTTAAAACCGTTAATGACAACACGTAAACACTAAGCTTTGCATTCGCAACCATTAAAACCATGTCAACACGTTAAAACTAAGCGTTGTAGTTATAACCGTTAATTGCAACACGTTAGCACTAAGCATTGCATTTGCAACCGTTAATACCGTGGCAACATGTTAAAACTAAGCGTTGCAGTTAAAACCGTTAATGACAACACGTAAACACTAAGGTTTGCATTTGCAACCGTTAAAACCGTGTCAACACGTTGAAACTAAGCGTTGTAGTTAAAACCGTTAATGGCAACACGTGGACACTAAGCTTTGCCTTTGCAACCGTTAAAACAGTTGCAAACGTTAGTGTCAACATGTAAGCACTAACCGTTACAGTTGCAACCTTTAATGGCTACACGTTAACATTAAGCGTTAGTGGCAACTCGTTAAAGCTAAGCGTTGCAATTGCAAACGTTAGTGTTAACATGTAAGCACTAACCGTTACAGTTGCAACCTTTAATGGCAACACGTTAACATTAAGCGTTAGTGGCAACACGTTAAAGCTAAGCGTTGCAGTTGCAAACGTTAGTGTCAACATGTAAGCACTAACCGTTGCAGTTGCAACCTTTAAAGGCAACACGTTAACATTAAGCATTGCAGTTGCAAGCGTTAGTGGCAACACGTTAAAACTAAGCGTTGCAGTTACAACCGTTAGTGTCAACATTACAGTAAGTGTAGCATTTGTTTACGTTAATTTCAACACGTTAACACGTTGCAACCGTTTATGTCAACATGTTAACACTTAGCATTGCAGTTGCAACCGTTAGTGTCAACATGTTTACACTAAGCGTTGCAGTTGCAACCGTTATTAATGACAACACGTTAACACTAAGCATTTCGGTTACAATGCGTTTAAAATAAGCGTTGTAGTTAAAACCGTTATTGACAACACGTAAACACTAAGCTTTGCATTTGCAACCATTAAAACCATGTCAACACGTTAAAACTAAGCGTTGTAGTTATAACCGTTTATTGCAACACGCACTAAGCATTGGATTTGCAACCGTTAATACCGTGGCAACACGTTAAAACTAAGCGTTGCAGTTAAAACAGTTAATGACAACACGTAAACACTAAGCTTTGCATTTGCAACCACTAAAACCATGTCAACACGTTAAAACTAAGCGTTGTAGTTATAACTATTAATTGCAACACGTTAGCACTAAGCAATGGATTTGCAACCGTTAAAACTAAGCGTTGCAGTTAAAACCGTTAATGACAACACGTAAACACTAAGCTTTGCATTTGCAACCGTTAAAACCGTGTCAACACGTTAAAACTAAGCGTTGTAGTTAAAACCGTTAATGGCAACACGTAAACACTAAGCTTTGCATTTGCAACCGTTAAAACAGTTGTAAACGTTAGTGTCAACATGTAAGCACTAACCGTTACAGTTGCAACCTTTAATGGCGACACGTTAACATTAAGCGTTAGTGGCAACACGTTAAAGCTAAGCGTTGCAGTTGCAAAGTTAATGTCAACATGTAAGCACTAACCGTTACAGTTGCAACCTTTAATGACAACACGTTAACATTAAGCGTTAGTGGCAACACGTTAAAGCTAAGCGTTGCAGTTGCAAACGTTAGTGTCAACATGTAAGCACTAACCGTTGCAGTTGCAACCTTTAAAGGCAACACGTTAACATTAAGCATTGCAGTTGCAAGCGTTAGTGGCAACACGTTAAAACTAAGCGTTGCAGTTACAACCGTTAGTGTCAACATTATAACATAACAGTAAGTGTAGCATTTGCTTACGTTAATTTCAACACGTTAACACGTTGCAACCGTTTATGTCAACACTTAGCATTGCAGTTGCAACCGTTAGTGTCAACATGTTTACACTAAGCGTTGCAGTTGCAACCGTTAATGACAACACGTAAACACTAAGCTTTGCATTTGCAACTATTAAAACCATGTCAACACGTTAAAACTAAGCGTTGTAGTTATAACCGTTAATTGCAACACCGACGTTAGCACTAAGCATTGGATTTGCAACCGTTAATACCTCGGCAACATGTTAAAACTAAGCGTTGCAGTTAAAACCGTTAATGACAACACGTAAACACTAAGCTTTACATTTGCAACCATTAAAACCGTGTCAACACGTTAAAACTAAGCGTTGTAGTTAAAACCGTTAATGGCAACACGTAAACACTAAGCTTTGCATTTGCAACCGTTAAAACAGTTGCAAACGTTACTGTCAACATGTAAGCACTACCCGTTACAGTTGCAACATTAAATGGCAAGACGTTAACATTAAGCGTTAGTGGCAACACGTTAAAGCTAAGCGTTGCAGTTGCAAACGTTAGTGTCAACATGTAAGCATTAACCGTTACAGTTGCAACCTTTAAAGGCAACACGTTAACATTAAGCATTGCAGTTGCAAGCGTTAGTGGCAACACGTTAAAACTAAGCGTTGCAGTTACAACCGTTAGTGTCAACATTACAGTAAGTGTAGCATTTGTTTACGTTAATTTCAACACGTTAACACGTTGCAACCGTTTATGTCAACATGTTAACACTTAGCATTGCAGTTGCAACCGTTAGTGTCAACATGTTTAAACTAAGCGTTGCAGTTGCAACCGTTAATGACAACACGTTAACACTAAGCTTTGCGGTTACAATGCGTTAAAACTAAGCGTTGTAGTTAAAACCGTTAATGACAACACGTAAACACTAAGCTTTGCATTTGCAACCATTAAAACCATGTCAACACGTTAAAACTAAGCGTTGTAGTTATAACCGTTAATTGTAACACGTTAGCACTAAGCATTGCATTTGCAACCGTTAATAAGGTGGCAACATGTTAAAACTAAGCGTTGCAGTTAAAACCGTTACTGACAACACGTAAACACTAAGCTTTGCATTTGCAACCGTTAAAACCGTGTCAACACGTTGAAACTAAGCGTTGTAGTTAAAACCGTTAATGGCAACACGTAAACACTAAGCTTTGCATTTGCAACCGTTAAAACAGTTGCAAACGTTAGTGTCAACATGTAAGCACTAACCGTTACAGTTGCAACCTTTAATGGCAAGACGTTAACATTAAGCGTTAGTGGCAACACGTTAAAGCTAAGCGTTGCAGTTGCAAACGTTAGTGTCAACATGTAAGCACTAACCGTTGCAGTTGCAACCTTTAAAGGCAACACGTTAACATTAAGCATTGCAGTTGCAAGCGTTAGTGGCAACACGTTAAAACTAAGCGTTGCAGTTACAACCGTTAGTGTCAACATTATAACAGTAAGTGTAGCATTTGCTTACGTTAATTTCAACACGTTTTAACACGTTGCAACCGTTTATGTCAACATGTTAACACTTAGCATTGCAGTTGCAACCGTTAGTGTCAACATGTTTACACTAAGCGTTGCAGTTGCAACCGTTAATGACAACACGTTAACACGAAGCATTGCGGTTACAATGCGTTAAAACTAAGCGTTGTAGTTAAAAAAGTTAATGACAACACGTAAACACTAAGCTTTGCATTTGGAACCATTAAAACCATGTCAACACGTTAAAACTAAGCGTTGTAGTTATAACTGTTAATTGCAACACGTTAGCACTAAGCATTGGATTTGCAACCGTGGCAACATGTTAAAACTAAGTGTTGTAGTTAAAACCGTTAATGGCAACACGTTAAAACTAAGCTTTGCATTTGCAACCGTTAAAACAGTTGCAAAGGTTAGTGTCAACATGTAAGCACTAACCGTTACAGTTGCAACCTTTAATGGCAAGACGTTAACATTAAGCGTTAGTGGCAACACGTAAAAGCTAAGCGTTGCAGTTGCAAACGTTAGTGTCAACATGTAAGCACTAACCGTTGCAGTTGCAACCTTTAAAGGCAACACGTTAACATTAAGCATTGCAGTTGCAAGCGTTAGTGTCAACATTACAGTAAGTGTAGCATTTGCTTACGTTAATTTCAATACGTTAACACGTTGCAACCGTTAGTGTCAACATGTTTACAATAAGCGTTGCAGTTGCAACCGCAACACGTTAACACTAAGCATTGCGGTTACAATGCGTTAAAACTAAGCGTTAAAACCGTTAATGACAACACGTAAACACTAAGCTTTGCATTCGCAACCATTAAAACCATGTCAACACGTTAAAACTAAGCGTTGTAGTTATAACCGTTAATTGCAACACGTTAGCACTAAGCATTGCATTTGCAACCGTTAATACCGTGGCAACATGTTAAAACTAAGCGTTGCAGTTAAAACCGTTAATGACAACACGTAAACACTAAGGTTTGCATTTGCAACCGTTAAAACCGTGTCAACACGTTGAAACTAAGCGTTGTAGTTAAAACCGTTAATGGCAACACGTGGACACTAAGCTTTGCCTTTGCAACCGTTAAAACAGTTGCAAACGTTAGTGTCAACATGTAAGCACTAACCGTTACAGTTGCAACCTTTAATGGCTACACGTTAACATTAAGCGTTAGTGGCAACTCGTTAAAGCTAAGCGTTGCAATTGCAAACGTTAGTGTTAACATGTAAGCACTAACCGTTACAGTTGCAACCTTTAATGGCAACACGTTAACATTAAGCGTTAGTGGCAACACGTTAAAGCTAAGCGTTGCAGTTGCAAACGTTAGTGTCAACATGTAAGCACTAACCGTTGCAGTTGCAACCTTTAAAGGCAACACGTTAACATTAAGCATTGCAGTTGCAAGCGTTAGTGGCAACACGTTAAAACTAAGCGTTGCAGTTACAACCGTTAGTGTCAACATTACAGTAAGTGTAGCATTTGTTTACGTTAATTTCAACACGTTAACACGTTGCAACCGTTTATGTCAACATGTTAACACTTAGCATTGCAGTTGCAACCGTTAGTGTCAACATGTTTACACTAAGCGTTGCAGTTGCAACCGTTATTAATGACAACACGTTAACACTAAGCATTTCTGTTACAATGCGTTTAAACTAAGCGTTGTAGTTAAAACCGTTAATGACAACACGTAAACACTAAGCTTTGCATTTGCAACCATTAAAACCATGTCAACACGTTAAAACTAAGCGTTGTAGTTATAACCGTTTATTGCAACACGCACTAAGCATTGGATTTGCAACCGTTAATACCGTGGCAACACGTTAAAACTAAGCGTTGCAGTTAAAACCGTTAATGACAACTAAGCTTTGCATTTGCAACCACTAAAACCATGTCAACACGTTAAAACTAAGCGTTGTAGTTATAACTATTAATTGCAACACGTTAGCACTAAGCAATGGATTTGCAACCGTTAAAACTAAGCGTTGCAGTTAAAACCGTTAATGACAACACGTAAACACTAAGCTTTGCATTTGCAACCGTTAAAACCGTGTCAACACGTTAAAACTAAGCGTTGTAGTTAAAACCGTTAATGGCAACACGTAAACACTAAGCTTTGCATTTGCAACCGTTAAAACAGTTGCAAACGTTAGTGTCAACATGTAAGCACTAACCGTTACAGTTGCAACCTTTAATGGCGACACGTTAACATTAAGCGTTAGTGGCAACACGTTAAAGCTAAGCGTTGCAGTTGCAAAGTTAATGTCAACATGTAAGCACTAACCGTTACAGTTGCAACCTTTAATGACAACACGTTAACATTAAGCGTTAGTGGCAACACGTTAAAGCTAAGCGTTGCAGTTGCAAACGTTAGTGTCAACATGTAAGCACTAACCGTTGCAGTTGCAACCTTTAAAGGCAACACGTTAACATTAAGCATTGCAGTTGCAAGCGTTAGTGGCAACACGTTAAAACTAAGCGTTGCAGTTACAACCGTTAGTGTCAACATTATAACATAACAGTAAGTGTAGCATTTGCTTACGTTAATTTCAACACGTTGCAACCGTTTATGTCAACACTTAGCATTGCAGTTGCAACCGTTAGTGTCAACATGTTTACACTAATTGTTGCAGTTGCAACCGTTAATGACAACACGTAAACACTAAGCTTTGCATATCATGTCAACACGTTAAAACTAAGCGTTGTAGTTATAACCGTTAATTGCAACACGTTAGCACTAAGCATTGGATTTGCAACCGTTAATACCTCGGCAACATGTTAAAACTAAGCGTTGCAGTTAAAACCGTTAATGACAACACGTAAACACTAAGATTTACATTTGCAACCATTAAAACCGTGTCAACACGTTAAAACTAAGCGTTGTAGTTAAAACCGTTAATGGCAACACGTAAACACTAAGCTTTGCATTTGCAACCGTTAAAACAGTTGCAAACGTTAGTGTCAACATGTAAGCACTAACCGTTACAGTTGCAACCTTTAATGGCAACACGTTAACATTAAGCGTTAGTGGCAACACGTTAAAGCTAAGCGTTGCAGTTGCAAACGTTAGTGTCAACATAACCGTTGCAGTTGCAACCTTTAATGGCAACACGTTAACATTAAGCATTGCAGTTGCAAGCGTTAGTGGCAACACGTTAAAACTAAGCGTTGCAGTTGCAACCGTTAGTGTCAACATTACAGTAAGTGTAGCATTTGTTTACGTTAATTTCAACACGTTAACACGTTGCAACCGTTTATGTCAACATGTTAACACTTAGCATTGCAGTTGCAACCGTTAGTGTCAACATGTTTACACTAAGCGTTGCAGTTGCAACCGTTAATGACAACACGTTAACACTAAGCATTGCGGTTACAATGCGTTAAAACTAAGCGTTGTAGTTAAAACCGTTAATGACAACACGTAAACACTAAGCTTTGCATTTGCAACCATTAAAACCATGTCAACACGTTAAAACTAAGCGTTGTAGTTATAACTGTTAATTGCAACACGTTAGCACTAAGCAATGGATTTGCAACCGTTAATACCGTGGCAACATGTTAAAACTAAGCGTTGCAGTTAAAACCGTTAATGACAACACGTAAACACTAAGCTTTGCATTTGCAACCGTTAAAACCGTGTCAACACGTTAAAACTAAGCGTTGTAGTTAAAACCGTTAATGGCAACACGTAAACACTAAGCTTTGCATTTGCAACCGTTAAAACAGTTGCAAACGTTAGTGTCAACATGTCAGCACTAACCGTTACAGTTGCAACCTTTAATGGCAACACGTTAACATTAAGCGTTAGTGGCAACTCGTTAAAGCTAAGCGTTGCAATTGCAAACGTTAGTGTCAACATGTAAGCACTAACCGTTACAGTAGCAACCTTTAATGGCAAGACGTTAACATTAAGCGTTAGTGGCAACACGTTAAAGCTAAGCGTTGCAGTTGCAAACGTTAGTGTCAACATGTAAGCACTAACCGTTGCAGTTGCAACCTTTAAAGGCAACACGTTAACATTAAGCATTGCAGTTGCAAGCGTTAGTGGCAACACGTTAAAACTAAGCGTTGCAGTTACAACCGTTAGTGTCAACATTATAACAGTAAGTGTAGCATTTGCTTACGTTAATTTCAACACGTTAACACGTTGCAACCGTTTATGTCAACATGTTAACACTTAGCATTGCAGTTGCAACCGTTAGTGTTAACATGTTTACACTAAGCGTTGCAGTTGCAACCGTTAATGACAACACGTTAACACTAAGCATTGCGGTTACAATGCGTTAAAACTAAGCGTTGTAGTTAAAAAAGTTAATGACAACACGTAAACACTAAGCTTTGCATTTGGAACCAATAAAACCATGTCAACACGTTAAAACTAAGCGTTGTAGTTTCAACTGTTAAATGCAACACGTTAGCACTAAGCATTGGATTTGCAACCGTGGCAACATGTTAAAACTAAGTGTTGTAGTTAAAACCGTTAATGGCAACACGTAAACACTAAGCTTTGCATTTGCAACCGTTAAAACAGTTGCAAACGTTAGTGTCAACATTTAAGCACTAACCGTTACAGTTGCAACCTTTAATGGCAAGACGTTAACATTAAGCGTTAGTGGCAACACGTAAAAGCTAAGCGTTGCAGTTGCAAACGTTAGTGTCAACATGTAAGCACTAACCGTTGCAGTTGCAACCTTTAAAGGCAACACGTTAACATTAAGCATTGCAGTTGCAAGCGTTAGTGTCAACATTACAGTAAGTGTAGCATTTGCTTACGTTAATTTCAATACGTTAACACGTTGCAACCGTTAGTGTCAACATTTAAGCACTAACCGTTACAGTTGCAACCTTTAATGGCAAGACGTTAACATTAAGCGTTAGTGGCAACACGTAAAAGCTAAGCGTTGCAGTTGCAAACGTTAGAGTCAACATGTAAGCACTAACCGTTGCAGTTGCAACCTTTAAAGGCAACACGTTAACATTAAGCATTGCAGTTGCAAGCGTTAGTGTCAACATTACAGTAAGTGTAGCATTTGCTTACGTTAATTTCAATACGTTAACACGTTGCAACCGTTAGTGTCAACATGTTTACAATAAGCGTTGCAGTTGCAACCGTTAATGACAACACGTTAACACTAAGCATTGCGGTTACAATGCGTTAAAACTATGCGTTAAAACCGTTAATGACAACACGTAAACACTAAGCTTTGCATTCTCAACCATTAAAACCATGTCAACACGTTAAAACTAAGCGTTGCAGTTAAAACCGTTAATGACAACACGTAAACACTAAGGTTTGCATTTGCAACCGTTAAAACCGTGTCAACACGTTGAAACTAAGCGTTGTAGTTAAAACCGTTAATGGCAACACGTAGACACTAAGCTTTGCCTTTGCAACCGTTAAAACAGTTGCAAACGTTAGTGTCAACATGTAAGCACTAACCGTTACAGTTGCAACCTTTAATGGCAACACGTTAACATTAAGCGTTAGTGGCAACTCGTTAAAGCTAAGCGTTGCAATTGCAAACGTTAGTGTCAACATGTAAGCACTAACCGTTACAGTTGCAACCTTTATTGGCAACACGTTAACATTAAGCGTTAGTGGCAACACGTTAAAGCTAAGCGTTGCAGTTGCAAACGTTAGTGTCAACATGTAAGCACTAACCGTTGCAGTTGCAACCTTTAAAGGCAACACGTTAACATTAAGCATTGCAGTTGCAAGCGTTAGTGGCAACACGTTAAAACTAAGCGTTGCAGTTACAACCGTTAGTGTCAACATTACAGTAAGTGTAGCATTTGTTTACGTTAATTTCAACACGTTAACACGTTGCAACCGTTTATGTCAACATGTTAACACTTAGCATTGCAGTTGCAACCGTTAGTGTCAACATGTTTACACTAAGCGTTGCAGTTGCAACCGTTATTAATGACAACACGTTAACACTAAGCATTTCGGTTACAATGCGTTTAAACTAAGCGTTGTAGTTAAAACCGTTAATGACAACACGTAAACACTAAGCTTTGCATTTGCAACCATTAAAACCATGTCAACACGTTAAAACTAAGCGTTGTAGTTATAACCGTTTATTGCAACACGCACTAAGCATTGGATTTGCAACCGTTAATACCGTGGCAACACGTTAAAACTAAGCGTTGCAGTTAAAACCGTTAATGACAACACGTAAACACTAAGCTTTGCATTTGCAACCATTAAAACCATGTCAACACGTTAAAACTAAGCGTTGTAGTTATAACTATTAATTGCAACACGTTAGCACTAAGCAATGGATTTGCAACCGTTAAAACTAAGCGTTGCAGTTAAAACCGTTAATGACAACACGTAAACACTAAGCTTTGCATTTGCAACCGTTAAAACCGTGTCAACACGTTAAAACTAAGCGTTGTAGTTAAAACCGTTAATGGCAACACGTAAACACTAAGCTTTGCATTTGCAACCGTTAAAACAGTTGCAAACGTTAGTGTCAACATGTAAGCACTAACCGTTACAGTTGCAACCTTTAATGGCGACACGTTAACATTAAGCGTTAGTGGCAACACGTTAAAGCTTAGCGTTGCAGTTGCAAACGTTAGTGTCAACATGTAAGCACTAACCGTTGCAGTTGCAACCTTTAAAGGCAACACGTTAACATTAAGCATTGCAGTTGCAAGCGTTAGTGGCAACACGTTAAAACTAAGCGTTGCAGTTACAACCGTTAGTGTCAACATTATAACAAAACAGTAAGTGTAGCATTTGCTTACGTTAATTTCAACACGTTGCAACCGTTTATGTCAACACTTAGCATTGCAGTTGCAACCGTTAGTGTCAACATGTTTACACTAAGCGTTGCAGTTGCAACCGTTAATGACAACACGTAAACACTAAGCTTTGCATTTGCAACCATTAAAATCATGTCAACACGTTAAAACTAAGCGTTGTAGTTATAACCCTTAATTGCAACACGTTAGCACTAAGCATTGGATTTGCAACCGTTAATACCTCGGCAACATGTTAAAACTAAGCGTTGCGGTTAAAACCGTTAATGACAACACGTAAACACTAAGATTTACATTTGCAACCATTAAAACCGTGTCAACACGTTAAAACTAAGCGTTGTAGTTAAAACCGTTAATGGCAACACGTAAACACTAAGCTTTGCATTTGCAACCGTTAAAACAGTTGCAAACGTTACTGTCAACATGTAAGCACTAACCGTTACAGTTGCAACCTTTAATGGCAACACGTTAACATTAAGCGTTAGTGGCAACTCGTTAAAGCTAAGCGTTGCAATTGCAAACGTTAGTGTCAACATGTAAGCACTAACCGTTACAGTTGCAACCTTTAATGGCAACACGTTAACATTAAGCGTTAGTGGCAACACGTTAAAGCTAAGCGTTGCAGTTGCAAACGTTAGTGTCAACATGTAAGCACTAACCGTTGCAGTTGCAACCTTTAAAGGCAACACGTTAACATTAAGCATTGCAGTTGCAAGCGTTAGTGGCAACACGTTAAAACTAAGCGTTGCAGTTACAACCGTTAGTGTCAACATTATAACATAACAGTAAGTGTAGCATTTGCTTACGTTAATTTCAACACGTTAACACGTTGCAACCGTTTATGTCAACACTTAGCATTGCAGTTGCAACCGTTAGTGTCAACATGTTTACACTAAGCGTTGCAGTTGCAACCGTGAATGACAACACGTAAACACTAAGCTTTGCATTTGCAACTATTAAAACCATGTCAACACGTTAAAACTAAGCGTTGTAGTTATAACCGTTAATTGCAACACCGACGTTAGCACTAAGCATTGGATTTGCAACCGTTAATACCTCGGCAACATGTTAAAACTAAGCGTTGCAGTTAAAACCGTTAATGACAACACGTAAACACTAAGCTTTACATTTGCAACCATTAAAACCGTGTCAACACGTTAAAACTAAGCGTTGTAGTTAAAACCGTTAATGGCAACACGTAAACACTAAGCTTTGCATTTGCAACCGTTAAAACAGTTGCAAACGTTACTGTCAACATGTAAGCACTACCCGTTACAGTTGCAACATTTAATGGCAAGACGTTAACATTAAGCGTTAGTGGCAACACGTTAAAGCTAAGCGTTGCAGTTGCAAACGTTAGTGTCAACATGTAAGCATTAACCGTTACAGTTGCAACCTTTAAAGGCAACACGTTAACATTAAGCATTGCAGTTGCAAGCGTTAGTGGCAACACGTTAAAACTAAGCGTTGCAGTTACAACCGTTAGTGTCAACATTACAGTAAGTGTAGCATTTGTTTACGTTAATTTCAACACGTTAACACGTTGCAACCGTTTATGTCAACATGTTAACACTTAGCATTGCAGTTGCAACCGTTAGTGTCAACATGTTTAAACTAAGCGTTGCAGTTGCAACCGTTAATGACAACACGTTAACACTAAGCTTTGCGGTTACAATGCGTTAAAACTAAGCGTTGTAGTTAAAACCGTTAATGACAACACGTAAACACTAAGCTTTGCATTTGCAACCATTAAAACCATGTCAACACGTTAAAACTAAGCGTTGTAGTTATAACCGTTAATTGCAACACGTTAGCACTAAGCATTGCATTTGCAACCGTTAATAAGGTGGCAACATGTTAAAACTAAGCGTTGCAGTTAAAACCGTTACTGACAACACGTAAACACTAAGCTTTGCATTTGCAACCGTTAAAACCGTGTCAACACGTTGAAACTAAGCGTTGTAGTTAAAACCGTTAATGGCAACACGTAAACACTAAGCTTTGCATTTGCAACCGTTAAAACAGTTGCAAACGTTAGTGTCAACATGTAAGCACTAACCGTTACAGTTGCAACCTTTAATGGCAAGACGTTAACATTAAGCGTTAGTGGCAACACGTTAAAGCTAAGCGTTGCAGTTGCAAACGTTAGTGTCAACATGTAAGCACTAACCGTTGCAGTTGCAACCTTTAAAGGCAACACGTTAACATTAAGCATTGCAGTTGCAAGCGTTAGTGGCAACACGTTAAAACTAAGCGTTGCAGTTACAACCGTTAGTGTCAACATTATAACAGTAAGTGTAGCATTTGCTTACGTTAATTTCAACACGTTTTAACACGTTGCAACCGTTTATGTCAACATGTTAACACTTAGCATTGCAGTTGCAACCGTTAGTGTCAACATGTTTACACTAAGCGTTGCAGTTGCAACCGTTAATGACAACACGTTAACACGAAGCATTGCGGTTACAATGCGTTAAAACTAAGCGTTGTAGTTAAAAAAGTTAATGACAACACGTAAACACTAAGCTTTGCATTTGGAACCATTAAAACCATGTCAACACGTTAAAACTAAGCGTTGTAGTTATAACTGTTAATTGCAACACGTTAGCACTAAGCATTGGATTTGCAACCGTGGCAACATGTTAAAACTAAGTGTTGTAGTTAAAACCGTTAATGGCAACACGTTAAAACTAAGCTTTGCATTTGCAACCGTTAAAACAGTTGCAAAGGTTAGTGTCAACATGTAAGCACTAACCGTTACAGTTGCAACCTTTAATGGCAAGACGTTAACATTAAGCGTTAGTGGCAACACGTAAAAGCTAAGCGTTGCAGTTGCAAACGTTAGTGTCAACATGTAAGCACTAACCGTTGCAGTTGCAACCTTTAAAGGCAACACGTTAACATTAAGCATTGCAGTTGCAAGCGTTAGTGTCAACATTACAGTAAGTGTAGCATTTGCTTACGTTAATTTCAATACGTTAACACGTTGCAACCGTTAGTGTCAACATGTTTACAATAAGCGTTGCAGTTGCAACCGCAACACGTTAACACTAAGCATTGCGGTTACAATGCGTTAAAACTAAGCGTTAAAACCGTTAATGACAACACGTAAACACTAAGCTTTGCATTCGCAACCATTAAAACCATGTCAACACGTTAAAACTAAGCGTTGTAGTTATAACCGTTAATTGCAACACGTTAGCACTAAGCATTGCATTTGCAACCGTTAATACCGTGGCAACATGTTAAAACTAAGCGTTGCAGTTAAAACCGTTAATGACAACACGTAAACACTAAGGTTTGCATTTGCAACCGTTAAAACCGTGTCAACACGTTGAAACTAAGCGTTGTAGTTAAAACCGTTAATGGCAACACGTGGACACTAAGCTTTGCCTTTGCAACCGTTAAAACAGTTGCAAACGTTAGTGTCAACATGTAAGCACTAACCGTTACAGTTGCAACCTTTAATGGCTACACGTTAACATTAAGCGTTAGTGGCAACTCGTTAAAGCTAAGCGTTGCAATTGCAAACGTTAGTGTTAACATGTAAGCACTAACCGTTACAGTTGCAACCTTTAATGGCAACACGTTAACATTAAGCGTTAGTGGCAACACGTTAAAGCTAAGCGTTGCAGTTGCAAACGTTAGTGTCAACATGTAAGCACTAACCGTTGCAGTTGCAACCTTTAAAGGCAACACGTTAACATTAAGCATTGCAGTTGCAAGCGTTAGTGGCAACACGTTAAAACTAAGCGTTGCAGTTACAACCGTTAGTGTCAACATTACAGTAAGTGTAGCATTTGTTTACGTTAATTTCAACACGTTAACACGTTGCAACCGTTTATGTCAACATGTTAACACTTAGCATTGCAGTTGCAACCGTTAGTGTCAACATGTTTACACTAAGCGTTGCAGTTGCAACCGTTATTAATGACAACACGTTAACACTAAGCATTTCTGTTACAATGCGTTTAAACTAAGCGTTGTAGTTAAAACCGTTAATGACAACACGTAAACACTAAGCTTTGCATTTGCAACCATTAAAACCATGTCAACACGTTAAAACTAAGCGTTGTAGTTATAACCGTTTATTGCAACACGCACTAAGCATTGGATTTGCAACCGTTAATACCGTGGCAACACGTTAAAACTAAGCGTTGCAGTTAAAACCGTTAATGACAACTAAGCTTTGCATTTGCAACCACTAAAACCATGTCAACACGTTAAAACTAAGCGTTGTAGTTATAACTATTAATTGCAACACGTTAGCACTAAGCAATGGATTTGCAACCGTTAAAACTAAGCGTTGCAGTTAAAACCGTTAATGACAACACGTAAACACTAAGCTTTGCATTTGCAACCGTTAAAACCGTGTCAACACGTTAAAACTAAGCGTTGTAGTTAAAACCGTTAATGGCAACACGTAAACACTAAGCTTTGCATTTGCAACCGTTAAAACAGTTGCAAACGTTAGTGTCAACATGTAAGCACTAACCGTTACAGTTGCAACCTTTAATGGCGACACGTTAACATTAAGCGTTAGTGGCAACACGTTAAAGCTAAGCGTTGCAGTTGCAAAGTTAATGTCAACATGTAAGCACTAACCGTTACAGTTGCAACCTTTAATGACAACACGTTAACATTAAGCGTTAGTGGCAACACGTTAAAGCTAAGCGTTGCAGTTGCAAACGTTAGTGTCAACATGTAAGCACTAACCGTTGCAGTTGCAACCTTTAAAGGCAACACGTTAACATTAAGCATTGCAGTTGCAAGCGTTAGTGGCAACACGTTAAAACTAAGCGTTGCAGTTACAACCGTTAGTGTCAACATTATAACATAACAGTAAGTGTAGCATTTGCTTACGTTAATTTCAACACGTTAACACGTTGCAACCGTTTATGTCAACAACCGTTGCAACCGTTAGTGTCAACATGTTTACACTAAGCGTTGCAGTTGCAACCGTTAATGACAACACGTAAACACTAAGCTTTGCATTTGCAACTATTAAAACCATGTCAACACGTTAAAACTAAGCGTTGTAGTTATAACCGTTAATTGCAACACCGACGTTAGCACTAAGCATTGGATTTGCAACCGTTAATACCTCGGCAACATGTTAAAACTAAGCGTTGCAGTTAAAACCGTTAATGACAACACGTAAACACTAAGCTTTACATTTGCAACCATTAAAACCGTGTCAACACGTTAAAACTAAGCGTTGTAGTTAAAACCGTTAATGGCAACACGTAAACACTAAGCTTTGCATTTGCAACCGTTAAAACAGTTGCAAACGTTACTGTCAACATGTAAGCACTAACCGTTACAGTTGCAACATTTAATTTCAAGACGTTAACATTAAGCGTTAGTGGCAACACGTTAAAGCTAAGCGTTGCAGTTGCAAACGTTAGTGTCAACATGTAAGCATTAACCGTTACAGTTGCAACCTTTAAAGGCAACACGTTAACATTAAGCATTGCAGTTGCAAGCGTTAGTGGCAACACGTTAAAACTAAGCGTTGCAGTTACAACCGTTAGTGTCAACATTACAGTAAGTGTAGCATTTGTTTACGTTAATTTCAACACGTTAACACGTTGCAACCGTTTATGTCAACATGTTAACACTTAGCATTGCAGTTGCAACCGTTAGTGTCAACATGTTTAAACTAAGCGTTGCAGTTGCAACCGTTAATGACAACACGTTAACACTAAGCTTTGCGGTTACAATGCGTTAAAACTAAGCGTTGTAGTTAAAACCGTTAATGACAACACGTAAACACTAAGCTTTGCATTTGCAACCATTAAAACCATGTCAACACGTTAAAACTAAGCGTTGTAGTTATAACCGTTAATTGCAACACGTTAGCACTAAGCATTGCATTTGCAACCGTTAATACCGTGGCAACATGTTAAAACTAAGCGTTGCAGTTAAAACCGTTACTGACAACACGTAAACACTAAGCTTTGCATTTGCAACCGTTAAAACCGTGTCAACACGTTGAAACTAAGCGTTGTAGTTAAAACCGTTAATGGCAACACGTAAACACTAAGCTTTGCATTTGCAACCGTTAAAACAGTTGCAAACGTTAGTGTCAACATGTAAGCACTAACCGTTACAGTTGCAACCTTTAATGGCAAGACGTTAACATTAAGCGTTAGTGGCAACACGTTAAAGCTAAGCGTTGCAGTTGCAAACGTTAGTGTCAACATGTAAGCACTAACCGTTGCAGTTGCAACCTTTAAAGGCAACACGTTAACATTAAGCATTGCAGTTGCAAGCGTTAGTGGCAACACGTTAAAACTAAGCGTTGCAGTTACAACCGTTAGTGTCAACATTATAACAGTAAGTGTAGCATTTGCTTACGTTAATTTCAACACGTTTTAACACGTTGCAACCGTTTATGTCAACATGTTAACACTTAGCATTGCAGTTGCAACCGTTAGTGTCAACATGTTTACACTAAGCGTTGCAGTTGCAACCGTTATTGCAAGACGTTAACATTAAGCGTTAGTGGCAACACGTTAAAGCTAAGCGTTGCAGTTGCAAACGTTAGTGTCAACATGTAAGCACTAACCGTTGCAGTTGCAACCTTTAAAGGCAACACGTTAACATTAAGCATTGCAGTTGCAAGCGTTAGTGGCAACATTACAGTAAGTGTAGCATTTGCTTACGTTAATTTCAATACGTTAACACGTTGCAACCGTTAGTGTCAACATGTTTACAATAAGCGTTGCAGTTGCAACCGTTAATGACAACACGTTAACACTAAGGTTTGCATTTGCAACCGTTAAAACCGTGTCAACACGTTGAAACTAAGCGTTGTAGTTAAAACCGTTAATGGCAACACGTAGACACTAAGCTTTGCCTTTGCAACCGTTAAAACAGTTGCAAACGTTAGTGTCAACATGTAAGCACTAACCGTTACAGTTGCAACCTTTAATGGCAAGACGTTAACATTAAGCGTTAGTGGCAACACGTTAAAGCTAAGCGTTGCAGTTGCAAACGTTAGTGTCAACATGTAAGCACTAACCGTTGCAGTTGCAACCTTTAAAGGCAACACGTTAACATTAAGCATTGCAGTTGCAAGCGTTAGTGGCAACATGTTAAAACTAAGCGTTGCAGTTACAACCGTTAGTGTCAACATTATAACAGTAAGTGTAGCATTTGCTTACGTTAATTTCAACACGTTTTAACACGTTGCAACCGTTTATGTCAACATGTTAACACTTAGCATTGCAGTTGCAACCGTTAGTGTCAACATGTTTACACTAAGCGTTGCAGTTGCAACCGTTAATGACAACACGTTAACACTAAGCATTGCGGTTACAATGCGTTAAAACTAAGCGTTGTAGTTAAAAAAGTTAATGACAACACGTAAACACTAAGCTTTGCATTTGGAACCATTAAAACCATGTCAACACGTTAAAACTAAGCGTTGTAGTTATAACTGTTAATTGCAACACGTTAGCACTAAGCATTGGATTTGCAACCGTGGCAACATGTTAAAACTAAGTGTTGTAGTTAAAACCGTTAATGGCAACACGTAAACACTAAGCTTTGCATTTGCAACCATTAAAACAGTTGCAAAGGTTAGTGTCAACATGTAAGCACTAACCGTTACAGTTGCAACCTTTAATGGCAAGACGTTAACATTAAGCGTTAGTGGCAACACGTAAAAGCTAAGCGTTGCAGTTGCAAACGTTAGTGTCAACATGTAAGCACTAACCGTTGCAGTTGCAACCTTTAAAGGCAACACGTTAACATTAAGCATTGCAGTTGCAAGCGTTAGTGTCAACATTACAGTAAGTGTAGCATTTGTTTACGTTAATTTCAATACGTTAACACGTTGCAACCGTTAGTGTCAACATGTTTACAATAAGCGTTGCAGTTGCAACCGTTAATGACAACACGTTAACACTAAGCATTGCGGTTACAATGCGTTAAAACTAAGCGTTAAAACCGTTAATGACAACACGTAAACACTAAGCTTTGCATTCGCAACCATTAAAACCATGTCAACACGTTAAAACTAAGCGTTGTAGTTATAACCGTTAATTGCAACACGTTAGCACTAAGCATTGCATTTGCAACCGTTAATACCGTGGCAACATGTTAAAACTAAGCGTTGCAGTTAAAACCGTTAATGACAACACGTAAACACTAAGGTTTGCATTTGCAACCGTTAAAACCGTGTCAACACGTTGAAACTAAGCGTTGTACTTAAAACCGTTAATGGCAACACGTAGACACTAAGCTTTGCCTTTGCAACCGTTAAAACAGTTGCAAACGTTAGTGTCAACATGTAAGCACTAACCGTTACAGTTGCAACCTTTAATGGCTACACGTTAACATTAAGCGTTAGTGGCAACTCGTTAAAGCTAAGCGTTGCAATTGCAAACGTTAGTGTCAACATGTAAGCACTAACCGTTACAGTTGCAACCTTTAATGGCAACACGTTAACATTAAGCGTTAGTGGCAACACGTTAAAGCTAAGCGTTGCAGTTGCAAACGTTAGTGTCAACATGTAAGCACTAACCGTTGCAGTTGCAACCTTTAAAGGCAACACGTTAACATTAAGCATTGCAGTTGCAAGCGTTAGTGGCAACACGTTAAAACTAAGCGTTGCAGTTACAACCGTTAGTGTCAACATTACAGTAAGTGTAGCATTTGTTTACGTTAATTTCAACACGTTAATACGTTGCAACCGTTTATGTCAACATGTTAACACTTAGCATTGCAGTTGCAACCGTTAGTGTCAACATGTTTACACTAAGCGTTGCAGTTGCAACCGTTATTAATGACAACACGTTAACACTAAGCATTTCGGTTACAATGCGTTTAAAATAAGCGTTGTAGTTAAAACCGTTAATGACAACACGTAAACACTAAGCTTTGCATTTGCAACCATTAAAACCATGTCAACACGTTAAAACTAAGCGTTGTAGTTATAACCGTTTATTGCAACACGCACTAAGCATTGGATTTGCAACCGTTAATACCGTGGCAACACGTTAAAACTAAGCGTTGCAGTTAAAACCGTTAATGACAACACGTAAACACTAAGCTTTGCATTTGCAACCACTAAAACCATGTCAACACGTTAAAACTAAGCGTTGTAGTTATAACTATTAATTGCAACACGTTAGCACTAAGCAATGGATTTGCAACCGTTAAAACTAAGCGTTGCAGTTAAAACCGTTAATGACAACACGTAAACACTAAGCTTTGCATTTGCAACCGTTAAAACCGTGTCAACACGTTAAAACTAAGCGTTGTAGTTAAAACCGTTAATGGCAACACGTAAACACTAAGCTTTGCATTTGCAACCGTTAAAACAGTTGCAAACGTTAGTGTCAACATGTAAGCACTAACCGTTACAGTTGCAACCTTTAATGGCGACACGTTAACATTAAGCGTTAGTGGCAACACGTTAAAGCTAAGCGTTGCAGTTGCAAAGTTAATGTCAACATGTAAGCACTAACCGTTACAGTTGCAACCTTTAATGACAACACGTTAACATTAAGCGTTAGTGGCAACACGTTAAAGCTAAGCGTTGCAGTTGCAAACGTTAGTGTCAACATGTAAGCACTAACCGTTGCAGTTGCAACCTTTAAAGGCAACACGTTAACATTAAGCATTGCAGTTGCAAGCGTTAGTGGCAACACGTTAAAACTAAGCGTTGCAGTTACAACCGTTAGTGTCAACATTATAACATAACAGTAAGTGTAGCATTTGCTTACGTTAATTTCAACACGTTGCAACCGTTTATGTCAACACTTAGCATTGCAGTTGCAACCGTTAGTGTCAACATGTTTACACTAAGCGTTGCAGTTGCAACCGTTAATGACAACACGTAAACACTAAGCTTTGCATATCATGTCAACACGTTAAAACTAAGCGTTGTAGTTATAACCGTTAATTGCAACACGTTAGCACTAAGCATTGGATTTGCAACCGTTAATACCTCGGCAACATGTTAAAACTAAGCGTTGCAGTTAAAACCGTTAATGACAACACGTAAACACTAAGATTTACATTTGCAACCATTAAAACCGTGTCAACACGTTAAAACTAAGCGTTGTAGTTAAAACCGTTAATGGCAACACGTAAACACTAAGCTTTGCATTTGCAACCGTTAAAACAGTTGCAAACGTTAGTGTCAACATGTAAGCACTAACCGTTACAGTTGCAACCTTTAATGGCAACACGTTAACATTAAGCGTTAGTGGCAACACGTTAAAGCTAAGCGTTGCAGTTGCAAACGTTAGTGTCAACATGTAAGCATTAACCGTTGCAGTTGCAACCTTTAATGGCAACACGTTAACATTAAGCATTGCAGTTGCAAGCGTTAGTGGCAACACGTTAAAACTAAGCGTTGCAGTTGCAACCGTTAGTGTCAACATTACAGTAAGTGTAGCATTTGTTTACGTTAATTTCAACACGTTAACACGTTGCAACCGTTTATGTCAACATGTTAACACTTAGCATTGCAGTTGCAACCGTTAGTGTCAACATGTTTACACTAAGCGTTGCAGTTGCAACCGTTAATGACAACACGTTAACACTAAGCATTGCGGTTACAATGCGTTAAAACTAAGCGTTGTAGTTAAAACCGTTAATGACAACACGTAAACACTAAGCTTTGCATTTGCAACCATTAAAACCATGTCAACACGTTAAAACTAAGCGTTGTAGTTATAACTGTTAATTGCAACACGTTAGCACTAAGCAATGGATTTGCAACCGTTAATACCGTGGCAACATGTTAAAACTAAGCGTTGCAGTTAAAACCGTTAATGACAACACGTAAACACTAAGCTTTGCATTTGCAACCGTTAAAACCGTGTCAACACGTTAAAACTAAGCGTTGTAGTTAAAACCGTTAATGGCAACACGTAAACACTAAGCTTTGCATTTGCAACCGTTAAAACAGTTGCAAACGTTAGTGTCAACATGTCAGCACTAACCGTTACAGTTGCAACCTTTAATGGCAACACGTTAACATTAAGCGTTAGTGGCAACTCGTTAAAGCTAAGCGTTGCAATTGCAAACGTTAGTGTCAACATGTAAGCACTAACCGTTACAGTAGCAACCTTTAATGGCAAGACGTTAACATTAAGCGTTAGTGGCAACACGTTAAAGCTAAGCGTTGCAGTTGCAAACGTTAGTGTCAACATGTAAGCACTAACCGTTGCAGTTGCAACCTTTAAAGGCAACACGTTAACATTAAGCATTGCAGTTGCAAGCGTTAGTGGCAACACGTTAAAACTAAGCGTTGCAGTTACAACCGTTAGTGTCAACATTATAACAGTAAGTGTAGCATTTGCTTACGTTAATTTCAACACGTTAACACGTTGCAACCGTTTATGTCAACATGTTAACACTTAGCATTGCAGTTGCAACCGTTAGTGTTAACATGTTTACACTAAGCGTTGCAGTTGCAACCGTTAATGACAACACGTTAACACTAAGCATTGCGGTTACAATGCGTTAAAACTAAGCGTTGTAGTTAAAAAAGTTAATGACAACACGTAAACACTAAGCTTTGCATTTGGAACCAATAAAACCATGTCAACACGTTAAAACTAAGCGTTGTAGTTTCAACTGTTAAATGCAACACGTTAGCACTAAGCATTGGATTTGCAACCGTGGCAACATGTTAAAACTAAGTGTTGTAGTTAAAACCGTTAATGGCAACACGTAAACACTAAGCTTTGCATTTGCAACCGTTAAAACAGTTGCAAACGTTAGTGTCAACATTTAAGCACTAACCGTTACAGTTGCAACCTTTAATGGCAAGACGTTAACATTAAGCGTTAGTGGCAACACGTAAAAGCTAAGCGTTGCAGTTGCAAACGTTAGTGTCAACATGTAAGCACTAACCGTTGCAGTTGCAACCTTTAAAGGCAACACGTTAACATTAAGCATTGCAGTTGCAAGCGTTAGTGTCAACATTACAGTAAGTGTAGCATTTGCTTACGTTAATTTCAATACGTTAACACGTTGCAACCGTTAGTGTCAACATTTAAGCACTAACCGTTACAGTTGCAACCTTTAATGGCAAGACGTTAACATTAAGCGTTAGTGGCAACACGTAAAAGCTAAGCGTTGCAGTTGCAAACGTTAGAGTCAACATGTAAGCACTAACCGTTGCAGTTGCAACCTTTAAAGGCAACACGTTAACATTAAGCATTGCAGTTGCAAGCGTTAGTGTCAACATTACAGTAAGTGTAGCATTTGCTTACGTTAATTTCAATACGTTAACACGTTGCAACCGTTAGTGTCAACATGTTTACAATAAGCGTTGCAGTTGCAACCGTTAATGACAACACGTTAACACTAAGCATTGCGGTTACAATGCGTTAAAACTATGCGTTAAAACCGTTAATGACAACACGTAAACACTAAGCTTTGCATTCGCAACCATTAAAACCATGTCAACACGTTAAAACTAAGCGTTGCAGTTAAAACCGTTAATGACAACACGTAAACACTAAGGTTTGCATTTGCAACCGTTAAAACCGTGTCAACACGTTGAAACTAAGCGTTGTAGTTAAAACCGTTAATGGCAACACGTAGACACTAAGCTTTGCCTTTGCAACCGTTAAAACAGTTGCAAACGTTAGTGTCAACATGTAAGCACTAACCGTTACAGTTGCAACCTTTAATGGCAACACGTTAACATTAAGCGTTAGTGGCAACTCGTTAAAGCTAAGCGTTGCAATTGCAAACGTTAGTGTCAACATGTAAGCACTAACCGTTACAGTTGCAACCTTTATTGGCAACACGTTAACATTAAGCGTTAGTGGCAACACGTTAAAGCTAAGCGTTGCAGTTGCAAACGTTAGTGTCAACATGTAAGCACTAACCGTTGCAGTTGCAACCTTTAAAGGCAACACGTTAACATTAAGCATTGCAGTTGCAAGCGTTAGTGGCAACACGTTAAAACTAAGCGTTGCAGTTACAACCGTTAGTGTCAACATTACAGTAAGTGTAGCATTTGTTTACGTTAATTTCAACACGTTAACACGTTGCAACCGTTTATGTCAACATGTTAACACTTAGCATTGCAGTTGCAACCGTTAGTGTCAACATGTTTACACTAAGCGTTGCAGTTGCAACCGTTATTAATGACAACACGTTAACACTAAGCATTTCGGTTACAATGCGTTTAAACTAAGCGTTGTAGTTAAAACCGTTAATGACAACACGTAAACACTAAGCTTTGCATTTGCAACCATTAAAACCATGTCAACACGTTAAAACTAAGCGTTGTAGTTATAACCGTTTATTGCAACACGCACTAAGCATTGGATTTGCAACCGTTAATACCGTGGCAACACGTTAAAACTAAGCGTTGCAGTTAAAACCGTTAATGACAACACGTAAACACTAAGCTTTGCATTTGCAACCATTAAAACCATGTCAACACGTTAAAACTAAGCGTTGTAGTTATAACTATTAATTGCAACACGTTAGCACTAAGCAATGGATTTGCAACCGTTAAAACTAAGCGTTGCAGTTAAAACCGTTAATGACAACACGTAAACACTAAGCTTTGCATTTGCAACCGTTAAAACCGTGTCAACACGTTAAAACTAAGCGTTGTAGTTAAAACCGTTAATGGCAACACGTAAACACTAAGCTTTGCATTTGCAACCGTTAAAACAGTTGCAAACGTTAGTGTCAACATGTAAGCACTAACC
The DNA here is from genome assembly GCA_964017185.1 of Rugalucina vietnamica. Lineage (NCBI taxonomy): Eukaryota > Metazoa > Mollusca > Bivalvia > Lucinida > Lucinidae > Rugalucina > Rugalucina vietnamica. The sequence continues at coordinate 48,664,973 of OZ024870.1, forward strand.
GTTACAGTTGCAACCTTTAATGGCGACACGTTAACATTAAGCGTTAGTGGCAACACGTTAAAGCTAAGCGTTGCAGTTGCAAACGTTAGTGTCAACATGTAAGCACTAACCGTTGCAGTTGCAACCTTTAAAGGCAACACGTTAACATTAAGCATTGCAGTTGCAAGCGTTAGTGGCAACACGTTAAAACTAAGCGTTGCAGTTACAACCGTTAGTGTCAACATTATAACAAAACAGTAAGTGTAGCATTTGCTTACGTTAATTTCAACACGTTGCAACCGTTTATGTCAACACTTAGCATTGCAGTTGCAACCGTTAGTGTCAACATGTTTACACTAAGCGTTGCAGTTGCAACCGTTAATGACAACACGTAAACACTAAGCTTTGCATTTGCAACCATTAAAATCATGTCAACACGTTAAAACTAAGCGTTGTAGTTATAACCCTTAATTGCAACACGTTAGCACTAAGCATTGGATTTGCAACCGTTAATACCTCGGCAACATGTTAAAACTAAGCGTTGCGGTTAAAACCGTTAATGACAACACGTAAACACTAAGATTTACATTTGCAACCATTAAAACCGTGTCAACACGTTAAAACTAAGCGTTGTAGTTAAAACCGTTAATGGCAACACGTAAACACTAAGCTTTGCATTTGCAACCGTTAAAACAGTTGCAAACGTTACTGTCAACATGTAAGCACTAACCGTTACAGTTGCAACCTTTAATGGCAACACGTTAACATTAAGCGTTAGTGGCAACTCGTTAAAGCTAAGCGTTGCAATTGCAAACGTTAGTGTCAACATGTAAGCACTAACCGTTACAGTTGCAACCTTTAATGGCAACACGTTAACATTAAGCGTTAGTGGCAACACGTTAAAGCTAAGCGTTGCAGTTGCAAACGTTAGTGTCAACATGTAAGCACTAACCGTTGCAGTTGCAACCTTTAAAGGCAACACGTTAACATTAAGCATTGCAGTTGCAAGCGTTAGTGGCAACACGTTAAAACTAAGCGTTGCAGTTACAACCGTTAGTGTCAACATTATAACAGTAAGTGTAGCATTTGCTTACGTTAATTTCAACACGTTAACACGTTGCAACCGTTTATGTCAACATGTTAACACTTAGCATTGCAGTTGCAACCGTTAGTGTCAACATGTTTACACTAAGCGTTGCAGTTGCAACCGTTAATGACAACACGTTAACACTAAGCATTGCGGTTACAATGCGTTAAAACTAAGCGTTGTAGTTAAAAAAGTTAATGACAACACGTAAACACTAAGCTTTGCATTTGGAACCATTAAAACCATGTCAACACGTTAAAACTAAGCGTTGTAGTTATAACTGTTAATTGCAACACGTTAGCACTAAGCATTGGATTTGCAACCGTGGCAACATGTTAAAACTAAGTGTTGTAGTTAAAACCGTTAATGGCAACACGTAAACACTAAGCTTTGCATTTGCAACCGTTAAAACAGTTGCAAACGTTAGTGTCAACATGTAAGCACTAACCGTTACAGTTGCAACTTTTAATGGCAAGACGTTAACATTAAGCGTTAGTGGCAACACGTAAAAGCTAAGCGTTGCAGTTGCAAACGTTAGTGTCAACATGTAAACACTAACCGTTGCAGTTGCAACCTTTAAAGGCAACACGTTAACATTAAGCATTGCAGTTGCAAGCGTTAGTGTCAACATTACAGTAAGTGTAGCATTTGCTTACGTTAATTTCAATACGTTAACACGTTGCAACCGTTAGTGTCAACATGTTTACAATAAGCGTTGCAGTTGCAACCGTTAATGACAACACGTTAACACTAAGCATTGCGGTTACAATGCGTTAAAACTAAGCGTTAAAACCGTTAATGACAACACGTAAACACTAAGCTTTGCATTCGCAACCATTAAAACCATGTCAACACGTTAAAACTAAGCGTTGTAGTTATAACCGTTAATTGCATCACGTTAGCACTAAGCATTGCATTTGCAACCGTTAATACCGTGGCAACATGTTAAAACTAAGCGTTGCAGTTAAAACCGTTAATGACAACACGTAAACACTAAGGTTTGCATTTGCAACCGTTAAAACCGTGTCAACACGTTGAAACTAAGCATTGTAGTTAAAACCGTTAATGGCAACACGTAAACACTAAGGTTTGCATTTGCAACCGTTAAAACCGTGTCAACACGTTGAAACTAAGCATTGTAGTTAAAACCGTTAATGGCAACACGTAGACACTAAGCTTTGCATTTGCAACCGTTAAAACAGTTGCAAACGTTAGTGTCAACATGTAAGCACTAACCGTTACAGTTGCAACCTTTAATGGCAACACGTTAACATTAAGCGTTAGTGGCAACTCGTTAAAGCTAAGCGTTGCAATTGCAAAGCACTTCGTTACAGTTGCAACCTTTAATGGCAACACGTTAACATTAAGCGTTAGTGGCAACACGTTAAAGCTAAGCGTTGCAGTTGCAAACGTTAGTGTCAACATGTAAGCACTAACCGTTGCAGTTGCAACCTTTAAAGGCAACACGTTAACATTAAGCATTGCAGTTGCAAGCGTTAGTGGCAACACGTTAAAACTAAGCGTTGCAGTTACAACCGTTAGTGTCAACATTACAGTAAGTGTAGCATTTGTTTACGTTAATTTCAACACGTTAACACGTTGCAACCGTTTATGTCAACATGTTAACACTTAGCATTGCAGTTGCAACCGTTAGTGTCGACATGTTTACACTAAGCGTTGCAGTTGCAACCGTTAATGACAACACGTTAACACTAAGCATAGCGGTTACAATGCGTTCAAACTAAGCGTTGTAGTTAAAACCGTTAATGACAACACGTAAACACTAAGCTTTGCATTTGCAACCATTAAAACCATGTCAACACGTTAAAACTAAGCGTTGTAGTTATAACCGTTAATTGCAACACGTTAGCAGTAACTTAGCACTAAGCATTGGATTTGCAACCGTTAATAACGCGGCAACACGTTAAAACTAAGCGTTGCAGTTGCAACCGTTAATGACAACACGTAAACACTAAGCTTTACATTTGCAACCATTAAAACCATGTCAACACGTTAAAACTAAGCGTTGTACACGTTAGCACTAAGCATTGCAACCGTTAATACCGTGGCAACATGTTAAAACTAAGCGTTGCAGTTAAAACCGTTAATGACAACACGTAAACACTAAGCTTTGCATTTGCAACCGTTAAAACCGTGTCAACACGTTGAAACTAAGAGTTGTAGTTAAAACCGTTAATGGCAACACGTAAACACTAAGCTTTGCATTTGCAACCGTTAAAACAGTTGCAAACGTTAGTGTCAACATGTAAGCACTAACCGTTACAGTTGCAACCTTTAATGGCAACACGTTAACATTAAGCGTTAGTGGCAACACGTTAAAGCTAAGCGTTGCAGTTGCAAACGTTAGTGTCAACATGTAAGCACTAACCGTTACAGTTGCAACCTTTAATGGCAACACGTTAACATTAAGCGTTAGTGGCAACACGTTAAAGCTTGCAGTTGCAAACGTTAGTGTTAACATGTAAGCACTAAACGTTGCAGTTGCAACCTTTAAAGGCAACACGTTAACATTAAGCATTGCAGTTGCAAGCGTTAGTGGCAACACGTTAAAACTAAGCGTTGCAGTTACAACCGTTAGTGTCAACATTACAGTAAGTGTAGCATTTGTTTACGTTAATTTCAACACATTAACACGTTGCAACCGTTTATGTCAACATGTTAACACTTAGCATTGCAGTTGCAACCGTTAGTGTCAACATGTTTACACTAAGCATTGCAGTTGCAACCGTTATTAATGACAACACGTTAACACTAAGCATTTCGGTTACAATGCGTTGAAACTAAGCGTTGTAGTTAAAACCGTTAATGACAACACGTAAACACTAAGCTTTGCATTTGCAACCATTAAAACCATGTCAAAACGTTAAAACTAAGCGTTGTAGTTATAACCGTTAATGACAACACGTAAACACTAAGCTTTGCATTTGCAACCATTAAAACCATGTCAACACGTTAAACTAAGCGTTGTAGTTATAACTATTAATTGCAACACGTTAGCACTAAGCAATGGATTTGCAACCGTTAAAACTAAGCGTTGCAGTTAAAACCGTTAATGACAACACGTAAACACTAAGCTTTGCATTTGCAACCGTTAAAACCGTGTCAACAAGTTAAAACTAAGCGTTGTAGTTAAAACCGTTAATGGCAACACGTAAACACTAAGCTTTGCATTTGCAACCGTTAAAACAGTTGCAAACGTTAGTGTCAACATGTAAGCACTAACCGTTACAGTTGCAACCTTTAATGGCGACACGTTAACATTAAGCGTTAGTGGCAACACGTTAAAGCTAAGCGTTGCAGTTGCAAACGTTAGTGTCAACATGTAAGCACTAACCGTTGCAGTTGCAACCTTTAAAGGCAACACGTTAACATTAAGCATTGCAGTTGCATGCGTTAGTGGCAACACGTTAAAACTAAGCGTTGCAGTTACAACCGTTAGTGTCAACATTATAACAAAACAGTAAGTGTAGCATTTGCTTACGTTAATTTCAACACGTTGCAACCGTTTATGTCAACACTTAGCATTGCAGTTGCAACCGTTAGTGTCAACATGTTTACACTAAGCGTTGCAGTTGCAACCGTTAATGACAACACGTAAACACTAAGCTTTGCATTTGCAACCATTAAAATCATGTCAACACGTTAAAACTAAGCGTTGTAGTTATAACCCTTAATTGCAACACGTTAGCACTAAGCATTGGATTTGCAACCGTTAATACCTCGGCAACATGTTAAAACTAAGCGTTGCGGTTAAAACCGTTAATGACAACACGTAAACACTAAGATTTACATTTGCAACCATTAAAACCGTGTCAACACGTTAAAACTAAGCGTTGTAGTTAAAACCGTTAATGGCAACACGTAAACACTAAGCTTTGCATTTGCAACCGTTAAAACAGTTGCAAACGTTACTGTCAACATGTAAGCACTAACCGTTACAGTTGCAACCTTTAATGGCAAGACGTTAACATTAAGCGTTAGTGGCAACACGTTAAAGCTAAGCGTTGCAGTTGCAAACGTTAGTGTCAACATGTAAGCATTAACCGTTGCAGTTGCAACCTTTAATGGCAACACGTTAACATTAAGCATTGCAGTTGCAAGCGTTAGTGGCAACACGTTAAAACTAAGCGTTGCAGTTACAACCGTTAGTGTCAACATTACAGTAAGTGTAGCATTTGTTTACGTTAATTTCAACACGTTAACACGTTGCAACCGTTTATGTCAACATGTTAACACTTAGCATTGCAGTTGCAACCGTTAGTGTCAACATGTTTAAACTAAGCGTTGCAGTTGCAACCGTTAATGACAACACGTTAACACTAAGCATTGCGGTTACAATGCGTTAAAACTAAGCGTTGTAGTTAAAACCGTTAATGACAACACGTAAACACTAAGCTTTGCATTTGCAACCATTAAAACCATGTCGACACGTTAAAACTAAGCGTTGTAGATATAACTGTTAATTGCAACACGTTAGCACTAAGCAATGGATTTGCAACCGTTAATACCTTGGCAACATGTTAAAACTAAGCGTTGCAGTTAAAACCGTTAATGACAACACGTAAACACTAAGCTTTGCATTTGCAACCGTTAAAACCGTGTCAACACGTTAAAACTAAGCGTTGTAGTTAAAACCGTTAATGGCAACACGTAAACACTAAGCTTTGCATTTGCAACCGTTAAAACAGTTGCAAACGTTAGTGTCAACATGTCAGCACTAACCGTTACAGTTGCAACCTTTAATGGCAACACGTTAACATTAAGCGTTAGTGGCAACTCGTTAAAGCTAAGCGTTGCAATTGCAAACTTTAGTGTCAACATGTAAGCACTAACCGTTACAGTTGCAACCTTTAATGGCAACACGTTAACATTAAGCGTTAGTGGCAACACGTTAAAGCTAAGCGTTGCAGTTGCAAACGTTAGTGTCAACATGTAAGCACTAACCGTTGCAGTTGCAACCTTTAAAGGCAACACGTTAACATTAAGCATTGCACTTGCAAGCGTTAGTGGCAACACGTTAAAACTAAGCGTTGCAGTTACAACCGTTAGTGTCAACATTATAACAGCCAGTGTAGCATTTGCTTACGTTAATTTCAACACGTTAACACGTTGCAACCGTTTATGTCAACATGTTAACACTTAGCATTGCAGTTGCAACCGTTAGTGTCAACATGTTTACACTAAGCGTTGCAGTTGCAACCGTTAATGACAACACGTTAACACTAAGCATTGCGGTTACAATGCGTTAAAACTAAGCGTTGTAGTTAAAAAAGTTAATGACAACACGTAAACAATAAGCTTTGCATTTGGAACCATTAAAACCATGTCAACACGTTAAAACTAAGCGTTGTAGTTATAACTGTTAATTGCAACACGTTAGCACTAAGCATTGGATTTGCAACCGTGGCAACATGTTAAAACTAAGTGTTGTAGTTAAAACCGTTAATGGCAACACGTAAACACTAAGCTTTGCATTTGCAACGGTTAAAACAGTTGCAAACGTTAGTGTCAACATGTAAGCACTAACCGTTACAGTTGCAACCTTTAATGGCAAGACGTTAACATTAAGCGTTAGTGGCAACACGTAAAAGCTAAGCGTTGCAGTTGCAAACGTTAGTGTCAACATGTAAGCACTAACCGTTGCAGTTGCAACCTTTAAAGGCAACACGTTAACATTAAGCATTGCAGTTGCAAGCGTTAGTGTCAACATTACAGTAAGTGTAGCATTTGCTTACGTTAATTTCAATACGTTAACACGTTGCAACCGTTAGTGTCAACATGTTTACAATAAGCGTTGCAGTTGCAACCGCAACACGTTAACACTAAGCATTGCGGTTACAATGCGTTAAAACTAAGCGTTAAAACCGTTAATGACAACACGTAAACACTAAGCTTTGCATTCGCAACCATTAAAACCATGTCAACACGTTAAAACTAAGCGTTGTAGTTATAACCGTTAATTGCAACACGTTAGCACTAAGCATTGCATTTGCAACCGTTAATACCGTGGCAACATGTTAAAACTAAGCGTTGCAGTTAAAACCGTTAATGACAACACGTAAACACTAAGGTTTGCATTTGCAACCGTTAAAACCGTGTCAACACGTTGAAACTAAGCGTTGTAGTTAAAACCGTTAATGGCAACACGTGGACACTAAGCTTTGCCTTTGCAACCGTTAAAACAGTTGCAAACGTTAGTGTCAACATGTAAGCACTAACCGTTACAGTTGCAACCTTTAATGGCTACACGTTAACATTAAGCGTTAGTGGCAACTCGTTAAAGCTAAGCGTTGCAATTGCAAACGTTAGTGTTAACATGTAAGCACTAACCGTTACAGTTGCAACCTTTAATGGCAACACGTTAACATTAAGCGTTAGTGGCAACACGTTAAAGCTAAGCGTTGCAGTTGCAAACGTTAGTGTCAACATGTAAGCACTAACCGTTGCAGTTGCAACCTTTAAAGGCAACACGTTAACATTAAGCATTGCAGTTGCAAGCGTTAGTGGCAACACGTTAAAACTAAGCGTTGCAGTTACAACCGTTAGTGTCAACATTACAGTAAGTGTAGCATTTGTTTACGTTAATTTCAACACGTTAACACGTTGCAACCGTTTATGTCAACATGTTAACACTTAGCATTGCAGTTGCAACCGTTAGTGTCAACATGTTTACACTAAGCGTTGCAGTTGCAACCGTTATTAATGACAACACGTTAACACTAAGCATTTCGGTTACAATGCGTTTAAACTAAGCGTTGTAGTTAAAACCGTTAATGACAACACGTAAACACTAAGCTTTGCATTTGCAACCATTAAAACCATGTCAACACGTTAAAACTAAGCGTTGTAGTTATAACTGTTAATTGCAACACGTTAGCACTAAGCAATGGATTTGCAACCGTTAATACCGTGGCAACATGTTAAAACTAAGCGTTGCAGTTAAAACCGTTAATGACAACACGTAAACACTAAGCTTTGCATTTGCAACCGTTAAAACCGTGTCAACACGTTAAAACTAAGCGTTGTAGTTAAAACCGTTAATGGCAACACGTAAACACTAAGCTTTGCATTTGCAACCGTTAAAACAGTTGCAAACGTTAGTGTCAACATGTCAGCACTAACCGTTACAGTTGCAACCTTTAATGGCAACACGTTAACATTAAGCGTTAGTGGCAACTCGTTAAAGCTAAGCGTTGCAATTGCAAACGTTAGTGTCAACATGTAAGCACTAACCGTTACAGTAGCAACCTTTAATGGCAAGACGTTAACATTAAGCGTTAGTGGCAACACGTTAAAGCTAAGCGTTGCAGTTGCAAACGTTAGTGTCAACATGTAAGCACTAACCGTTGCAGTTGCAACCTTTAAAGGCAACACGTTAACATTAAGCATTGCAGTTGCAAGCGTTAGTGGCAACACGTTAAAACTAAGCGTTGCAGTTACAACCGTTAGTGTCAACATTATAACAGTAAGTGTAGCATTTGCTTACGTTAATTTCAACACGTTAACACGTTGCAACCGTTTATGTCAACATGTTAACACTTAGCATTGCAGTTGCAACCGTTAGTGTTAACATGTTTACACTAAGCGTTGCAGTTGCAACCGTTAATGACAACACGTTAACACTAAGCATTGCGGTTACAATGCGTTAAAACTAAGCGTTGTAGTTAAAAAAGTTAATGACAACACGTAAACACTAAGCTTTGCATTTGGAACCAATAAAACCATGTCAACACGTTAAAACTAAGCGTTGTAGTTTCAACTGTTAAATGCAACACGTTAGCACTAAGCATTGGATTTGCAACCGTGGCAACATGTTAAAACTAAGTGTTGTAGTTAAAACCGTTAATGGCAACACGTAAACACTAAGCTTTGCATTTGCAACCGTTAAAACAGTTGCAAACGTTAGTGTCAACATTTAAGCACTAACCGTTACAGTTGCAACCTTTAATGGCAAGACGTTAACATTAAGCGTTAGTGGCAACACGTAAAAGCTAAGCGTTGCAGTTGCAAACGTTAGTGTCAACATGTAAGCACTAACCGTTGCAGTTGCAACCTTTAAAGGCAACACGTTAACATTAAGCATTGCAGTTGCAAGCGTTAGTGTCAACATTACAGTAAGTGTAGCATTTGCTTACGTTAATTTCAATACGTTAACACGTTGCAACCGTTAGTGTCAACATTTAAGCACTAACCGTTACAGTTGCAACCTTTAATGGCAAGACGTTAACATTAAGCGTTAGTGGCAACACGTAAAAGCTAAGCGTTGCAGTTGCAAACGTTAGAGTCAACATGTAAGCACTAACCGTTGCAGTTGCAACCTTTAAAGGCAACACGTTAACATTAAGCATTGCAGTTGCAAGCGTTAGTGTCAACATTACAGTAAGTGTAGCATTTGCTTACGTTAATTTCAATACGTTAACACGTTGCAACCGTTAGTGTCAACATGTTTACAATAAGCGTTGCAGTTGCAACCGTTAATGACAACACGTTAACACTAAGCATTGCGGTTACAATGCGTTAAAACTATGCGTTAAAACCGTTAATGACAACACGTAAACACTAAGCTTTGCATTCGCAACCATTAAAACCATGTCAACACGTTAAAACTAAGCGTTGCAGTTAAAACCGTTAATGACAACACGTAAACACTAAGGTTTGCATTTGCAACCGTTAAAACCGTGTCAACACGTTGAAACTAAGCGTTGTAGTTAAAACCGTTAATGGCAACACGTAGACACTAAGCTTTGCCTTTGCAACCGTTAAAACAGTTGCAAACGTTAGTGTCAACATGTAAGCACTAACCGTTACAGTTGCAACCTTTAATGGCAACACGTTAACATTAAGCGTTAGTGGCAACTCGTTAAAGCTAAGCGTTGCAATTGCAAACGTTAGTGTCAACATGTAAGCACTAACCGTTACAGTTGCAACCTTTATTGGCAACACGTTAACATTAAGCGTTAGTGGCAACACGTTAAAGCTAAGCGTTGCAGTTGCAAACGTTAGTGTCAACATGTAAGCACTAACCGTTGCAGTTGCAACCTTTAAAGGCAACACGTTAACATTAAGCATTGCAGTTGCAAGCGTTAGTGGCAACACGTTAAAACTAAGCGTTGCAGTTACAACCGTTAGTGTCAACATTACAGTAAGTGTAGCATTTGTTTACGTTAATTTCAACACGTTAACACGTTGCAACCGTTTATGTCAACATGTTAACACTTAGCATTGCAGTTGCAACCGTTAGTGTCAACATGTTTACACTAAGCGTTGCAGTTGCAACCGTTATTAATGACAACACGTTAACACTAAGCATTTCGGTTACAATGCGTTTAAACTAAGCGTTGTAGTTAAAACCGTTAATGACAACACGTAAACACTAAGCTTTGCATTTGCAACCATTAAAACCATGTCAACACGTTAAAACTAAGCGTTGTAGTTATAACCGTTTATTGCAACACGCACTAAGCATTGGATTTGCAACCGTTAATACCGTGGCAACACGTTAAAACTAAGCGTTGCAGTTAAAACCGTTAATGACAACACGTAAACACTAAGCTTTGCATTTGCAACCATTAAAACCATGTCAACACGTTAAAACTAAGCGTTGTAGTTATAACTATTAATTGCAACACGTTAGCACTAAGCAATGGATTTGCAACCGTTAAAACTAAGCGTTGCAGTTAAAACCGTTAATGACAACACGTAAACACTAAGCTTTGCATTTGCAACCGTTAAAACCGTGTCAACACGTTAAAACTAAGCGTTGTAGTTAAAACCGTTAATGGCAACACGTAAACACTAAGCTTTGCATTTGCAACCGTTAAAACAGTTGCAAACGTTAGTGTCAACATGTAAGCACTAACCGTTACAGTTGCAACCTTTAATGGCGACACGTTAACATTAAGCGTTAGTGGCAACACGTTAAAGCTAAGCGTTGCAGTTGCAAACGTTAGTGTCAACATGTAAGCACTAACCGTTGCAGTTGCAACCTTTAAAGGCAACACGTTAACATTAAGCATTGCAGTTGCAAGCGTTAGTGGCAACACGTTAAAACTAAGCGTTGCAGTTACAACCGTTAGTGTCAACATTATAACAAAACAGTAAGTGTAGCATTTGCTTACGTTAATTTCAACACGTTGCAACCGTTTATGTCAACACTTAGCATTGCAGTTGCAACCGTTAGTGTCAACATGTTTACACTAAGCGTTGCAGTTGCAACCGTTAATGACAACACGTAAACACTAAGCTTTGCATTTGCAACCATTAAAATCATGTCAACACGTTAAAACTAAGCGTTGTAGTTATAACCCTTAATTGCAACACGTTAGCACTAAGCATTGGATTTGCAACCGTTAATACCTCGGCAACATGTTAAAACTAAGCGTTGCGGTTAAAACCGTTAATGACAACACGTAAACACTAAGATTTACATTTGCAACCATTAAAACCGTGTCAACACGTTAAAACTAAGCGTTGTAGTTAAAACCGTTAATGGCAACACGTAAACACTAAGCTTTGCATTTGCAACCGTTAAAACAGTTGCAAACGTTACTGTCAACATGTAAGCACTAACCGTTACAGTTGCAACCTTTAATGGCAACACGTTAACATTAAGCGTTAGTGGCAACTCGTTAAAGCTAAGCGTTGCAATTGCAAACGTTAGTGTCAACATGTAAGCACTAACCGTTACAGTTGCAACCTTTAATGGCAACACGTTAACATTAAGCGTTAGTGGCAACACGTTAAAGCTAAGCGTTGCAGTTGCAAACGTTAGTGTCAACATGTAAGCACTAACCGTTGCAGTTGCAACCTTTAAAGGCAACACGTTAACATTAAGCATTGCAGTTGCAAGCGTTAGTGGCAACACGTTAAAACTAAGCGTTGCAGTTACAACCGTTAGTGTCAACATTATAACAGTAAGTGTAGCATTTGCTTACGTTAATTTCAACACGTTAACACGTTGCAACCGTTTATGTCAACATGTTAACACTTAGCATTGCAGTTGCAACCGTTAGTGTCAACATGTTTACACTAAGCGTTGCAGTTGCAACCGTTAATGACAACACGTTAACACTAAGCATTGCGGTTACAATGCGTTAAAACTAAGCGTTGTAGTTAAAAAAGTTAATGACAACACGTAAACACTAAGCTTTGCATTTGGAACCATTAAAACCATGTCAACACGTTAAAACTAAGCGTTGTAGTTATAACTGTTAATTGCAACACGTTAGCACTAAGCATTGGATTTGCAACCGTGGCAACATGTTAAAACTAAGTGTTGTAGTTAAAACCGTTAATGGCAACACGTAAACACTAAGCTTTGCATTTGCAACCGTTAAAACAGTTGCAAACGTTAGTGTCAACATGTAAGCACTAACCGTTACAGTTGCAACTTTTAATGGCAAGACGTTAACATTAAGCGTTAGTGGCAACACGTAAAAGCTAAGCGTTGCAGTTGCAAACGTTAGTGTCAACATGTAAACACTAACCGTTGCAGTTGCAACCTTTAAAGGCAACACGTTAACATTAAGCATTGCAGTTGCAAGCGTTAGTGTCAACATTACAGTAAGTGTAGCATTTGCTTACGTTAATTTCAATACGTTAACACGTTGCAACCGTTAGTGTCAACATGTTTACAATAAGCGTTGCAGTTGCAACCGTTAATGACAACACGTTAACACTAAGCATTGCGGTTACAATGCGTTAAAACTAAGCGTTAAAACCGTTAATGACAACACGTAAACACTAAGCTTTGCATTCGCAACCATTAAAACCATGTCAACACGTTAAAACTAAGCGTTGTAGTTATAACCGTTAATTGCATCACGTTAGCACTAAGCATTGCATTTGCAACCGTTAATACCGTGGCAACATGTTAAAACTAAGCGTTGCAGTTAAAACCGTTAATGACAACACGTAAACACTAAGGTTTGCATTTGCAACCGTTAAAACCGTGTCAACACGTTGAAACTAAGCATTGTAGTTAAAACCGTTAATGGCAACACGTAAACACTAAGGTTTGCATTTGCAACCGTTAAAACCGTGTCAACACGTTGAAACTAAGCATTGTAGTTAAAACCGTTAATGGCAACACGTAGACACTAAGCTTTGCATTTGCAACCGTTAAAACAGTTGCAAACGTTAGTGTCAACATGTAAGCACTAACCGTTACAGTTGCAACCTTTAATGGCAACACGTTAACATTAAGCGTTAGTGGCAACTCGTTAAAGCTAAGCGTTGCAATTGCAAAGCACTTCGTTACAGTTGCAACCTTTAATGGCAACACGTTAACATTAAGCGTTAGTGGCAACACGTTAAAGCTAAGCGTTGCAGTTGCAAACGTTAGTGTCAACATGTAAGCACTAACCGTTGCAGTTGCAACCTTTAAAGGCAACACGTTAACATTAAGCATTGCAGTTGCAAGCGTTAGTGGCAACACGTTAAAACTAAGCGTTGCAGTTACAACCGTTAGTGTCAACATTACAGTAAGTGTAGCATTTGTTTACGTTAATTTCAACACGTTAACACGTTGCAACCGTTTATGTCAACATGTTAACACTTAGCATTGCAGTTGCAACCGTTAGTGTCAACATGTTTACACTAAGCGTTGCAGTTGCAACCGTTAATGACAACACGTTAACACTAAGCATAGCGGTTACAATGCGTTCAAACTAAGCGTTGTAGTTAAAACCGTTAATGACAACACGTAAACACTAAGCTTTGCATTTGCAACCATTAAAACCATGTCAACACGTTAAAACTAAGCGTTGTAGTTATAACCGTTAATTGCAACACGTTAGCAGTAACTTAGCACTAAGCATTGGATTTGCAACCGTTAATAACGCGGCAACACGTTAAAACTAAGCGTTGCAGTTGCAACCGTTAATGACAACACGTAAACACTAAGCTTTACATTTGCAACCATTAAAACCATGTCAACACGTTAAAACTAAGCGTTGTACACGTTAGCACTAAGCATTGCAACCGTTAATACCGTGGCAACATGTTAAAACTAAGCGTTGCAGTTAAAACCGTTAATGACAACACGTAAACACTAAGCTTTGCATTTGCAACCGTTAAAACAGTTGCAAACGTTAGTGTCAACATGTAAGCACTAACCGTTACAGTTGCAACCTTTAATGGCAACACGTTAACATTAAGCGTTAGTGGCAACACGTTAAAGCTAAGCGTTGCAGTTGCAAACGTTAGTGTCAACATGTAAGCACTAACCGTTACAGTTGCAACCTTTAATGGCAACACGTTAACATTAAGCGTTAGTGGCAACACGTTAAAGCTTGCAGTTGCAAACGTTAGTGTTAACATGTAAGCACTAAACGTTGCAGTTGCAACCTTTAAAGGCAACACGTTAACATTAAGCATTGCAGTTGCAAGCGTTAGTGGCAACACGTTAAAACTAAGCGTTGCAGTTACAACCGTTAGTGTCAACATTACAGTAAGTGTAGCATTTGTTTACGTTAATTTCAACACATTAACACGTTGCAACCGTTTATGTCAACATGTTAACACTTAGCATTGCAGTTGCAACCGTTAGTGTCAACATGTTTACACTAAGCATTGCAGTTGCAACCGTTATTAATGACAACACGTTAACACTAAGCATTTCGGTTACAATGCGTTGAAACTAAGCGTTGTAGTTAAAACCGTTAATGACAACACGTAAACACTAAGCTTTGCATTTGCAACCATTAAAACCATGTCAAAACGTTAAAACTAAGCGTTGTAGTTATAACCGTTAATGACAACACGTAAACACTAAGCTTTGCATTTGCAACCATTAAAACCATGTCAACACGTTAAACTAAGCGTTGTAGTTATAACTATTAATTGCAACACGTTAGCACTAAGCAATGGATTTGCAACCGTTAAAACTAAGCGTTGCAGTTAAAACCGTTAATGACAACACGTAAACACTAAGCTTTGCATTTGCAACCGTTAAAACCGTGTCAACAAGTTAAAACTAAGCGTTGTAGTTAAAACCGTTAATGGCAACACGTAAACACTAAGCTTTGCATTTGCAACCGTTAAAACAGTTGCAAACGTTAGTGTCAACATGTAAGCACTAACCGTTACAGTTGCAACCTTTAATGGCGACACGTTAACATTAAGCGTTAGTGGCAACACGTTAAAGCTAAGCGTTGCAGTTGCAAACGTTAGTGTCAACATGTAAGCACTAACCGTTGCAGTTGCAACCTTTAAAGGCAACACGTTAACATTAAGCATTGCAGTTGCATGCGTTAGTGGCAACACGTTAAAACTAAGCGTTGCAGTTACAACCGTTAGTGTCAACATTATAACAAAACAGTAAGTGTAGCATTTGCTTACGTTAATTTCAACACGTTGCAACCGTTTATGTCAACACTTAGCATTGCAGTTGCAACCGTTAGTGTCAACATGTTTACACTAAGCGTTGCAGTTGCAACCGTTAATGACAACACGTAAACACTAAGCTTTGCATTTGCAACCATTAAAATCATGTCAACACGTTAAAACTAAGCGTTGTAGTTATAACCCTTAATTGCAACACGTTAGCACTAAGCATTGGATTTGCAACCGTTAATACCTCGGCAACATGTTAAAACTAAGCGTTGCGGTTAAAACCGTTAATGACAACACGTAAACACTAAGATTTACATTTGCAACCATTAAAACCGTGTCAACACGTTAAAACTAAGCGTTGTAGTTAAAACCGTTAATGGCAACACGTAAACACTAAGCTTTGCATTTGCAACCGTTAAAACAGTTGCAAACGTTACTGTCAACATGTAAGCACTAACCGTTACAGTTGCAACCTTTAATGGCAAGACGTTAACATTAAGCGTTAGTGGCAACACGTTAAAGCTAAGCGTTGCAGTTGCAAACGTTAGTGTCAACATGTAAGCATTAACCGTTGCAGTTGCAACCTTTAATGGCAACACGTTAACATTAAGCATTGCAGTTGCAAGCGTTAGTGGCAACACGTTAAAACTAAGCGTTGCAGTTACAACCGTTAGTGTCAACATTACAGTAAGTGTAGCATTTGTTTACGTTAATTTCAACACGTTAACACGTTGCAACCGTTTATGTCAACATGTTAACACTTAGCATTGCAGTTGCAACCGTTAGTGTCAACATGTTTAAACTAAGCGTTGCAGTTGCAACCGTTAATGACAACACGTTAACACTAAGCATTGCGGTTACAATGCGTTAAAACTAAGCGTTGTAGTTAAAACCGTTAATGACAACACGTAAACACTAAGCTTTGCATTTGCAACCATTAAAACCATGTCGACACGTTAAAACTAAGCGTTGTAGATATAACTGTTAATTGCAACACGTTAGCACTAAGCAATGGATTTGCAACCGTTAATACCTTGGCAACATGTTAAAACTAAGCGTTGCAGTTAAAACCGTTAATGACAACACGTAAACACTAAGCTTTGCATTTGCAACCGTTAAAACCGTGTCAACACGTTAAAACTAAGCGTTGTAGTTAAAACCGTTAATGGCAACACGTAAACACTAAGCTTTGCATTTGCAACCGTTAAAACAGTTGCAAACGTTAGTGTCAACATGTCAGCACTAACCGTTACAGTTGCAACCTTTAATGGCAACACGTTAACATTAAGCGTTAGTGGCAACTCGTTAAAGCTAAGCGTTGCAATTGCAAACTTTAGTGTCAACATGTAAGCACTAACCGTTACAGTTGCAACCTTTAATGGCAACACGTTAACATTAAGCGTTAGTGGCAACACGTTAAAGCTAAGCGTTGCAGTTGCAAACGTTAGTGTCAACATGTAAGCACTAACCGTTGCAGTTGCAACCTTTAAAGGCAACACGTTAACATTAAGCATTGCACTTGCAAGCGTTAGTGGCAACACGTTAAAACTAAGCGTTGCAGTTACAACCGTTAGTGTCAACATTATAACAGCCAGTGTAGCATTTGCTTACGTTAATTTCAACACGTTAACACGTTGCAACCGTTTATGTCAACATGTTAACACTTAGCATTGCAGTTGCAACCGTTAGTGTCAACATGTTTACACTAAGCGTTGCAGTTGCAACCGTTAATGACAACACGTTAACACTAAGCATTGCGGTTACAATGCGTTAAAACTAAGCGTTGTAGTTAAAAAAGTTAATGACAACACGTAAACAATAAGCTTTGCATTTGGAACCATTAAAACCATGTCAACACGTTAAAACTAAGCGTTGTAGTTATAACTGTTAATTGCAACACGTTAGCACTAAGCATTGGATTTGCAACCGTGGCAACATGTTAAAACTAAGTGTTGTAGTTAAAACCGTTAATGGCAACACGTAAACACTAAGCTTTGCATTTGCAACGGTTAAAACAGTTGCAAACGTTAGTGTCAACATGTAAGCACTAACCGTTACAGTTGCAACCTTTAATGGCAAGACGTTAACATTAAGCGTTAGTGGCAACACGTAAAAGCTAAGCGTTGCAGTTGCAAACGTTAGTGTCAACATGTAAGCACTAACCGTTGCAGTTGCAACCTTTAAAGGCAACACGTTAACATTAAGCATTGCAGTTGCAAGCGTTAGTGTCAACATTACAGTAAGTGTAGCATTTGCTTACGTTAATTTCAATACGTTAACACGTTGCAACCGTTAGTGTCAACATGTTTACAATAAGCGTTGCAGTTGCAACCGCAACACGTTAACACTAAGCATTGCGGTTACAATGCGTTAAAACTAAGCGTTAAAACCGTTAATGACAACACGTAAACACTAAGCTTTGCATTCGCAACCATTAAAACCATGTCAACACGTTAAAACTAAGCGTTGTAGTTATAACCGTTAATTGCAACACGTTAGCACTAAGCATTGCATTTGCAACCGTTAATACCGTGGCAACATGTTAAAACTAAGCGTTGCAGTTAAAACCGTTAATGACAACACGTAAACACTAAGGTTTGCATTTGCAACCGTTAAAACCGTGTCAACACGTTGAAACTAAGCGTTGTAGTTAAAACCGTTAATGGCAACACGTGGACACTAAGCTTTGCCTTTGCAACCGTTAAAACAGTTGCAAACGTTAGTGTCAACATGTAAGCACTAACCGTTACAGTTGCAACCTTTAATGGCTACACGTTAACATTAAGCGTTAGTGGCAACTCGTTAAAGCTAAGCGTTGCAATTGCAAACGTTAGTGTTAACATGTAAGCACTAACCGTTACAGTTGCAACCTTTAATGGCAACACGTTAACATTAAGCGTTAGTGGCAACACGTTAAAGCTAAGCGTTGCAGTTGCAAACGTTAGTGTCAACATGTAAGCACTAACCGTTGCAGTTGCAACCTTTAAAGGCAACACGTTAACATTAAGCATTGCAGTTGCAAGCGTTAGTGGCAACACGTTAAAACTAAGCGTTGCAGTTACAACCGTTAGTGTCAACATTACAGTAAGTGTAGCATTTGTTTACGTTAATTTCAACACGTTAACACGTTGCAACCGTTTATGTCAACATGTTAACACTTAGCATTGCAGTTGCAACCGTTAGTGTCAACATGTTTACACTAAGCGTTGCAGTTGCAACCGTTATTAATGACAACACGTTAACACTAAGCATTTCGGTTACAATGCGTTTAAACTAAGCGTTGTAGTTAAAACCGTTAATGACAACACGTAAACACTAAGCTTTGCATTTGCAACCATTAAAACCATGTCAACACGTTAAAACTAAGCGTTGTAGTTATAACTGTTAATTGCAACACGTTAGCACTAAGCAATGGATTTGCAACCGTTAATACCGTGGCAACATGTTAAAACTAAGCGTTGCAGTTAAAACCGTTAATGACAACACGTAAACACTAAGCTTTGCATTTGCAACCGTTAAAACCGTGTCAACACGTTAAAACTAAGCGTTGTAGTTAAAACCGTTAATGGCAACACGTAAACACTAAGCTTTGCATTTGCAACCGTTAAAACAGTTGCAAACGTTAGTGTCAACATGTCAGCACTAACCGTTACAGTTGCAACCTTTAATGGCAACACGTTAACATTAAGCGTTAGTGGCAACTCGTTAAAGCTAAGCGTTGCAATTGCAAACGTTAGTGTCAACATGTAAGCACTAACCGTTACAGTAGCAACCTTTAATGGCAAGACGTTAACATTAAGCGTTAGTGGCAACACGTTAAAGCTAAGCGTTGCAGTTGCAAACGTTAGTGTCAACATGTAAGCACTAACCGTTGCAGTTGCAACCTTTAAAGGCAACACGTTAACATTAAGCATTGCAGTTGCAAGCGTTAGTGGCAACACGTTAAAACTAAGCGTTGCAGTTACAACCGTTAGTGTCAACATTATAACAGTAAGTGTAGCATTTGCTTACGTTAATTTCAACACGTTAACACGTTGCAACCGTTTATGTCAACATGTTAACACTTAGCATTGCAGTTGCAACCGTTAGTGTTAACATGTTTACACTAAGCGTTGCAGTTGCAACCGTTAATGACAACACGTTAACACTAAGCATTGCGGTTACAATGCGTTAAAACTAAGCGTTGTAGTTAAAAAAGTTAATGACAACACGTAAACACTAAGCTTTGCATTTGGAACCAATAAAACCATGTCAACACGTTAAAACTAAGCGTTGTAGTTTCAACTGTTAAATGCAACACGTTAGCACTAAGCATTGGATTTGCAACCGTGGCAACATGTTAAAACTAAGTGTTGTAGTTAAAACCGTTAATGGCAACACGTAAACACTAAGCTTTGCATTTGCAACCGTTAAAACAGTTGCAAACGTTAGTGTCAACATTTAAGCACTAACCGTTACAGTTGCAACCTTTAATGGCAAGACGTTAACATTAAGCGTTAGTGGCAACACGTAAAAGCTAAGCGTTGCAGTTGCAAACGTTAGTGTCAACATGTAAGCACTAACCGTTGCAGTTGCAACCTTTAAAGGCAACACGTTAACATTAAGCATTGCAGTTGCAAGCGTTAGTGTCAACATTACAGTAAGTGTAGCATTTGCTTACGTTAATTTCAATACGTTAACACGTTGCAACCGTTAGTGTCAACATTTAAGCACTAACCGTTACAGTTGCAACCTTTAATGGCAAGACGTTAACATTAAGCGTTAGTGGCAACACGTAAAAGCTAAGCGTTGCAGTTGCAAACGTTAGTGTCAACATGTAAGCACTAACCGTTGCAGTTGCAACCTTTAAAGGCAACACGTTAACATTAAGCATTGCAGTTGCAAGCGTTAGTGTCAACATTACAGTAAGTGTAGCATTTGCTTACGTTAATTTCAATACGTTAACACGTTGCAACCGTTAGTGTCAACATGTTTACAATAAGCGTTGCAGTTGCAACCGTTAATGACAACACGTTAACACTAAGCATTGCGGTTACAATGCGTTAAAACTATGCGTTAAAACCGTTAATGACAACACGTAAACACTAAGCTTTGCATTCGCAACCATTAAAACCATGTCAACACGTTAAAACTAAGCGTTGTAGTTATAACCGTTAATTGCAACACGTTAGCACTAAGCATTGGATTTGCAACCGTTAATACCTCGGCAACATGTTAAAACTAAGCGTTGCAGTTAAAACCGTTAATGACAACACGTAAACACTAAGCTTTACATTTGCAACCATTAAAACCGTGTCAACACGTTAAAACTAAGCGTTGTAGTTAAAACCGTTAATGGCAACACCTAAACACTAAGCTTTGCATTTGCAACCGTTAAAACAGTTGCAAACGTTACTGTCAACATGTAAGCACTAACCGTTACAGTTGCAACCTTTAATGGCAAGACGTTAACATTAAGCGTTAGTGGCAACACGTTAAGCGTTGCAGTTGCAAACGTTAGTGTCAACATGTAAGCATTAACCGTTGCAGTTGCAACCTTTAAAGGCAACACGTTAACATTAAGCATTGCAGTTGCAAGCGTTAGTGGCAACACGTTAAAACTAAGCGTTGCAGTTACAACCGTTAGTGTCAACATTACAGTAAGTGTAGCATTTGTTTACGTTAATTTCAACACGTTAACACGTTGCAACAGTTTATGTCAACATGTTAACACTTAGCATTGCAGTTGCAACCGTTAGTGTCAACATGTTTACACTAAGCGTTGCAGTTGCAACCGTTAATGACAACACGTTAACAGCGTTGTAGTTAAAACCGTTAATGACAACACGTAAACAATAAGCTTTGCATTTGCAACCGTTTAAACAGTTGCAAACGTTAGTGTCAACATGTCAGCACTAACCGTTACAGTTGCAACCTTTAATGGCAACCGTTAGTGTCAACATTATAACAGTAAGTGTAGCATTTGCTTACGTTAATTTCAACACGTTAACACGTTGCAACCGTTTATGTCAACACTTAGCATTGCAGTTGCAACCGTTAGTGTCAACATGTTTACACTAAGCGTTGCAGTTGCAACTGTTATTAATGACAACACGTTAACACTAAGCATTTCGGTTACAATGCGTTAAAACTAAGCGTTGTAGTTAAAACCGTTAATGACAACACGTGAACACTAAGCTTTGCATTTGCAACCATTAAAACCATGTCAACACGTTAAAACTAAGTGTTGTAGTTATAAAACCGTTTATTGCAACACGTTAGCACTAAGCATTGGATTTGCAACCGTTAATACCGTGGCAACACGTTAAAACTAAGCGCAGTTAAAACCGTTAATGACAACACGTAAACACTAAGCTTTGCATTTGCAACCATTAAAACCATGTCAACACGTTAAAACTAAGCGTTGTAGTTATAACCGTTAATTGCAACACGTTAGCACTAAGCAATGGATTTGCAACCGTTAATACCGTGGCAATATGTTAAAACTAAGCGTTGCAGTTAAAACCGTTAATGACAACACGTAAACACTAAGCTTTGCATTTGCAACAGTTAAAACCGTTTCAACACGTTAAAACTAAGCGCTGTAGTTAAAACCGTTAATGGCAACACGTAAACACTAAGCTTTGCATTTGCAACCGTTAAAACAGTTGCAAACGTTAGTGTCAACATGTAAGCACTAACCGTTACAGTTGCAACCTTTAATGGCAACACAATAACATTAAACGTTAATAGCGTTGCAGTTGCAAACGTTAGTGTCAACATGTAAGCACTAACCGTTACAGTTGCAAACTTTAATGGCAACACGTTAACATTAAGCGTTAGTGGCAACACGTTAAAGCTAAGCGTTGCAGTTGCAAACGTTAGTGTAAGCACTAACCGTTGCAGTTGCAACCTTTAAAGGCAACACGTTAACATTAAGCATTGCAGTTGCAAGCGTTAGTGGCAACACGTTAAAACTAAGCGTTGCAGTTACAACCGTTAGTGTCAACATTATAACAGTAAGTGTAGCATTTGCTTACGTTAATTTCAACACGTTAACACGTTGCAACCGTTTATGTCAACATGTTAACACTAAGCGTTGCAGTTGCAACCGTTGATGACAACACATTAACACTAAGCGTTGCGGTTACAATGCGTTAAAACTAAGCGTTGCAGTTACAACCGTTAGTGTCAACATTATAACAGTAAGTGTTGCTTACGTTAATTTTAACACGTTAACACGTTGCAACCGTTTATGTCAACACTTAGCATTGCAGTTGCAACCGTTTGTGTCAACATGTTTACACTAAGCGTTGCAGTTGCAACCGTTAATGACAACACGTAAACACTAAGCTTTGCATTTGCAACCATTAAAACCATGTCAACACGTTAAAACTAAGCGTTGTAGTTATAACCGTTAATTGCAATACGTTAGCACTAAGCATTGGATTTGCAAACGTTAATACCGTGGCAACATGTAAAAACTAAGCGATGCAGTTAAAACCATTAATGACAACACGTAAACACTAAGCTTTACATTTGCAACCATTAAAACCGTGTCAACACGTTAAAACTAAGCGTTGTAGTTAAAACCGTTAATGGCAACACGTAAACACTAAGCTTTGCATTTGCAACCGTTAAAACAGTTGCAAACGTTAGTGTCAACATGTAAGCACTAACCGTTACAGTTGCAACCTTTAATGGCAAGACGTTAACATTAAGCGTTAGTGGCAACACGTTAAAGCTAAGCGTTGCAGTTGCAAACGTTAGTGTCAACATGTAAGCATTAACCGTTGCAGTTGCAACCTTTAAAGGCAACATTAAGCATTGCAGTTGCAAGCGTTAGTGGCAATACGTTAAAACTAAGCGTTGCAGTTACAACCGTTAGTGTCAACATTACAGTAAGTGTAGCATTTGCTTACGTTAATTTCAACACGTTAACACGTTGCAACCGTTTATGTCAACATGTTAACACTTAGCATTGCAGTTGCAACCGTTAGTGTCAACATGTTTACACTAAGCGTTGCAGTTGCAACCGTTAATTATAACACGTTAACACTAAGCATTGCGGTTACAATGCGTTAAAACTAATCGTTGTAGTTAAAACCGTTAATGACAACTCGTAAACACTAAGCTTTGCATTTGCAACCATTAAAACCATGTCAACACGTTAAAACTAAGCGTTGTAGTTATAACCGTTAATTGTAAGCATTGGATTTGCAACCGTTAATACCGTGGCAACACGTTAAAACTAAGCGTTGCAGTTAAAACCGTTAATGACAACACGTAAACACTAAGCTTTGCATTTGCAACCATTAAAACCATGTCAACACGTTAAAACTAAGCGTTTTAGTTATAACCGTTAATTGCAACACGTTAGCACTATGCATTGGATTTGTAACCGTTAATACCGTGTCAACATGTTAAAACTAAGTGTTGCAGTTAAAACCGTTAATGACAACACGTAAACACTAAGCTTTGCATTTGCAACCGTTAAAACCGTGTCAACACGTTAAAACTAAGTGTTGTAGTTAAAACCGTTAATGGCAACACGTAAACACTAAGCTTTGCATTTGCAACCGTTAAAACATGTTGACACTAACGGTTGCAACTGCAATGCTAAGTGTTGACATAAACGGTTGCAACGTTGTCACGTTAAAACAACACGTTACATTGCGGTTACAATGCGTTAAAACTAAGCAAACTTTAGTGTCAACATGTAAGCACTAACCGTTACAGTTGCAACCTTTAATGGCAACACGTTAACATTAAGCGTTAGTGGCAACACGTTAAAGCTAAGCGTTGCAGTTGCAACCTTTAAAGGCAACACGTTAACATTAAGCATTGCAGTTGCTAGCGTTAGTGGCAACACGTTAAATCTAAGCGTTACAGTTACAATCGTGGTTGTTACAGTTGCAACCGTTAATAACAACACGTTAACACTAAGGGGTTACATTGCGTTAAAACTAAGCGTTGCAGTTACAACCGTTAGTGTCAACATTATAACAGTAAGTGTAGCATTTGCTTACGTTAATTTCAACACGTTAACACGTTGCAACCGTTTATGTCAACATGTTAACACTTAGCATTGCAGTTGCAACCGTTAGTGTCAACATGTTTACACTAAGCGTTGCAGTTGCAACCGTTAATGACAACACGTTAACACTAAGCATTGCGGTTACAATGCGTTAAAACTAAGCGTTGTAGTTAAAAAAGTTAATGACAACACGTAAACACTAAGCTTTGCATTTGGAACCATTAAAACCATGTCAACACGTTAAAACTAAGCGTTGTAGTTATAACTGTTAATTGCAACACGTTAGCACTAAGCATTGGATTTGCAACCGTGGCAACATGTTAAAACTAAGTGTTGTAGTTAAAACCGTTAATGGCAACACGTAAACACTAAGCTTTGCATTTGCAACCGTTAAAACAGTTGCAAACGTTAGTGTCAACATGTAAGCACTAACCGTTACAGTTGCAACTTTTAATGGCAAGACGTTAACATTAAGCGTTAGTGGCAACACGTAAAAGCTAAGCGTTGCAGTTGCAAACGTTAGTGTCAACATGTAAACACTAACCGTTGCAGTTGCAACCTTTAAAGGCAACACGTTAACATTAAGCATTGCAGTTGCAAGCGTTAGTGTCAACATTACAGTAAGTGTAGCATTTGCTTACGTTAATTTCAATACGTTAACACGTTGCAACCGTTAGTGTCAACATGTTTACAATAAGCGTTGCAGTTGCAACCGTTAATGACAACACGTTAACACTAAGCATTGCGGTTACAATGCGTTAAAACTAAGCGTTAAAACCGTTAATGACAACACGTAAACACTAAGCTTTGCATTCGCAACCATTAAAACCATGTCAACACGTTAAAACTAAGCGTTGTAGTTATAACCGTTAATTGCAACACGTTAGCACTAAGCATTGCATTTGCAACCGTTAATACCGTGGCAACATGTTAAAACTAAGCGTTGCAGTTAAAACCGTTAATGACAACACGTAAACACTAAGGTTTGCATTTGCAACCGTTAAAACCGTGTCAACACGTTGAAACTAAGCATTGTAGTTAAAACCGTTAATGGCAACACGTAAACACTAAGGTTTGCATTTGCAACCGTTAAAACCGTGTCAACACGTTGAAACTAAGCATTGTAGTTAAAACCGTTAATGGCAACACGTAGACACTAAGCTTTGCATTTGCAACCGTTAAAACAGTTGCAAACGTTAGTGTCAACATGTAAGCACTAACCGTTACAGTTGCAACCTTTAATGGCAACACGTTAACATTAAGCGTTAGTGGCAACTCGTTAAAGCTAAGCGTTGCAATTGCAAAGCACTTCGTTACAGTTGCAACCTTTAATGGCAACACGTTAACATTAAGCGTTAGTGGCAACACGTTAAAGCTAAGCGTTGCAGTTGCAAACGTTAGTGTCAACATGTAAGCACTAACCGTTGCAGTTGCAACCTTTAAAGGCAACACGTTAACATTAAGCATTGCAGTTGCAAGCGTTAGTGGCAACACGTTAAAACTAAGCGTTGCAGTTACAACCGTTAGTGTCAACATTACAGTAAGTGTAGCATTTGTTTACGTTAATTTCAACACGTTAACACGTTGCAACCGTTTATGTCAACATGTTAACACTTAGCATTGCAGTTGCAACCGTTAGTGTCAACATGTTTACACTAAGCGTTGCAGTTGCAACCGTTAATGACAACACGTTAACACTAAGCATAGCGGTTACAATGCGTTCAAACTAAGCGTTGTAGTTAAAACCGTTAATGACAACACGTAAACACTAAGCTTTGCATTTGCAACCATTAAAACCATGTCAACACGTTAAAACTAAGCGTTGTAGTTATAACCTTTAATTGCAACACGTTAGCAGTAACTTAGCACTAAGCATTGGATTTGCAACCGTTAATAACGCGGCAACACGTTAAAACTAAGCGTTGCAGTTGCAACCGTTAATGACAACACGTAAACACTAAGCTTTACATTTGCAACCATTAAAACCATGTCAACACGTTAAAACTAAGCGTTGTACACGTTAGCACTAAGCATTGCAACCGTTAATACCGTGGCAACATGTTAAAACTAAGCGTTGCAGTTAAAACCGTTAATGACAACACGTAAACACTAAGCTTTGCATTTGCAACCGTTAAAACCGTGTCAACACGTTGAAACTAAGAGTTGTAGTTAAAACCGTTAATGGCAACACGTAAACACTAAGCTTTGCATTTGCAACCGTTAAAACAGTTGCAAACGTTAGTGTCAACATGTAAGCACTAACCGTTACAGTTGCAACCTTTAATGGCAACACGTTAACATTAAGCGTTAGTGGCAACACGTTAAAGCTAAGCGTTGCAGTTGCAAACGTTAGTGTCAACATGTAAGCACTAACCGTTACAGTTGCAACCTTTAATGGCAACACGTTAACATTAAGCGTTAGTGGCAACACGTTAAAGCTTGCAGTTGCAAACGTTAGTGTTAACATGTAAGCACTAAACGTTGCAGTTGCAACCTTTAAAGGCAACACGTTAACATTAAGCATTGCAGTTGCAAGAGTTAGTGGCAACACGTTAAAACTAAGCGTTGCAGTTACAACCGTTAGTGTCAACATTACAGTAAGTGTAGCATTTGTTTACGTTAATTTCAACACGTTAACACGTTGCAACCGTTTATGTCAACATGTTAACACTTAGCATTGCAGTTGCAACCGTTAGTGTCAACATGTTTACACTAAGCATTGCAGTTGCAACCGTTATTAATGACAACACGTTAACACTAAGCATTTCGGTTACAATGCGTTGAAACTAAGCGTTGTAGTTAAAACCGTTAATGACAACACGTAAACACTAAGCTTTGCATTTGCAACCATTAAAACCATGTCAAAACGTTAAAACTAAGCGTTGTAGTTATAACCGTTAATGACAACACGTAAACACTAAGCTTTGCATTTGCAACCATTAAAACCATGTCAACACGTTAAACTAAGCGTTGTAGTTATAACTATTAATTGCAACACGTTAGCACTAAGCAATGGATTTGCAACCGTTAAAACTAAGCGTTGCAGTTAAAACCGTTAATGACAACACGTAAACACTAAGCTTTGCATTTGCAACCGTTAAAACCGTGTCAACAAGTTAAAACTAAGCGTTGTAGTTAAAACCGTTAATGGCAACACGTAAACACTAAGCTTTGCATTTGCAACCGTTAAAACAGTTGCAAACGTTAGTGTCAACATGTAAGCACTAACCGTTACAGTTGCAACCTTTAATGGCGACACGTTAACATTAAGCGTTAGTGGCAACACGTTAAAGCTAAGCGTTGCAGTTGCAAACGTTAGTGTCAACATGTAAGCACTAACCGTTGCAGTTGCAACCTTTAAAGGCAACACGTTAACATTAAGCATTGCAGTTGCATGCGTTAGTGGCAACACGTTAAAACTAAGCGTTGCAGTTACAACCGTTAGTGTCAACATTATAACAAAACAGTAAGTGTAGCATTTGCTTACGTTAATTTCAACACGTTGCAACCGTTTATGTCAACACTTAGCATTGCAGTTGCAACCGTTAGTGTCAACATGTTTACACTAAGCGTTGCAGTTGCAACCGTTAATGACAACACGTAAACACTAAGCTTTGCATTTGCAACCATTAAAATCATGTCAACACGTTAAAACTAAGCGTTGTAGTTATAACCCTTAATTGCAACACGTTAGCACTAAGCATTGGATTTGCAACCGTTAATACCTCGGCAACATGTTAAAACTAAGCGTTGCGGTTAAAACCGTTAATGACAACACGTAAACACTAAGATTTACATTTGCAACCATTAAAACCGTGTCAACACGTTAAAACTAAGCGTTGTAGTTAAAACCGTTAATGGCAACACGTAAACACTAAGCTTTGCATTTGCAACCGTTAAAACAGTTGCAAACGTTACTGTCAACATGTAAGCACTAACCGTTACAGTTGCAACCTTTAATGGCAACACGTTAACATTAAGCGTTAGTGGCAACTCGTTAAAGCTAAGCGTTGCAATTGCAAACGTTAGTGTCAACATGTAAGCACTAACCGTTACAGTTGCAACCTTTAATGGCAACACGTTAACATTAAGCGTTAGTGGCAACACGTTAAAGCTAAGCTTTGCAGTTGCAAACGTTAGTGTCAACATGTAAGCATTAACCGTTGCAGTTGCAACCTTTAATGGCAACACGTTAACATTAAGCATTGCAGTTGCAAGCGTTAGTGGCAACACGTTAAAACTAAGCGTTGCAGTTACAACCGTTAGTGTCAACATTACAGTAAGTGTAGCATTTGTTTACGTTAATTTCAACACGTTAACACGTTGCAACCGTTTATGTCAACATGTTAACACTTAGCATTGCAGTTGCAACCGTTAGTGTCAACATGTTTACACTAAGCGTTGCAGTTGCAACCGTTAATGACAACACGTTAACACTAAGCATTGCGGTTACAATGCGTTAAAACTAAGCGTTGTAGTTAAAACCGTTAATGACAACACGTAAACACTAAGCTTTGCATTTGCAACCATTAAAACCATGTCGACACGTTAAAACTAAGCGTTGTAGATATAACTGTTAATTGCAACACGTTAGCACTAAGCAATGGATTTGCAACCGTTAATACCTTGGCAACATGTTAAAACTAAGCGTTGCAGTTAAAACCGTTAATGACAACACGTAAACACTAAGCTTTGCATTTGCAACCGTTAAAACCGTGTCAACACGTTAAAACTAAGCGTTGTAGTTAAAACCGTTAATGGCAACACGTAAACACTAAGCTTTGCATTTGCAACCGTTAAAACAGTTGCAAACGTTAGTGTCAACATGTCAGCACTAACCGTTACAGTTGCAACCTTTAATGGCAACACGTTAACATTAAGCGTTAGTGGCAACTCGTTAAAGCTAAGCGTTGCAATTGCAAACTTTAGTGTCAACATGTAAGCACTAACCGTTACAGTTGCAACCTTTAATGGCAACACGTTAACATTAAGCGTTAGTGGCAACACGTTAAAGCTAAGCGTTGCAGTTACAAACGTTAGTGTCAACATGTAAGCACTAACCGTTGCAGTTGCAACCTTTAAAGGCAACACGTTAACATTAAGCATTGCACTTGCAAGCGTTAGTGGCAACACGTTAAAACTAAGCGTTGCAGTTACAACCGTTAGTGTCAACATTATAACAGTAAGTGTAGCATTTGCTTACGTTAATTTCAACACGTTAACACGTTGCAACCGTTTATGTCAACATGTTAACACTTAGCATTGCAGTTGCAACCGTTAGTGTCAACATGTTTACACTAAGCGTTGCAGTTGCAACCGTTAATGACAACACGTTAACACTAAGCATTGCGGTTACAATGCGTTAAAACTAAGCGTTGTAGTTAAAAAAGTTAATGACAACACGTAAACAATAAGCTTTGCATTTGGAACCATTAAAACCATGTCAACACGTTAAAACTAAGCGTTGTAGTTATAACTGTTAATTGCAACACGTTAGCACTAAGCATTGGATTTGCAACCGTGGCAACATGTTAAAACTAAGTGTTGTAGTTAAAACCGTTAATGGCAACACGTAAACACTAAGCTTTGCATTTGCAACGGTTAAAACAGTTGCAAACGTTAGTGTCAACATGTAAGCACTAACCGTTACAGTTGCAACCTTTAATGGCAAGACGTTAACATTAAGCGTTAGTGGCAACACGTAAAAGCTAAGCGTTGCAGTTGCAAACGTTAGTGTCAACATGTAAGCACTAACCGTTGCAGTTGCAACCTTTAAAGGCAACACGTTAACATTAAGCATTGCAGTTGCAAGCGTTAGTGTCAACATTAAAGTAAGTGTAGCATTTGCTTACGTTAATTTCAATACGTTAACACGTTGCAACCGTTAGTGTCAACATGTTTACAATAAGCGTTGCAGTTGCAACCGTTAATGACAACATGTTAACACTAAGCATTGCGGTTACAATGCGTTAAAACTAAGCGTTAAAACCGTTAATGACAACACGTAAACAATAAGCTTTGCATTCGCAACCATTAAAACCATGTCAACACGTTAAAACTAAGCGTTGTAGTTATAACCGTTAATTGCAACACGTTAGCACTAAGCATTGCATTTGCAACCGTTAATACCGTGGCAACATGTTAAAACTAAGCGTTGCAGTTAAAACCGTTAATGACAACACGTAAACACTAAGGTTTGCATTTGCAACCGTTAAAACCGTGTCAACACGTTGAAACTAAGCATTGTATTTAAAACCGTTAATGGCAACACGTAGACACTAAGCTTTGCATTTGCAACCGTTAAAACAGTTGCAAACGTTAGTGTCAACATGTAAGCACTAACCGTTACAGTTGCAACCTTTAATGGCAACACGTTAACATTAAGCGTTAGTGGCAACTCGTTAAAGCTAAGCGTTGCAATTGCAAACGTTAGTGTCAACATGTAAGCACTAACCGTTACAGTTGCAACCTTTAATGGCAACACGTTAACATTAAGCGTTAGTGGCAACACGTTAAAGCTAAGCGTTGCAGTTGCAAACGTTAGTGTCAACATGTAAGCACTAACCGTTGCAGTTGCAACCTTTAAAGGCAACACGTTAACATTAAGCATTGCAGTTGCAAGCGTTAGTGGCAACACGTTAAAACTAAGCGTTGCAGTTACAACCGTTAGTGTCAACATTACAGTAAGTGTAGCATTTGTTTACGTTAATTTCAACACGTTAACACGTTGCAACCGTTTATGTCAACATGTTAACACTTAGCATTGCAGTTGCAACCGTTAGTGTCAACATGTTTACACTAAGCGTTGCAGTTGCAACCGTTAATGACAACACGTTAACACTAAGCATTGCGGTTACAATGCGTTCAAACTAAGCGTTGTAGTTAAAACCGTTAATGACAACACGTAAACACTAAGCTTTGCATTTGCAACCATTAAAACCATGTCAACACGTTTAAACTAAGCGTTGTAGTTATAACCGTTAATTGCAACACGTTAGCAGTAACTTAGCACTAAGCATTGGATTTGCAACCGTTAATAACGCGGCAACACGTTAAAACTAAGCGTTGCAGTTGCAACCGTTAATGACAACACGTAAACACTAAGCTTTACATTTGCAACCATTAAAACCATGTCAACACGTTAAAACTAAGCGTTGTACACGTTAGCACTAAGCATTGCATTAGCAACCGTTAATACCGTGGCAACATGTTAAAACTAAGCGTTGCAGTTAAAACCGTTAATGACAACACGTAAACACTAAGCTTTGCATTTGCAACCGTTAAAACCGTGTAAACACGTTGAAACTAAGAGTTGTAGTTAAAACCGTTAATGGCAACACGTAAACACTAAGCTTTGCATTTGCAACCGTTAAAACAGTTGCAAACGTTAGTGTCAACATGTAAGCACTAACCGTTACAGTTGCAACCTTTAATGGCAACACGTTAACATAAAGCGTTAGTGGCAACACGTTAAAGCTAAGCGTTGCAGTTGCAAACGTTAGTGTCAACATGTAAGCACTAACCGTTACAGTTGCAACCTTTAATGGCAACACGTTAACATTAAGCGTTAGTGGCAACACGTTAAAGCTAAGCGTTGCAGTTGCAAACGTTAGTGTTAACATGTAAGCACTAAACGTTGCAGTTGCAACCTTTAAAGGCAACACGTTAACATTAAGCATTGCAGTTGCAAGCGTTAGTGGCAACACGTTAAAACTAAGCGTTGCAGTTACAACCGTTAGTGTCAACATTACAGTAAGTGTAGCATTTGTTTACGTTAATTTCAACACGTTAACACGTTGCAACCGTTTATGTCAACATGTTAACACTTAGCATTGCAGTTGCAACCGTTAGTATCAACATGTTTACACTAAGTGTTGCAGTTGCAACCGTTAATGACAACACGTTAACACTAAGCATTGCGGTTACAATGCGATAAAACTACGCGTTGTAGTTAAAACCGTTAATGACAACACGTAAACACTAAGCTTTGCATTTGCAACCATTAAAACCATGTCAACACGTTAAAACTAAGCGTTGTAGTTATAACCGTTAATTGCAACACGTTAGCAGTAACTTAGCACTAAGCATTGGATTTGCAACCGTTAATACCGCGGCAACACGTTAAAACTAACCGTTAATTGCAACACGTTAGCACTAAGCATTGCATTTGCAACCGTTAATACCGTGTCAACATGTTAAAACTAAGCGTTGCAGTTGAAACCGTTAATGACAACACGTAAACACTAAGCTTTGCATTTGCAACCGTTAAAACCGTGTCAACACGTTGAAACTAAGCGTTGTAGTTAAAACCGTTAATGGCAACACGTAAACACTAAGCTTTGCATTTGCAACCGTTAAAACAGTTGCAAACTTTAGTGTCAACATTATAACAGTAAGTGTAGCATTTGCTTACGTTAATTTCAACACGTTAACACGTTGCAACCGTTTATGTCAACATGTTAACACTTAGCATTGCAGTTGCAACCGTTAGTGTCAACATGTTTACACTAAGCGTTGCAGTTGCAACCGTTAATGACAACACGTTAACACTAAGCATTGCGGTTACAATGCGTTAAAACTAAGCGTTGTAGTTAAAACCGTTAATGACAACACGTAAACACTAAGCTTTGCATTTGCAACCATTAAAACCATGTCAACACGTTAAAACTAAGCGTTGTAGTTATAACCGTTAATTGCAACACGTTAGCAGTAACTTAGCACTAAGCATTGGATTTGCAACCATTAAAACCATGTCAACACGTTAAAACTAAGCGTTGTAGTTATAACCGTTAATTGCAACACGTTAGCACTAAGCATTGCATTTGCAACCGTTAATACCGTGTCAACATGTTAAAACTAAGCGTTGCAGTTAAAACCGTTAATGACAACACGTAAACACTAAGCTTTGCATTTGCAACCGTTAAAACCGTGTCAACACGTTCAAACTAAGCGTTGTAGTTAAAACCGTTAATGGCAACACGTAAACACTAAGCTTTGCATTTGCAACCGTTAAAACAGTTGCAAACGTTAGTGTCAACATGTAAGCACTAACCGTTACAGTTGCAACCTTTAATGGCAACACGTTAACATTAAGCGTTAGTGGCAACACGTTAAAGCTAAGCGTTGCAGTTGCAAACGTTAGTGTCAACATGTAAGCACTAACCGTTGCAGTTGCAACCTTTAAAGGCAACACGTTAACATTAAGCATTGCAGTTGCAAGCGTTAGTGGCAACACCTTAAAACTAAGCGTTGCAGTTACAACCGTTAGTGTCAACATTATAACAGTAAGTGTAGCATTTGCTTACGTTAATTTCAACACATTAACACGTTGCAACCGTTTATGTCAACATGTTTACACTAAGCGTTGCAGTTGCAACCGTTATTAATGACAACACGTTAACACTAAGCATTTCGGTTACAATGCGTTAAAACTAAGCGTTGTAGTTAAAACCGTTAATGACAACACGTAAACACTAAGCTTTGCATTTGCAACCATTAAAACCATGTCAACACGTTAAAACTAAGCGTTGTAGTTATAACCGTTTATTGCAACACGTTAGCACTAAGCATTGGATTTGCAACCGTTAATACCGTGGCAACACGTTAAAACTAAGCGTTGCAGTTAAAACCGTTAATGACAACACGTAAACACTAAGCTTTGCATTTGCAACCGTTAAAACCGTGTCAACACCTTAAAACTAAGCGTTGTAGTTAAAACCGTTAATGGCAACACGTAAACACTAAGCTTTGCATTTGCAACCGTTAAAACAGTTGCAAACGTTAGTGTCAACATGTAAGCACTAACCGTTACCGTTGCAACCTTTAATGGCGACACGTTAACATTAAGCGTTAGTGGCAACACGTTAAAGCTAAGCGTTGCAGTTGCAAACGTTAGTGTCAACATGTAAGCACTAACCGTTACAGTTGCAACCTTTAATTGCAAGACGTTAACATTAAGCGTTAGTGGCAACACGTTAAAGCTAAGCGTTGCAGTTGCAAACGTTAGTGTCAACATGCAAGCACTAACCGTTGCAGTTGCAACCTTTAAAGGCAACACGTTAACATTAAGCATTGCAGTTGGAAGCATTAGTGTCAACATTACAGTAAGTGTAGCATTTGCTTCCGTTAATTTCAACACGTTAACACGTTGCAACCGTTTATGTCAACATGTTAACACTTAGCATTGCAGTTGCAACCGTTAGTGTCAACATGTTTACACTAAGCGTTGCAGTTGCAACCGTTAATGACAACACGTTAACAATAAGCATTGCGGTTACAATGCGTTAAAACTAAGCGTTGTAGTTAAAACCGTTAATGACAACACGTAAACACTAAGCTTTGCATTTGCAACCATTAAAACCATGTCAACACGTTAAAACTAAGCGTTGTAGTTATAACCGTTAATTGCAACACGTTAGCAGTAACTTAGCACTAAGCATTGGATTTGCAACCGTTAATACCGCGGCAACACGTTAAAACTAAGCGTTGCAGTTGCAACCGTTAAAACACTAAGCTTTACATTTGCAACCATTAAAACCATGTCAACACGTTAAAACTAAGCGTTGTAGTTATAACCGTTAATTGCAACACGTTAGCACTAAGCATTGCATTTGCAACCGTTAATACCGTGGCAACATGTTAAAACTAAGCGTTGCAGTTAAAACCGTTAATGACAACACGTAAACACTAAGCTTTGCATTTGCAACCGTTAAAACCGTGTCAACACGTTGAAACTAAGCGTTGTAGTTAAAACCGTTAATGGCAACACGTAAACACTAAGCTTTGCATTTGCAACCGTTAAAACAGTTGCAAACGTTAGTGTCAACATGTAAGCACTAACCGTTACATTTGCAACCTTTAATGGCAACACGTTAACATTAAGCGTTAGTGGCAACACGTTAAAGCTAAGCGTTGCAGTTGCAAACGTTAGTGTCAACATGTAAGCACTAACCGTTGCAGTTGCAACCTTTAAAGGCAACACGTTAACATTAAGCATTGCAGTTGCAAGCGTTAGTGGCAACACCTTAAAACTAAGCGTTGCAGTTACAACCGTTAGTGTCAACATTATAACAGTAAGTGTAGCATTTGCTTACGTTAATTTCAACACGTTAACACGTTGCAACCGTTTATGTCAACATGTTAACACTTAGCATTGCAGTTGCAACCGTTAGTGTCATCATGTTTACACTAAGCGTTGCAGTTGCAACCGTTATTAATGACAACACGTTAACACTAAGCATTTCGGTTACAATGCGTTAAAACTAAGCGTTGTAGTTAAAACCGTTAATGACAACACGTAAACACTAAGCTTTGCATTTGCAACCATTAAAACCATGTCAACACGTTAAAACTAAGCGTTGTAGTTATAACCGTTTATTGCAACACGTTAGCACTAAGCATTGGATTTGCAACCGTTAATACCGTGGCAACACGTTAAAACTAAGCGTTGCAGTTAAAACCGTTAATGACAACACGTAAACACTAAGCTTTGCATTTGCAACCATTAAAACCATGTCAACACGTTAAAACTAAGCGTTGTAGTTATAACTGTTAATTGCAACACGTTAGCACTAAGCAATGGATTTCCAACCGTTAAAACTAAGCGTTGCAGTTAAAACCGTTAATGACAACACGTTAACACTAAGCTTTGCATTTGCAACCGTTAAAACCGTGTCAACACGTTAAAACTAAGCGTTGTAGTTAAAACCGTTAATGGCAACACGTAAACACTAAGCTTTGCATTTGCAACCGTTAAAACAGTTGCAAACGTTAGTGTCAACATGTAAGCACTAACCGTTACATTTGCAACCTTTAATGGCAACACGTTAACATTAAGCGTTAGTGGCAACACGTTAAAGCTAAGCGTTGCAGTTGCAAACGTTAGTGTCAACATGTAAGCACTAACCGTTGCAGTTGCAACCTTTAAAGGCAACACGTTAACATTAAGCATTGCAGTTGCAAGCGTTAGTGGCAACACCTTAAAACTAAGCGTTGCAGTTACAACCGTTAGTGTCAACATTATAACAGTAAGTGTAGCATTTGCTTACGTTAATTTCAACACGTTAACACGTTGCAACCGTTTATGTCAACATGTTAACACTTAGCATTGCAGTTGCAACCGTTAGTGTCATCATGTTTACACTAAGCGTTGCAGTTGCAACCGTTATTAATGACAACACGTTAACACTAAGCATTTCGGTTACAATGCGTTAAAACTAAGCGTTGTAGTTAAAACCGTTAATGACAACACGTAAACACTAAGCTTTGCATTTGCAACCATTAAAACCATGTCAACACGTTAAAACTAAGCGTTGTAGTTATAACCGTTTATTGCAACACGTTAGCACTAAGCATTGGATTTGCAACCGTTAATACCGTGGCAACACGTTAAAACTAAGCGTTGCAGTTAAAACCGTTAATGACAACACGTAAACACTAAGCTTTGCATTTGCAACCATTAAAACCATGTCAACACGTTAAAACTAAGCGTTGTAGTTATAACTGTTAATTGCAACACGTTAGCACTAAGCAATGGATTTCCAACCGTTAAAACTAAGCGTTGCAGTTAAAACCGTTAATGACAACACGTAAACACTAAGCTTTGCATTTGCAACCGTTAAAACCGTGTCAACACGTTAAAACTAAGCGTTGTAGTTAAAACCGTTAATGGCAACACGTAAACACTAAGCTTTGCATTTGCAACCGTTAAAACAGTTGCAAACGTTAGTGTCAACATGTAAGCACTAACCGTTACATTTGCAACCTTTAATGGCAACACGTTAACATTAAGCGTTAGTGGCAACACGTTAAAGCTAAGCGTTGCAGTTGCAAACGTTAGTGTCAACATGTAAGCACTAACCGTTGCAGTTGCAACCTTTAAAGGCAACACGTTAACATTAAGCATTGCAGTTGCAAGCGTTAGTGGCAACACCTTAAAACTAAGCGTTGCAGTTACAACCGTTAGTGTCAACATTATAACAGTAAGTGTAGCATTTGCTTACGTTAATTTCAACACGTTAACACGTTGCAACCGTTTATGTCAACATGTTAACACTTAGCATTGCAGTTGCAACCGTTAGTGTCATCATGTTTACACTAAGCGTTGCAGTTGCAACCGTTATTAATGACAACACGTTAACACTAAGCATTTCGGTTACAATGCGTTAAAACTAAGCGTTGTAGTTAAAACCGTTAATGACAACACGTAAACACTAAGCTTTGCATTTGCAACCATTAAAACCATGTCAACACGTTAAAACTAAGCGTTGTAGTTATAACCGTTTATTGCAACACGTTAGCACTAAGCATTGGATTTGCAACCGTTAATACCGTGGCAACACGTTAAAACTAAGCGTTGCAGTTAAAACCGTTAATGACAACACGTAAACACTAAGCTTTGCATTTGCAACCATTAAAACCATGTCAACACGTTAAAACTAAGCGTTGTAGTTATAACTGTTAATTGCAACACGTTAGCACTAAGCAATGGATTTCCAACCGTTAAAACTAAGCGTTGCAGTTCAGTAAAACCGTTAATGACAACACGTAAACACTAAGCTTTGCATTTGCAACCGTTAAAACCGTGTCAACACGTTAAAACTAAGCGTTGTAGTTAAAACCGTTAATGGCAACACGTAAACACTAAGCTTTGCATTTGCAACCGTTAAAACAGTTGCAAACGTTAGTGTCAACATGTCAGCACTAACCGTTACATTTGCAACCTTTAATGGCAACACGTTAACATTAAGTGTTAGTGGCAACTCGTTAAAGCTAAGCGTTGCAGTTGCAAACGTTAGTGTCAACATGTAAGCACTAACCGTTACAGTTGCAACCTTTAATGGCAACACGTTAACATTAAGCGTTAGTGGCAACACGTTAAAGCTAAGCGTTGCAGTTGCAAACGTTAGTGTTAACAAGTAAGCACTAAACGTTGCAGTTGCAACCTTTAAAGGCAACACGTTAACATTAAGCATTGCAGTTGCAAGCGTTAGTGGCAACACGTTAAAACTAAGCGTTGCAGTTACAACCGTTAGTGTCAACATTACAGTAAGTGTAGCATTTGTTTACGTTAATTTCAACACGTTAACACGTTGCAACCGTTTATGTCAACATGTTAACACTTAGCATTGCAGTTGCAACCGTTAGTGTCAACATGTTTACACTAAGTGTTGCAGTTGCAACCGTTAATGACAACACGTTAACACTAAGCATTGCGGTTACAATGCGTTAAAACTAAGCGTTGTAGTTAAAACCGTTAATGACAACACGTAAACACTAAGCTTTGCATTTGCAACCATTAAAACCATGTCAACACGTTAAAACTAAGCGTTGTAGTTATAACCGTTAATTGCAACACGTTAGCAGTAACTTAGCACTAAGCATTGGATTTGCAACCGTTAATACCGCGGCAACACGTTAAAACTAAGCGTTGTAGTTATAACCGTTAATTGCAACACGTTAGCACTAAGCATTGCATTTGCAACCGTTAATACCGTGTCAACATGTTAAAACTAAGCGTTGCAGTTGAAACCGTTAATGACAACACGTAAACACTAAGCTTTGCATTTGCAACCGTTAAAACCGTGTCAACACGTTGAAACTAAGCGTTGTAGTTAAAACCGTTAATGGCAACACGTAAACACTAAGCTTTGCATTTGCAACCGTTAAAACAGTTGCAAACGTTAGTGTCAACATTATAACAGTAAGTGTAGCATTTGCTTACGTTAATTTCAACACGTTAACACGTTGCAACCGTTTATGTCAACATGTTAACACTTAGCATTGCAGTTGCAACCGTTAGTGTCAACATGTTTACACTAAGCGTTGCAGTTGCAACCGTTATTAATGACAACACGTTAACACTAAGCATTTCGGTTACAATGCGTTAAAACTAAGCGTTGTAGTTAAAACCGTTAATGACAACACATAAACAC
This sequence comes from Rugalucina vietnamica, assembly GCA_964017185.1. NCBI lineage: Eukaryota > Metazoa > Mollusca > Bivalvia > Lucinida > Lucinidae > Rugalucina > Rugalucina vietnamica. The sequence goes on from OZ024870.1 coordinate 48,704,343, forward strand.
TAAGCTTTGCATTTGCAACCATTAAAACCATGTCAACACGTTAAAACTAAGCGTTGTAGTTATAACCGTTTATTGTAACACGTTAGCACTAAGCATTGGATTTGCAACCGTTAATACCGTGGCAACACGTTAAAACTAAGCGTTGCAGTTAAAACCGTTAATGACAACACGTAAACACTAAGCTTTGCATTTGCAACCATTAAAACCATGTCAACACGTTAAAACTAAGCGTTGTAGTTATAACTGTTAATTGCAACACGTTAGCACTAAGCAATGGATTTCCAACCGTTAAAACTAAGCGTTGCAGTTAAAACCGTTAATGACAACACGTAAACACTAAGCTTTGCATTTGCAACCGTTAAAACCGTGTCAACACGTTAAAACTAAGCGTTGTAGTTAAAACCGTTAATGGCAACACGTAAACACTAAGCTTTGCATTTGCAACCGTTAAAACAGTTGCAAACGTTAGTGTCAACATGTCAGCACTAACCGTTACATTTGCAACCTTTAATGGCAACACGTTAACATTAAGCGTTAGTGGCAACTCGTTAAAGCTAAGCGTTGCAGTTGCAAACGTTAGTGTCAACATGTAAGCACTAACCGTTACAGTTGCAACCTTTAATGGCAACACGTTAACATTAAGCGTTAGTGGCAACACGTTAAAGTTAAGCGTTGCAGTTGCAAACGTTAGTGTTAACATGTAAGCACTAACCGTTGCAGTTGCATCCTTTAAAGGCAACACGTTAACATTAAGCATTGCAGTTGCAAGCGTTAGTGGCAACACGTTAAAACTAAGCGTTGCAGTTACAACCGTTAGTGTCAACATTATAACATAACAGTAAGTGTAGCATTTGCTTACGTTAATTTCAACACGTTAACACGTTGCTACCGTTTATGTCAACACTTAGCATTGCAGTTGCAACCGTTAGTGTCAACATGTTTACACTAAGCGTTGCAGTTGCAACCGTTAATGACAACACGTCAACACTAAGCTTTGCATTTGCAACCATTAAAACCATGTCAACACGTTAAAACTAAGCGTTGTAGTTATAACCGTTAATTGCAACACGTTAGCACTAAGCATTGGATTTGCAACCGTTAATACCTCGGCAACATGTTAAAACTAAGCGTTGCAGTTAAAACCGTTAATGACAACACGTAAACACTAAGCTTTACATTTGCAACCATTAAAACCGTGTCAACACGTTAAAACTAAGCGTTGTAGTTAAAACCGTTAATGGCAACACCTAAACACTAAGCTTTGCATTTGCAACCGTTAAAACAGTTGCAAACGTTACTGTCAACATGTAAGCACTAACCGTTACAGTTGCAACCTTTAATGGCAAGACGTTAACATTAAGCGTTAGTGGCAACACGTTAAGCGTTGCAGTTGCAAACGTTAGTGTCAACATGTAAGCATTAACCGTTGCAGTTGCAACCTTTAAAGGCAACACGTTAACATTAAGCATTGCAGTTGCAAGCGTTAGTGGCAACACGTTAAAACTAAGCGTTGCAGTTACAACCGTTAGTGTCAACATTACAGTAAGTGTAGCATTTGTTTACGTTAATTTCAACACGTTAACACGTTGCAACAGTTTATGTCAACATGTTAACACTTAGCATTGCAGTTGCAACCGTTAGTGTCAACATGTTTACACTAAGCGTTGCAGTTGCAACCGTTAATGACAACACGTTAACAGCGTTGTAGTTAAAACCGTTAATGACAACACGTAAACAATAAGCTTTGCATTTGCAACCGTTTAAACAGTTGCAAACGTTAGTGTCAACATGTCAGCACTAACCGTTACAGTTGCAACCTTTAATGGCAACCGTTAGTGTCAACATTATAACAGTAAGTGTAGCATTTGCTTACGTTAATTTCAACACGTTAACACGTTGCAACCGTTTATGTCAACACTTAGCATTGCAGTTGCAACCGTTAGTGTCAACATGTTTACACTAAGCGTTGCAGTTGCAACTGTTATTAATGACAACACGTTAACACTAAGCATTTCGGTTACAATGCGTTAAAACTAAGCGTTGTAGTTAAAACCGTTAATGACAACACGTTAGCACTAAGCTTTGCATTTGCAACCATTAAAACCATGTCAACACGTTAAAACTAAGTGTTGTAGTTATAAAACCGTTTATTGCAACACGTTAGCACTAAGCATTGGATTTGCAACCGTTAATACCGTGGCAACACGTTAAAACTAAGCGCAGTTAAAACCGTTAATGACAACACGTAAACACTAAGCTTTGCATTTGCAACCATTAAAACCATGTCAACACGTTAAAACTAAGCGTTGTAGTTATAACCGTTAATTGCAACACGTTAGCACTAAGCAATGGATTTGCAACCGTTAATACCGTGGCAATATGTTAAAACTAAGCGTTGCAGTTAAAACCGTTAATGACAACACGTAAACACTAAGCTTTGCATTTGCAACAGTTACAACCGTTTCAACACGTTAAAACTAAGCGCTGTAGTTAAAACCGTTAATGGCAACACGTAAACACTAAGCTTTGCATTTGCAACCGTTAAAACAGTTGCAAACGTTAGTGTCAACATGTAAGCACTAACCGTTACAGTTGCAACCTTTAATGGCAACACAATAACATTAAACGTTAATAGCGTTGCAGTTGCAAACGTTAGTGTCAACATGTAAGCACTAACCGTTACAGTTGCAAACTTTAATGGCAACACGTTAACATTAAGCGTTAGTGGCAACACGTTAAAGCTAAGCGTTGCAGTTGCAAACGTTAGTGTAAGCACTAACCGTTGCAGTTGCAACCTTTAAAGGCAACACGTTAACATTAAGCATTGCAGTTGCAAGCGTTAGTGGCAACACGTTAAAACTAAGCGTTGCAGTTACAACCGTTAGTGTCAACATTATAACAGTAAGTGTAGCATTTGCTTACGTTAATTTCAACACGTTAACACGTTGCAACCGTTTATGTCAACATGTTAACACTAAGCGTTGCAGTTGCAACCGTTGATGACAACACATTAACACTAAGCGTTGCGGTTACAATGCGTTAAAACTAAGCGTTGCAGTTACAACCGTTAGTGTCAACATTATAACAGTAAGTGTTGCTTACGTTAATTTTAACACGTTAACACGTTGCAACCGTTTATGTCAACACTTAGCATTGCAGTTGCAACCGTTTGTGTCAACATGTTTACACTAAGCGTTGCAGTTGCAACCGTTAATGACAACACGTAAACACTAAGCTTTGCATTTGCAACCATTAAAACCATGTCAACACGTTAAAACTAAGCGTTGTAGTTATAACCGTTAATTGCAATACGTTAGCACTAAGCATTGGATTTGCAAACGTTAATACCGTGGCAACATGTAAAAACTAAGCGATGCAGTTAAAACCATTAATGACAACACGTAAACACTAAGCTTTACATTTGCAACCATTAAAACCGTGTCAACACGTTAAAACTAAGCGTTGTAGTTAAAACCGTTAATGGCAACACGTAAACACTAAGCTTTGCATTTGCAACCGTTAAAACAGTTGCAAACGTTAGTGTCAACATGTAAGCACTAACCGTTACAGTTGCAACCTTTAATGGCAAGACGTTAACATTAAGCGTTAGTGGCAACACGTTAAAGCTAAGCGTTGCAGTTGCAAACGTTAGTGTCAACATGTAAGCATTAACCGTTGCAGTTGCAACCTTTAAAGGCAACATTAAGCATTGCAGTTGCAAGCGTTAGTGGCAATACGTTAAAACTAAGCGTTGCAGTTACAACCGTTAGTGTCAACATTACAGTAAGTGTAGCATTTGCTTACGTTAATTTCAACACGTTAACACGTTGCAACCGTTTATGTCAACATGTTAACACTTAGCATTGCAGTTGCAACCGTTAGTGTCAACATGTTTACACTAAGCGTTGCAGTTGCAACCGTTAATTATAACACGTTAACACTAAGCATTGCGGTTACAATGCGTTAAAACTAATCGTTGTAGTTAAAACCGTTAATGACAACTCGTAAACACTAAGCTTTGCATTTGCAACCATTAAAACCATGTCAACACGTTAAAACTAAGCGTTGTAGTTATAACCGTTAATTGTAAGCATTGGATTTGCAACCGTTAATACCGTGGCAACACGTTAAAACTAAGCGTTGCAGTTAAAACCGTTAATGACAACACGTAAACACTAAGCTTTGCATTTGCAACCATTAAAACCATGTCAACACGTTAAAACTAAGCGTTTTAGTTATAACCGTTAATTGCAACACGTTAGCACTATGCATTGGATTTGTAACCGTTAATACCGTGTCAACATGTTAAAACTAAGTGTTGCAGTTAAAACCGTTAATGACAACACGTAAACACTAAGCTTTGCATTTGCAACCGTTAAAACCGTGTCAACACGTTAAAACTAAGTGTTGTAGTTAAAACCGTTAATGGCAACACGTAAACACTAAGCTTTGCATTTGCAACCGTTAAAACATGTTGACACTAACGGTTGCAACTGCAATGCTAAGTGTTGACATAAACGGTTGCAACGTTGTCACGTTAAAACAACACGTTACATTGCGGTTACAATGCGTTAAAACTAAGCAAACTTTAGTGTCAACATGTAAGCACTAACCGTTACAGTTGCAACCTTTAATGGCAACACGTTAACATTAAGCGTTAGTGGCAACACGTTAAAGCTAAGCGTTGCAGTTGCAACCTTTAAAGGCAACACGTTAACATTAAGCATTGCAGTTGCTAGCGTTAGTGGCAACACGTTAAATCTAAGCGTTACAGTTACAATCGTGGTTGTTACAGTTGCAACCGTTAATAACAACACGTTAACACTAAGGGGTTACATTGCGTTAAAACTAAGCGTTGCAGTTACAACCGTTAGTGTCAACATTATAACAGTAAGTGTAGCATTTGCTTACGTTAATTTCAACACGTTAACACGTTGCAACCGTTTATGTCAACATGTTAACACTTAGCATTGCAGTTGCAACCGTTAGTGTCAACATGTTTACACTAAGCGTTGCAGTTGCAACCGTTAATGACAACACGTTAACACTAAGCATTGCGGTTACAATGCGTTAAAACTAAGCGTTGTAGTTAAAAAAGTTAATGACAACACGTAAACACTAAGCTTTGCATTTGGAACCATTAAAATCATGTCAACACGTTAAATCTAAGCGTTGTAGTTATAACTGTTAATTGCAACACGTTAGCACTAAGCATTGGATTTGCAACCGTGGCAACATGTTAAAACTAAGTGTTGTAGTTAAAACCGTTAATGGCAACACGTAAACACTAAGCTTTGCATTTGCAACCGTTAAAACAGTTGCAAACGTTAGTGTCAACATGTAAGCACTAACCGTTACAGTTGCAACTTTTAATGGCAAGACGTTAACATTAAGCGTTAGTGGCAACACGTAAAAGCTAAGCGTTGCAGTTGCAAACGTTAGTGTCAACATGTAAACACTAACCGTTGCAGTTGCAACCTTTAAAGGCAACACGTTAACATTAAGCATTGCAGTTGCAAGCGTTAGTGTCAACATTACAGTAAGTGTAGCATTTGCTTACGTTAATTTCAATACGTTAACACGTTGCAACCGTTAGTGTCAACATGTTTACAATAAGCGTTGCAGTTGCAACCGTTAATGACAACACGTTAACACTAAGCATTGCGGTTACAATGCGTTAAAACTAAGCGTTAAAACCGTTAATGACAACACGTAAACACTAAGCTTTGCATTCGCAACCATTAAAACCATGTCAACACGTTAAAACTAAGCGTTGTAGTTATAACCGTTAATTGCAACACGTTAGCACTAAGCATTGCATTTGCAACCGTTAATACCGTGGCAACATGTTAAAACTAAGCGTTGCAGTTAAAACCGTTAATGACAACACGTAAACACTAAGGTTTGCATTTGCAACCGTTAAAACCGTGTCAACACGTTGAAACTAAGCATTGTAGTTAAAACCGTTAATGGCAACACGTAAACACTAAGGTTTGCATTTGCAACCGTTAAAACCGTGTCAACACGTTGAAACTAAGCATTGTAGTTAAAACCGTTAATGGCAACACGTAGACACTAAGCTTTGCATTTGCAACCGTTAAAACAGTTGCAAACGTTAGTGTCAACATGTAAGCACTAACCGTTACAGTTGCAACCTTTAATGGCAACACGTTAACATTAAGCGTTAGTGGCAACTCGTTAAAGCTAAGCGTTGCAATTGCAAAGCACTTCGTTACAGTTGCAACCTTTAATGGCAACACGTTAACATTAAGCGTTAGTGGCAACACGTTAAAGCTAAGCGTTGCAGTTGCAAACGTTAGTGTCAACATGTAAGCACTAACCGTTGCAGTTGCAACCTTTAAAGGCAACACGTTAACATTAAGCATTGCAGTTGCAAGCGTTAGTGGCAACACGTTAAAACTAAGCGTTGCAGTTACAACCGTTAGTGTCAACATTACAGTAAGTGTAGCATTTGTTTACGTTAATTTCAACACGTTAACACGTTGCAACCGTTTATGTCAACATGTTAACACTTAGCATTGCAGTTGCAACCGTTAGTGTCAACATGTTTACACTAAGCGTTGCAGTTGCAACCGTTAATGACAACACGTTAACACTAAGCATTGCGGTTACAATGCGTTCAAACTAAGCGTTGTAGTTAAAACCGTTAATGACAACACGTAAACACTAAGCTTTGCATTTGCAACCATTAAAACCATGTCAACACGTTAAAACTAAGCGTTGTAGTTATAACCGTTAATTGCAACACGTTAGCAGTAACTTAGCACTAAGCATTGGATTTGCAACCGTTAATAACGCGGCAACACGTTAAAACTAAGCGTTGCAGTTGCAACCGTTAATGACAACACGTAAACACTAAGCTTTACATTTGCAACCATTAAAACCATGTCAACACGTTAAAACTAAGCGTTGTACACGTTAGCACTAAGCATTGCAACCGTTAATACCGTGGCAACATGTTAAAACTAAGCGTTGCAGTTAAAACCGTTAATGACAACACGTAAACACTAAGCTTTGCATTTGCAACCGTTAAAACCGTGTCAACACGTTGAAACTAAGAGTTGTAGTTAAAACAGTTAATGGCAACACGTAAACACTAAGCTTTGCATTTGCAACCGTTAAAACAGTTGCAAACGTTAGTGTCAACATGTAAGCACTAACCGTTACAGTTGCAACCTTTAATGGCAACACGTTAACATTAAGCGTTAGTGGCAACACGTTAAAGCTAAGCGTTGCAGTTGCAAACGTTAGTGTCAACATGTAAGCACTAACCGTTACAGTTGCAACCTTTAATGGCAACACGTTAACATTAAGCGTTAGTGGCAACACGTTAAAGCTTGCAGTTGCAAACGTTAGTGTTAACATGTAAGCACTAAACGTTGCAGTTGCAACCTTTAAAGGCAACACGTTAACATTAAGCATTGCAGTTGCAAGCGTTAGTGGCAACACGTTAAAACTAAGCGTTGCAGTTACAACCGTTAGTGTCAACATTACAGTAAGTGTAGCATTTGTTTACGTTAATTTCAACACGTTAACACGTTGCAACCGTTTATGTCAACATGTTAACACTTAGCATTGCAGTTGCAACCGTTAGTGTCAACATGTTTACACTAAGCATTGCAGTTGCAACCGTTATTAATGACAACACGTTAACACTAAGCATTTCGGTTACAATGCGTTGAAACTAAGCGTTGTAGTTAAAACCGTTAATGACAACACGTAAACACTAAGCTTTGCATTTGCAACCATTAAAACCATGTCAAAACGTTAAAACTAAGCGTTGTAGTTATAACCGTTAATGACAACACGTAAACACTAAGCTTTGCATTTGCAACCATTAAAACCATGTCAACACGTTAAACTAAGCGTTGTAGTTATAACTATTAATTGCAACACGTTAGCACTAAGCAATGGATTTGCAACCGTTAAAACTAAGCGTTGCAGTTAAAACCGTTAATGACAACACGTAAACACTAAGCTTTGCATTTGCAACCGTTAAAACCGTGTCAACAAGTTAAAACTAAGCGTTGTAGTTAAAACCGTTAATGGCAACACGTAAACACTAAGCTTTGCATTTGCAACCGTTAAAACAGTTGCAAACGTTAGTGTCAACATGTAAGCACTAACCGTTACAGTTGCAACCTTTAATGGCGACACGTTAACATTAAGCGTTAGTGGCAACACGTTAAAGCTAAGCGTTGCAGTTGCAAACGTTAGTGTCAACATGTAAGCACTAACCGTTGCAGTTGCAACCTTTAAAGGCAACACGTTAACATTAAGCATTGCAGTTGCATGCGTTAGTGGCAACACGTTAAAACTAAGCGTTGCAGTTACAACCGTTAGTGTCAACATTATAACAAAACAGTAAGTGTAGCATTTGCTTACGTTAATTTCAACACGTTGCAACCGTTTATGTCAACACTTAGCATTGCAGTTGCAACCGTTAGTGTCAACATGTTTACACTAAGCGTTGCAGTTGCAACCGTTAATGACAACACGTAAACACTAAGCTTTGCATTTGCAACCATTAAAATCATGTCAACACGTTAAAACTAAGCGTTGTAGTTATAACCCTTAATTGCAACACGTTAGCACTAAGCATTGGATTTGCAACCGTTAATACCTCGGCAACATGTTAAAACTAAGCGTTGCGGTTAAAACCGTTAATGACAACACGTAAACACTAAGATTTACATTTGCAACCATTAAAACCGTGTCAACACGTTAAAACTAAGCGTTGTAGTTAAAACCGTTAATGGCAACACGTAAACACTAAGCTTTGCATTTGCAACCGTTAAAACAGTTGCAAACGTTACTGTCAACATGTAAGCACTAACCGTTACAGTTGCAACCTTTAATGGCAAGACGTTAACATTAAGCGTTAGTGGCAACACGTTAAAGCTAAGCGTTGCAGTTGCAAACGTTAGTGTCAACATGTAAGCATTAACCGTTGCAGTTGCAACCTTTAATGGCAACACGTTAACATTAAGCATTGCAGTTGCAAGCGTTAGTGGCAACACGTTAAAACTAAGCGTTGCAGTTACAACCGTTAGTGTCAACATTACAGTAAGTGTAGCATTTGTTTACGTTAATTTCAACACGTTAACACGTTGCAACCGTTTATGTCAACATGTTAACACTTAGCATTGCAGTTGCAACCGTAAGTGTCAACATGTTTAAACTAAGCGTTGCAGTTGCAACCGTTAATGACAACACGTTAACACTAAGCATTGCGGTTACAATGCGTTAAAACTAAGCGTTGTAGTTAAAACCGTTAATGACAACACGTAAACACTAAGCTTTGCATTTGCAACCATTAAAACCATGTCGACACGTTAAAACTAAGCGTTGTAGATATAACTGTTAATTGCAACACGTTAGCACTAAGCAATGGATTTGCAACCGTTAATACCTTGGCAACATGTTAAAACTAAGCGTTGCAGTTAAAACCGTTAATGACAACACGTAAACACTAAGCTTTGCATTTGCAACCGTTAAAACCGTGTCAACACGTTAAAACTAAGCGTTGTAGTTAAAACCGTTAATGGCAACACGTAAACACTAAGCTTTGCATTTGCAACCGTTAAAACAGTTGCAAACGTTAGTGTCAACATGTCAGCACTAACCGTTACAGTTGCAACCTTTAATGGCAACACGTTAACATTAAGCGTTAGTGGCAACTCGTTAAAGCTAAGCGTTGCAATTGCAAACTTTAGTGTCAACATGTAAGCACTAACCGTTACAGTTGCAACCTTTAATGGCAACACGTTAACATTAAGCGTTAGTGGCAACACGTTAAAGCTAAGCGTTGCAGTTGCAAACGTTAGTGTCAACATGTAAGCACTAACCGTTGCAGTTGCAACCTTTAAAGGCAACACGTTAACATTAAGCATTGCACTTGCAAGCGTTAGTGGCAACACGTTAAAACTAAGCGTTGCAGTTACAACCGTTAGTGTCAACATTATAACAGTAAGTGTAGCATTTGCTTACGTTAATTTCAACACGTTAACACGTTGCAACCGTTTATGTCAACATGTTAACACTTAGCATTGCAGTTGCAACCGTTAGTGTCAACATGTTTACACTAAGCGTTGCAGTTGCAACCGTTAATGACAACACGTTAACACTAAGCATTGCGGTTACAATGCGTTAAAACTAAGCGTTGTAGTTAAAAAAGTTAATGACAACACGTAAACAATAAGCTTTGCATTTGGAACCATTAAAACCATGTCAACACGTTAAAACTAAGCGTTGTAGTTATAACTGTTAATTGCAACACGTTAGCACTAAGCATTGGATTTGCAACCGTGGCAACATGTTAAAACTAAGTGTTGTAGTTAAAACCGTTAATGGCAACACGTAAACACTAAGCTTTGCATTTGCAACGGTTAAAACAGTTGCAAACGTTAGTGTCAACATGTAAGCACTAACCGTTACAGTTGCAACCTTTAATGGCAAGACGTTAACATTAAGCGTTAGTGGCAACACGTAAAAGCTAAGCGTTGCAGTTGCAAACGTTAGTGTCAACATGTAAGCACTAACCGTTGCAGTTGCAACCTTTAAAGGCAACACGTTAACATTAAGCATTGCAGTTGCAAGCGTTAGTGTCAACATTAAAGTAAGTGTAGCATTTGCTTACGTTAATTTCAATACGTTAACACGTTGCAACCGTTAGTGTCAACATGTTTACAATAAGCGTTGCAGTTGCAACCGTTAATGACAACATGTTAACACTAAGCATTGCGGTTACAATGCGTTAAAACTAAGCGTTAAAACCGTTAATGACAACACGTAAACACTAAGCTTTGCATTCGCAACCATTAAAACCATGTCAACACGTTAAAACTAAGCGTTGTAGTTATAACCGTTAATTGCAACACGTTAGCACTAAGCATTGCATTTGCAACCGTTAATACCGTGGCAACATGTTAAAACTAAGCGTTGCAGTTAAAACCGTTAATGACAACACGTAAACACTAAGGTTTGCATTTGCAACCGTTAAAACCGTGTCAACACGTTGAAACTAAGCATTGTATTTAAAACCGTTAATGGCAACACGTAGACACTAAGCTTTGCATTTGCAACCGTTAAAACAGTTGCAAACGTTAGTGTCAACATGTAAGCACTAACCGTTACAGTTGCAACCTTTAATGGCAACACGTTAACATTAAGCGTTAGTGGCAACTCGTTAAAGCTAAGCGTTGCAATTGCAAACGTTAGTGTCAACATGTAAGCACTAACCGTTACAGTTGCAACCTTTAATGGCAACACGTTAACATTAAGCGTTAGTGGCAACACGTTAAAGCTAAGCGTTGCAGTTGCAAACGTTAGTGTCAACATGTAAGCACTAACCGTTGCAGTTGCAACCTTTAAAGGCAACACGTTAACATTAAGCATTGCAGTTGCAAGCGTTAGTGGCAACACGTTAAAACTAAGCGTTGCAGTTACAACCGTTAGTGTCAACATTACAGTAAGTGTAGCATTTGTTTACGTTAATTTCAACACGTTAACACGTTGCAACCGTTTATGTCAACATGTTAACACTTAGCATTGCAGTTGCAACCGTTAGTGTCAACATGTTTACACTAAGCGTTGCAGTTGCAACCGTTAATGACAACACGTTAACACTAAGCATTGCGGTTACAATGCGTTCAAACTAAGCGTTGTAGTTAAAACCGTTAATGACAACACGTAAACACTAAGCTTTGCATTTGCAACCATTAAAACCATGTCAACACGTTTAAACTAAGCGTTGTAGTTATAACCGTTAATTGCAACACGTTAGCAGTAACTTAGCACTAAGCATTGGATTTGCAACCGTTAATAACGCGGCAACACGTTAAAACTAAGCGTTGCAGTTGCAACCGTTAATGACAACACGTAAACACTAAGCTTTACATTTGCAACCATTAAAACCATGTCAACACGTTAAAACTAAGCGTTGTACACGTTAGCACTAAGCATTGCATTAGCAACCGTTAATACCGTGGCAACATGTTAAAACTAAGCGTTGCAGTTAAAACCGTTAATGACAACACGTAAACACTAAGCTTTGCATTTGCAACCGTTAAAACCGTGTAAACACGTTGAAACTAAGAGTTGTAGTTAAAACCGTTAATGGCAACACGTAAACACTAAGCTTTGCATTTGCAACCGTTAAAACAGTTGCAAACGTTAGTGTCAACATGTAAGCACTAACCGTTACAGTTGCAACCTTTAATGGCAACACGTTAACATAAAGCGTTAGTGGCAACACGTTAAAGCTAAGCGTTGCAGTTGCAAACGTTAGTGTCAACATGTAAGCACTAACCGTTACAGTTGCAACCTTTAATGGCAACACGTTAACATTAAGCGTTAGTGGCAACACGTTAAAGCTAAGCGTTGCAGTTGCAAACGTTAGTGTTAACATGTAAGCACTAAACGTTGCAGTTGCAACCTTTAAAGGCAACACGTTAACATTAAGCATTGCAGTTGCAAGCGTTAGTGGCAACACGTTAAAACTAAGCGTTGCAGTTACAACCGTTAGTGTCAACATTACAGTAAGTGTAGCATTTGTTTACGTTAATTTCAACACGTTAACACGTTGCAACCGTTTATGTCAACATGTTAACACTTAGCATTGCAGTTGCAACCGTTAGTATCAACATGTTTACACTAAGTGTTGCAGTTGCAACCGTTAATGACAACACGTTAACACTAAGCATTGCGGTTACAATGCGATAAAACTACGCGTTGTAGTTAAAACCGTTAATGACAACACGTAAACACTAAGCTTTGCATTTGCAACCATTAAAACCATGTCAACACGTTAAAACTAAGCGTTGTAGTTATAACCGTTAATTGCAACACGTTAGCAGTAACTTAGCACTAAGCATTGGATTTGCAACCGTTAATACCGCGGCAACACGTTAAAACTAACCGTTAATTGCAACACGTTAGCACTAAGCATTGCATTTGCAACCGTTAATACCGTGTCAACATGTTAAAACTAAGCGTTGCAGTTGAAACCGTTAATGACAACACGTAAACACTAAGCTTTGCATTTGCAACCGTTAAAACCGTGTCAACACGTTGAAACTAAGCGTTGTAGTTAAAACCGTTAATGGCAACACGTAAACACTAAGCTTTGCATTTGCAACCGTTAAAACAGTTGCAAACTTTAGTGTCAACATTATAACAGTAAGTGTAGCATTTGCTTACGTTAATTTCAACACGTTAACACGTTGCAACCGTTTATGTCAACATGTTAACACTTAGCATTGCAGTTGCAACCGTTAGTGTCAACATGTTTACACTAAGCGTTGCAGTTGCAACCGTTAATGACAACACGTTAACACTAAGCATTGCGGTTACAATGCGTTAAAACTAAGCGTTGTAGTTAAAACCGTTTATGACAACACGTAAACACTAAGCTTTGCATTTGCAACCATTAAAACCATGTCAACACGTTAAAACTAAGCGTTGTAGTTATAACCGTTAATTGCAACACGTTAGCAGTAACTTAGCACTAAGCATTGGATTTGCAACCATTAAAACCATGTCAACACGTTAAAACTAAGCGTTGTAGTTATAACCGTTAATTGCAACACGTTAGCACTAAGCATTGCATTTGCAACCGTTAATACCGTGTCAACATGTTAAAACTAAGCGTTGCAGTTAAAACCGTTAATGACAACACGTAAACACTAAGCTTTGCATTTGCAACCGTTAAAACCGTGTCAACACGTTGAAACTAAGCGTTGTAGTTAAAACCGTTAATGGCAACACGTAAACACTAAGCTTTGCATTTGCAACCGTTAAAACAGTTGCAAACGTTAGTGTCAACATGTAAGCACTAACCGTTACAGTTGCAACCTTTAATGGCAACACGTTAACATTAAGCGTTAGTGGCAACACGTTAAAGCTAAGCGTTGCAGTTGCAAACGTTAGTGTCAACATGTAAGCACTAACCGTTGCAGTTGCAACCTTTAAAGGCAACACGTTAACATTAAGCATTGCAGTTGCAAGCGTTAGTGGCAACACCTTAAAACTAAGCGTTGCAGTTACAACCGTTAGTGTCAACATTATAACAGTAAGTGTAGCATTTGCTTACGTTAATTTCAACACGTTAACACGTTGCAACCGTTTATGTCAACATGTTTACACTAAGCGTTGCAGTTGCAACCGTTATTAATGACAACAAGTTAACACTAAGCATTTCGGTTACAATGCGTTAAAACTAAGCGTTGTAGTTAAAACCGTTAATGACAACACGTAAACACTAAGCTTTGCATTTGCAACCATTAAAACCATGTCAACACGTTAAAACTAAGCGTTGTAGTTATAACCGTTTATTGCAACACGTTAGCACTAAGCATTGGATTTGCAACCGTTAATACCGTGGCAACACGTTAAAACTAAGCGTTGCAGTTAAAACCGTTAATGACAACACGTAAACACTAAGCTTTGCATTTGCAACCGTTAAAACCGTGTCAACACCTTAAAACTAAGCGTTGTAGTTAAAACCGTTAATGGCAACACGTAAACACTAAGCTTTGCATTTGCAACCGTTAAAACAGTTGCAAACGTTAGTGTCAACATGTAAGCACTAACCGTTACAGTTGCAACCTTTAATGGCGACACGTTAACATTAAGCGTTAGTGGCAACACGTTAAAGCTAAGCGTTGCAGTTGCAAACGTTAGTGTCAACATGTAAGCACTAACCGTTACAGTTGCAACCTTTAATTGCAAGACGTTAACATTAAGCGTTAGTGGCAACACGTTAAAGCTAAGCGTTGCAGTTGCAAACGTTAGTGTCAACATGTAAGCACTAACCGTTGCAGTTGCAACCTTTAAAGGCAACACGTTAACATTAAGCATTGCAGTTGGAAGCATTAGTGTCAACATTACAGTAAGTGTAGCATTTGCTTCCGTTAATTTCAACACGTTAACACGTTGCAACCGTTTATGTCAACATGTTAACACTTAGCATTGCAGTTGCAACCGTTAGTGTCAACATGTTTACACTAAGCGTTGCAGTTGCAACCGTTAATGACAACACGTTAACAATAAGCATTGCGGTTACAATGCGTTAAAACTAAGCGTTGTAGTTAAAACCGTTAATGACAACACGTAAACACTAAGCTTTGCATTTGCAACCATTAAAACCATGTCAACACGTTAAAACTAAGCGTTGTAGTTATAACCGTTAATTGCAACACGTTAGCAGTAACTTAGCACTAAGCATTGGATTTGCAACCGTTAATACCGCGGCAACACGTTAAAACTAAGCGTTGCAGTTGCAACCGTTAATGACAACACGTAAACACTAAGCTTTACATTTGCAACCATTAAAACCATGTCAACACGTTAAAACTAAGCGTTGTAGTTATAACCGTTAATTGCAACACGTTAGCACTAAGCATTGCATTTGCAACCGTTAATACCGTGGCAACATGTTAAAACTAAGCGTTGCAGTTAAAACCGTTAATGACAACACGTAAACACTAAGCTTTGCATTTGCAACCGTTAAAACCGTGTCAACACGTTGAAACTAAGCGTTGTAGTTAAAACCGTTAATGGCAACACGTAAACACTAAGCTTTGCATTTGCAACCGTTAAAACAGTTGCAAACGTTAGTGTCAACATGTAAGCACTAACCGTTACATTTGCAACCTTTAATGGCAACACGTTAACATTAAGCGTTAGTGGCAACACGTTAAAGCTAAGCGTTGCAGTTGCAAACGTTAGTGTCAACATGTAAGCACTAACCGTTGCAGTTGCAACCTTTAAAGGCAACACGTTAACATTAAGCATTGCAGTTGCAAGCGTTAGTGGCAACACCTTAAAACTAAGCGTTGCAGTTACAACCGTTAGTGTCAACATTATAACAGTAAGTGTAGCATTTGCTTACGTTAATTTCAACACGTTAACACGTTGCAACCGTTTATGTCAACATGTTAACACTTAGCATTGCAGTTGCAACCGTTAGTGTCATCATGTTTACACTAAGCGTTGCAGTTGCAACCGTTATTAATGACAACACGTTAACACTAAGCATTTCGGTTACAATGCGTTAAAACTAAGCGTTGTAGTTAAAACCGTTAATGACAACACGTAAACACTAAGCTTTGCATTTGCAACCATTAAAACCATGTCAACACGTTAAAACTAAGCGTTGTAGTTATAACCGTTTATTGCAACACGTTAGCACTAAGCATTGGATTTGCAACCGTTAATACCGTGGCAACACGTTAAAACTAAGCGTTGCAGTTAAAACCGTTAATGACAACACGTAAACACTAAGCTTTGCATTTGCAACCATTAAAACCATGTCAACACGTTAAAACTAAGCGTTGTAGTTATAACTGTTAATTGCAACACGTTAGCACTAAGCAATGGATTTCCAACCGTTAAAACTAAGCGTTGCAGTTAAAACCGTTAATGACAACACGTAAACACTAAGCTTTGCATTTGCAACCGTTAAAACCGTGTCAACACGTTAAAACTAAGCGTTGTAGTTAAAACCGTTAATGGCAACACGTAAACACTAAGCTTTGCATTTGCAACCGTTAAAACAGTTGCAAACGTTAGTGTCAACATGTAAGCACTAACCGTTACATTTGCAACCTTTAATGGCAACACGTTAACATTAAGCGTTAGTGGCAACACGTTAAAGCTAAGCGTTGCAGTTGCAAACGTTAGTGTCAACATGTAAGCACTAACCGTTGCAGTTGCAACCTTTAAAGGCAACACGTTAACATTAAGCATTGCAGTTGCAAGCGTTAGTGGCAACACCTTAAAACTAAGCGTTGCAGTTACAACCGTTAGTGTCAACATTATAACAGTAAGTGTAGCATTTGCTTACGTTAATTTCAACACGTTAACACGTTGCAACCGTTTATGTCAACATGTTAACACTTAGCATTGCAGTTGCAACCGTTAGTGTCATCATGTTTACACTAAGCGTTGCAGTTGCAACCGTTATTAATGACAACACGTTAACACTAAGCATTTCGGTTACAATGCGTTAAAACTAAGCGTTGTAGTTAAAACCGTTAATGACAACACGTAAACACTAAGCTTTGCATTTGCAACCATTAAAACCATGTCAACACGTTAAAACTAAGCGTTGTAGTTATAACCGTTTATTGCAACACGTTAGCACTAAGCATTGGATTTGCAACCGTTAATACCGTGGCAACACGTTAAAACTAAGCGTTGCAGTTAAAACCGTTAATGACAACACGTAAACACTAAGCTTTGCATTTGCAACCATTAAAACCATGTCAACACGTTAAAACTAAGCGTTGTAGTTATAACTGTTAATTGCAACACGTTAGCACTAAGCAATGGATTTCCAACCGTTAAAACTAAGCGTTGCAGTTCAGTAAAACCGTTAATGACAACACGTAAACACTAAGCTTTGCATTTGCAACCGTTAAAACCGTGTCAACACGTTAAAACTAAGCGTTGTAGTTAAAACCGTTAATGGCAACACGTAAACACTAAGCTTTGCATTTGCAACCGTTAAAACAGTTGCAAACGTTAGTGTCAACATGTCAGCACTAACCGTTACATTTGCAACCTTTAATGGCAACACGTTAACATTAAGTGTTAGTGGCAACTCGTTAAAGCTAAGCGTTGCAGTTGCAAACGTTAGTGTCAACATGTAAGCACTAACCGTTACAGTTGCAACCTTTAATGGCAACACGTTAACATTAAGCGTTAGTGGCAACACGTTAAAGCTAAGCGTTGCAGTTGCAAACGTTAGTGTTAACAAGTAAGCACTAAACGTTGCAGTTGCAACCTTTAAAGGCAACACGTTAACATTAAGCATTGCAGTTGCAAGCGTTAGTGGCAACACGTTCAAACTAAGCGTTGCAGTTACAACCGTTAGTGTCAACATTACAGTAAGTGTAGCATTTGTTTACGTTAATTTCAACACGTTAACACGTTGCAACCGTTTATGTCAACATGTTAACACTTAGCATTGCAGTTGCAACCGTTAGTGTCAACATGTTTACACTAAGTGTTGCAGTTGCAACCGTTAATGACAACACGTTAACACTAAGCATTGCGGTTACAATGCGTTAAAACTATGCGTTGTAGTTAAAACCGTTAATGACAACACGTAAACACTAAGCTTTGCATTTGCAACCATTAAAACCATGTCAACACGATAAAACTAAGCGTTGTAGTTATAACCGTTAATTGCAACACGTTAGCAGTAACTTAGCACTAAGCATTGGATTTGCAACCGTTAATACCGCGGCAACACGTTAAAACTAAGCGTTGTAGTTATAACCGTTAATTGCAACACGTTAGCACTAAGCATTGCATTTGCAACCGTTAATACCGTGTCAACATGTTAAAACTAAGCGTTGCAGTTAAAACCGTTAATGACAACACGTAAACACTAAGCTTTGCATTTGCAACCGTTAAAACCGTGTCAACACGTTGAAACTAAGCGTTGTAGTTAAAACCGTTAATGGCAACACGTAAACACTAAGCTTTGCATTTGCAACCGTTAAAACAGTTGCAAACGTTAGTGTCAACATGTAAGCACTAACCGTTACAGTTGCAACCTTTAATGGCAACACGTTAACATTAAGCGTTAGTGGCAACACGTTAAAGCTAAGCGTTGCAGTTGCAAACGTTAGTGTCAACATGTAAGCACTAACCGTTGCAGTTGCAACCTTTAAAGGCAACACGTTAACATTAAGCATTGCAGTTGCAAGCGTTAGTGGCAACACCTTAAAACTAAGCGTTGCAGTTACAACCGTTAGTGTCAACATTATAACAGTAAGTGTAGCATTTGCTTACGTTAATTTCAACACGTTAACACGTTGCAACCGTTTATGTCAACATGTTTACACTAAGCGTTGCAGTTGCAACCGTTATTAATGACAACACGTTAACACTAAGCATTTCGGTTACAATGCGTTAAAACTAAGCGTTGTAGTTAAAACCGTTAATGACAGCACGTAAACACTAAGCTTTGCATTTGCAACCATTAAAACCATGTCAACACGTTAAAACTAAGCGTTGTAGTTATAACCGTTTATTGCAACACGTTAGCCCTAAAACTACACCTTAAAACTAAGCGTTGTAGTTAAAACCGTTAATGGCAACACGTAAACACTAAGCTTTGCATTTGCAACCGTTAAAACAGTTGCAAACGTTAGTGTCAACATGTAAGCACTAACCGTTACAGTTGCAACCTTTAATGGCGACACGTTAACATTAAGCGTTAGTGGCAACACGTTAAAGCTAAGCGTTGCAGTTGCAAACGTTAGTGTCAACATGTAAGCACTAACCGTTACAGTTGCAACCTTTAATTGCAAGACGTTAACATTAAGCGTTAGTGGCAACACGTTAAAGCTAAGCGTTGCAGTTGCAAACGTTAGTGTCAACATGTAAGCACTAACCGTTGCAGTTGCAACCTTTAAAGGCAACACGTTAACATTAAGCATTGCAGTTGGAAGCATTAGTGTCAACATTACAGTAAGTGTAGCATTTGCTTCCGTTTATTTCAACACGTTAACACGTTGCAACCGTTTATGTCAACATGTTAACACTTAGCATTGCAGTTGCAACCGTTAGTGTCAACATGTTTACACTAAGCGTTGCAGTTGCAACCGTTAATGACAACACGTTAACAATAAGCATTGCGGTTACAATGCGTTAAAACTAAGCGTTGTAGTTAAAACCGTTAATGACAACACGTAATCACTAAGCTTTGCATTTGCAACCATTAAAACCATGTCAACACGTTAAAACTAAGCGTTGTAGTTATAACCGTTAATTGCAACACGTTAGCAGTAACTTAGCACTAAGCATTGGATTTGCAACCGTTAATACCGCGGCAACACGTTAAAACTAAGCGTTGCAGTTGCAACCGTTAATGACAACACGTAAACACTAAGCTTTACATTTGCAACCATTAAAACCATGTCAACACGTTAAAACTAAGCGTTGTAGTTATAACCGTTAATTGCAACACGTTAGCACTAAGCATTGCATTTGCAACCGTTAATACCGTGGCAACATGTTAAAACTAAGCGTTGCAGTTAAAACCGTTAATGACAACACGTAAACACTAAGCTTTGCATTTGCAACCGTTAAAACCGTGTCAACACGTTGAAACTAAGCGTTGTAGTTAAAACCGTTAATGGCAACACGTAAACACTAAGCTTTGCATTTGCAACCGTTAAAACAGTTGCAAACGTTAGTGTCAACATGTAAGCACTAACCGTTACATTTGCAACCTTTAATGGCAACACGTTAACATTAAGCGTTAGTGGCAACACGTTAAAGCTAAGCGTTGCAGTTGCAAACGTTAGTGTCAACATGTAAGCACTAACCGTTGCAGTTGCAACCTTTAAAGGCAACACGTTAACATTAAGCATTGCAGTTGCAAGCGTTAGTGGCAACACCTTAAAACTAAGCGTTGCAGTTACAACCGTTAGTGTCAACATTATAACAGTAAGTGTAGCATTTGCTTACGTTAATTTCAACACGTTAACACGTTGCAACCGTTTATGTCAACATGTTAACACTTAGCATTGCAGTTGCAACCGTTAGTGTCATCATGTTTACACTAAGCGTTGCAGTTGCAACCGTTATTAATGACAACACGTTAACACTAAGCATTTCGGTTACAATGCGTTAAAACTAAGCGTTGTAGTTAAAACCGTTAATGACAACACGTAAACACTAAGCTTTGCATTTGCAACCATTAAAACCATGTCAACACGTTAAAACTAAGCGTTGTAGTTATAACCGTTTATTGCAACACGTTAGCACTAAGCATTGGATTTGCAACCGTTAATACCGTGGCAACACGTTAAAACTAAGCGTTGCAGTTAAAACCGTTAATGACAACACGTAAACACTAAGCTTTGCATTTGCAACCATTAAAACCATGTCAACACGTTAAAACTAAGCGTTGTAGTTATAACTGTTAATTGCAACACGTTAGCACTAAGCAATGGATTTCCAACCGTTAAAACTAAGCGTTGCAGTTAAAACCGTTAATGACAACACGTAAACACTAAGCTTTGCATTTGCAACCGTTAAAACCGTGTCAACACGTTAAAACTAAGCGTTGTAGTTAAAACCGTTAATGGCAACACGTAAACACTAAGCTTTGCATTTGCAACCGTTAAAACAGTTGCAAACGTTAGTGTCAACATGTAAGCACTAACCGTTACATTTGCAACCTTTAATGGCAACACGTTAACATTAAGCGTTAGTGGCAACACGTTAAAGCTAAGCGTTGCAGTTGCAAACGTTAGTGTCAACATGTAAGCACTAACCGTTGCAGTTGCAACCTTTAAAGGCAACACGTTAACATTAAGCATTGCAGTTGCAAGCGTTAGTGGCAACACCTTAAAACTAAGCGTTGCAGTTACAACCGTTAGTGTCAACATTATAACAGTAAGTGTAGCATTTGCTTACGTTAATTTCAACACGTTAACACGTTGCAACCGTTTATGTCAACATGTTAACACTTAGCATTGCAGTTGCAACCGTTAGTGTCATCATGTTTACACTAAGCGTTGCAGTTGCAACCGTTATTAATGACAACACGTTAACACTAAGCATTTCGGTTACAATGCGTTAAAACTAAGCGTTGTAGTTAAAACCGTTAATGACAACACGTAAACACTAAGCTTTGCATTTGCAACCATTAAAACCATGTCAACACGTTAAAACTAAGCGTTGTAGTTATAACCGTTTATTGCAACACGTTAGCACTAAGCATTGGATTTGCAACCGTTAATACCGTGGCAACACGTTAAAACTAAGCGTTGCAGTTAAAACCGTTAATGACAACACGTAAACACTAAGCTTTGCATTTGCAACCATTAAAACCATGTCAACACGTTAAAACTAAGCGTTGTAGTTATAACTGTTAATTGCAACACGTTAGCACTAAGCAATGGATTTCCAACCGTTAAAACTAAGCGTTGCAGTTCAGTAAAACCGTTAATGACATCACGTAAACACTAAGCTTTGCATTTGCAACCGTTAAAACCGTGTCAACACGTTAAAACTAAGCGTTGTAGTTAAAACCGTTAATGGCAACACGTAAACACTAAGCTTTGCATTTGCAACCGTTAAAACAGTTGCAAACGTTAGTGTCAACATGTCAGCACTAACCGTTACATTTGCAACCTTTAATGGCAACACGTTAACATTAAGTGTTAGTGGCAACTCGTTAAAGCTAAGCGTTGCAGTTGCAAACGTTAGTGTCAACATGTAAGCACTAACCGTTACAGTTGCAACCTTTAATGGCAACACGTTAACATTAAGCGTTAGTGGCAACACGTTAAAGCTAAGCGTTGCAGTTGCAAACGTTAGTGTTAACAAGTAAGCACTAAACGTTGCAGTTGCAACCTTTAAAGGCAACACGTTAACATTAAGCATTGCAGTTGCAAGCGTTAGTGGCAACACGTTAAAACTAAGCGTTGCAGTTACAACCGTTAGTGTCAACATTACAGTAAGTGTAGCATTTGTTTACGTTAATTTCAACACGTTAACACGTTGCAACCGTTTATGTCAACATGTTAACACTTAGCATTGCAGTTGCAACCGTTAGTGTCAACATGTTTACACTAAGTGTTGCAGTTGCAACCGTTAATGACAACACGTTAACACTAAGCATTGCGGTTACAATGCGTTAAAACTATGCGTTGTAGTTAAAACCGTTAATGACAACACGTAAACACTAAGCTTTGCATTTGCAACCATTAAAACCATGTCAACACGATAAAACTAAGCGTTGTAGTTATAACCGTTAATTGCAACACGTTAGCAGTAACTTAGCACTAAGCATTGGATTTGCAACCGTTAATACCGCGGCAACACGTTAAAACTAAGCGTTGTAGTTATAACCGTTAATTGCAACACGTTAGCACTAAGCATTGCATTTGCAACCGTTAATACCGTGTCAACATGTTAAAACTAAGCGTTGCAGTTAAAACCGTTAATGACAACACGTAAACACTAAGCTTTGCATTTGCAACCGTTAAAACCGTGTCAACACGTTGAAACTAAGCGTTGTAGTTAAAACCGTTAATGGCAACACGTAAACACTAAGCTTTGCATTTGCAACCGTTAAAACAGTTGCAAACGTTAGTGTCAACATGTAAGCACTAACCGTTACAGTTGCAACCTTTAATGGCAACACGTTAACATTAAGCGTTAGTGGCAACACGTTAAAGCTAAGCGTTGCAGTTGCAAACGTTAGTGTCAACATGTAAGCACTAACCGTTGCAGTTGCAACCTTTAAAGGCAACACGTTAACATTAAGCATTGCAGTTGCAAGCGTTAGTGGCAACACCTTAAAACTAAGCGTTGCAGTTACAACCGTTAGTGTCAACATTATAACAGTAAGTGTAGCATTTGCTTACGTTAATTTCAACACGTTAACACGTTGCAACCGTTTATGTCAACATGTTTACACTAAGCGTTGCAGTTGCAACCGTTATTAATGACAACACGTTAACACTAAGCATTTCGGTTACAATGCGTTAAAACTAAGCGTTGTAGTTAAAACCGTTAATGACAGCACGTAAACACTAAGCTTTGCATTTGCAACCATTAAAACCATGTCAACACGTTAAAACTAAGCGTTGTAGTTATAACCGTTTATTGCAACACGTTAGCCCTAAAACTACACCTTAAAACTAAGCGTTGTAGTTAAAACCGTTAATGGCAACACGTAAACACTAAGCTTTGCATTTGCAACCGTTAAAACAGTTGCAAACGTTAGTGTCAACATGTAAGCACTAACCGTTACAGTTGCAACCTTTAATGGCGACACGTTAACATTAAGCGTTAGTGGCAACACGTTAAAGCTAAGCGTTGCAGTTGCAAACGTTAGTGTCAACATGTAAGCACTAACCGTTACAGTTGCAACCTTTAATTGCAAGACGTTAACATTAAGCGTTAGTGGCAACACGTTAAAGCTAAGCGTTGCAGTTGCAAACGTTAGTGTCAACATGTAAGCACTAACCGTTGCAGTTGCAACCTTTAAAGGCAACACGTTAACATTAAGCATTGCAGTTGGAAGCATTAGTGTCAACATTACAGTAAGTGTAGCATTTGCTTCCGTTTATTTCAACACGTTAACACGTTGCAACCGTTTATGTCAACATGTTAACACTTAGCATTGCAGTTGCAACCGTTAGTGTCAACATGTTTACACTAAGCGTTGCAGTTGCAACCGTTAATGACAACACGTTAACAATAAGCATTGCGGTTACAATGCGTTAAAACTAAGCGTTGTAGTTAAAACCGTTAATGACAACACGTAAACACTAAGCTTTGCATTTGCAACCATTAAAACCATGTCAACACGTTAAAACTAAGCGTTGTAGTTATAACCGTTAATTGCAACACGTTAGCAGTAACTTAGCACTAAGCATTGGATTTGCAACCGTTAATACCGCGGCAACACGTTAAAACTAAGCGTTGCAGTTGCAACCGTTAATGACAACACGTAAACACTAAGCTTTACATTTGCAACCATTAAAACCATGTCAACACGTTAAAACTAAGCGTTGTAGTTATAACCGTTAATTGCAACACGTTAGCACTAAGCATTGCATTTGCAACCGTTAATACCGTGGCAACATGTTAAAACTAAGCGTTGCAGTTAAAACCGTTAATGACAACACGTAAACACTAAGCTTTGCATTTGCAACCGTTAAAACCGTGTCAACACGTTGAAACTAAGCGTTGTAGTTAAAACCGTTAATGGCAACACGTAAACACTAAGCTTTGCATTTGCAACCGTTAAAACAGTTGCAAACGTTAGTGTCAACATGTAAGCACTAACCGTTACATTTGCAACCTTTAATGGCAACACGTTAACATTAAGCGTTAGTGGCAACACGTTAAAGCTAAGCGTTGCAGTTGCAAACGTTAGTGTCAACATGTAAGCACTAACCGTTGCAGTTGCAACCTTTAAAGGCAACACGTTAACATTAAGCATTGCAGTTGCAAGCGTTAGTGGCAACACCTTAAAACTAAGCGTTGCAGTTACAACCGTTAGTGTCAACATTATAACAGTAAGTGTAGCATTTGCTTACGTTAATTTCAACACGTTAACACGTTGCAACCGTTTATGTCAACATGTTAACACTTAGCATTGCAGTTGCAACCGTTAGTGTCATCATGTTTACACTAAGCGTTGCAGTTGCAACCGTTATTAATGACAACACGTTAACACTAAGCATTTCGGTTACAATGCGTTAAAACTAAGCGTTGTAGTTAAAACCGTTAATGACAACACGTAAACACTAAGCTTTGCATTTGCAACCATTAAAACCATGTCAACACGTTAAAACTAAGCGTTGTAGTTATAACCGTTTATTGCAACACGTTAGCACTAAGCATTGGATTTGCAACCGTTAATACCGTGGCAACACGTTAAAACTAAGCGTTGCAGTTAAAACCGTTAATGACAACACGTAAACACTAAGCTTTGCATTTGCAACCATTAAAACCATGTCAACACGTTAAAACTAAGCGTTGTAGTTATAACTGTTAATTGCAACACGTTAGCACTAAGCAATGGATTTCCAACCGTTAAAACTAAGCGTTGCAGTTAAAACCGTTAATGACAACACGTAAACACTAAGCTTTGCATTTGCAACCGTTAAAACCGTGTCAACACGTTAAAACTAAGCGTTGTAGTTAAAACCGTTAATGGCAACACGTAAACACTAAGCTTTGCATTTGCAACCGTTAAAACAGTTGCAAACGTTAGTGTCAACATGTAAGCACTAACCGTTACATTTGCAACCTTTAATGGCAACACGTTAACATTAAGCGTTAGTGGCAACACGTTAAAGCTAAGCGTTGCAGTTGCAAACGTTAGTGTCAACATGTAAGCACTAACCGTTGCAGTTGCAACCTTTAAAGGCAACACGTTAACATTAAGCATTGCAGTTGCAAGCGTTAGTGGCAACACCTTAAAACTAAGCGTTGCAGTTACAACCGTTAGTGTCAACATTATAACAGTAAGTGTAGCATTTGCTTACGTTAATTTCAACACGTTAACACGTTGCAACCGTTTATGTCAACATGTTAACACTTAGCATTGCAGTTGCAACCGTTAGTGTCATCATGTTTACACTAAGCGTTGCAGTTGCAACCGTTATTAATGACAACACGTTAACACTAAGCATTTCGGTTACAATGCGTTAAAACTAAGCGTTGTAGTTTAAACCGTTAATGACAACACGTAAACACTAAGCTTTGCATTTGCAACCATTAAAACCATGTCAACACGTTAAAACTAAGCGTTGTAGTTATAACCGTTTATTGCAACACGTTAGCACTAAGCATTGGATTTGCAACCGTTAATACCGTGGCAACACGTTAAAACTAAGCGTTGCAGTTAAAACCGTTAATGACAACACGTAAACACTAAGCTTTGCATTTGCAACCATTAAAACCATGTCAACACGTTAAAACTAAGCGTTGTAGTTATAACTGTTAATTGCAACACGTTAGCACTAAGCAATGGATTTCCAACCGTTAAAACTAAGCGTTGCAGTTCAGTAAAACCGTTAATGACAACACGTAAACACTAAGCTTTGCATTTGCAACCGTTAAAACCGTGTCAACACGTTAAAACTAAGCGTTGTAGTTAAAACCGTTAATGGCAACACGTAAACACTAAGCTTTGCATTTGCAACCGTTAAAACAGTTGCAAACGTTAGTGTCAACATGTCAGCACTAACCGTTACATTTGCAACCTTTAATGGCAACACGTTAACATTAAGTGTTAGTGGCAACTCGTTAAAGCTAAGCGTTGCAGTTGCAAACGTTAGTGTCAACATGTAAGCACTAACCGTTACAGTTGCAACCTTTAATGGCAACACGTTAACATTAAGCGTTAGTGGCAACACGTTAAAGCTAAGCGTTGCAGTTGCAAACGTTAGTGTTAACAAGTAAGCACTAAACGTTGCAGTTGCAACCTTTAAAGGCAACACGTTAACATTAAGCATTGCAGTTGCAAGCGTTAGTGGCAACACGTTAAAACTAAGCGTTGCAGTTACAACCGTTAGTGTCAACATTACAGTAAGTGTAGCATTTGTTTACGTTAATTTCAACACGTTAACACGTTGCAACCGTTTATGTCAACATGTTAACACTTAGCATTGCAGTTGCAACCGTTAGTGTCAACATGTTTACACTAAGTGTTGCAGTTGCAACCGTTAATGACAACACGTTAACACTAAGCATTGCGGTTACAATGCGTTAAAACTAAGCGTTGTAGTTAAAACCGTTAATGACAACACGTAAACACTAAGCTTTGCATTTGCAACCATTAAAACCATGTCAACACGTTAAAACTAAGCGTTGTAGTTATAACCGTTAATTGCAACACGTTAGCAGTAACTTAGCACTAAGCATTGGATTTGCAACCGTTAATACCGCGGCAACACGTTAAAACTAAGCGTTGTAGTTATAACCGTTAATTGCAACACGTTAGCACTAAGCATTGCATTTGCAACCGTTAATACCGTGTCAACATGTTAAAACTAAGCGTTGCAGTTGAAACCGTTAATGACAACACGTAAACACTAAGCTTTGCATTTGCAACCGTTAAAACCGTGTCAACACGTTGAAACTAAGCGTTGTAGTTAAAACCGTTAATGGCAACACGTAAACACTAAGCTTTGCATTTGCAACCGTTAAAACAGTTGCAAACGTTAGTGTCAACATTATAACAGTAAGTGTAGCATTTGCTTACGTTAATTTCAACACGTTAACACGTTGCAACCGTTTATGTCAACATGTTAACACTTAGCATTGCAGTTGCAACCGTTAGTGTCAACATGTTTACACTAAGCGTTGCAGTTGCAACCGTTATTAATGACAACACGTTAACACTAAGCATTTCGGTTACAATGCGTTAAAACTAAGCGTTGTAGTTAAAACCGTTAATGACAACACATAAACACTAAGCTTTGCATTTGCAACCATTAAAACCATGTCAACACGTTAAAACTAAGCGTTGTAGTTATAACCGTTTATTGCAACACGTTAGCACTAAGCATTGGATTTGCAACCGTTAATACCGTGGCAACACGTTAAAACTAAGCGTTGCAGTTAAAACCGTTAATGACAACACGTAAACACTAAGCTTTGCATTTGCAACCATTAAAACCATGTCAACACGTTAAAACTAAGCGTTGTAGTTATAACTGTTAATTGCAACACGTTACTAAGCAATGGATTTCCAACCGTTAAAACTAAGCGTTGCAGTTAAAACCGTTAATGACAACACGTAAACACTAAGCTTTGCATTTGCAACCGTTAAAACCGTGTCAACACCTTAAAACTAAGCGTTGTAGTTAAAACCGTTAATGGCAACACGTAAACACTAAGCTTTGCATTTGCAACCGTTAAAACAGTTGCAAACGTTAGTGTCAACATGTAAGCACTAACCGTTACAGTTGCAACCTTTAATGGCGACACGTTAACATTAAGCGTTAGTGGCAACACGTTAAAGCTAAGCGTTGCAGTTGCAAACGTTAGTGTCAACATGTAAGCACTAACCGTTACAGTTGCAACCTTTAATGGCAAGACGTTAACATTAAGCGTTAGTGGCAACACGTTAAAGCTAAGCGTTGCAGTTGCAAACGTTAGTGTCAACATGTAAGCACTAACCGTTGCAGTTGCAACCTTTAAAGGCAACACGTTAACATTAAGCATTGCAGTTGGAAGCATTAGTGTCAACATTACAGTAAGTGTAGCATTTGCTTCCGTTAATTTCAACACGTTAACACGTTGCAACCGTTTATGTCAACAAGTTAACACTTAGCATTGCAGTTGCAACCGTTAGTGTCAACATGTTTACACTAAGCGTTGCAGTTGCAACCGTTAATGACAACACGTTAACAATAAGCATTGCGGTTACAATGCGTTAAAACTAAGCGTTGTAGTTAAAACCGTTAATGACAACACGTAAACACTAAGCTTTGCATTTGCAACCATTAAAACCATGTCAACACGTTAAAACTAAGCGTTGTAGTTATAACCGTTAATTGCAACACGTTAGCAGTAACTTAGCACTAAGCATTGGATTTGCAACCGTTAATACCGCGGCAACACGTTAAAACTAAGCGTTGCAGTTGCAACCGTTAATGACAACACGTAAACACTAAGCTTTACATTTGCAACCATTAAAACCATGTCAACACGTTAAAACTAAGCGTTGTAGTTATAACCGTTAATTGCAACACGTTAGCACTAAGCATTGCATTTGCAACCGTTAATACCGTGGCAACATGTTAAAACTAAGCGTTGCAGTTAAAACCGTTAATGACAACACGTAAACACTAAGCTTTGCATTTGCAACCGTTAAAACCGTGTCAACACGTTGAAACTAAGCGTTGTAGTTAAAACCGTTAATGGCAACACGTAAACACTAAGCTTTGCATTTGCAACCGTTAAAACAGTTGCAAACGTTAGTGTCAACATGTAAGCACTAACCGTTACATTTGCAACCTTTAATGGCAACACGTTAACATTAAGCGTTAGTGGCAACACGTTAAAGCTAAGCGTTGCAGTTGCAAACGTTAGTGTCAACATGTAAGCACTAACCGTTGCAGTTGCAACCTTTAAAGGCAACACGTTAACATTAAGCATTGCAGTTGCAAGCGTTAGTGGCAACACCTTAAAACTAAGCGTTGCAGTTACAACCGTTAGTGTCAACATTATAACAAAACAGTAAGTGTAGCATTTGCTTACGTTAATTTCAACACGTTGCAACCGTTTATGTCAACACTTAGCATTGTAGTTGCAACCGTTAGTGTCAACATGTTTACACTAAGCGTTGCAGTTGCAACCGTTAATGACAACACGTAAACACTAAGCTTTGCATTTGCAACCATTAAAATCATGTCAACACGTTAAAACTAAGCGTTGTAGTTATAACCCTTAATTGCAACACGTTAGCACTAAGCATTGGATTTGCAACCGTTAATACCTCGGCAACATGTTAAAACTAAGCGTTGCGGTTAAAACCGTTAATGACAACACGTAAACACTAAGATTTACATTTGCAACCATTAAAACCGTGTCAACACGTTAAAACTAAGCGTTGTAGTTAAAACCGTTAATGGCAACACGTAAACACTAAGCTTTGCATTTGCAACCGTTAAAACAGTTGCAAACGTTAGTGTCAACATGTCAGCACTAACCGTTACAGTTGCAACCTTTAATGGCAAGACGTTACAGTTACAGTTGCAACCTTTAATGGCAAGACGTTAACATTAAGCGTTAGTGGCAACACGTAAAAGCTAAGCGTTGCAGTTGCAAACGTTAGTGTCAACATGTAAGCACTAACCGTTGCAGTTGCAACCTTTAAAGGCAACACGTTAACATTAAGCATTGCAGTTGCAAGCGTTAGTGTCAACATTACAGTAAGTGTAGCATTTGCTTACGTTAATTTCAATACGTTAACACGTTGCAACCGTTAGTGTCAACATGTTTACAATAAGCGTTGCAGTTGCAACCGCAACACGTTAACACTAAGCATTGCGGTACCAATGCGTTAAAACTAAGCGTTAAAACCGTTAATGACAACACGTAAACACTAAGCTTTGCATTCGCAACCATTAAAACCATGTCAACACGTTAAAACTAAGCGTTGTAGTTATAACCGTTAATTGCAACACGTTAGCACTAAGCATTGCATTTGCAACCGTTAATACCGTGGCAACATGTTAAAACTAAGCGTTGCAGTTAAAACCGTTAATGACAACACGTAAACACTAAGGTTTGCATTTGCAACCGTTAAAACCGTGTCAACACGTTGAAACTAAGCGTTGTAGTTAAAACCGTTAATGGCAACACGTGGACACTAAGCTTTGCCTTTGCAACCGTTAAAACAGTTGCAAACGTTAGTGTCAACATGTAAGCACTAACCGTTACAGTTGCAACCTTTAATGGCTACACGTTAACATTAAGCGTTAGTGGCAACTCGTTAAAGCTAAGCGTTGCAATTGCAAACGTTAGTGTTAACATGTAAGCACTAACCGTTACAGTTGCAACCTTTAATGGCAACACGTTAACATTAAGCGTTAGTGGCAACACGTTAAAGCTAAGCGTTGCAGTTGCAAACGTTAGTGTCAACATGTAAGCACTAACCGTTGCAGTTGCAACCTTTAAAGGCAACACGTTAACATTAAGCATTGCAGTTGCAAGCGTTAGTGGCAACACGTTAAAACTAAGCGTTGCAGTTACAACCGTTAGTGTCAACATTACAGTAAGTGTAGCATTTGTTTACGTTAATTTCAACACGTTAACACGTTGCAACCGTTTATGTCAACATGTTAACACTTAGCATTGCAGTTGCAACCGTTAGTGTCAACATGTTTACACTAAGCGTTGCAGTTGCAACCGTTATTAATGACAACACGTTAACACTAAGCATTTCGGTTACAATGCGTTTAAAATAAGCGTTGTAGTTAAAACCGTTATTGACAACACGTAAACACTAAGCTTTGCATTTGCAACCATTAAAACCATGTCAACACGTTAAAACTAAGCGTTGTAGTTATAACCGTTTATTGCAACACGCACTAAGCATTGGATTTGCAACCGTTAATACCGTGGCAACACGTTAAAACTAAGCGTTGCAGTTAAAACAGTTAATGACAACACGTAAACACTAAGCTTTGCATTTGCAACCACTAAAACCATGTCAACACGTTAAAACTAAGCGTTGTAGTTATAACTATTAATTGCAACACGTTAGCACTAAGCAATGGATTTGCAACCGTTAAAACTAAGCGTTGCAGTTAAAACCGTTAATGACAACACGTAAACACTAAGCTTTGCATTTGCAACCGTTAAAACCGTGTCAACACGTTAAAACTAAGCGTTGTAGTTAAAACCGTTAATGGCAACACGTAAACACTAAGCTTTGCATTTGCAACCGTTAAAACAGTTGTAAACGTTAGTGTCAACATGTAAGCACTAACCGTTACAGTTGCAACCTTTAATGGCGACACGTTAACATTAAGCGTTAGTGGCAACACGTTAAAGCTAAGCGTTGCAGTTGCAAAGTTAATGTCAACATGTAAGCACTAACCGTTACAGTTGCAACCTTTAATGACAACACGTTAACATTAAGCGTTAGTGGCAACACGTTAAAGCTAAGCGTTGCAGTTGCAAACGTTAGTGTCAACATGTAAGCACTAACCGTTGCAGTTGCAACCTTTAAAGGCAACACGTTAACATTAAGCATTGCAGTTGCAAGCGTTAGTGGCAACACGTTAAAACTAAGCGTTGCAGTTACAACCGTTAGTGTCAACATTATAACATAACAGTAAGTGTAGCATTTGCTTACGTTAATTTCAACACGTTAACACGTTGCAACCGTTTATGTCAACACTTAGCATTGCAGTTGCAACCGTTAGTGTCAACATGTTTACACTAAGCGTTGCAGTTGCAACCGTTAATGACAACACGTAAACACTAAGCTTTGCATTTGCAACTATTAAAACCATGTCAACACGTTAAAACTAAGCGTTGTAGTTATAACCGTTAATTGCAACACCGACGTTAGCACTAAGCATTGGATTTGCAACCGTTAATACCTCGGCAACATGTTAAAACTAAGCGTTGCAGTTAAAACCGTTAATGACAACACGTAAACACTAAGCTTTACATTTGCAACCATTAAAACCGTGTCAACACGTTAAAACT
Source organism: Rugalucina vietnamica (assembly GCA_964017185.1). NCBI lineage: Eukaryota > Metazoa > Mollusca > Bivalvia > Lucinida > Lucinidae > Rugalucina > Rugalucina vietnamica. The sequence continues at coordinate 48,737,088 of OZ024870.1, forward strand.
AAGCGTTGTAGTTAAAACCGTTAATGGCAACACGTAAACACTAAGCTTTGCATTTGCAACCGTTAAAACAGTTGCAAACGTTACTGTCAACATGTAAGCACTACCCGTTACAGTTGCAACATTTAATGGCAAGACGTTAACATTAAGCGTTAGTGGCAACACGTTAAAGCTAAGCGTTGCAGTTGCAAACGTTAGTGTCAACATGTAAGCATTAACCGTTACAGTTGCAACCTTTAAAGGCAACACGTTAACATTAAGCATTGCAGTTGCAAGCGTTAGTGGCAACACGTTAAAACTAAGCGTTGCAGTTACAACCGTTAGTGTCAACATTACAGTAAGTGTAGCATTTGTTTACGTTAATTTCAACACGTTAACACGTTGCAACCGTTTATGTCAACATGTTAACACTTAGCATTGCAGTTGCAACCGTTAGTGTCAACATGTTTAAACTAAGCGTTGCAGTTGCAACCGTTAATGACAACACGTTAACACTAAGCTTTGCGGTTACAATGCGTTAAAACTAAGCGTTGTAGTTAAAACCGTTAATGACAACACGTAAACACTAAGCTTTGCATTTGCAACCATTAAAACCATGTCAACACGTTAAAACTAAGCGTTGTAGTTATAACCGTTAATTGCAACACGTTAGCACTAAGCATTGCATTTGCAACCGTTAATAAGGTGGCAACATGTTAAAACTAAGCGTTGCAGTTAAAACCGTTACTGACAACACGTAAACACTAAGCTTTGCATTTGCAACCGTTAAAACCGTGTCAACACGTTGAAACTAAGCGTTGTAGTTAAAACCGTTAATGGCAACACGTAAACACTAAGCTTTGCATTTGCAACCGTTAAAACAGTTGCAAACGTTAGTGTCAACATGTAAGCACTAACCGTTACAGTTGCAACCTTTAATGGCAAGACGTTAACATTAAGCGTTAGTGGCAACACGTTAAAGCTAAGCGTTGCAGTTGCAAACGTTAGTGTCAACATGTAAGCACTAACCGTTGCAGTTGCAACCTTTAAAGGCAACACGTTAACATTAAGCATTGCAGTTGCAAGCGTTAGTGGCAACACGTTAAAACTAAGCGTTGCAGTTACAACCGTTAGTGTCAACATTATAACAGTAAGTGTAGCATTTGCTTACGTTAATTTCAACACGTTTTAACACGTTGCAACCGTTTATGTCAACATGTTAACACTTAGCATTGCAGTTGCAACCGTTAGTGTCAACATGTTTACACTAAGCGTTGCAGTTGCAACCGTTAATGACAACACGTTAACACGAAGCATTGCGGTTACAATGCGTTAAAACTAAGCGTTGTAGTTAAAAAAGTTAATGACAACACGTAAACACTAAGCTTTGCATTTGGAACCATTAAAACCATGTCAACACGTTAAAACTAAGCGTTGTAGTTATAACTGTTAATTGCAACACGTTAGCACTAAGCATTGGATTTGCAACCGTGGCAACATGTTAAAACTAAGTGTTGTAGTTAAAACCGTTAATGGCAACACGTTAAAACTAAGCTTTGCATTTGCAACCGTTAAAACAGTTGCAAAGGTTAGTGTCAACATGTAAGCACTAACCGTTACAGTTGCAACCTTTAATGGCAAGACGTTAACATTAAGCGTTAGTGGCAACACGTAAAAGCTAAGCGTTGCAGTTGCAAACGTTAGTGTCAACATGTAAGCACTAACCGTTGCAGTTGCAACCTTTAAAGGCAACACGTTAACATTAAGCATTGCAGTTGCAAGCGTTAGTGTCAACATTACAGTAAGTGTAGCATTTGCTTACGTTAATTTCAATACGTTAACACGTTGCAACCGTTAGTGTCAACATGTTTACAATAAGCGTTGCAGTTGCAACCGTTAATGACAACACGTTAACACTAAGCATTGCGGTTACAATGCGTTAAAACTAAGCGTTAAAACCGTTAATGACAACACGTAAACACTAAGCTTTGCATTCGCAACCATTAAAACCATGTCAACACGTTAAAACTAAGCGTTGTAGTTATAACCGTTAATTGCAACACGTTAGCACTAAGCATTGCATTTGCAACCGTTAATACCGTGGCAACATGTTAAAACTAAGCGTTGCAGTTAAAACCGTTAATGACAACACGTAAACACTAAGGTTTGCATTTGCAACCGTTAAAACCGTGTCAACACGTTGAAACTAAGCGTTGTAGTTAAAACCGTTAATGGCAACACGTAGACACTAAGCTTTGCCTTTGCAACCGTTAAAACAGTTGCAAACGTTAGTGTCAACATGTAAGCACTAACCGTTACAGTTGCAACCTTTAATGGCTACACGTTAACAATAAGCGTTAGTGGCAACTCGTTAAAGCTAAGCGTTGCAATTGCAAACGTTAGTGTCAACATGTAAGCACTAACCGTTACAGTTGCAACCTTTAATGGCAACACGTTAACATTAAGCGTTAGTGGCAACACGTTAAAGCTAAGCGTTGCAGTTGCAAACGTTAGTGTCAACATGTAAGCACTAACCGTTGCAGTTGCAACCTTTAAAGGCAACACGTTAACATTAAGCATTGCAGTTGCAAGCGTTAGTGGCAACACGTTAAAACTAAGCGTTGCAGTTACAACCGTTAGTGTCAACATTACAGTAAGTGTAGCATTTGTTTACGTTAATTTCAACACGTTAACACGTTGCAACCGTTTATGTCAACATGTTAACACTTAGCATTGCAGTTGCAACCGTTAGTGTCAACATGTTTACACTAAGCGTTGCAGTTGCAACCGTTATTAATGACAACACGTTAACACTAAGCATTTCGGTTACAATGCGTTTAAACTAAGCGTTGTAGTTAAAACCGTTAATGACAACACGTAAACACTAAGCTTTGCATTTGCAACCATTAAAACCATGTCAACACGTTAAAACTAAGCGTTGTAGTTATAACCGTTTATTGCAACACGCACTAAGCATTGGATTTGCAACCGTTAATACCGTGGCAACACGTTAAAACTAAGCGTTGCAGTTAAAACCGTTAATGACAACACGTAAACACTAAGCTTTGCATTTGCAACCACTAAAACCATGTCAACACGTTAAAACTAAGCGTTGTAGTTATAACTATTAATTGCAACACGTTAGCACTAAGCAATGGATTTGCAACCGTTAAAACTAAGCGTTGCAGTTAAAACCGTTAATGACAACACGTAAACACTAAGCTTTGCATTTGCAACCGTTAAAACCGTGTCAACACGTTAAAACTAAGCGTTGTAGTTAAAACCGTTAATGGCAACACGTAAACACTAAGCTTTGCATTTGCAACCGTTAAAACAGTTGCAAACGTTAGTGTCAACATGTAAGCACTAACCGTTACAGTTGCAACCTTTAATGGCGACACGTTAACATTAAGCGTTAGTGGCAACACGTTAAAGCTAAGCGTTGCAGTTGCAAACGTTAGTGTCAACATGTAAGCACTAACCGTTGCAGTTGCAACCTTTAAAGGCAACAGGTTAACATTAAGCATTGCAGTTGCAAGCGTTAGTGGCAACACGTTAAAACTAAGCGTTGCAGTTACAACCGTTAGTGTCAACATTATAACAAAACAGTAAGTGTAGCATTTGCTTACGTTAATTTCAACACGTTGCAACCGTTTATGTCAACACTTAGCATTGCAGTTGCAACCGTTAGTGTCAACATGTTTACACTAAGCGTTGCAGTTGCAACCGTTAATGACAACACGTAAACACTAAGCTTTGCATTTGCAACCATTAAAATCATGTCAACACGTTAAAACTAAGCGTTGTAGTTATAACCCTTAATTGCAACACGTTAGCACTAAGCATTGGATTTGCAACCGTTAATACCTCGGCAACATGTTAAAACTAAGCGTTGCGGTTAAAACCGTTAATGACAACACGTAAACACTAAGATTTACATTTGCAACCATTAAAACCGTGTCAACACGTTAAAACTAAGCGTTGTAGTTAAAACCGTTAATGGCAACACGTAAACACTAAGCTTTGCATTTGCAACCGTTAAAACAGTTGCAAACGTTAGTGTCAACATGTCAGCACTAACCGTTACAGTTGCAACCTTTAATGGCAACACGTTAACATTAAGCGTTAGTGGCAACTCGTTAAAGCTAAGCGTTGCAATTGCAAACGTTAGTGTCAACATGTAAGCACTAACCGTTACAGTAGCAACCTTTAATGGCAAGACGTTAACATTAAGCGCTAGTGGCAACACGTTAAAGCTAAGCGTTGCAGTTGCAAACGTTAGTGTCAACATGTAAGCACTAACCGTTGCATTTGCAACCTTTAAAGGCAACACGTTAACATTAAGCATTGCAGTTGCAAGCGTTAGTGGCAACACGTTAAAACTAAGCGTTGCAGTTACAACCGTTAGTGTCAACATTATAACAGTAAGTGTAGCATTTGCTTACGTTAATTTCAACACGTTAACACGTTGCAACCGTTTATGTCAACATGTTAACACTTAGCATTGCAGTTGCAACCGTTAGTGTCAACATGTTTACACTAAGCGTTGCAGTTGCAACCGTTAATGACAACACGTTAACACTAAGCATTGCGGTTACAATGCGTTAAAACTAAGCGTTGTAGTTAAAAAAGTTAATGACAACACGTAAACACTAAGCTTTGCATTTGGAACCATTAAAACCGTGTCAACACGTTAAAACTAAGCGTTGTAGTTAAAACCGTTAATGGCAACACGTAAACACTAAGCTTTGCATTTGCAACCGTTAAAACAGTTGCAAACGTTAGTGTCAACATGTCAGCATTAACCGTTACAGTTGCAACCTTTAATGGCAACACGTTAACATTAAGCGTTAGTGGCAACTCGTTAAAGCTAAGCGTTGCAATTGCAAACGTTAGTGTCAACATGTAAGCACTAACCGTTACAGTTGCAACCTTTAATGGCAACACGTTAACATTAAGCGTTAGTGGCAACACGTTAAAGCTAAGCGTTGCAGTTGCAAACGTTAGTGTCAACATGTAAGCACTAACCGTTGCAGTTGCAACCTTTAAAGGCAACACGTTAACATTAAGCATTGCAGTTGCAAGCGTTAGTGGCAACACGTTAAAACTAAGCGTTGCAGTTACAACCGTTAGTGTCAACATTATAACATAACAGTAAGTGTAGCATTTGCTTACGTTAATTTCAACACGTTAACACGTTGCAACCGTTTATGTCAACACTTAGCATTGCAGTTGCAACCGTTAGTGTCAACATGCTTACACTAAGCGTTGCAGTTGCAACCGTTAATGACAACACGTAAACACTAAGCTTTGCATTTGCAACTACTAAAACCATGTCAACACGTTAAAACTAAGCGTTGTAGTTATAACCGTTAATTGCAACACGTTAGCACTAAGCATTGGATTTGCAACCGTTAATACCTCGGCAACATGTTAAAACTAAGCGTTGCAGTTAAAACCGTTAATGACAACACGTAAACACTAAGCTTTACATTTGCAACCATTAAAACCGTGTCAACACGTTAAAACTAAGCGTTGTAGTTAAAACCGTTAATGGCAACACGTAAACACTAAGCTTTGCATTTGCAACCGTTAAAACAGTTGCAAACGTTACTGTCAACATGTAAGCACTAACCGTTACAGTTGCAACATTTAATGGCAAGACGTTAACATTAAGCGTTAGTGGCAACACGTTAAAGCTAAGCGTTGCAGTTGCAAACGTTAGTGTCAACATGTAAGCATTAACCGTTACAGTTGCAACCTTTAAAGGCAACACGTTAACATTAAGCATTGCAGTTGCAAGCGTCAGTGGCAACACGTTAAAACTAAGCGTTGCAGTTACAACCGTTAGTGTCAACATTACAGTAAGTGTAGCATTTGTTTACGTTAATTTCAACACGTTAACACGTTGCAACCGTTTATGTCAACATGTTAACACTTAGCATTGCAGTTGCCACTGTTAGGGTCAACATGTTTAAACTAAGCGTTGCAGTTGCAACCGTTAATGACAACACGTTAACACTAAGCTTTGCGGTTACAATGCGTTAAAACTAAGCGTTGTAGTTAAAACCGTTAATGACAACACGTAAACACTAAGCTTTGCATTTGCAACCATTAAAACCATGTCAACACGTTAAAACTAAGCGTTGTAGTTATAACCGTTAATTGCAACACGTTAGCACTAAGCATTGCATTTGCAACCGTTAATACCGTGGCAACATGTTAAAACTAAGCGTTGCAGTTAAAACCGTTACTGACAACACGTAAACACTAAGCTTTGCATTTGCAACCGTTAAAACCGTGTCAACACGTTGAAACTAAGCGTTGTATTTAAAACCGTTAATGGCAACACGTAAACACTAAGCTTTGCATTTGCAACCGTTAAAACAATTGCAAACGTTAGTGTCAACATGTAAGCACTAACCGTTACAGTTGCAACCTTTAATGGCAAGACGTTAACATTAAGCGTTAGTGGCAACACGTTAAAGCTAAGCGTTGCAGTTGCAAACGTTAGTGTCAACATGTAAGCACTAACCGTTGCAGTTGCAACCTTTAAAGGCAACACGTTAACATTAAGCATTGCAGTTGCAAGCGTTAGTGGCAACACGTTAAAACTAAGCGTTGCAGTTACAACCGTTAGTGTCAACATTATAACAGTAAGTGTAGCATTTGCTTACGTTAATTTCAACACGTTAACACGTTGCAACCGTTTATGTCAACATGATAACACTTAGCATTGCAGTTGCAACCGTTAGTGTCAACATGTTTACACTAAGCGTTGCAGTTGCAACCGTTAATGACAACACATTAACACTAAGCATTGCGGTTACAATGCGTTAAAACTAAGCGTTGTAGTTAAAAAAGTTAATGACAACACGTAAACACTAAGCTTTGCATTTGGAACCATTAAAACCATGTCAACACGTTAAAACTAAGCGTTGTAGTTATAACTGTTAATTGCAACACGTTAGCACTAAGCATTAGATTTGCAACCGTGGCAACATGTTAAAACTAACCGTTACAGTTGCAACCTTTAATGGCAAGACGTTAACATTAAGCGTTAGTGGCAACACGTAAAAGCTAAGCGTTGCAGTTGCAAACGTTAGTGTCAACATGTAAGCACTAACCGTTGCAGTTGCAACCTTTAAAGGCAACACGTTAACATTAAGCATTGCAGTTGCAAGCGTTAGTGTCAACATTACAGTAAGTGTAGCATTTGCTTACGTTAATTTCAATACGTTAACACGTTGCAACCGTTAGTGTCAACATGTTTACAATAAGCGTTGCAGTTGCAACCGCAACACGTTAACACTAAGCATTGCGGTTACAATGCGTTAAAACTAAGCGTTAAAACCGTTAATGACAACACGTAAACACTAAGCTTTGCATTCGCAACCATTAAAACCATGTCAACACGTTAAAACTAAGCGTTGTAGTTATAACCGTTAATTGCAACACGTTAGCACTAAGCATTGCATTTGCAACCGTTAATACCGTGGCAACATGTTAAAACTAAGCGTTGCAGTTAAAACCGTTAATGACAACACGTAAACACTAAGGTTTGCATTTGCAACCGTTAAAACCGTGTCAACACGTTGAAACTAAGCGTTGTAGTTAAAACCGTTAATGGCAACACGTGGACACTAAGCTTTGCCTTTGCAACCGTTAAAACAGTTGCAAACGTTAGTGTCAACATGTAAGCACTAACCGTTACAGTTGCAACCTTTAATGGCTACACGTTAACATTAAGCGTTAGTGGCAACTCGTTAAAGCTAAGCGTTGCAATTGCAAACGTTAGTGTTAACATGTAAGCACTAACCGTTACAGTTGCAACCTTTAATGGCAACACGTTAACATTAAGCGTTAGTGGCAACACGTTAAAGCTAAGCGTTGCAGTTGCAAACGTTAGTGTCAACATGTAAGCACTAACCGTTGCAGTTGCAACCTTTAAAGGCAACACGTTAACATTAAGCATTGCAGTTGCAAGCGTTAGTGGCAACACGTTAAAACTAAGCGTTGCAGTTACAACCGTTAGTGTCAACATTACAGTAAGTGTAGCATTTGTTTACGTTAATTTCAACACGTTAACACGTTGCAACCGTTTATGTCAACATGTTAACACTTAGCATTGCAGTTGCAACCGTTAGTGTCAACATGTTTACACTAAGCGTTGCAGTTGCAACCGTTATTAATGACAACACGTTAACACTAAGCATTTCTGTTACAATGCGTTTAAACTAAGCGTTGTAGTTAAAACCGTTAATGACAACACGTAAACACTAAGCTTTGCATTTGCAACCATTAAAACCATGTCAACACGTTAAAACTAAGCGTTGTAGTTATAACCGTTTATTGCAACACGCACTAAGCATTGGATTTGCAACCGTTAATACCGTGGCAACACGTTAAAACTAAGCGTTGCAGTTAAAACCGTTAATGACAACTAAGCTTTGCATTTGCAACCACTAAAACCATGTCAACACGTTAAAACTAAGCGTTGTAGTTATAACTATTAATTGCAACACGTTAGCACTAAGCAATGGATTTGCAACCGTTAAAACTAAGCGTTGCAGTTAAAACCGTTAATGACAACACGTAAACACTAAGCTTTGCATTTGCAACCGTTAAAACCGTGTCAACACGTTAAAACTAAGCGTTGTAGTTAAAACCGTTAATGGCAACACGTAAACACTAAGCTTTGCATTTGCAACCGTTAAAACAGTTGCAAACGTTAGTGTCAACATGTAAGCACTAACCGTTACAGTTGCAACCTTTAATGGCGACACGTTAACATTAAGCGTTAGTGGCAACACGTTAAAGCTAAGCGTTGCAGTTGCAAAGTTAATGTCAACATGTAAGCACTAACCGTTACAGTTGCAACCTTTAATGACAACACGTTAACATTAAGCGTTAGTGGCAACACGTTAAAGCTAAGCGTTGCAGTTGCAAACGTTAGTGTCAACATGTAAGCACTAACCGTTGCAGTTGCAACCTTTAAAGGCAACACGTTAACATTAAGCATTGCAGTTGCAAGCGTTAGTGGCAACACGTTAAAACTAAGCGTTGCAGTTACAACCGTTAGTGTCAACATTATAACATAACAGTAAGTGTAGCATTTGCTTACGTTAATTTCAACACGTTAACACGTTGCAACCGTTTATGTCAACAACCGTTGCAACCGTTAGTGTCAACATGTTTACACTAAGCGTTGCAGTTGCAACCGTTAATGACAACACGTAAACACTAAGCTTTGCATTTGCAACTATTAAAACCATGTCAACACGTTAAAACTAAGCGTTGTAGTTATAACCGTTAATTGCAACACCGACGTTAGCACTAAGCATTGGATTTGCAACCGTTAATACCTCGGCAACATGTTAAAACTAAGCGTTGCAGTTAAAACCGTTAATGACAACACGTAAACACTAAGCTTTACATTTGCAACCATTAAAACCGTGTCAACACGTTAAAACTAAGCGTTGTAGTTAAAACCGTTAATGGCAACACGTAAACACTAAGCTTTGCATTTGCAACCGTTAAAACAGTTGCAAACGTTACTGTCAACATGTAAGCACTAACCGTTACAGTTGCAACATTTAATTTCAAGACGTTAACATTAAGCGTTAGTGGCAACACGTTAAAGCTAAGCGTTGCAGTTGCAAACGTTAGTGTCAACATGTAAGCATTAACCGTTACAGTTGCAACCTTTAAAGGCAACACGTTAACATTAAGCATTGCAGTTGCAAGCGTTAGTGGCAACACGTTAAAACTAAGCGTTGCAGTTACAACCGTTAGTGTCAACATTACAGTAAGTGTAGCATTTGTTTACGTTAATTTCAACACGTTAACACGTTGCAACCGTTTATGTCAACATGTTAACACTTAGCATTGCAGTTGCAACCGTTAGTGTCAACATGTTTAAACTAAGCGTTGCAGTTGCAACCGTTAATGACAACACGTTAACACTAAGCTTTGCGGTTACAATGCGTTAAAACTAAGCGTTGTAGTTAAAACCGTTAATGACAACACGTAAACACTAAGCTTTGCATTTGCAACCATTAAAACCATGTCAACACGTTAAAACTAAGCGTTGTAGTTATAACCGTTAATTGCAACACGTTAGCACTAAGCATTGCATTTGCAACCGTTAATACCGTGGCAACATGTTAAAACTAAGCGTTGCAGTTAAAACCGTTACTGACAACACGTAAACACTAAGCTTTGCATTTGCAACCGTTAAAACCGTGTCAACACGTTGAAACTAAGCGTTGTAGTTAAAACCGTTAATGGCAACACGTAAACACTAAGCTTTGCATTTGCAACCGTTAAAACAGTTGCAAACGTTAGTGTCAACATGTAAGCACTAACCGTTACAGTTGCAACCTTTAATGGCAAGACGTTAACATTAAGCGTTAGTGGCAACACGTTAAAGCTAAGCGTTGCAGTTGCAAACGTTAGTGTCAACATGTAAGCACTAACCGTTGCAGTTGCAACCTTTAAAGGCAACACGTTAACATTAAGCATTGCAGTTGCAAGCGTTAGTGGCAACACGTTAAAACTAAGCGTTGCAGTTACAACCGTTAGTGTCAACATTATAACAGTAAGTGTAGCATTTGCTTACGTTAATTTCAACACGTTTTAACACGTTGCAACCGTTTATGTCAACATGTTAACACTTAGCATTGCAGTTGCAACCGTTAGTGTCAACATGTTTACACTAAGCGTTGCAGTTGCAACCGTTAATGGCAAGACGTTAACATTAAGCGTTAGTGGCAACACGTTAAAGCTAAGCGTTGCAGTTGCAAACGTTAGTGTCAACATGTAAGCACTAACCGTTGCAGTTGCAACCTTTAAAGGCAACACGTTAACATTAAGCATTGCAGTTGCAAGCGTTAGTGGCAACATTACAGTAAGTGTAGCATTTGCTTACGTTAATTTCAATACGTTAACACGTTGCAACCGTTAGTGTCAACATGTTTACAATAAGCGTTGCAGTTGCAACCGTTAATGACAACACGTTAACACTAAGGTTTGCATTTGCAACCGTTAAAACCGTGTCAACACGTTGAAACTAAGCGTTGTAGTTAAAACCGTTAATGGCAACACGTAGACACTAAGCTTTGCCTTTGCAACCGTTAAAACAGTTGCAAACGTTAGTGTCAACATGTAAGCACTAACCGTTACAGTTGCAACCTTTAATGGCAAGACGTTAACATTAAGCGTTAGTGGCAACACGTTAAAGCTAAGCGTTGCAGTTGCAAACGTTAGTGTCAACATGTAAGCACTAACCGTTGCAGTTGCAACCTTTAAAGGCAACACGTTAACATTAAGCATTGCAGTTGCAAGCGTTAGTGGCAACATGTTAAAACTAAGCGTTGCAGTTACAACCGTTAGTGTCAACATTATAACAGTAAGTGTAGCATTTGCTTACGTTAATTTCAACACGTTTTAACACGTTGCAACCGTTTATGTCAACATGTTAACACTTAGCATTGCAGTTGCAACCGTTAGTGTCAACATGTTTACACTAAGCGTTGCAGTTGCAACCGTTAATGACAACACGTTAACACTAAGCATTGCGGTTACAATGCGTTAAAACTAAGCGTTGTAGTTAAAAAAGTTAATGACAACACGTAAACACTAAGCTTTGCATTTGGAACCATTAAAACCATGTCAACACGTTAAAACTAAGCGTTGTAGTTATAACTGTTAATTGCAACACGTTAGCACTAAGCATTGGATTTGCAACCGTGGCAACATGTTAAAACTAAGTGTTGTAGTTAAAACCGTTAATGGCAACACGTAAACACTAAGCTTTGCATTTGCAACCATTAAAACAGTTGCAAAGGTTAGTGTCAACATGTAAGCACTAACCGTTACAGTTGCAACCTTTAATGGCAAGACGTTAACATTAAGCGTTAGTGGCAACACGTAAAAGCTAAGCGTTGCAGTTGCAAACGTTAGTGTCAACATGTAAGCACTAACCGTTGCAGTTGCAACCTTTAAAGGCAACACGTTAACATTAAGCATTGCAGTTGCAAGCGTTAGTGTCAACATTACAGTAAGTGTAGCATTTGTTTACGTTAATTTCAATACGTTAACACGTTGCAACCGTTAGTGTCAACATGTTTACAATAAGCGTTGCAGTTGCAACCGTTAATGACAACACGTTAACACTAAGCATTGCGGTTACAATGCGTTAAAACTAAGCGTTAAAACCGTTAATGACAACACGTAAACACTAAGCTTTGCATTCGCAACCATTAAAACCATGTCAACACGTTAAAACTAAGCGTTGTAGTTATAACCGTTAATTGCAACACGTTAGCACTAAGCATTGCATTTGCAACCGTTAATACCGTGGCAACATGTTAAAACTAAGCGTTGCAGTTAAAACCGTTAATGACAACACGTAAACACTAAGGTTTGCATTTGCAACCGTTAAAACCGTGTCAACACGTTGAAACTAAGCGTTGTAGTTAAAACCGTTAATGGCAACACGTAGACACTAAGCTTTGCCTTTGCAACCGTTAAAACAGTTGCAAACGTTAGTGTCAACATGTAAGCACTAACCGTTACAGTTGCAACCTTTAATGGCTACACGTTAACATTAAGCGTTAGTGGCAACTCGTTAAAGCTAAGCGTTGCAATTGCAAACGTTAGTGTCAACATGTAAGCACTAACCGTTACAGTTGCAACCTTTAATGGCAACACGTTAACATTAAGCGTTAGTGGCAACACGTTAAAGCTAAGCGTTGCAGTTGCAAACGTTAGTGTCAACATGTAAGCACTAACCGTTGCAGTTGCAACCTTTAAAGGCAACACGTTAACATTAAGCATTGCAGTTGCAAGCGTTAGTGGCAACACGTTAAAACTAAGCGTTGCAGTTACAACCGTTAGTGTCAACATTACAGTAAGTGTAGCATTTGTTTACGTTAATTTCAACACGTTAATACGTTGCAACCGTTTATGTCAACATGTTAACACTTAGCATTGCAGTTGCAACCGTTAGTGTCAACATGTTTACACTAAGCGTTGCAGTTGCAACCGTTATTAATGACAACACGTTAACACTAAGCATTTCGGTTACAATGCGTTGAAACTAAGCGTTGTAGTTAAAACCGTTAATGACAACACGTAAACACTAAGCTTTGCATTTGCAACCATTAAAACCATGTCAACACGTTAAAACTAAGCGTTGTAGTTATAACCGTTTATTGCAACACGCACTAAGCATTGGATTTGCAACCGTTAATACCGTGGCAACACGTTAAAACTAAGCGTTGCAGTTAAAACCGTTAATGACAACACGTAAACACTAAGCTTTGCATTTGCAACCACTAAAACCATGTCAACACGTTAAAACTAAGCGTTGTAGTTATAACTATAAATTGCAACACGTTAGCACTAAGCAATGGATTTGCAACCGTTAAAACTAAGCGTTGCAGTTAAAACCGTTAATGACAACACGTAAACACTAAGCTTTGCATTTGCAACCGTTAAAACCGTGTCAACACGTTAAAACTAAGCGTTGTAGTTAAAACCGTTAATGGCAACACGTAAACACTAAGCTTTGCATTTGCAACCGTTAAAACAGTTGCAAACGTTAGTGTCAACATGTAAGCACTAACCGTTACAGTTGCAACCTTTAATGGCAAGACGTTAACATTAAGCGTTAGTGGCAACACGTAAAAGCTAAGCGTTGCAGTTGCAAACGTTAGTGTCAACATGTAAGCACTAACCGTTGCAGTTGCAACCTTTAAAGGCAACACGTTAACATTAAGCATTGCAGTTGCAAGCGTTAGTGTCAACATTACAGTAAGTGTAGCATTTGCTTACGTTAATTTCAATACGTTAACACGTTGCAACCGTTAGTGTCAACATGTTTACAATAAGCGTTGCAGTTGCAACCGCAACACGTTAACACTAAGCATTGCGGTTACAATGCGTTAAAACTAAGCGTTAAAACCGTTAATGACAACACGTAAACACTAAGCTTTGCATTCGCAACCATTAAAACCATGTCAACACGTTAAAACTAAGCGTTGTAGTTATAACCGTTAATTGCAACACGTTAGCACTAAGCATTGCATTTGCAACCGTTAATACCGTGGCAACATGTTAAAACTAAGCGTTGCAGTTAAAACCGTTAATGACAACACGTAAACACTAAGGTTTGCATTTGCAACCGTTAAAACCGTGTCAACACGTTGAAACTAAGCGTTGTAGTTAAAACCGTTAATGGCAACACGTGGACACTAAGCTTTGCCTTTGCAACCGTTAAAACAGTTGCAAACGTTAGTGTCAACATGTAAGCACTAACCGTTACAGTTGCAACCTTTAATGGCTACACGTTAACATTAAGCGTTAGTGGCAACTCGTTAAAGCTAAGCGTTGCAATTGCAAACGTTAGTGTTAACATGTAAGCACTAACCGTTACAGTTGCAACCTTTAATGGCAACACGTTAACATTAAGCGTTAGTGGCAACACGTTAAAGCTAAGCGTTGCAGTTGCAAACGTTAGTGTCAACATGTAAGCACTAACCGTTGCAGTTGCAACCTTTAAAGGCAACACGTTAACATTAAGCATTGCAGTTGCAAGCGTTAGTGGCAACACGTTAAAACTAAGCGTTGCAGTTACAACCGTTAGTGTCAACATTACAGTAAGTGTAGCATTTGTTTACGTTAATTTCAACACGTTAACACGTTGCAACCGTTTATGTCAACATGTTAACACTTAGCATTGCAGTTGCAACCGTTAGTGTCAACATGTTTACACTAAGCGTTGCAGTTGCAACCGTTATTAATGACAACACGTTAACACTAAGCATTTCTGTTACAATGCGTTTAAACTAAGCGTTGTAGTTAAAACCGTTAATGACAACACGTAAACACTAAGCTTTGCATTTGCAACCATTAAAACCATGTCAACACGTTAAAACTAAGCGTTGTAGTTATAACCGTTTATTGCAACACGCACTAAGCATTGGATTTGCAACCGTTAATACCGTGGCAACACGTTAAAACTAAGCGTTGCAGTTAAAACCGTTAATGACAACTAAGCTTTGCATTTGCAACCACTAAAACCATGTCAACACGTTAAAACTAAGCGTTGTAGTTATAACTATTAATTGCAACACGTTAGCACTAAGCAATGGATTTGCAACCGTTAAAACTAAGCGTTGCAGTTAAAACCGTTAATGACAACACGTAAACACTAAGCTTTGCATTTGCAACCGTTAAAACCGTGTCAACACGTTAAAACTAAGCGTTGTAGTTAAAACCGTTAATGGCAACACGTAAACACTAAGCTTTGCATTTGCAACCGTTAAAACAGTTGCAAACGTTAGTGTCAACATGTAAGCACTAACCGTTACAGTTGCAACCTTTAATGGCGACACGTTAACATTAAGCGTTAGTGGCAACACGTTAAAGCTAAGCGTTGCAGTTGCAAAGTTAATGTCAACATGTAAGCACTAACCGTTACAGTTGCAACCTTTAATGACAACACGTTAACATTAAGCGTTAGTGGCAACACGTTAAAGCTAAGCGTTGCAGTTGCAAACGTTAGTGTCAACATGTAAGCACTAACCGTTGCAGTTGCAACCTTTAAAGGCAACACGTTAACATTAAGCATTGCAGTTGCAAGCGTTAGTGGCAACACGTTAAAACTAAGCGTTGCAGTTACAACCGTTAGTGTCAACATTATAACATAACAGTAAGTGTAGCATTTGCTTACGTTAATTTCAACACGTTAACACGTTGCAACCGTTTATGTCAACAACCGTTGCAACCGTTAGTGTCAACATGTTTACACTAAGCGTTGCAGTTGCAACCGTTAATGACAACACGTAAACACTAAGCTTTGCATTTGCAACTATTAAAACCATGTCAACACGTTAAAACTAAGCGTTGTAGTTATAACCGTTAATTGCAACACCGACGTTAGCACTAAGCATTGGATTTGCAACCGTTAATACCTCGGCAACATGTTAAAACTAAGCGTTGCAGTTAAAACCGTTAATGACAACACGTAAACACTAAGCTTTACATTTGCAACCATTAAAACCGTGTCAACACGTTAAAACTAAGCGTTGTAGTTAAAACCGTTAATGGCAACACGTAAACACTAAGCTTTGCATTTGCAACCGTTAAAACAGTTGCAAACGTTACTGTCAACATGTAAGCACTAACCGTTACAGTTGCAACATTTAATTTCAAGACGTTAACATTAAGCGTTAGTGGCAACACGTTAAAGCTAAGCGTTGCAGTTGCAAACGTTAGTGTCAACATGTAAGCATTAACCGTTACAGTTGCAACCTTTAAAGGCAACACGTTAACATTAAGCATTGCAGTTGCAAGCGTTAGTGGCAACACGTTAAAACTAAGCGTTGCAGTTACAACCGTTAGTGTCAACATTACAGTAAGTGTAGCATTTGTTTACGTTAATTTCAACACGTTAACACGTTGCAACCGTTTATGTCAACATGTTAACACTTAGCATTGCAGTTGCAACCGTTAGTGTCAACATGTTTAAACTAAGCGTTGCAGTTGCAACCGTTAATGACAACACGTTAACACTAAGCTTTGCGGTTACAATGCGTTAAAACTAAGCGTTGTAGTTAAAACCGTTAATGACAACACGTAAACACTAAGCTTTGCATTTGCAACCATTAAAACCATGTCAACACGTTAAAACTAAGCGTTGTAGTTATAACCGTTAATTGCAACACGTTAGCACTAAGCATTGCATTTGCAACCGTTAATACCGTGGCAACATGTTAAAACTAAGCGTTGCAGTTAAAACCGTTACTGACAACACGTAAACACTAAGCTTTGCATTTGCAACCGTTAAAACCGTGTCAACACGTTGAAACTAAGCGTTGTAGTTAAAACCGTTAATGGCAACACGTAAACACTAAGCTTTGCATTTGCAACCGTTAAAACAGTTGCAAACGTTAGTGTCAACATGTAAGCACTAACCGTTACAGTTGCAACCTTTAATGGCAAGACGTTAACATTAAGCGTTAGTGGCAACACGTTAAAGCTAAGCGTTGCAGTTGCAAACGTTAGTGTCAACATGTAAGCACTAACCGTTGCAGTTGCAACCTTTAAAGGCAACACGTTAACATTAAGCATTGCAGTTGCAAGCGTTAGTGGCAACACGTTAAAACTAAGCGTTGCAGTTACAACCGTTAGTGTCAACATTATAACAGTAAGTGTAGCATTTGCTTACGTTAATTTCAACACGTTTTAACACGTTGCAACCGTTTATGTCAACATGTTAACACTTAGCATTGCAGTTGCAACCGTTAGTGTCAACATGTTTACACTAAGCGTTGCAGTTGCAACCGTTAATGGCAAGACGTTAACATTAAGCGTTAGTGGCAACACGTTAAAGCTAAGCGTTGCAGTTGCAAACGTTAGTGTCAACATGTAAGCACTAACCGTTGCAGTTGCAACCTTTAAAGGCAACACGTTAACATTAAGCATTGCAGTTGCAAGCGTTAGTGGCAACATTACAGTAAGTGTAGCATTTGCTTACGTTAATTTCAATACGTTAACACGTTGCAACCGTTAGTGTCAACATGTTTACAATAAGCGTTGCAGTTGCAACCGTTAATGACAACACGTTAACACTAAGGTTTGCATTTGCAACCGTTAAAACCGTGTCAACACGTTGAAACTAAGCGTTGTAGTTAAAACCGTTAATGGCAACACGTAGACACTAAGCTTTGCCTTTGCAACCGTTAAAACAGTTGCAAACGTTAGTGTCAACATGTAAGCACTAACCGTTACAGTTGCAACCTTTAATGGCAAGACGTTAACATTAAGCGTTAGTGGCAACACGTTAAAGCTAAGCGTTGCAGTTGCAAACGTTAGTGTCAACATGTAAGCACTAACCGTTGCAGTTGCAACCTTTAAAGGCAACACGTTAACATTAAGCATTGCAGTTGCAAGCGTTAGTGGCAACATGTTAAAACTAAGCGTTGCAGTTACAACCGTTAGTGTCAACATTATAACAGTAAGTGTAGCATTTGCTTACGTTAATTTCAACACGTTTTAACACGTTGCAACCGTTTATGTCAACATGTTAACACTTAGCATTGCAGTTGCAACCGTTAGTGTCAACATGTTTACACTAAGCGTTGCAGTTGCAACCGTTAATGACAACACGTTAACACTAAGCATTGCGGTTACAATGCGTTAAAACTAAGCGTTGTAGTTAAAAAAGTTAATGACAACACGTAAACACTAAGCTTTGCATTTGGAACCATTAAAACCATGTCAACACGTTAAAACTAAGCGTTGTAGTTATAACTGTTAATTGCAACACGTTAGCACTAAGCATTGGATTTGCAACCGTGGCAACATGTTAAAACTAAGTGTTGTAGTTAAAACCGTTAATGGCAACACGTAAACACTAAGCTTTGCATTTGCAACCATTAAAACAGTTGCAAAGGTTAGTGTCAACATGTAAGCACTAACCGTTACAGTTGCAACCTTTAATGGCAAGACGTTAACATTAAGCGTTAGTGGCAACACGTAAAAGCTAAGCGTTGCAGTTGCAAACGTTAGTGTCAACATGTAAGCACTAACCGTTGCAGTTGCAACCTTTAAAGGCAACACGTTAACATTAAGCATTGCAGTTGCAAGCGTTAGTGTCAACATTACAGTAAGTGTAGCATTTGTTTACGTTAATTTCAATACGTTAACACGTTGCAACCGTTAGTGTCAACATGTTTACAATAAGCGTTGCAGTTGCAACCGTTAATGACAACACGTTAACACTAAGCATTGCGGTTACAATGCGTTAAAACTAAGCGTTAAAACCGTTAATGACAACACGTAAACACTAAGCTTTGCATTCGCAACCATTAAAACCATGTCAACACGTTAAAACTAAGCGTTGTAGTTATAACCGTTAATTGCAACACGTTAGCACTAAGCATTGCATTTGCAACCGTTAATACCGTGGCAACATGTTAAAACTAAGCGTTGCAGTTAAAACCGTTAATGACAACACGTAAACACTAAGGTTTGCATTTGCAACCGTTAAAACCGTGTCAACACGTTGAAACTAAGCGTTGTAGTTAAAACCGTTAATGGCAACACGTAGACACTAAGCTTTGCCTTTGCAACCGTTAAAACAGTTGCAAACGTTAGTGTCAACATGTAAGCACTAACCGTTACAGTTGCAACCTTTAATGGCTACACGTTAACATTAAGCGTTAGTGGCAACTCGTTAAAGCTAAGCGTTGCAATTGCAAACGTTAGTGTCAACATGTAAGCACTAACCGTTACAGTTGCAACCTTTAATGGCAACACGTTAACATTAAGCGTTAGTGGCAACACGTTAAAGCTAAGCGTTGCAGTTGCAAACGTTAGTGTCAACATGTAAGCACTAACCGTTGCAGTTGCAACCTTTAAAGGCAACACGTTAACATTAAGCATTGCAGTTGCAAGCGTTAGTGGCAACACGTTAAAACTAAGCGTTGCAGTTACAACCGTTAGTGTCAACATTACAGTAAGTGTAGCATTTGTTTACGTTAATTTCAACACGTTAATACGTTGCAACCGTTTATGTCAACATGTTAACACTTAGCATTGCAGTTGCAACCGTTAGTGTCAACATGTTTACACTAAGCGTTGCAGTTGCAACCGTTATTAATGACAACACGTTAACACTAAGCATTTCGGTTACAATGCGTTGAAACTAAGCGTTGTAGTTAAAACCGTTAATGACAACACGTAAACACTAAGCTTTGCATTTGCAACCATTAAAACCATGTCAACACGTTAAAACTAAGCGTTGTAGTTATAACCGTTTATTGCAACACGCACTAAGCATTGGATTTGCAACCGTTAATACCGTGGCAACACGTTAAAACTAAGCGTTGCAGTTAAAACCGTTAATGACAACACGTAAACACTAAGCTTTGCATTTGCAACCACTAAAACCATGTCAACACGTTAAAACTAAGCGTTGTAGTTATAACTATAAATTGCAACACGTTAGCACTAAGCAATGGATTTGCAACCGTTAAAACTAAGCGTTGCAGTTAAAACCGTTAATGACAACACGTAAACACTAAGCTTTGCATTTGCAACCGTTAAAACCGTGTCAACACGTTAAAACTAAGCGTTGTAGTTAAAACCGTTAATGGCAACACGTAAACACTAAGCTTTGCATTTGCAACCGTTAAAACAGTTGCAAACGTTAGTGTCAACATGTAAGCACTAACCGTTACAGTTGCAACCTTTAATGGCAAGACGTTAACATTAAGCGTTAGTGGCAACACGTAAAAGCTAAGCGTTGCAGTTGCAAACGTTAGTGTCAACATGTAAGCACTAACCGTTGCAGTTGCAACCTTTAAAGGCAACACGTTAACATTAAGCATTGCAGTTGCAAGCGTTAGTGTCAACATTACAGTAAGTGTAGCATTTGCTTACGTTAATTTCAATACGTTAACACGTTGCAACCGTTAGTGTCAACATGTTTACAATAAGCGTTGCAGTTGCAACCGTTAATGACAACACGTTAACACTAAGCATTGCGGTTACAATGCGTTAAAACTAAGCGTTAAAACCGTTAATGACAACACGTAAACACTAAGCTTTGCATTCGCAACCATTAAAACCATGTCAACACGTTAAAACTAAGCGTTGTAGTTATAACCGTTAATTGCAACACGTTAGCACTAAGCATTGCATTTGCAACCGTTAATACCGTGGCAACATGTTAAAACTAAGCGTTGCAGTTAAAACCGTTAATGACAACACGTAAACACTAAGGTTTGCATTTGCAACCGTTAAAACCGTGTCAACACGTTGAAACTAAGCATTGTAGTTAAAACCGTTAATGGCAACACGTAAACACTAAGGTTTGCATTTGCAACCGTTAAAACCGTGTCAACACGTTGAAACTAAGCATTGTAGTTAAAACCGTTAATGGCAACACGTAGACACTAAGCTTTGCATTTGCAACCGTTAAAACAGTTGCAAACGTTAGTGTCAACATGTAAGCACTAACCGTTACAGTTGCAACCTTTAATGGCAACACGTTAACATTAAGCGTTAGTGGCAACTCGTTAAAGCTAAGCGTTGCAATTGCAAAGCACTTCGTTACAGTTGCAACCTTTAATGGCAACACGTTAACATTAAGCGTTAGTGGCAACACGTTAAAGCTAAGCGTTGCAGTTGCAAACGTTAGTGTCAACATGTAAGCACTAACCGTTGCAGTTGCAACCTTTAAAGGCAACACGTTAACATTAAGCATTGCAGTTGCAAGCGTTAGTGGCAACACGTTAAAACTAAGCGTTGCAGTTACAACCGTTAGTGTCAACATTACAGTAAGTGTAGCATTTGTTTACGTTAATTTCAACACGTTAACACGTTGCAACCGTTTATGTCAACATGTTAACACTTAGCATTGCAGTTGCAACCGTTAGTGTCAACATGTTTACACTAAGCGTTGCAGTTGCAACCGTTAATGACAACACGTTAACACTAAGCATAGCGGTTACAATGCGTTCAAACTAAGCGTTGTAGTTAAAACCGTTAATGACAACACGTAAACACTAAGCTTTGCATTTGCAACCATTAAAACCATGTCAACACGTTAAAACTAAGCGTTGTAGTTATAACCGTTAATTGCAACACGTTAGCAGTAACTTAGCACTAAGCATTGGATTTGCAACCGTTAATAACGCGGCAACACGTTAAAACTAAGCGTTGCAGTTGCAACCGTTAATGACAACACGTAAACACTAAGCTTTACATTTGCAACCATTAAAACCATGTCAACACGTTAAAACTAAGCGTTGTACACGTTAGCACTAAGCATTGCAACCGTTAATACCGTGGCAACATGTTAAAACTAAGCGTTGCAGTTAAAACCGTTAATGACAACACGTAAACACTAAGCTTTGCATTTGCAACCGTTAAAACCGTGTCAACACGTTGAAACTAAGAGTTGTAGTTAAAACCGTTAATGGCAACACGTAAACACTAAGCTTTGCATTTGCAACCGTTAAAACAGTTGCAAACGTTAGTGTCAACATGTAAGCACTAACCGTTACAGTTGCAACCTTTAATGGCAACACGTTAACATTAAGCGTTAGTGGCAACACGTTAAAGCTAAGCGTTGCAGTTGCAAACGTTAGTGTCAACATGTAAGCACTAACCGTTACAGTTGCAACCTTTAATGGCAACACGTTAACATTAAGCGTTAGTGGCAACACGTTAAAGCTTGCAGTTGCAAACGTTAGTGTTAACATGTAAGCACTAAACGTTGCAGTTGCAACCTTTAAAGGCAACACGTTAACATTAAGCATTGCAGTTGCAAGCGTTAGTGGCAACACGTTAAAACTAAGCGTTGCAGTTACAACCGTTAGTGTCAACATTACAGTAAGTGTAGCATTTGTTTACGTTAATTTCAACACGTTAACACGTTGCAACCGTTTATGTCAACATGTTAACACTTAGCATTGCAGTTGCAACCGTTAGTGTCAACATGTTTACACTAAGCATTGCAGTTGCAACCGTTATTAATGACAACACGTTAACACTAAGCATTTCGGTTACAATGCGTTGAAACTAAGCGTTGTAGTTAAAACCGTTAATGACAACACGTAAACACTAAGCTTTGCATTTGCAACCATTAAAACCATGTCAAAACGTTAAAACTAAGCGTTGTAGTTATAACCGTTAATGACAACACGTAAACACTAAGCTTTGCATTTGCAACCATTAAAACCATGTCAACACGTTAAACTAAGCGTTGTAGTTATAACTATTAATTGCAACACGTTAGCACTAAGCAATGGATTTGCAACCGTTAAAACTAAGCGTTGCAGTTAAAACCGTTAATGACAACACGTAAACACTAAGCTTTGCATTTGCAACCGTTAAAACCGTGTCAACAAGTTAAAACTAAGCGTTGTAGTTAAAACCGTTAATGGCAACACGTAAACACTAAGCTTTGCATTTGCAACCGTTAAAACAGTTGCAAACGTTAGTGTCAACATGTAAGCACTAACCGTTACAGTTGCAACCTTTAATGGCGACACGTTAACATTAAGCGTTAGTGGCAACACGTTAAAGCTAAGCGTTGCAGTTGCAAACGTTAGTGTCAACATGTAAGCACTAACCGTTGCAGTTGCAACCTTTAAAGGCAACACGTTAACATTAAGCATTGCAGTTGCATGCGTTAGTGGCAACACGTTAAAACTAAGCGTTGCAGTTACAACCGTTAGTGTCAACATTATAACAAAACAGTAAGTGTAGCATTTGCTTACGTTAATTTCAACACGTTGCAACCGTTTATGTCAACACTTAGCATTGCAGTTGCAACCGTTAGTGTCAACATGTTTACACTAAGCGTTGCAGTTGCAACCGTTAATGACAACACGTAAACACTAAGCTTTGCATTTGCAACCATTAAAATCATGTCAACACGTTAAAACTAAGCGTTGTAGTTATAACCCTTAATTGCAACACGTTAGCACTAAGCATTGGATTTGCAACCGTTAATACCTCGGCAACATGTTAAAACTAAGCGTTGCGGTTAAAACCGTTAATGACAACACGTAAACACTAAGATTTACATTTGCAACCATTAAAACCGTGTCAACACGTTAAAACTAAGCGTTCTAGTTAAAACCGTTAATGGCAACACGTAAACACTAAGCTTTGCATTTGCAACCGTTAAAACAGTTGCAAACGTTACTGTCAACATGTAAGCACTAACCGTTACAGTTGCAACCTTTAATGGCAAGACGTTAACATTAAGCGTTAGTGGCAACACGTTAAAGCTAAGCGTTGCAGTTGCAAACGTTAGTGTCAACATGTAAGCATTAACCGTTGCAGTTGCAACCTTTAATGGCAACACGTTAACATTAAGCATTGCAGTTGCAAGCGTTAGTGGCAACACGTTAAAACTAAGCGTTGCAGTTACAACCGTTAGTGTCAACATAACAGTAAGTGTAGCATTTGTTTACGTTAATTTCAACACGTTAACACGTTGCAACCGTTTATGTCAACATGTTAACACTTAGCATTGCAGTTGCAACCGTTAGTGTCAACATGTTTAAACTAAGCGTTGCAGTTGCAACCGTTAATGACAACACGTTAACACTAAGCATTGCGGTTACAATGCGTTAAAACTAAGCGTTGTAGTTAAAACCGTTAATGACAACACGTAAACACTAAGCTTTGCATTTGCAACCATTAAAACCATGTCGACACGTTAAAACTAAGCGTTGTAGATATAACTGTTAATTGCAACACGTTAGCACTAAGCAATGGATTTGCAACCGTTAATACCTTGGCAACATGTTAAAACTAAGCGTTGCAGTTAAAACCGTTAATGACAACACGTAAACACTAAGCTTTGCATTTGCAACCGTTAAAACCGTGTCAACACGTTAAAACTAAGCGTTGTAGTTAAAACCGTTAATGGCAACACGTAAACACTAAGCTTTGCATTTGCAACCGTTAAAACAGTTGCAAACGTTAGTGTCAACATGTCAGCACTAACCGTTACAGTTGCAACCTTTAATGGCAACACGTTAACATTAAGCGTTAGTGGCAACTCGTTAAAGCTAAGCGTTGCAATTGCAAACTTTAGTGTCAACATGTAAGCACTAACCGTTACAGTTGCAACCTTTAATGGCAACACGTTAACATTAAGCGTTAGTGGCAACACGTTAAAGCTAAGCGTTGCAGTTGCAAACGTTAGTGTCAACATGTAAGCACTAACCGTTGCAGTTGCAACCTTTAAAGGCAACACGTTAACATTAAGCATTGCACTTGCAAGCGTTAGTGGCAACACGTTAAAACTAAGCGTTGCAGTTACAACCGTTAGTGTCAACATTATAACAGTAAGTGTAGCATTTGCTTACGTTAATTTCAACACGTTAACACGTTGCAACCGTTTATGTCAACATGTTAACACTTAGCATTGCAGTTGCAACCGTTAGTGTCAACATGTTTACACTAAGCGTTGCAGTTGCAACCGTTAATGACAACACGTTAACACTAAGCATTGCGGTTACAATGCGTTAAAACTAAGCGTTGTAGTTAAAAAAGTTAATGACAACACGTAAACAATAAGCTTTGCATTTGGAACCATTAAAACCATGTCAACACGTTAAAACTAAGCGTTGTAGTTATAACTGTTAATTGCAACACGTTAGCACTAAGCATTGGATTTGCAACCGTGGCAACATGTTAAAACTAAGTGTTGTAGTTAAAACCGTTAATGGCAACACGTAAACTCTAAGCTTTGCATTTGCAACGGTTAAAACAGTTGCAAACGTTAGTGTCAACATGTAAGCACTAACCGTTACAGTTGCAACCTTTAATGGCAAGACGTTAACATTAAGCGTTAGTGGCAACACGTAAAAGCTAAGCGTTGCAGTTGCAAACGTTAGTGTCAACATGTAAGCACTAACCGTTGCAGTTGCAACCTTTAAAGGCAACACGTTAACATTAAGCATTGCAGTTGCAAGCGTTAGTGTCAACATTACAGTAAGTGTAGCATTTGCTTACGTTAATTTCAATACGTTAACACGTTGCAACCGTTAGTGTCAACATGTTTACAATAAGCGTTGCAGTTGCAACCGCAACACGTTAACACTAAGCATTGCGGTTACAATGCGTTAAAACTAAGCGTTAAAACCGTTAATGACAACACGTAAACACTAAGCTTTGCATTCGCAACCATTAAAACCATGTCAACACGTTAAAACTAAGCGTTGTAGTTATAACCGTTAATTGCAACACGTTAGCACTAAGCATTGCATTTGCAACCGTTAATACCGTGGCAACATGTTAAAACTAAGCGTTGCAGTTAAAACCGTTAATGACAACACGTAAACACTAAGGTTTGCATTTGCAACCGTTAAAACCGTGTCAACACGTTGAAACTAAGCGTTGTAGTTAAAACCGTTAATGGCAACACGTGGACACTAAGCTTTGCCTTTGCAACCGTTAAAACAGTTGCAAACGTTAGTGTCAACATGTAAGCACTAACCGTTACAGTTGCAACCTTTAATGGCTACACGTTAACATTAAGCGTTAGTGGCAACTCGTTAAAGCTAAGCGTTGCAATTGCAAACGTTAGTGTTAACATGTAAGCACTAACCGTTACAGTTGCAACCTTTAATGGCAACACGTTAACATTAAGCGTTAGTGGCAACACGTTAAAGCTAAGCGTTGCAGTTGCAAACGTTAGTGTCAACATGTAAGCACTAACCGTTGCAGTTGCAACCTTTAAAGGCAACACGTTAACATTAAGCATTGCAGTTGCAAGCGTTAGTGGCAACACGTTAAAACTAAGCGTTGCAGTTACAACCGTTAGTGTCAACATTACAGTAAGTGTAGCATTTGTTTACGTTAATTTCAACACGTTAACACGTTGCAACCGTTTATGTCAACATGTTAACACTTAGCATTGCAGTTGCAACCGTTAGTGTCAACATGTTTACACTAAGCGTTGCAGTTGCAACCGTTATTAATGACAACACGTTAACACTAAGCATTTCGGTTACAATGCGTTTAAACTAAGCGTTGTAGTTAAAACCGTTAATGACAACACGTAAACACTAAGCTTTGCATTTGCAACCATTAAAACCATGTCAACACGTTAAAACTAAGCGTTGTAGTTATAACTGTTAATTGCAACACGTTAGCACTAAGCAATGGATTTGCAACCGTTAATACCGTGGCAACATGTTAAAACTAAGCGTTGCAGTTAAAACCGTTAATGACAACACGTAAACACTAAGCTTTGCATTTGCAACCGTTAAAACCGTGTCAACACGTTAAAACTAAGCGTTGTAGTTAAAACCGTTA
The DNA here is from genome assembly GCA_964017185.1 of Rugalucina vietnamica. Lineage (NCBI taxonomy): Eukaryota > Metazoa > Mollusca > Bivalvia > Lucinida > Lucinidae > Rugalucina > Rugalucina vietnamica. The sequence continues at coordinate 48,763,923 of OZ024870.1, forward strand.
ATGGCAACACGTAAACACTAAGCTTTGCATTTGCAACCGTTAAAACAGTTGCAAACGTTAGTGTCAACATGTCAGCACTAACCGTTACAGTTGCAACCTTTAATGGCAACACGTTAACATTAAGCGTTAGTGGCAACTCGTTAAAGCTAAGCGTTGCAATTGCAAACGTTAGTGTCAACATGTAAGCACTAACCGTTACAGTAGCAACCTTTAATGGCAAGACGTTAACATTAAGCGTTAGTGGCAACACGTTAAAGCTAAGCGTTGCAGTTGCAAACGTTAGTGTCAACATGTAAGCACTAACCGTTGCAGTTGCAACCTTTAAAGGCAACACGTTAACATTAAGCATTGCAGTTGCAAGCGTTAGTGGCAACACGTTAAAACTAAGCGTTGCAGTTACAACCGTTAGTGTCAACATTATAACAGTAAGTGTAGCATTTGCTTACGTTAATTTCAACACGTTAACACGTTGCAACCGTTTATGTCAACATGTTAACACTTAGCATTGCAGTTGCAACCGTTAGTGTTAACATGTTTACACTAAGCGTTGCAGTTGCAACCGTTAATGACAACACGTTAACACTAAGCATTGCGGTTACAATGCGTTAAAACTAAGCGTTGTAGTTAAAAAAGTTAATGACAACACGTAAACACTAAGCTTTGCATTTGGAACCAATAAAACCATGTCAACACGTTAAAACTAAGCGTTGTAGTTTCAACTGTTAAATGCAACACGTTAGCACTAAGCATTGGATTTGCAACCGTGGCAACATGTTAAAACTAAGTGTTGTAGTTAAAACCGTTAATGGCAACACGTAAACACTAAGCTTTGCATTTGCAACCGTTAAAACAGTTGCAAACGTTAGTGTCAACATTTAAGCACTAACCGTTACAGTTGCAACCTTTAATGGCAAGACGTTAACATTAAGCGTTAGTGGCAACACGTAAAAGCTAAGCGTTGCAGTTGCAAACGTTAGTGTCAACATGTAAGCACTAACCGTTGCAGTTGCAACCTTTAAAGGCAACACGTTAACATTAAGCATTGCAGTTGCAAGCGTTAGTGTCAACATTACAGTAAGTGTAGCATTTGCTTACGTTAATTTCAATACGTTAACACGTTGCAACCGTTAGTGTCAACATTTAAGCACTAACCGTTACAGTTGCAACCTTTAATGGCAAGACGTTAACATTAAGCGTTAGTGGCAACACGTAAAAGCTAAGCGTTGCAGTTGCAAACGTTAGTGTCAACATGTAAGCACTAACCGTTGCAGTTGCAACCTTTAAAGGCAACACGTTAACATTAAGCATTGCAGTTGCAAGCGTTAGTGTCAACATTACAGTAAGTGTAGCATTTGCTTACGTTAATTTCAATACGTTAACACGTTGCAACCGTTAGTGTCAACATGTTTACAATAAGCGTTGCAGTTGCAACCGTTAATGACAACACGTTAACACTAAGCATTGCGGTTACAATGCGTTAAAACTATGCGTTAAAACCGTTAATGACAACACGTAAACACTAAGCTTTGCATTCGCAACCATTAAAACCATGTCAACACGTTAAAACTAAGCGTTGTAGTTATAACCGTTAATTGCAACACGTTAGCACTAAGCATTGCATTTGCAACCGTTAATACCGTGGCAACATGTTAAAACTAAGCGTTGCAGTTAAAACCGTTAATGACAACACGTAAACACTAAGCTTTGCATTTGCAACCGTTAAAACCGTGTCAACACGTTGAAACTAAGCGTTGTAGTTAAAACCGTTAATGGCAACACGTAAACACTAAGCTTTGCATTTGCAACCGTTAAAACAGTTGCAAACGTTAGTGTCAACATGTAAGCACTAACCGTTACAGTTGCAACCTTTAATGGCAACACGTTAACATTAAGCGTTAGTGGCAACACGTTAAAGCTAAGCGTTGCAGTTGCAAACGTTAGTGTCAACATGTAAGCACTAACCGTTGCAGTTGCAACCTTTAAAGGCAACACGTTAACATTAAGCATTGCAGTTGCAAGCGTTAGTGGCAACACGTTAAAACTAAGCGTTGCAGTTACAACCGTTAGTGTCAACATTACAGTAAGTGTAGCATTTGTTTACGTTAATTTCAACACGTTAACACGTTGCAACCGTTTATGTCAACATGTTAACACTTAGCATTGCAGTTGCAACCGTTAGTGTCAACATGTTTACACTAAGCGTTGCAGTTGCAACCGTTAATGACAACACGTTTACACTAAGCATTGCGGTTACAATGCGTTCAAACTAAGCGTTGTAGTTAAAACCGTTAATGACAACACGTAAACACTAAGCTTTGCATTTGCAACCATTAAAACCATGTCAACACGTTAAAACTAAGCGTTGTAGTTATAACCGTTAATTGCAACACGTTAGCAGTAACTTAGCACTAAGCATTGGATTTGCAACCGTTAATAACGCGGCAACACGTTAAAACTAAGCGTTGCAGTTGCAACCGTTAATGACAACACGTAAACACTAAGCTTTACATTTGCAACCATTAAAACCATGTCAACACGTTAAAACTAAGCGTTGTACACGTTAGCACTAAGCATTGCAACCGTTAATACCGTGGCAACATGTTAAAACTAAGCGTTGCAGTTAAAACCGTTAATGACAACACGTAAACACTAAGCTTTGCATTTGCAACCGTTAAAACCGTGTCAACACGTTGAAACTAAGAGTTGTAGTTAAAACAGTTAATGGCAACACGTAAACACTAAGCTTTGCATTTGCAACCGTTAAAACAGTTGCAAACGTTAGTGTCAACATGTAAGCACTAACCGTTACAGTTGCAACCTTTAATGGCAACACGTTAACATTAAGCGTTAGTGGCAACACGTTAAAGCTAAGCGTTGCAGTTGCAAACGTTAGTGTCAACATGTAAGCACTAACCGTTACAGTTGCAACCTTTAATGGCAACACGTTAACATTAAGCGTTAGTGGCAACACGTTAAAGCTTGCAGTTGCAAACGTTAGTGTTAACATGTAAGCACTAAACGTTGCAGTTGCAACCTTTAAAGGCAACACGTTAACATTAAGCATTGCAGTTGCAAGCGTTAGTGGCAACACGTTAAAACTAAGCGTTGCAGTTACAACCGTTAGTGTCAACATTACAGTAAGTGTAGCATTTGTTTACGTTAATTTCAACACGTTAACACGTTGCAACCGTTTATGTCAACATGTTAACACTTAGCATTGCAGTTGCAACCGTTAGTGTCAACATGTTTACACTAAGCATTGCAGTTGCAACCGTTATTAATGACAACACGTTAACACTAAGCATTTCGGTTACAATGCGTTGAAACTAAGCGTTGTAGTTAAAACCGTTAATGACAACACGTAAACACTAAGCTTTGCATTTGCAACCATTAAAACCATGTCAAAACGTTAAAACTAAGCGTTGTAGTTATAACCGTTAATGACAACACGTAAACACTAAGCTTTGCATTTGCAACCATTAAAACCATGTCAACACGTTAAACTAAGCGTTGTAGTTATAACTATTAATTGCAACACGTTAGCACTAAGCAATGGATTTGCAACCGTTAAAACTAAGCGTTGCAGTTAAAACCGTTAATGACAACACGTAAACACTAAGCTTTGCATTTGCAACCGTTAAAACCGTGTCAACAAGTTAAAACTAAGCGTTGTAGTTAAAACCGTTAATGGCAACACGTAAACACTAAGCTTTGCATTTGCAACCGTTAAAACAGTTGCAAACGTTAGTGTCAACATGTAAGCACTAACCGTTACAGTTGCAACCTTTAATGGCGACACGTTAACATTAAGCGTTAGTGGCAACACGTTAAAGCTAAGCGTTGCAGTTGCAAACGTTAGTGTCAACATGTAAGCACTAACCGTTGCAGTTGCAACCTTTAAAGGCAACACGTTAACATTAAGCATTGCAGTTGCATGCGTTAGTGGCAACACGTTAAAACTAAGCGTTGCAGTTACAACCGTTAGTGTCAACATTATAACAAAACAGTAAGTGTAGCATTTGCTTACGTTAATTTCAACACGTTGCAACCGTTTATGTCAACACTTAGCATTGCAGTTGCAACCGTTAGTGTCAACATGTTTACACTAAGCGTTGCAGTTGCAACCGTTAATGACAACACGTAAACACTAAGCTTTGCATTTGCAACCATTAAAATCATGTCAACACGTTAAAACTAAGCGTTGTAGTTATAACCCTTAATTGCAACACGTTAGCACTAAGCATTGGATTTGCAACCGTTAATACCTCGGCAACATGTTAAAACTAAGCGTTGCGGTTAAAACCGTTAATGACAACACGTAAACACTAAGATTTACATTTGCAACCATTAAAACCGTGTCAACACGTTAAAACTAAGCGTTGTAGTTAAAACCGTTAATGGCAACACGTAAACACTAAGCTTTGCATTTGCAACCGTTAAAACAGTTGCAAACGTTACTGTCAACATGTAAGCACTAACCGTTACAGTTGCAACCTTTAATGGCAAGACGTTAACATTAAGCGTTAGTGGCAACACGTTAAAGCTAAGCGTTGCAGTTGCAAACGTTAGTGTCAACATGTAAGCATTAACCGTTGCAGTTGCAACCTTTAATGGCAACACGTTAACATTAAGCATTGCAGTTGCAAGCGTTAGTGGCAACACGTTAAAACTAAGCGTTGCAGTTACAACCGTTAGTGTCAACATTACAGTAAGTGTAGCATTTGTTTACGTTAATTTCAACACGTTAACACGTTGCAACCGTTTATGTCAACATGTTAACACTTAGCATTGCAGTTGCAACCGTAAGTGTCAACATGTTTAAACTAAGCGTTGCAGTTGCAACCGTTAATGACAACACGTTAACACTAAGCATTGCGGTTACAATGCGTTAAAACTAAGCGTTGTAGTTAAAACCGTTAATGACAACACGTAAACACTAAGCTTTGCATTTGCAACCATTAAAACCATGTCGACACGTTAAAACTAAGCGTTGTAGATATAACTGTTAATTGCAACACGTTAGCACTAAGCAATGGATTTGCAACCGTTAATACCTTGGCAACATGTTAAAACTAAGCGTTGCAGTTAAAACCGTTAATGACAACACGTAAACACTAAGCTTTGCATTTGCAACCGTTAAAACCGTGTCAACACGTTAAAACTAAGCGTTGTAGTTAAAACCGTTAATGGCAACACGTAAACACTAAGCTTTGCATTTGCAACCGTTAAAACAGTTGCAAACGTTAGTGTCAACATGTCAGCACTAACCGTTACAGTTGCAACCTTTAATGGCAACACATTAACATTAAGCGTTAGTGGCAACTCGTTAAAGCTAAGCGTTGCAATTGCAAACTTTAGTGTCAACATGTAAGCACTAACCGTTACAGTTGCAACCTTTAATGGCAACACGTTAACATTAAGCGTTAGTGGCAACACGTTAAAGCTAAGCGTTGCAGTTGCAAACGTTAGTGTCAACATGTAAGCACTAACCGTTGCAGTTGCAACCTTTAAAGGCAACACGTTAACATTAAGCATTGCACTTGCAAGCGTTAGTGGCAACACGTTAAAACTAAGCGTTGCAGTTACAACCGTTAGTGTCAACATTATAACAGTAAGTGTAGCATTTGCTTACGTTAATTTCAACACGTTAACACGTTGCAACCGTTTATGTCAACATGTTAACACTTAGCATTGCAGTTGCAACCGTTAGTGTCAACATGTTTACACTAAGCGTTGCAGTTGCAACCGTTAATGACAACACGTTAACACTAAGCATTGCGGTTACAATGCGTTAAAACTAAGCGTTGTAGTTAAAAAAGTTAATGACAACACGTAAACAATAAGCTTTGCATTTGGAACCATTAAAACCATGTCAACACGTTAAAACTAAGCGTTGTAGTTATAACTGTTAATTGCAACACGTTAGCACTAAGCATTGGATTTGCAACCGTGGCAACATGTTAAAACTAAGTGTTGTAGTTAAAACCGTTAATGGCAACACGTAAACACTAAGCTTTGCATTTGCAACGGTTAAAACAGTTGCAAACGTTAGTGTCAACATGTAAGCACTAACCGTTACAGTTGCAACCTTTAATGGCAAGACGTTAACATTAAGCGTTAGTGGCAACACGTAAAAGCTAAGCGTTGCAGTTGCAAACGTTAGTGTCAACATGTAAGCACTAACCGTTGCAGTTGCAACCTTTAAAGGCAACACGTTAACATTAAGCATTGCAGTTGCAAGCGTTAGTGTCAACATTAAAGTAAGTGTAGCATTTGCTTACGTTAATTTCAATACGTTAACACGTTGCAACCGTTAGTGTCAACATGTTTACAATAAGCGTTGCAGTTGCAACCGTTAATGACAACATGTTAACACTAAGCATTGCGGTTACAATGCGTTAAAACTAAGCGTTAAAACCGTTAATGACAACACGTAAACACTAAGCTTTGCATTCGCAACCATTAAAACCATGTCAACACGTTAAAACTAAGCGTTGTAGTTATAACCGTTAATTGCAACACGTTAGCACTAAGCATTGCATTTGCAACCGTTAATACCGTGGCAACATGTTAAAACTAAGCGTTGCAGTTAAAACCGTTAATGACAACACGTAAACACTAAGGTTTGCATTTGCAACCGTTAAAACCGTGTCAACACGTTGAAACTAAGCATTGTATTTAAAACCGTTAATGGCAACACGTAGACACTAAGCTTTGCATTTGCAACCGTTAAAACAGTTGCAAACGTTAGTGTCAACATGTAAGCACTAACCGTTACAGTTGCAACCTTTAATGGCAACACGTTAACATTAAGCGTTAGTGGCAACTCGTTAAAGCTAAGCGTTGCAATTGCAAACGTTAGTGTCAACATGTAAGCACTAACCGTTACAGTTGCAACCTTTAATGGCAACACGTTAACATTAAGCGTTAGTGGCAACACGTTAAAGCTAAGCGTTGCAGTTGCAAACGTTAGTGTCAACATGTAAGCACTAACCGTTGCAGTTGCAACCTTTAAAGGCAACACGTTAACATTAAGCATTGCAGTTGCAAGCGTTAGTGGCAACACGTTAAAACTAAGCGTTGCAGTTACAACCGTTAGTGTCAACATTACAGTAAGTGTAGCATTTGTTTACGTTAATTTCAACACGTTAACACGTTGCAACCGTTTATGTCAACATGTTAACACTTAGCATTGCAGTTGCAACCGTTAGTGTCAACATGTTTACACTAAGCGTTGCAGTTGCAACCGTTAATGACAACACGTTAACACTAAGCATTGCGGTTACAATGCGTTCAAACTAAGCGTTGTAGTTAAAACCGTTAATGACAACACGTAAACACTAAGCTTTGCATTTGCAACCATTAAAACCATGTCAACACGTTTAAACTAAGCGTTGTAGTTATAACCGTTAATTGCAACACGTTAGCAGTAACTTAGCACTAAGCATTGGATTTGCAACCGTTAATAACGCGGCAACACGTTAAAACTAAGCGTTGCAGTTGCAACCGTTAATGACAACACGTAAACACTAAGCTTTACATTTGCAACCATTAAAACCATGTCAACACGTTAAAACTAAGCGTTGTACACGTTAGCACTAAGCATTGCATTAGCAACCGTTAATACCGTGGCAACATGTTAAAACTAAGCGTTGCAGTTAAAACCGTTAATGACAACACGTAAACACTAAGCTTTGCATTTGCAACCGTTAAAACCGTGTAAACACGTTGAAACTAAGAGTTGTAGTTAAAACCGTTAATGGCAACACGTAAACACTAAGCTTTGCATTTGCAACCGTTAAAACAGTTGCAAACGTTAGTGTCAACATGTAAGCACTAACCGTTACAGTTGCAACCTTTAATGGCAACACGTTAACATAAAGCGTTAGTGGCAACACGTTAAAGCTAAGCGTTGCAGTTGCAAACGTTAGTGTCAACATGTAAGCACTAACCGTTACAGTTGCAACCTTTAATGGCAACACGTTAACATTAAGCGTTAGTGGCAACACGTTAAAGCTAAGCGTTGCAGTTGCAAACGTTAGTGTTAACATGTAAGCACTAAACGTTGCAGTTGCAACCTTTAAAGGCAACACGTTAACATTAAGCATTGCAGTTGCAAGCGTTAGTGGCAACACGTTAAAACTAAGCGTTGCAGTTACAACCGTTAGTGTCAACATTACAGTAAGTGTAGCATTTGTTTACGTTAATTTCAACACGTTAACACGTTGCAACCGTTTATGTCAACATGTTAACACTTAGCATTGCAGTTGCAACCGTTAGTATCAACATGTTTACACTAAGTGTTGCAGTTGCAACCGTTAATGACAACACGTTAACACTAAGCATTGCGGTTACAATGCGATAAAACTACGCGTTGTAGTTAAAACCGTTAATGACAACACGTAAACACTAAGCTTTGCATTTGCAACCATTAAAACCATGTCAACACGTTAAAACTAAGCGTTGTAGTTATAACCGTTAATTGCAACACGTTAGCAGTAACTTAGCACTAAGCATTGGATTTGCAACCGTTAATACCGCGGCAACACGTTAAAACTAACCGTTAATTGCAACACGTTAGCACTAAGCATTGCATTTGCAACCGTTAATACCGTGTCAACATGTTAAAACTAAGCGTTGCAGTTGAAACCGTTAATGACAACACGTAAACACTAAGCTTTGCATTTGCAACCGTTAAAACCGTGTCAACACGTTGAAACTAAGCGTTGTAGTTAAAACCGTTAATGGCAACACGTAAACACTAAGCTTTGCATTTGCAACCGTTAAAACAGTTGCAAACTTTAGTGTCAACATTATAACAGTAAGTGTAGCATTTGCTTACGTTAATTTCAACACGTTAACACGTTGCAACCGTTTATGTCAACATGTTAACACTTAGCATTGCAGTTGCAACCGTTAGTGTCAACATGTTTACACTAAGCGTTGCAGTTGCAACCGTTAATGACAACACGTTAACACTAAGCATTGCGGTTACAATGCGTTAAAACTAAGCGTTGTAGTTAAAACCGTTAATGACAACACGTAAACACTAAGCTTTGCATTTGCAACCATTAAAACCATGTCAACACGTTAAAACTAAGCGTTGTAGTTATAACCGTTAATTGCAACACGTTAGCAGTAACTTAGCACTAAGCATTGGATTTGCAACCATTAAAACCATGTCAACACGTTAAAACTAAGCGTTGTAGTTATAACCGTTAATTGCAACACGTTAGCACTAAGCATTGCATTTGCAACCGTTAATACCGTGTCAACATGTTAAAACTAAGCGTTGCAGTTAAAACCGTTAATGACAACACGTAAACACTAAGCTTTGCATTTGCAACCGTTAAAACCGTGTCAACACGTTGAAACTAAGCGTTGTAGTTAAAACCGTTAATGGCAACACGTAAACACTAAGCTTTGCATTTGCAACCGTTAAAACAGTTGCAAACGTTAGTGTCAACATGTAAGCACTAACCGTTACAGTTGCAACCTTTAATGGCAACACGTTAACATTAAGCGTTAGTGGCAACACGTTAAAGCTAAGCGTTGCAGTTGCAAACGTTAGTGTCAACATGTAAGCACTAACCGTTGCAGTTGCAACCTTTAAAGGCAACACGTTAACATTAAGCATTGCAGTTGCAAGCGTTAGTGGCAACACCTTAAAACTAAGCGTTGCAGTTACAACCGTTAGTGTCAACATTATAACAGTAAGTGTAGCATTTGCTTACGTTAATTTCAACACGTTAACACGTTGCAACCGTTTATGTCAACATGTTTACACTAAGCGTTGCAGTTGCAACCGTTATTAATGACAACACGTTAACACTAAGCATTTCGGTTACAATGCGTTAAAACTAAGCGTTGTAGTTAAAACCGTTAATGACAACACGTAAACACTAAGCTTTGCATTTGCAACCATTAAAACCATGTCAACACGTTAAAACTAAGCGTTGTAGTTATAACCGTTTATTGCAACACGTTAGCACTAAGCATTGGATTTGCAACCGTTAATACCGTGGCAACACGTTAAAACTAAGCGTTGCAGTTAAAACCATTAATGACAACACGTAAACACTAAGCTTTGCATTTGCAACCGTTAAAACCGTGTCAACACCTTAAAACTAAGCGTTGTAGTTAAAACCGTTAATGGCAACACGTAAACACTAAGCTTTGCATTTGCAACCGTTAAAACAGTTGCAAACGTTAGTGTCAACATGTAAGCACTAACCGTTACAGTTGCAACCTTTAATGGCGACACGTTAACATTAAGCGTTAGTGGCAACACGTTAAAGCTAAGCGTTGCAGTTGCAAACGTTAGTGTCAACATGTAAGCACTAACCGTTACAGTTGCAACCTTTAATTGCAAGACGTTAACATTAAGCGTTAGTGGCAACACGTTAAAGCTAAGCGTTGCAGTTGCAAACGTTAGTGTCAACATGTAAGCACTAACCGTTGCAGTTGCAACCTTTAAAGGCAACACGTTAACATTAAGCATTGCAGTTGGAAGCATTAGTGTCAACATTACAGTAAGTGTAGCATTTGCTTCCGTTAATTTCAACACGTTAACACGTTGCAACCGTTTATGTCAACATGTTAACACTTAGCATTGCAGTTGCAACCGTTAGTGTCAACATGTTTACACTAAGCGTTGCAGTTGCAACCGTTAATGACAACACGTTAACAATAAGCATTGCGGTTACAATGCGTTAAAACTAAGCGTTGTAGTTAAAACCGTTAATGACAACACGTAAACACTAAGCTTTGCATTTGCAACCATTAAAACCATGTCAACACGTTAAAACTAAGCGTTGTAGTTATAACCGTTAATTGCAACACGTTAGCAGTAACTTAGCACTAAGCATTGGATTTGCAACCGTTAATACCGCGGCAACACGTTAAAACTAAGCGTTGCAGTTGCAACCGTTAATGACAACACGTAAACACTAAGCTTTACATTTGCAACCATTAAAACCATGTCAACACGTTAAAACTAAGCGTTGTAGTTATAACCGTTAATTGCAACACGTTAGCACTAAGCATTGCATTTGCAACCGTTAATACCGTGGCAACATGTTAAAACTAAGCGTTGCAGTTAAAACCGTTAATGACAACACGTAAACACTAAGCTTTGCATTTGCAACCGTTAAAACCGTGTCAACACGTTGAAACTAAGCGTTGTAGTTAAAACCGTTAATGGCAACACGTAAACACTAAGCTTTGCATTTGCAACCGTTAAAACAGTTGCAAACGTTAGTGTCAACATGTAAGCACTAACCGTTACATTTGCAACCTTTAATGGCAACACGTTAACATTAAGCGTTAGTGGCAACACGTTAAAGCTAAGCGTTGCAGTTGCAAACGTTAGTGTCAACATGTAAGCACTAACCGTTGCAGTTGCAACCTTTAAAGGCAACACGTTAACATTAAGCATTGCAGTTGCAAGCGTTAGTGGCAACACCTTAAAACTAAGCGTTGCAGTTACAACCGTTAGTGTCAACATTATAACAGTAAGTGTAGCATTTGCTTACGTTAATTTCAACACGTTAACACGTTGCAACCGTTTATGTCAACATGTTAACACTTAGCATTGCAGTTGCAACCGTTAGTGTCATCATGTTTACACTAAGCGTTGCAGTTGCAACCGTTATTAATGACAACACGTTAACACTAAGCATTTCGGTTACAATGCGTTAAAACTAAGCGTTGTAGTTAAAACCGTTAATGACAACACGTAAACACTAAGCTTTGCATTTGCAACCATTAAAACCATGTCAACACGTTAAAACTAAGCGTTGTAGTTATAACCGTTTATTGCAACACGTTAGCACTAAGCATTGGATTTGCAACCGTTAATACCGTGGCAACACGTTAAAACTAAGCGTTGCAGTTAAAACCGTTAATGACAACACGTAAACACTAAGCTTTGCATTTGCAACCATTAAAACCATGTCAACACGTTAAAACTAAGCGTTGTAGTTATAACTGTTAATTGCAACACGTTAGCACTAAGCAATGGATTTCCAACCGTTAAAACTAAGCGTTGCAGTTAAAACCGTTAATGACAACACGTAAACACTAAGCTTTGCATTTGCAACCGTTAAAACCGTGTCAACACGTTAAAACTAAGCGTTGTAGTTAAAACCGTTAATGGCAACACGTAAACACTAAGCTTTGCATTTGCAACCGTTAAAACAGTTGCAAACGTTAGTGTCAACATGTAAGCACTAACCGTTACATTTGCAACCTTTAATGGCAACACGTTAACATTAAGCGTTAGTGGCAACACGTTAAAGCTAAGCGTTGCAGTTGCAAACGTTAGTGTCAACATGTAAGCACTAACCGTTGCAGTTGCAACCTTTAAAGGCAACACGTTAACATTAAGCATTGCAGTTGCAAGCGTTAGTGGCAACACCTTAAAACTAAGCGTTGCAGTTACAACCGTTAGTGTCAACATTATAACAGTAAGTGTAGCATTTGCTTACGTTAATTTCAACACGTTAACACGTTGCAACCGTTTATGTCAACATGTTAACACTTAGCATTGCAGTTGCAACCGTTAGTGTCATCATGTTTACACTAAGCGTTGCAGTTGCAACCGTTATTAATGACAACACGTTAACACTAAGCATTTCGGTTACAATGCGTTAAAACTAAGCGTTGTAGTTAAAACCGTTAATGACAACACGTAAACACTAAGCTTTGCATTTGCAACCATTAAAACCATGTCAACACGTTAAAACTAAGCGTTGTAGTTATAACCGTTTATTGCAACACGTTAGCACTAAGCATTGGATTTGCAACCGTTAATACCGTGGCAACACGTTAAAACTAAGCGTTGCAGTTAAAACCGTTAATGACAACACGTAAACACTAAGCTTTGCATTTGCAACCATTAAAACCATGTCAACACGTTAAAACTAAGCGTTGTAGTTATAACTGTTAATTGCAACACGTTAGCACTAAGCAATGGATTTCCAACCGTTAAAACTAAGCGTTGCAGTTCAGTAAAACCGTTAATGACAACACGTAAACACTAAGCTTTGCATTTGCAACCGTTAAAACCGTGTCAACACGTTAAAACTAAGCGTTGTAGTTAAAACCGTTAATGGCAACACGTAAACACTAAGCTTTGCATTTGCAACCGTTAAAACAGTTGCAAACGTTAGTGTCAACATGTCAGCACTAACCGTTACATTTGCAACCTTTAATGGCAACACGTTAACATTAAGTGTTAGTGGCAACTCGTTAAAGCTAAGCGTTGCAGTTGCAAACGTTAGTGTCAACATGTAAGCACTAACCGTTACAGTTGCAACCTTTAATGGCAACACGTTAACATTAAGCGTTAGTGGCAACACGTTAAAGCTAAGCGTTGCAGTTGCAAACGTTAGTGTTAACAAGTAAGCACTAAACGTTGCAGTTGCAACCTTTAAAGGCAACACGTTAACATTAAGCATTGCAGTTGCAAGCGTTAGTGGCAACACGTTAAAACTAAGCGTTGCAGTTACAACCGTTAGTGTCAACATTACAGTAAGTGTAGCATTTGTTTACGTTAATTTCAACACGTTAACACGTTGCAACCGTTTATGTCAACATGTTAACACTTAGCATTGCAGTTGCAACCGTTAGTGTCAACATGTTTACACTAAGTGTTGCAGTTGCAACCGTTAATGACAACACGTTAACACTAAGCATTGCGGTTACAATGCGTTAAAACTAAGCGTTGTAGTTAAAACCGTTAATGACAACACGTAAACACTAAGCTTTGCATTTGCAACCATTAAAACCATGTCAACACGTTAAAACTAAGCGTTGTAGTTATAACCGTTAATTGCAACACGTTAGCAGTAACTTAGCACTAAGCATTGGATTTGCAACCGTTAATACCGCGGCAACACGTTAAAACTAAGCGTTGTAGTTATAACCGTTAATTGCAACACGTTAGCACTAAGCATTGCATTTGCAACCGTTAATACCGTGTCAACATGTTAAAACTAAGCGTTGCAGTTGAAACCGTTAATGACAACACGTAAACACTAAGCTTTGCATTTGCAACCGTTAAAACCGTGTCAACACGTTGAAACTAAGCGTTGTAGTTAAAACCGTTAATGGCAACACGTAAACACTAAGCTTTGCATTTGCAACCGTTAAAACAGTTGCAAACGTTAGTGTCAACATTATAACAGTAAGTGTAGCATTTGCTTACGTTAATTTCAACACGTTAACACGTTGCAACCGTTTATGTCAACATGTTAACACTTAGCATTGCAGTTGCAACCGTTAGTGTCAACATGTTTACACTAAGCGTTGCAGTTGCAACCGTTATTAATGACAACACGTTAACACTAAGCATTTCGGTTACAATGCGTTAAAACTAAGCGTTGTAGTTAAAACCGTTAATGACAACACATAAACACTAAGCTTTGCATTTGCAACCATTAAAACCATGTCAACACGTTAAAACTAAGCGTTGTAGTTATAACCGTTTATTGCAACACGTTAGCACTAAGCATTGGATTTGCAACCGTTAATACCGTGGCAACACGTTAAAACTAAGCGTTGCAGTTAAAACCGTTAATGACAACACGTAAACACTAAGCTTTGCATTTGCAACCATTAAAACCATGTCAACACGTTAAAACTAAGCGTTGTAGTTATAACTGTTAATTGCAACACGTTACTAAGCAATGGATTTCCAACCGTTAAAACTAAGCGTTGCAGTTAAAACCGTTAATGACAACACGTAAACACTAAGCTTTGCATTTGCAACCGTTAAAACCGTGTCAACACCTTAAAACTAAGCGTTGTAGTTAAAACCGTTAATGGCAACACGTAAACACTAAGCTTTGCATTTGCAACCGTTAAAACAGTTGCAAACGTTAGTGTCAACATGTAAGCACTAACCGTTACAGTTGCAACCTTTAATGGCGACACGTTAACATTAAGCGTTAGTGGCAACACGTTAAAGCTAAGCGTTGCAGTTGCAAACGTTAGTGTCAACATGTAAGCACTAACCGTTACAGTTGCAACCTTTAATTGCAAGACGTTAACATTAAGCGTTAGTGGCAACACGTTAAAGCTAAGCGTTGCAGTTGCAAACGTTAGTGTCAACATGTAAGCACTAACCGTTGCAGTTGCAACCTTTAAAGGCAACACGTTAACATTAAGCATTGCAGTTGGAAGCATTAGTGTCAACATTACAGTAAGTGTAGCATTTGCTTCCGTTAATTTCAACACGTTAACACGTTGCAACCGTTTATGTCAACAAGTTAACACTTAGCATTGCAGTTGCAACCGTTAGTGTCAACATGTTTACACTAAGCGTTGCAGTTGCAACCGTTAATGACAACACGTTAACAATAAGCATTGCGGTTACAATGCGTTAAAACTAAGCGTTGTAGTTAAAACCGTTAATGACAACACGTAAACACTAAGCTTTGCATTTGCAACCATTAAAACCATGTCAACACGTTAAAACTAAGCGTTGTAGTTATAACCGTTAATTGCAACACGTTAGCAGTAACTTAGCACTAAGCATTGGATTTGCAACCGTTAATACCGCGGCAACACGTTAAAACTAAGCGTTGCAGTTGCAACCGTTAATGACAACACGTAAACACTAAGCTTTACATTTGCAACCATTAAAACCATGTCAACACGTTAAAACTAAGCGTTGTAGTTATAACCGTTAATTGCAACACGTTAGCACTAAGCATTGCATTTGCAACCGTTAATACCGTGGCAACATGTTAAAACTAAGCGTTGCAGTTAAAACCGTTAATGACAACACGTAAACACTAAGCTTTGCATTTGCAACCGTTAAAACCGTGTCAACACGTTGAAACTAAGCGTTGTAGTTAAAACCGTTAATGGCAACACGTAAACACTAAGCTTTGCATTTGCAACCGTTAAAACAGTTGCAAACGTTAGTGTCAACATGTAAGCACTAACCGTTACATTTGCAACCTTTAATGGCAACACGTTAACATTAAGCGTTAGTGGCAACACGTTAAAGCTAAGCGTTGCAGTTGCAAACGTTAGTGTCAACATGTAAGCACTAACCGTTGCAGTTGCAACCTTTAAAGGCAACACGTTAACATTAAGCATTGCAGTTGCAAGCGTTAGTGGCAACACCTTAAAACTAAGCGTTGCAGTTACAACCGTTAGTGTCAACATTATAACAGTAAGTGTAGCATTTGCTTACGTTAATTTCAACACGTTAACACGTTGCAACCGTTTATGTCAACATGTTAACACTTAGCATTGCAGTTGCAACCGTTAGTGTCATCATGTTTACACTAAGCGTTGCAGTTGCAACCGTTATTAATGACAACACGTTAACACTAAGCATTTCGGTTACAATGCGTTAAAACTAAGCGTTGTAGTTAAAACCGTTAATGACAACACGTAAACACTAAGCTTTGCATTTGCAACCATTAAAACCATGTCAACACGTTAAAACTAAGCGTTGTAGTTATAACCGTTTATTGCAACACGTTAGCACTAAGCATTGGATTTGCAACCGTTAATACCGTGGCAACACGTTAAAACTAAGCGTTGCAGTTAAAACCGTTAATGACAACACGTAAACACTAAGCTTTGCATTTGCAACCATTAAAACCATGTCAACACGTTAAAACTAAGCGTTGTAGTTATAACTGTTAATTGCAACACGTTAGCACTAAGCAATGGATTTCCAACCGTTAAAACTAAGCGTTGCAGTTAAAACCGTTAATGACAACACGTAAACACTAAGCTTTGCATTTGCAACCGTTAAAACCGTGTCAACACGTTAAAACTAAGCGTTGTAGTTAAAACCGTTAATGGCAACACGTAAACACTAAGCTTTGCATTTGCAACCGTTAAAACAGTTGCAAACGTTAGTGTCAACATGTCAGCACTAACCGTTACATTTGCAACCTTTAATGGCAACACGTTAACATTAAGCGTTAGTGGCAACTCGTTAAAGCTAAGCGTTGCAGTTGCAAACGTTAGTGTCAACATGTAAGCACTAACCGTTACAGTTGCAACCTTTAATGGCAACACGTTAACATTAAGCATTGCAGTTGCAAGCGTTAGTGGCAACACGTTAAAACTAAGCGTTGCAGTTACAACCGTTAGTGTCAACATTATAACATAACAGTAAGTGTAGCATTTGCTTACGTTAATTTCAACACGTTAACACGTTGCTACCGTTTATGTCAACACTTAGCATTGCAGTTGCAACCGTTAGTGTCAACATGTTTACACTAAGCGTTGCAGTTGCAACCGTTAATGACAACACGTAAACACTAAGCTTTGCATTTGCAACCATTAAAACCATGTCAACACGTTAAAACTAAGCGTTGTAGTTATAACCGTTAATTGCAACACGTTAGCACTAAGCATTGGATTTGCAACCGTTAATACCTCGGCAACATGTTAAAACTAAGCGTTGCAGTTAAAACCGTTAATGACAACACGTAAACACTAAGCTTTACATTTGCAACCATTAAAACCGTGTCAACACGTTAAAACTAAGCGTTGTAGTTAAAACCGTTAATGGCAACACCTAAACACTAAGCTTTGCATTTGCAACCGTTAAAACAGTTGCAAACGTTACTGTCAACATGTAAGCACTAACCGTTACAGTTGCAACCTTTAATGGCAAGACGTTAACATTAAGCGTTAGTGGCAACACGTTAAGCGTTGCAGTTGCAAACGTTAGTGTCAACATGTAAGCATTAACCGTTGCAGTTGCAACCTTTAAAGGCAACACGTTAACATTAAGCATTGCAGTTGCAAGCGTTAGTGGCAACACGTTAAAACTAAGCGTTGCAGTTACAACCGTTAGTGTCAACATTACAGTAAGTGTAGCATTTGTTTACGTTAATTTCAACACGTTAACACGTTGCAACAGTTTATGTCAACATGTTAACACTTAGCATTGCAGTTGCAACCGTTAGTGTCAACATGTTTACACTAAGCGTTGCAGTTGCAACCGTTAATGACAACACGTTAACAGCGTTGTAGTTAAAACCGTTAATGACAACACGTAAACAATAAGCTTTGCATTTGCAACCGTTTAAACAGTTGCAAACGTTAGTGTCAACATGTCAGCACTAACCGTTACAGTTGCAACCTTTAATGGCAACCGTTAGTGTCAACATTATAACAGTAAGTGTAGCATTTGCTTACGTTAATTTCAACACGTTAACACGTTGCAACCGTTTATGTCAACACTTAGCATTGCAGTTGCAACCGTTAGTGTCAACATGTTTACACTAAGCGTTGCAGTTGCAACTGTTATTAATGACAACACGTTAACACTAAGCATTTCGGTTACAATGCGTTAAAACTAAGCGTTGTAGTTAAAACCGTTAATGACAACACGTGAACACTAAGCTTTGCATTTGCAACCATTAAAACCATGTCAACACGTTAAAACTAAGTGTTGTAGTTATAAAACCGTTTATTGCAACACGTTAGCACTAAGCATTGGATTTGCAACCGTTAATACCGTGGCAACACGTTAAAACTAAGCGCAGTTAAAACCGTTAATGACAACACGTAAACACTAAGCTTTGCATTTGCAACCATTAAAACCATGTCAACACGTTAAAACTAAGCGTTGTAGTTATAACCGTTAATTGCAACACGTTAGCACTAAGCAATGGATTTGCAACCGTTAATACCGTGGCAATATGTTAAAACTAAGCGTTGCAGTTAAAACCGTTAATGACAACACGTAAACACTAAGCTTTGCATTTGCAACAGTTAAAACCGTTTCAACACGTTAAAACTAAGCGCTGTAGTTAAAACCGTTAATGGCAACACGTAAACACTAAGCTTTGCATTTGCAACCGTTAAAACAGTTGCAAACGTTAGTGTCAACATGTAAGCACTAACCGTTACAGTTGCAACCTTTAATGGCAACACAATAACATTAAACGTTAATAGCGTTGCAGTTGCAAACGTTAGTGTCAACATGTAAGCACTAACCGTTACAGTTGCAAACTTTAATGGCAACACGTTAACATTAAGCGTTAGTGGCAACACGTTAAAGCTAAGCGTTGCAGTTGCAAACGTTAGTGTAAGCACTAACCGTTGCAGTTGCAACCTTTAAAGGCAACACGTTAACATTAAGCATTGCAGTTGCAAGCGTTAGTGGCAACACGTTAAAACTAAGCGTTGCAGTTACAACCGTTAGTGTCAACATTATAACAGTAAGTGTAGCATTTGCTTACGTTAATTTCAACACGTTAACACGTTGCAACCGTTTATGTCAACATGTTAACACTAAGCGTTGCAGTTGCAACCGTTGATGACAACACATTAACACTAAGCGTTGCGGTTACAATGCGTTAAAACTAAGCGTTGCAGTTACAACCGTTAGTGTCAACATTATAACAGTAAGTGTTGCTTACGTTAATTTTAACACGTTAACACGTTGCAACCGTTTATGTCAACACTTAGCATTGCAGTTGCAACCGTTTGTGTCAACATGTTTACACTAAGCGTTGCAGTTGCAACCGTTAATGACAACACGTAAACACTAAGCTTTGCATTTGCAACCATTAAAACCATGTCAACACGTTAAAACTAAGCGTTGTAGTTATAACCGTTAATTGCAATACGTTAGCACTAAGCATTGGATTTGCAAACGTTAATACCGTGGCAACATGTAAAAACTAAGCGATGCAGTTAAAACCATTAATGACAACACGTAAACACTAAGCTTTACATTTGCAACCATTAAAACCGTGTCAACACGTTAAAACTAAGCGTTGTAGTTAAAACCGTTAATGGCAACACGTAAACACTAAGCTTTGCATTTGCAACCGTTAAAACAGTTGCAAACGTTAGTGTCAACATGTAAGCACTAACCGTTACAGTTGCAACCTTTAATGGCAAGACGTTAACATTAAGCGTTAGTGGCAACACGTTAAAGCTAAGCGTTGCAGTTGCAAACGTTAGTGTCAACATGTAAGCATTAACCGTTGCAGTTGCAACCTTTAAAGGCAACATTAAGCATTGCAGTTGCAAGCGTTAGTGGCAATACGTTAAAACTAAGCGTTGCAGTTACAACCGTTAGTGTCAACATTACAGTAAGTGTAGCATTTGCTTACGTTAATTTCAACACGTTAACACGTTGCAACCGTTTATGTCAACATGTTAACACTTAGCATTGCAGTTGCAACCGTTAGTGTCAACATGTTTACACTAAGCGTTGCAGTTGCAACCGTTAATTATAACACGTTAACACTAAGCATTGCGGTTACAATGCGTTAAAACTAATCGTTGTAGTTAAAACCGTTAATGACAACTCGTAAACACTAAGCTTTGCATTTGCAACCATTAAAACCATGTCAACACGTTAAAACTAAGCGTTGTAGTTATAACCGTTAATTGTAAGCATTGGATTTGCAACCGTTAATACCGTGGCAACACGTTAAAACTAAGCGTTGCAGTTAAAACCGTTAATGACAACACGTAAACACTAAGCTTTGCATTTGCAACCATTAAAACCATGTCAACACGTTAAAACTAAGCGTTTTAGTTATAACCGTTAATTGCAACACGTTAGCACTATGCATTGGATTTGTAACCGTTAATACCGTGTCAACATGTTAAAACTAAGTGTTGCAGTTAAAACCGTTAATGACAACACGTAAACACTAAGCTTTGCATTTGCAACCGTTAAAACCGTGTCAACACGTTAAAACTAAGTGTTGTAGTTAAAACCGTTAATGGCAACACGTAAACACTAAGCTTTGCATTTGCAACCGTTAAAACATGTTGACACTAACGGTTGCAACTGCAATGCTAAGTGTTGACATAAACGGTTGCAACGTTGTCACGTTAAAACAACACGTTACATTGCGGTTACAATGCGTTAAAACTAAGCAAACTTTAGTGTCAACATGTAAGCACTAACCGTTACAGTTGCAACCTTTAATGGCAACACGTTAACATTAAGCGTTAGTGGCAACACGTTAAAGCTAAGCGTTGCAGTTGCAACCTTTAAAGGCAACACGTTAACATTAAGCATTGCAGTTGCTAGCGTTAGTGGCAACACGTTAAATCTAAGCGTTACAGTTACAATCGTGGTTGTTACAGTTGCAACCGTTAATAACAACACGTTAACACTAAGGGGTTACATTGCGTTAAAACTAAGCGTTGCAGTTACAACCGTTAGTGTCAACATTATAACAGTAAGTGTAGCATTTGCTTACGTTAATTTCAACACGTTAACACGTTGCAACCGTTTATGTCAACATGTTAACACTTAGCATTGCAGTTGCAACCGTTAGTGTCAACATGTTTACACTAAGCGTTGCAGTTGCAACCGTTAATGACAACACGTTAACACTAAGCATTGCGGTTACAATGCGTTAAAACTAAGCGTTGTAGTTAAAAAAGTTAATGACAACACGTAAACACTAAGCTTTGCATTTGGAACCATTAAAACCATGTCAACACGTTAAAACTAAGCGTTGTAGTTATAACTGTTAATTGCAACACGTTAGCACTAAGCATTGGATTTGCAACCGTGGCAACATGTTAAAACTAAGTGTTGTAGTTAAAACCGTTAATGGCAACACGTAAACACTAAGCTTTGCATTTGCAACCGTTAAAACAGTTGCAAACGTTAGTGTCAACATGTAAGCACTAACCGTTACAGTTGCAACTTTTAATGGCAAGACGTTAACATTAAGCGTTAGTGGCAACACGTAAAAGCTAAGCGTTGCAGTTGCAAACGTTAGTGTCAACATGTAAACACTAACCGTTGCAGTTGCAACCTTTAAAGGCAACACGTTAACATTAAGCATTGCAGTTGCAAGCGTTAGTGTCAACATTACAGTAAGTGTAGCATTTGCTTACGTTAATTTCAATACGTTAACACGTTGCAACCGTTAGTGTCAACATGTTTACAATAAGCGTTGCAGTTGCAACCGTTAATGACAACACGTTAACACTAAGCATTGCGGTTACAATGCGTTAAAACTAAGCGTTAAAACCGTTAATGACAACACGTAAACACTAAGCTTTGCATTCGCAACCATTAAAACCATGTCAACACGTTAAAACTAAGCGTTGTAGTTATAACCGTTAATTGCAACACGTTAGCACTAAGCATTGCATTTGCAACCGTTAATACCGTGGCAACATGTTAAAACTAAGCGTTGCAGTTAAAACCGTTAATGACAACACGTAAACACTAAGGTTTGCATTTGCAACCGTTAAAACCGTGTCAACACGTTGAAACTAAGCATTGTAGTTAAAACCGTTAATGGCAACACGTAAACACTAAGGTTTGCATTTGCAACCGTTAAAACCGTGTCAACACGTTGAAACTAAGCATTGTAGTTAAAACCGTTAATGGCAACACGTAGACACTAAGCTTTGCATTTGCAACCGTTAAAACAGTTGCAAACGTTAGTGTCAACATGTAAGCACTAACCGTTACAGTTGCAACCTTTAATGGCAACACGTTAACATTAAGCGTTAGTGGCAACTCGTTAAAGCTAAGCGTTGCAATTGCAAAGCACTTCGTTACAGTTGCAACCTTTAATGGCAACACGTTAACATTAAGCGTTAGTGGCAACACGTTAAAGCTAAGCGTTGCAGTTGCAAACGTTAGTGTCAACATGTAAGCACTAACCGTTGCAGTTGCAACCTTTAAAGGCAACACGTTAACATTAAGCATTGCAGTTGCAAGCGTTAGTGGCAACACGTTAAAACTAAGCGTTGCAGTTACAACCGTTAGTGTCAACATTACAGTAAGTGTAGCATTTGTTTACGTTAATTTCAACACGTTAACACGTTGCAACCGTTTATGTCAACATGTTAACACTTAGCATTGCAGTTGCAACCGTTAGTGTCAACATGTTTACACTAAGCGTTGCAGTTGCAACCGTTAATGACAACACGTTAACACTAAGCATAGCGGTTACAATGCGTTCAAACTAAGCGTTGTAGTTAAAACCGTTAATGACAACACGTAAACACTAAGCTTTGCATTTGCAACCATTAAAACCATGTCAACACGTTAAAACTAAGCGTTGTAGTTATAACCGTTAATTGCAACACGTTAGCAGTAACTTAGCACTAAGCATTGGATTTGCAACCGTTAATAACGCGGCAACACGTTAAAACTAAGCGTTGCAGTTGCAACCGTTAATGACAACACGTAAACACTAAGCTTTACATTTGCAACCATTAAAACCATGTCAACACGTTAAAACTAAGCGTTGTACACGTTAGCACTAAGCATTGCAACCGTTAATACCGTGGCAACATGTTAAAACTAAGCGTTGCAGTTAAAACCGTTAATGACAACACGTAAACACTAAGCTTTGCATTTGCAACCGTTAAAACCGTGTCAACACGTTGAAACTAAGAGTTGTAGTTAAAACCGTTAATGGCAACACGTAAACACTAAGCTTTGCATTTGCAACCGTTAAAACAGTTGCAAACGTTAGTGTCAACATGTAAGCACTAACCGTTACAGTTGCAACCTTTAATGGCAACACGTTAACATTAAGCGTTAGTGGCAACACGTTAAAGCTAAGCGTTGCAGTTGCAAACGTTAGTGTCAACATGTAAGCACTAACCGTTACAGTTGCAACCTTTAATGGCAACACGTTAACATTAAGCGTTAGTGGCAACACGTTAAAGCTTGCAGTTGCAAACGTTAGTGTTAACATGTAAGCACTAAACGTTGCAGTTGCAACCTTTAAAGGCAACACGTTAACATTAAGCATTGCAGTTGCAAGAGTTAGTGGCAACACGTTAAAACTAAGCGTTGCAGTTACAACCGTTAGTGTCAACATTACAGTAAGTGTAGCATTTGTTTACGTTAATTTCAACACGTTAACACGTTGCAACCGTTTATGTCAACATGTTAACACTTAGCATTGCAGTTGCAACCGTTAGTGTCAACATGTTTACACTAAGCATTGCAGTTGCAACCGTTATTAATGACAACACGTTAACACTAAGCATTTCGGTTACAATGCGTTGAAACTAAGCGTTGTAGTTAAAACCGTTAATGACAACACGTAAACACTAAGCTTTGCATTTGCAACCATTAAAACCATGTCAAAACGTTAAAACTAAGCGTTGTAGTTATAACCGTTAATGACAACACGTAAACACTAAGCTTTGCATTTGCAACCATTAAAACCATGTCAACACGTTAAACTAAGCGTTGTAGTTATAACTATTAATTGCAACACGTTAGCACTAAGCAATGGATTTGCAACCGTTAAAACTAAGCGTTGCAGTTAAAACCGTTAATGACAACACGTAAACACTAAGCTTTGCATTTGCAACCGTTAAAACCGTGTCAACAAGTTAAAACTAAGCGTTGTAGTTAAAACCGTTAATGGCAACACGTAAACACTAAGCTTTGCATTTGCAACCGTTAAAACAGTTGCAAACGTTAGTGTCAACATGTAAGCACTAACCGTTACAGTTGCAACCTTTAATGGCGACACGTTAACATTAAGCGTTAGTGGCAACACGTTAAAGCTAAGCGTTGCAGTTGCAAACGTTAGTGTCAACATGTAAGCACTAACCGTTGCAGTTGCAACCTTTAAAGGCAACACGTTAACATTAAGCATTGCAGTTGCATGCGTTAGTGGCAACACGTTAAAACTAAGCGTTGCAGTTACAACCGTTAGTGTCAACATTATAACAAAACAGTAAGTGTAGCATTTGCTTACGTTAATTTCAACACGTTGCAACCGTTTATGTCAACACTTAGCATTGCAGTTGCAACCGTTAGTGTCAACATGTTTACACTAAGCGTTGCAGTTGCAACCGTTAATGACAACACGTAAACACTAAGCTTTGCATTTGCAACCATTAAAATCATGTCAACACGTTAAAACTAAGCGTTGTAGTTATAACCCTTAATTGCAACACGTTAGCACTAAGCATTGGATTTGCAACCGTTAATACCTCGGCAACATGTTAAAACTAAGCGTTGCGGTTAAAACCGTTAATGACAACACGTAAACACTAAGATTTACATTTGCAACCATTAAAACCGTGTCAACACGTTAAAACTAAGCGTTGTAGTTAAAACCGTTAATGGCAACACGTAAACACTAAGCTTTGCATTTGCAACCGTTAAAACAGTTGCAAACGTTACTGTCAACATGTAAGCACTAACCGTTACAGTTGCAACCTTTAATGGCAACACGTTAACATTAAGCGTTAGTGGCAACTCGTTAAAGCTAAGCGTTGCAATTGCAAACGTTAGTGTCAACATGTAAGCACTAACCGTTACAGTTGCAACCTTTAATGGCAACACGTTAACATTAAGCGTTAGTGGCAACACGTTAAAGCTAAGCGTTGCAGTTGCAAACGTTAGTGTCAACATGTAAGCATTAACCGTTGCAGTTGCAACCTTTAATGGCAACACGTTAACATTAAGCATTGCAGTTGCAAGCGTTAGTGGCAACACGTTAAAACTAAGCGTTGCAGTTACAACCGTTAGTGTCAACATTACAGTAAGTGTAGCATTTGTTTACGTTAATTTCAACACGTTAACACGTTGCAACCGTTTATGTCAACATGTTAACACTTAGCATTGCAGTTGCAACCGTTAGTGTCAACATGTTTACACTAAGCGTTGCAGTTGCAACCGTTAATGACAACACGTTAACACTAAGCATTGCGGTTACAATGCGTTAAAACTAAGCGTTGTAGTTAAAACCGTTAATGACAACACGTAAACACTAAGCTTTGCATTTGCAACCATTAAAACCATGTCGACACGTTAAAACTAAGCGTTGTAGATATAACTGTTAATTGCAACACGTTAGCACTAAGCAATGGATTTGCAACCGTTAATACCTTGGCAACATGTTAAAACTAAGCGTTGCAGTTAAAACCGTTAATGACAACACGTAAACACTAAGCTTTGCATTTGCAACCGTTAAAACCGTGTCAACACGTTAAAACTAAGCGTTGTAGTTAAAACCGTTAATGGCAACACGTAAACACTAAGCTTTGCATTTGCAACCGTTAAAACAGTTGCAAACGTTAGTGTCAACATGTCAGCACTAACCGTTACAGTTGCAACCTTTAATGGCAACACGTTAACATTAAGCGTTAGTGGCAACTCGTTAAAGCTAAGCGTTGCAATTGCAAACTTTAGTGTCAACATGTAAGCACTAACCGTTACAGTTGCAACCTTTAATGGCAACACGTTAACATTAAGCGTTAGTGGCAACACGTTAAAGCTAAGCGTTGCAGTTACAAACGTTAGTGTCAACATGTAAGCACTAACCGTTGCAGTTGCAACCTTTAAAGGCAACACGTTAACATTAAGCATTGCACTTGCAAGCGTTAGTGGCAACACGTTAAAACTAAGCGTTGCAGTTACAACCGTTAGTGTCAACATTATAACAGTAAGTGTAGCATTTGCTTACGTTAATTTCAACACGTTAACACGTTGCAACCGTTTATGTCAACATGTTAACACTTAGCATTGCAGTTGCAACCGTTAGTGTCAACATGTTTACACTAAGCGTTGCAGTTGCAACCGTTAATGACAACACGTTAACACTAAGCATTGCGGTTACAATGCGTTAAAACTAAGCGTTGTAGTTAAAAAAGTTAATGACAACACGTAAACAATAAGCTTTGCATTTGGAACCATTAAAACCATGTCAACACGTTAAAACTAAGCGTTGTAGTTATAACTGTTAATTGCAACACGTTAGCACTAAGCATTGGATTTGCAACCGTGGCAACATGTTAAAACTAAGTGTTGTAGTTAAAACCGTTAATGGCAACACGTAAACACTAAGCTTTGCATTTGCAACGGTTAAAACAGTTGCAAACGTTAGTGTCAACATGTAAGCACTAACCGTTACAGTTGCAACCTTTAATGGCAAGACGTTAACATTAAGCGTTAGTGGCAACACGTAAAAGCTAAGCGTTGCAGTTGCAAACGTTAGTGTCAACATGTAAGCACTAACCGTTGCAGTTGCAACCTTTAAAGGCAACACGTTAACATTAAGCATTGCAGTTGCAAGCGTTAGTGTCAACATTAAAGTAAGTGTAGCATTTGCTTACGTTAATTTCAATACGTTAACACGTTGCAACCGTTAGTGTCAACATGTTTACAATAAGCGTTGCAGTTGCAACCGTTAATGACAACATGTTAACACTAAGCATTGCGGTTACAATGCGTTAAAACTAAGCGTTAAAACCGTTAATGACAACACGTAAACAATAAGCTTTGCATTCGCAACCATTAAAACCATGTCAACACGTTAAAACTAAGCGTTGTAGTTATAACCGTTAATTGCAACACGTTAGCACTAAGCATTGCATTTGCAACCGTTAATACCGTGGCAACATGTTAAAACTAAGCGTTGCAGTTAAAACCGTTAATGACAACACGTAAACACTAAGGTTTGCATTTGCAACCGTTAAAACCGTGTCAACACGTTGAAACTAAGCATTGTATTTAAAACCGTTAATGGCAACACGTAGACACTAAGCTTTGCATTTGCAACCGTTAAAACAGTTGCAAACGTTAGTGTCAACATGTAAGCACTAACCGTTACAGTTGCAACCTTTAATGGCAACACGTTAACATTAAGCGTTAGTGGCAACTCGTTAAAGCTAAGCGTTGCAATTGCAAACGTTAGTGTCAACATGTAAGCACTAACCGTTACAGTTGCAACCTTTAATGGCAACACGTTAACATTAAGCGTTAGTGGCAACACGTTAAAGCTAAGCGTTGCAGTTGCAAACGTTAGTGTCAACATGTAAGCACTAACCGTTGCAGTTGCAACCTTTAAAGGCAACACGTTAACATTAAGCATTGCAGTTGCAAGCGTTAGTGGCAACACGTTAAAACTAAGCGTTGCAGTTACAACCGTTAGTGTCAACATTACAGTAAGTGTAGCATTTGTTTACGTTAATTTCAACACGTTAACACGTTGCAACCGTTTATGTCAACATGTTAACACTTAGCATTGCAGTTGCAACCGTTAGTGTCAACATGTTTACACTAAGCGTTGCAGTTGCAACCGTTAATGACAACACGTTAACACTAAGCATTGCGGTTACAATGCGTTCAAACTAAGCGTTGTAGTTAAAACCGTTAATGACAACACGTAAACACTAAGCTTTGCATTTGCAACCATTAAAACCATGTCAACACGTTTAAACTAAGCGTTGTAGTTATAACCGTTAATTGCAACACGTTAGCAGTAACTTAGCACTAAGCATTGGATTTGCAACCGTTAATAACGCGGCAACACGTTAAAACTAAGCGTTGCAGTTGCAACCGTTAATGACAACACGTAAACACTAAGCTTTACATTTGCAACCATTAAAACCATGTCAACACGTTAAAACTAAGCGTTGTACACGTTAGCACTAAGCATTGCATTAGCAACCGTTAATACCGTGGCAACATGTTAAAACTAAGCGTTGCAGTTAAAACCGTTAATGACAACACGTAAACACTAAGCTTTGCATTTGCAACCGTTAAAACCGTGTAAACACGTTGAAACTAAGAGTTGTAGTTAAAACCGTTAATGGCAACACGTAAACACTAAGCTTTGCATTTGCAACCGTTAAAACAGTTGCAAACGTTAGTGTCAACATGTAAGCACTAACCGTTACAGTTGCAACCTTTAATGGCAACACGTTAACATAAAGCGTTAGTGGCAACACGTTAAAGCTAAGCGTTGCAGTTGCAAACGTTAGTGTCAACATGTAAGCACTAACCGTTACAGTTGCAACCTTTAATGGCAACACGTTAACATTAAGCGTTAGTGGCAACACGTTAAAGCTAAGCGTTGCAGTTGCAAACGTTAGTGTTAACATGTAAGCACTAAACGTTGCAGTTGCAACCTTTAAAGGCAACACGTTAACATTAAGCATTGCAGTTGCAAGCGTTAGTGGCAACACGTTAAAACTAAGCGTTGCAGTTACAACCGTTAGTGTCAACATTACAGTAAGTGTAGCATTTGTTTACGTTAATTTCAACACGTTAACACGTTGCAACCGTTTATGTCAACATGTTAACACTTAGCATTGCAGTTGCAACCGTTAGTATCAACATGTTTACACTAAGTGTTGCAGTTGCAACCGTTAATGACAACACGTTAACACTAAGCATTGCGGTTACAATGCGATAAAACTACGCGTTGTAGTTAAAACCGTTAATGACAACACGTAAACACTAAGCTTTGCATTTGCAACCATTAAAACCATGTCAACACGTTAAAACTAAGCGTTGTAGTTATAACCGTTAATTGCAACACGTTAGCAGTAACTTAGCACTAAGCATTGGATTTGCAACCGTTAATACCGCGGCAACACGTTAAAACTAACCGTTAATTGCAACACGTTAGCACTAAGCATTGCATTTGCAACCGTTAATACCGTGTCAACATGTTAAAACTAAGCGTTGCAGTTGAAACCGTTAATGACAACACGTAAACACTAAGCTTTGCATTTGCAACCGTTAAAACCGTGTCAACACGTTGAAACTAAGCGATGTAGTTAAAACCGTTAATGGCAACACGTAAACACTAAGCTTTGCATTTGCAACCGTTAAAACAGTTGCAAACTTTAGTGTCAACATTATAACAGTAAGTGTAGCATTTGCTTACGTTAATTTCAACACGTTAACACGTTGCAACCGTTTATGTCAACATGTTAACACTTAGCATTGCAGTTGCAACCGTTAGTGTCAACATGTTTACACTAAGCGTTGCAGTTGCAACCGTTAATGACAACACGTTAACACTAAGCATTGCGGTTACAATGCGTTAAAACTAAGCGTTGTAGTTAAAACCGTTAATGACAACACGTAAACACTAAGCTTTGCATTTGCAACCATTAAAACCATGTCAACACGTTAAAACTAAGCGTTGTAGTTATAACCGTTAATTGCAACACGTTAGCAGTAACTTAGCACTAAGCATTGGATTTGCAACCATTAAAACCATGTCAACACGTTAAAACTAAGCGTTGTAGTTATAACCGTTAATTGCAACACGTTAGCACTAAGCATTGCATTTGCAACCGTTAATACCGTGTCAACATGTTAAAACTAAGCGTTGCAGTTAAAACCGTTAATGACAACACGTAAACACTAAGCTTTGCATTTGCAACCGTTAAAACCGTGTCAACACGTTCAAACTAAGCGTTGTAGTTAAAACCGTTAATGGCAACACGTAAACACTAAGCTTTGCATTTGCAACCGTTAAAACAGTTGCAAACGTTAGTGTCAACATGTAAGCACTAACCGTTACAGTTGCAACCTTTAATGGCAACACGTTAACATTAAGCGTTAGTGGCAACACGTTAAAGCTAAGCGTTGCAGTTGCAAACGTTAGTGTCAACATGTAAGCACTAACCGTTGCAGTTGCAACCTTTAAAGGCAACACGTTAACATTAAGCATTGCAGTTGCAAGCGTTAGTGGCAACACCTTAAAACTAAGCGTTGCAGTTACAACCGTTAGTGTCAACATTATAACAGTAAGTGTAGCATTTGCTTACGTTAATTTCAACACATTAACACGTTGCAACCGTTTATGTCAACATGTTTACACTAAGCGTTGCAGTTGCAACCGTTATTAATGACAACACGTTAACACTAAGCATTTCGGTTACAATGCGTTAAAACTAAGCGTTGTAGTTAAAACCGTTAATGACAACACGTAAACACTAAGCTTTGCATTTGCAACCATTAAAACCATGTCAACACGTTAAAACTAAGCGTTGTAGTTATAACCGTTTATTGCAACACGTTAGCACTAAGCATTGGATTTGCAACCGTTAATACCGTGGCAACACGTTAAAACTAAGCGTTGCAGTTAAAACCGTTAATGACAACACGTAAACACTAAGCTTTGCATTTGCAACCGTTAAAACCGTGTCAACACCTTAAAACTAAGCGTTGTAGTTAAAACCGTTAATGGCAACACGTAAACACTAAGCTTTGCATTTGCAACCGTTAAAACAGTTGCAAACGTTAGTGTCAACATGTAAGCACTAACCGTTACCGTTGCAACCTTTAATGGCGACACGTTAACATTAAGCGTTAGTGGCAACACGTTAAAGCTAAGCGTTGCAGTTGCAAACGTTAGTGTCAACATGTAAGCACTAACCGTTACAGTTGCAACCTTTAATTGCAAGACGTTAACATTAAGCGTTAGTGGCAACACGTTAAAGCTAAGCGTTGCAGTTGCAAACGTTAGTGTCAACATGCAAGCACTAACCGTTGCAGTTGCAACCTTTAAAGGCAACACGTTAACATTAAGCATTGCAGTTGGAAGCATTAGTGTCAACATTACAGTAAGTGTAGCATTTGCTTCCGTTAATTTCAACACGTTAACACGTTGCAACCGTTTATGTCAACATGTTAACACTTAGCATTGCAGTTGCAACCGTTAGTGTCAACATGTTTACACTAAGCGTTGCAGTTGCAACCGTTAATGACAACACGTTAACAATAAGCATTGCGGTTACAATGCGTTAAAACTAAGCGTTGTAGTTAAAACCGTTAATGACAACACGTAAACACTAAGCTTTGCATTTGCAACCATTAAAACCATGTCAACACGTTAAAACTAAGCGTTGTAGTTATAACCGTTAATTGCAACACGTTAGCAGTAACTTAGCACTAAGCATTGGATTTGCAACCGTTAATACCGCGGCAACACGTTAAAACTAAGCGTTGCAGTTGCAACCGTTAAAACACTAAGCTTTACATTTGCAACCATTAAAACCATGTCAACACGTTAAAACTAAGCGTTGTAGTTATAACCGTTAATTGCAACACGTTAGCACTAAGCATTGCATTTGCAACCGTTAATACCGTGGCAACATGTTAAAACTAAGCGTTGCAGTTAAAACCGTTAATGACAACACGTAAACACTAAGCTTTGCATTTGCAACCGTTAAAACCGTGTCAACACGTTGAAACTAAGCGTTGTAGTTAAAACCGTTAATGGCAACACGTAAACACTAAGCTTTGCATTTGCAACCGTTAAAACAGTTGCAAACGTTAGTGTCAACATGTAAGCACTAACCGTTACATTTGCAACCTTTAATGGCAACACGTTAACATTAAGCGTTAGTGGCAACACGTTAAAGCTAAGCGTTGCAGTTGCAAACGTTAGTGTCAACATGTAAGCACTAACCGTTGCAGTTGCAACCTTTAAAGGCAACACGTTAACATTAAGCATTGCAGTTGCAAGCGTTAGTGGCAACACCTTAAAACTAAGCGTTGCAGTTACAACCGTTAGTGTCAACATTATAACAGTAAGTGTAGCATTTGCTTACGTTAATTTCAACACGTTAACACGTTGCAACCGTTTATGTCAACATGTTAACACTTAGCATTGCAGTTGCAACCGTTAGTGTCATCATGTTTACACTAAGCGTTGCAGTTGCAACCGTTATTAATGACAACACGTTAACACTAAGCATTTCGGTTACAATGCGTTAAAACTAAGCGTTGTAGTTAAAACCGTTAATGACAACACGTAAACACTAAGCTTTGCATTTGCAACCATTAAAACCATGTCAACACGTTAAAACTAAGCGTTGTAGTTATAACCGTTTATTGCAACACGTTAGCACTAAGCATTGGATTTGCAACCGTTAATACCGTGGCAACACGTTAAAACTAAGCGTTGCAGTTAAAACCGTTAATGACAACACGTAAACACTAAGCTTTGCATTTGCAACCATTAAAACCATGTCAACACGTTAAAACTAAGCGTTGTAGTTATAACTGTTAATTGCAACACGTTAGCACTAAGCAATGGATTTCCAACCGTTAAAACTAAGCGTTGCAGTTAAAACCGTTAATGACAACACGTAAACACTAAGCTTTGCATTTGCAACCGTTAAAACCGTGTCAACACGTTAAAACTAAGCGTTGTAGTTAAAACCGTTAATGGCAACACGTAAACACTAAGCTTTGCATTTGCAACCGTTAAAACAGTTGCAAACGTTAGTGTCAACATGTAAGCACTAACCGTTACATTTGCAACCTTTAATGGCAACACGTTAACATTAAGCGTTAGTGGCAACACGTTAAAGCTAAGCGTTGCAGTTGCAAACGTTAGTGTCAACATGTAAGCACTAACCGTTGCAGTTGCAACCTTTAAAGGCAACACGTTAACATTAAGCATTGCAGTTGCAAGCGTTAGTGGCAACACCTTAAAACTAAGCGTTGCAGTTACAACCGTTAGTGTCAACATTATAACAGTAAGTGTAGCATTTGCTTACGTTAATTTCAACACGTTAACACGTTGCAACCGTTTATGTCAACATGTTAACACTTAGCATTGCAGTTGCAACCGTTAGTGTCATCATGTTTACACTAAGCGTTGCAGTTGCAACCGTTATTAATGACAACACGTTAACACTAAGCATTTCGGTTACAATGCGTTAAAACTAAGCGTTGTAGTTAAAACCGTTAATGACAACACGTAAACACTAAGCTTTGCATTTGCAACCATTAAAACCATGTCAACACGTTAAAACTAAGCGTTGTAGTTATAACCGTTTATTGCAACACGTTAGCACTAAGCATTGGATTTGCAACCGTTAATACCGTGGCAACACGTTAAAACTAAGCGTTGCAGTTAAAACCGTTAATGACAACACGTAAACACTAAGCTTTGCATTTGCAACCATTAAAACCATGTCAACACGTTAAAACTAAGCGTTGTAGTTATAACTGTTAATTGCAACACGTTAGCACTAAGCAATGGATTTCCAACCGTTAAAACTAAGCGTTGCAGTTCAGTAAAACCGTTAATGACAACACGTAAACACTAAGCTTTGCATTTGCAACCGTTAAAACCGTGTCAACACGTTAAAACTAAGCGTTGTAGTTAAAACCGTTAATGGCAACACGTAAACACTAAGCTTTGCATTTGCAACCGTTAAAACAGTTGCAAACGTTAGTGTCAACATGTCAGCATTAACCGTTACATTTGCAACCTTTAATGGCAACACGTTAACATTAAGTGTTAGTGGCAACTCGTTAAAGCTAAGCGTTGCAGTTGCAAACGTTAGTGTCAACATGTAAGCACTAACCGTTACAGTTGCAACCTTTAATGGCAACACGTTAACATTAAGCGTTAGTGGCAACACGTTAAAGCTAAGCGTTGCAGTTGCAAACGTTAGTGTTAACAAGTAAGCACTAAACGTTGCAGTTGCAACCTTTAAAGGCAACACGTTAACATTAAGCATTGCAGTTGCAAGCGTTAGTGGCAACACGTTAAAACTAAGCGTTGCAGTTACAACCGTTAGTGTCAACATTACAGTAAGTGTAGCATTTGTTTACGTTAATTTCAACACGTTAACACGTTGCAACCGTTTATGTCAACATGTTAACACTTAGCATTGCAGTTGCAACCGTTAGTGTCAACATGTTTACACTAAGTGTTGCAGTTGCAACCGTTAATGACAACACGTTAACACTAAGCATTGCGGTTACAATGCGTTAAAACTAAGCGTTGTAGTTAAAACCGTTAATGACAATACGTAAACACTAAGCTTTGCATTTGCAACCATTAAAACCATGTCAACACGTTAAAACTAAGCGTTGTAGTTATAACCGTTAATTGCAACACGTTAGCAGTAACTTAGCACTAAGCATTGGATTTGCAACCGTTAATACCGCGGCAACACGTTAAAACTAAGCGTTGTAGTTATAACCGTTAATTGCAACACGTTAGCACTAAGCATTGCATTTGCAACCGTTAATACCGTGTCAACATGTTAAAACTAAGCGTTGCAGTTGAAACCGTTAATGACAACACGTAAACACTAAGCTTTGCATTTGCAACCGTTAAAACCGTGTCAACACGTTGAAACTAAGCGTTGTAGTTAAAACCGTTAATGGCAACACGTAAACACTAAGCTTTGCATTTGCAACCGTTAAAACAGTTGCAAACGTTAGTGTCAACATTATAACAGTAAGTGTAGCATTTGCTTACGTTAATTTCAACACGTTAACACGTTGCAACCGTTTATGTCAACATGTTAACACTTAGCATTGCAGTTGCAACCGTTAGTGTCAACATGTTTACACTAAGCGTTGCAGTTGCAACCGTTATTAATGACAACACGTTAACACTAAGCATTTCGGTTACAATGCGTTAAAACTAAGCGTTGTAGTTAAAACCGTTAATGACAACACATAAACACTAAGCTTTGCATTTGCAACCATTAAAACCATGTCAACACGTTAAAACTAAGCGTTGTAGTTATAACCGTTTATTGCAACACGTTAGCACTAAGCATTGGATTTGCAACCGTTAATACCGTGGCAACACGTTAAAACTAAGCGTTGCAGTTAAAACCGTTAATGACAACACGTAAAAACTAAGCTTTGCATTTGCAACCATTAAAACCATGTCAACACGTTAAAACTAAGCGTTGTAGTTATAACTGTTAATTGCAACACGTTACTAAGCAATGGATTTCCAACCGTTAAAACTAAGCGTTGCAGTTAAAACCGTTAATGACAACACGTAAACACTAAGCTTTGCATTTGCAACCGTTAAAACCGTGTCAACACCTTAAAACTAAGCGTTGTAGTTAAAACCGTTAATGGCAACACGTAAACACTAAGCTTTGCATTTGCAACCGTTAAAACAGTTGCAAACGTTAGTGTCAACATGTAAGCACTAACCGTTACAGTTGCAACCTTTAATGGCGACACGTTAACATTAAGCGTTAGTGGCAACACGTTAAAGCTAAGCGTTGCAGTTGCAAACGTTAGTGTCAACATGTAAGCACTAACCGTTACAGTTGCAACCTTTAATGGCAAGACGTTAACATTAAGCGTTAGTGGCAACACGTTAAAGCTAAGCGTTGCAGTTGCAAACGTTAGTGTCAACATGTAAGCACTAACCGTTGCAGTTGCAACCTTTAAAGGCAACACGTTAACATTAAGCATTGCAGTTGGAAGCATTAGTGTCAACATTACAGTAAGTGTAGCATTTGCTTCCGTTAATTTCAACACGTTAACACGTTGCAACCGTTTATGTCAACAAGTTAACACTTAGCATTGCAGTTGCAACCGTTAGTGTCAACATGTTTACACTAAGCGTTGCAGTTGCAACCGTTAATGACAACACGTTAACAATAAGCATTGCGGTTACAATGCGTTAAAACTAAGCGTTGTAGTTAAAACCGTTAATGACAACACGTAAACACTAAGCTTTGCATTTGCAACCATTAAAACCATGTCAACACGTTAAAACTAAGCGTTGTAGTTATAACCGTTAATTGCAACACGTTAGCAGTAACTTAGCACTAAGCATTGGATTTGCAACCGTTAATACCGCGGCAACACGTTAAAACTAAGCGTTGCAGTTGCAACCGTTAATGACAACACGTAAACACTAAGCTTTACATTTGCAACCATTAAAACCATGTCAACACGTTAAAACTAAGCGTTGTAGTTATAACCGTTAATTGCAACACGTTAGCACTAAGCATTGCATTTGCAACCGTTAATACCGTGGCAACATGTTAAAACTAAGCGTTGCAGTTAAAACCGTTAATGACAACACGTAAACACTAAGCTTTGCATTTGCAACCGTTAAAACCGTGTCAACACGTTGAAACTAAGCGTTGTAGTTAAAACCGTTAATGGCAACACGTAAACACTAAGCTTTGCATTTGCAACCGTTAAAACAGTTGCAAACGTTAGTGTCAACATGTAAGCACTAACCGTTACATTTGCAACCTTTAATGGCAACACGTTAACATTAAGCGTTAGTGGCAACACGTTAAAGCTAAGCGTTGCAGTTGCAAACGTTAGTGTCAACATGTAAGCACTAACCGTTGCAGTTGCAACCTTTAAAGGCAACACGTTAACATTAAGCATTGCAGTTGCAAGCGTTAGTGGCAACACCTTAAAACTAAGCGTTGCAGTTACAACCGTTAGTGTCAACATTATAACAGTAAGTGTAGCATTTGCTTACGTTAATTTCAACACGTTAACACGTTGCAACCGTTTATGTCAACATGTTAACACTTAGCATTGCAGTTGCAACCGTTAGTGTCATCATGTTTACACTAAGCGTTGCAGTTGCAACCGTTATTAATGACAACACGTTAACACTAAGCATTTCGGTTACAATGCGTTAAAACTAAGCGTTGTAGTTAAAACCGTTAATGACAACACGTAAACACTAAGCTTTGCATTTGCAACCATTAAAACCATGTCAACACGTTAAAACTAAGCGTTGTAGTTATAACCGTTTATTGCAACACGTTAGCACTAAGCATTGGATTTGCAACCGTTAATACCGTGGCAACACGTTAAAACTAAGCGTTGCAGTTAAAACCGTTAATGACAACACGTAAACACTAAGCTTTGCATTTGCAACCATTAAAACCATGTCAACACGTTAAAACTAAGCGTTGTAGTTATAACTGTTAATTGCAACACGTTAGCACTAAGCAATGGATTTCCAACCGTTAAAACTAAGCGTTGCAGTTAAAACCGTTAATGACAACACGTAAACACTAAGCTTTGCATTTGCAACCGTTAAAACCGTGTCAACACGTTAAAACTAAGCGTTGTAGTTAAAACCGTTAATGGCAACACGTAAACACTAAGCTTTGCATTTGCAACCGTTAAAACAGTTGCAAACGTTAGTGTCAACATGTCAGCACTAACCGTTACATTTGCAACCTTTAATGGCAACACGTTAACATTAAGCGTTAGTGGCAACTCGTTAAAGCTAAGCGTTGCAGTTGCAAACGTTAGTGTCAACATGTAAGCACTAACCGTTACAGTTGCAACCTTTAATGGCAACACGTTAACATTAAGCGTTAGTGGCAACACGTTAAAGTTAAGCGTTGCAGTTGCAAACGTTAGTGTTAACATGTAAGCACTAACCGTTGCAGTTGCATCCTTTAAAGGCAACACGTTAACATTAAGCATTGCAGTTGCAAGCGTTAGTGGCAACACGTTAAAACTAAGCGTTGCAGTTACAACCGTTAGTGTCAACATTATAACATAACAGTAAGTGTAGCATTTGCTTACGTTAATTTCAACACGTTAACACGTTGCTACCGTTTATGTCAACACTTAGCATTGCAGTTGCAACCGTTAGTGTCAACATGTTTACACTAAGCGTTGCAGTTGCAACCGTTAATGACAACACGTAAACACTAAGCTTTGCATTTGCAACCATTAAAACCATGTCAACACGTTAAAACTAAGCGTTGTAGTTATAACCGTTAATTGCAACACGTTAGCACTAAGCATTGGATTTGCAACCGTTAATACCTCGGCAACATGTTAAAACTAAGCGTTGCAGTTAAAACCGTTAATGACAACACGTAAACACTAAGCTTTACATTTGCAACCATTAAAACCGTGTCAACACGTTAAAACTAAGCGTTGTAGTTAAAACCGTTAATGGCAACACCTAAACACTAAGCTTTGCATTTGCAACCGTTAAAACAGTTGCAAACGTTACTGTCAACATGTAAGCACTAACCGTTACAGTTGCAACCTTTAATGGCAAGACGTTAACATTAAGCGTTAGTGGCAACACGTTAAGCGTTGCAGTTGCAAACGTTAGTGTCAACATGTAAGCATTAACCGTTGCAGTTGCAACCTTTAAAGGCAACACGTTAACATTAAGCATTGCAGTTGCAAGCGTTAGTGGCAACACGTTAAAACTAAGCGTTGCAGTTACAACCGTTAGTGTCAACATTACAGTAAGTGTAGCATTTGTTTACGTTAATTTCAACACGTTAACACGTTGCAACAGTTTATGTCAACATGTTAACACTTAGCATTGCAGTTGCAACCGTTAGTGTCAACATGTTTACACTAAGCGTTGCAGTTGCAACCGTTAATGACAACACGTTAACAGCGTTGTAGTTAAAACCGTTAATGACAACACGTAAACAATAAGCTTTGCATTTGCAACCGTTTAAACAGTTGCAAACGTTAGTGTCAACATGTCAGCACTAACCGTTACAGTTGCAACCTTTAATGGCAACCGTTAGTGTCAACATTATAACAGTAAGTGTAGCATTTGCTTACGTTAATTTCAACACGTTAACACGTTGCAACCATTTATGTCAACACTTAGCATTGCAGTTGCAACCGTTAGTGTCAACATGTTTACACTAAGCGTTGCAGTTGCAACTGTTATTAATGACAACACGTTAACACTAAGCATTTCGGTTACAATGCGTTAAAACTAAGCGTTGTAGTTAAAACCGTTAATGACAACACGTGAACACTAAGCTTTGCATTTGCAACCATTAAAACCATGTCAACACGTTAAAACTAAGTGTTGTAGTTATAAAACCGTTTATTGCAACACGTTAGCACTAAGCATTGGATTTGCAACCGTTAATACCGTGGCAACACGTTAAAACTAAGCGCAGTTAAAACCGTTAATGACAACACGTAAACACTAAGCTTTGCATTTGCAACCATTAAAACCATGTCAACACGTTAAAACTAAGCGTTGTAGTTATAACCGTTAATTGCAACACGTTAGCACTAAGCAATGGATTTGCAACCGTTAATACCGTGGCAATATGTTAAAACTAAGCGTTGCAGTTAAAACCGTTAATGACAACACGTAAACACTAAGCTTTGCATTTGCAACAGTTAAAACCGTTTCAACACGTTAAAACTAAGCGCTGTAGTTAAAACCGTTAATGGCAACACGTAAACACTAAGCTTTGCATTTGCAACCGTTAAAACAGTTGCAAACGTTAGTGTCAACATGTAAGCACTAACCGTTACAGTTGCAACCTTTAATGGCAACACAATAACATTAAACGTTAATAGCGTTGCAGTTGCAAACGTTAGTGTCAACATGTAAGCACTAACCGTTACAGTTGCAAACTTTAATGGCAACACGTTAACATTAAGCGTTAGTGGCAACACGTTAAAGCTAAGCGTTGCAGTTGCAAACGTTAGTGTAAGCACTAACCGTTGCAGTTGCAACCTTTAAAGGCAACGCGTTAACATTAAGCATTGCAGTTGCAAGCGTTAGTGGCAACACGTTAAAACTAAGCGTTGCAGTTACAACCGTTAGTGTCAACATTATAACAGTAAGTGTAGCATTTGCTTACGTTAATTTCAACACGTTAACACGTTGCAACCGTTTATGTCAACATGTTAACACTAAGCGTTGCAGTTGCAACCGTTGATGACAACACATTAACACTAAGCGTTGCGGTTACAATGCGTTAAAACTAAGCGTTGCAGTTACAACCGTTAGTGTCAACATTATAACAGTAAGTGTTGCTTACGTTAATTTTAACACGTTAACACGTTGCAACCGTTTATGTCAACACTTAGCATTGCAGTTGCAACCGTTTGTGTCAACATGTTTACACTAAGCGTTGCAGTTGCAACCGTTAATGACAACACGTAAACACTAAGCTTTGCATTTGCAACCATTAAAACCATGTCAACACGTTAAAACTAAGCGTTGTAGTTATAACCGTTAATTGCAATACGTTAGCACTAAGCATTGGATTTGCAAACGTTAATACCGTGGCAACATGTAAAAACTAAGCGATGCAGTTAAAACCATTAATGACAACACGTAAA
Source organism: Rugalucina vietnamica (assembly GCA_964017185.1). Lineage (NCBI taxonomy): Eukaryota > Metazoa > Mollusca > Bivalvia > Lucinida > Lucinidae > Rugalucina > Rugalucina vietnamica. The sequence goes on from OZ024870.1 coordinate 48,804,532, forward strand.
CACTAAGCTTTACATTTGCAACCATTAAAACCGTGTCAACACGTTAAAACTAAGCGTTGTAGTTAAAACCGTTAATGGCAACACGTAAACACTAAGCTTTGCATTTGCAACCGTTAAAACAGTTGCAAACGTTAGTGTCAACATGTAAGCACTAACCGTTACAGTTGCAACCTTTAATGGCAAGACGTTAACATTAAGCGTTAGTGGCAACACGTTAAAGCTAAGCGTTGCAGTTGCAAACGTTAGTGTCAACATGTAAGCATTAACCGTTGCAGTTGCAACCTTTAAAGGCAACATTAAGCATTGCAGTTGCAAGCGTTAGTGGCAATACGTTAAAACTAAGCGTTGCAGTTACAACCGTTAGTGTCAACATTACAGTAAGTGTAGCATTTGCTTACGTTAATTTCAACACGTTAACACGTTGCAACCGTTTATGTCAACATGTTAACACTTAGCATTGCAGTTGCAACCGTTAGTGTCAACATGTTTACACTAAGCGTTGCAGTTGCAACCGTTAATTATAACACGTTAACACTAAGCATTGCGGTTACAATGCGTTAAAACTAATCGTTGTAGTTAAAACCGTTAATGACAACTCGTAAACACTAAGCTTTGCATTTGCAACCATTAAAACCATGTCAACACGTTAAAACTAAGCGTTGTAGTTATAACCGTTAATTGTAAGCATTGGATTTGCAACCGTTAATACCGTGGCAACACGTTAAAACTAAGCGTTGCAGTTAAAACCGTTAATGACAACACGTAAACACTAAGCTTTGCATTTGCAACCATTAAAACCATGTCAACACGTTAAAACTAAGCGTTTTAGTTATAACCGTTAATTGCAACACGTTAGCACTATGCATTGGATTTGTAACCGTTAATACCGTGTCAACATGTTAAAACTAAGCGTTGCAGTTAAAACCGTTAATGACAACACGTAAACACTAAGCTTTGCATTTGCAACCGTTAAAACCGTGTCAACACGTTAAAACTAAGTGTTGTAGTTAAAACCGTTAATGGCAACACGTAAACACTAAGCTTTGCATTTGCAAACGTTAAAACATGTTGACACTAACGGTTGCAACTGCAATGCTAAGTGTTGACATAAACGGTTGCAACGTTGTCACGTTAAAACAACACGTTACATTGCGGTTACAATGCGTTAAAACTAAGCAAACTTTAGTGTCAACATGTAAGCACTAACCGTTACAGTTGCAACCTTTAATGGCAACACGTTAACATTAAGCGTTAGTGGCAACACGTTAAAGCTAAGCGTTGCAGTTGCAACCTTTAAAGGCAACACGTTAACATTAAGCATTGCAGTTGCTAGCGTTAGTGGCAACACGTTAAATCTAAGCGTTACAGTTACAATCGTGGTTGTTACAGTTGCAACCGTTAATAACAACACGTTAACACTAAGGGGTTACATTGCGTTAAAACTAAGCGTTGCAGTTACAACCGTTAGTGTCAACATTATAACAGTAAGTGTAGCATTTGCTTACGTTAATTTCAACACGTTAACACGTTGCAACCGTTTATGTCAACATGTTAACACTTAGCATTGCAGTTGCAACCGTTAGTGTCAACATGTTTACACTAAGCGTTGCAGTTGCAACCGTTAATGACAACACGTTAACACTAAGCATTGCGGTTACAATGCGTTAAAACTAAGCGTTGCAGTTACACCCTTAGTGTCAACATTATAACAGTAAGTGTAGCATTTGCTTACGTTAATTTCAACACGTTAACACGTTGCAACCGTTTATGTCAACACTTAGCATTGCAGTTGCAACCGTTAGTGTCAACATGTTTACACTAAGCGTTGCAGTTGCAACCGTTAATGACAACACGTAAACACTAAGCTTTGCATTTGCAACCATTAAAACCATGTCAACGCGTTAAAACTAAGCGTTGTAGTTATAACCGTTAATTGCAACACGTTAGCACTAAGCATTGGATTTGCAACCGTTAATACCGTGGCAACATGTTAAAACTAAGCGTTGCAGTTAAAACAGTTAATGACAACACGTAAACACTAAGCTTTACATTTGCAACCGTTAAAACCGTGTCAACACGTTAAAACTAAGCGTTGTAGTAAAAACCGTTTATGGCAACACGTAAACACTAAGCTTTGCATTTGCAACCGTTAAAACAGTTGCAAACGTTAGTGTCAGCATGTAAGCACTAATCGTTACAGTTGCAACCTTTAATGGCAACACGTTAACATTAAGCGTTAGTGGCAACACGTTAAAGCTAAGCGTTGCAGTTGCAAACGTTAGTGTCAACATGTAAGCACTAACCGGTGCAGCTGCGACCTTTAACGGTTTTAACTACAATGCTTAGTTTTAACGTGTTGACACGGTTTTAATGGTTGCAAATGTAAAGCTTAGTGTTTAAGTGTTGTCATTAACGGTTTTAACTGCATCGCTTAGTTTTTACATGTTGCCACGGTATTAACGTTTGCAAATCCAATGCTTAGTGCTAACGTGTTGCAATTAACGGTTATAACTACAACGCTTAGTTTTAACGTGTTGACATGGTTTTAATGGTTGCAAATGCAAAGCTTAGTGTTTACGTGTTGTCATTAACGGTTGCACCTGCAACGCTTAGTGTAAACATGTTGACACTAACGGTTGCAACTGCAATGCTAAGTGTTGACATAAACGGTTGCAACGTTTTAACGTGTTAAAATTAACGTAAGCAAATGCTACACTTACTGTTATAATGTTGACACTAACGGTTGTAACTGCAACGCTTAGTTTTAACGCATTGTAACCGCAAAGCTTAGTGTTAACGTGTTGTCATCAACGGTTGCAACTGCAACGCTTAATTTTAACATGTTGCCACGGTATTAACGGTTGCAAATCCAATGCTTAGTGCTAACGTGTTGCAATTAACGGTTATAACTACAACGCTTAGTTTTAACGTGTTTTAACGTGTTGACATGGTTTTAATGGTTGCAAATGCAAGGCTTAGTGTTTACGTGTTGTCATTAACGGTTTTAACTGCAACGCTTAGTTTTAACGTGTTGCCATGGTATTAACGGTTGCAAATCCAATGCTTAGTGCTAACGTGTTGCAATAAACGGTTATAACTACAACGCTTAGTTTTATGGTTTTAATGGTTGCAAATGCAAAGCTTAGTGTTTACGTGTTGTCATTAACGGTTTTAACTACAACGCTTAGTTTTAACGCATTGTAACCGAAATGCTTAGTGTTAACGTGTTGTCATTAATAACGGTTGCAACTGCAACGCTTAGTTGCATTTTGACACTAACGGTTGCAACTGCAATGCTAAGTGTTAACATGTTGACATAAACGGTTGCAACGTGTTAACGTGTTGAAATTAACGTAAGCAAATGCTACACTTACTGTTATAATGTTGACACTAACGTTTGCAACTGCAACGCTTAGTTTTAACGTGTTGCCACTAACGCTTAATGTTAACGTGTTGCCATTAAAGGTTGCAACTGTAACGGTTAGTGCTTACATGTTGACACTAACGTTTGCAACTGCAACGCTTAGCTTTAACGTGTTGCCACTAACTCTTAATGTTAACGTGTTGCCATTAAAGGTTGCAACTGTAACGGTTAGTGCTTACATCTTGACACTAACGTTTGCAATTGCAACGCTTAGCTTTAACGAGTTGCCACTAACGCTTAATGTTAACGTCTTGCCATTAAAGGTTGCAACTGTAACGGTTAGTGCTTACATGTTGACAGTAACGTTTGCAACTGTTTTAACGGTTGCAAATGCAAAGCTTAGTGTTTAGGTGTTGCCATTAACGGTTTTAACTACAACGCTTAGTTTTAACGTGTTGACACGGTTTTAATGGTTGCAAATGTAAAGCTTAGTGTTTACGTGTTGTCATTAACGGTTTTAACTGCAACGCTTAGTTTTAACATATTGCCGAGGTATTAACGGTTGCAAATCCAATGCTTAGTGCTAACGTGTTGCAATTAACGGTTATAACTACAACGCTTAGTTTTAACGTGTTGACATGGTTTTAATGGTTGCAAATGCAAAGCTTAGTGTTTACGTGTTGTCATTAACGGTTGCAACTGCAACGCTTAGTGTAAACATGTTGACACTAACGGTTGCAACTGCAATGCTAAGTGTTGACATAAACGGTTGCAACGTGTTAACGTGTTGAAATTAACGTAAGCAAATGCTACACTTACTGTTATGTTATAATGTTGACACTAACGGTTGTAACTGCAACGCGTAGTTTTAACGTGTTGCCACTAACGCTTGCAACTGCAATGCTTAATGTTAACGTGTTGCCTTTAAAGGTTGCAACTGCAACGATTAGTGCTTACATGTTGACACTAACGTTTGCAACTGCAACGCTTAGCTTGAACGTGTTGCCACTAACGCTTAATGTTAACGTGTTAAAGGTTGCAACTGTAACGGTTAGTGCTTACTAACGTTTGCAACTGTTTTAACGGTTGCAAATGCAAAGCTTAGTGTTTACATGTTGCCATTAACGGTTTTAACTACAACGCTTAGTTTTAACGTGTTGACACGGTTTTAACGGTTGCAAATGCAAAGCCTAGTGTTTACGTGTTGTCATTAACGGTTTTAACTGCAACGCTTAGTTTTAACGGTTGGAAATCCATTGCTTAGTGCTAACGTGTTGCAATTAACAGTTATAACTACAACGCTTAGTTTTAACGTGTTGACATGGTTTTAATGGTTGCAAATGCAAAGCTTAGTGTTTACGTGTTGTCATTAACGGTTTTAACTGCAACGCTTAGTTTTAACGTGTTGCCACGGTATTAACGGTTGCAAATCCAATGCTTAGTGCTAACGTGTTGCAACTACAAACGGTTATAACTACAACGCTTTGTTTTAACGTGTTGACATGGTTTTAATGGTTGCAAATGCAAAGCTTAGTGTTTACGTGTTGTCATTAACGGTTTTAACTACAACGCTTAGTTTTATTAACCGAAATGCTTAGTGTTAACGTGTTGTCATTAATAACGGTTGCAACTGCAACGCTTAGTGTAAACATGTTGACACTAACGGTTGCAACTGCAATGCTAAGTGTTAACATGTTGACATAAACGGTTGCAACGTGTTAACGTGTTGAAATTAACGTAAGCAAATGCTACACTTACTGTTATAATGTTGACACTAACGGTTGTAACTGCAACGCTTAGTTTTAACGTGTTGCCACTAACGCTTGCAACTGCAATGCTTAATGTTAACGTGTTGCCTTTAAAGGATGCAACTGCAACGGTTAGTGCTTACATGTTGACACTAACGTTTGCAACTGCAACGCTTAGCTTTAACGTGTTGCCACTAACGCTTAATGTTAACGTGTTGCCATTAAAGGTTGCAACTGTAACGGTTAGTGCTTACATGTTGACACTAACGTTTGCAACTGTTTTAACGGTTGCAAATGCAAAGCTTAGTGTTCACGTGTTGCCATTAACGGTTTTAACTACAACGCTTAGTTTCAACGTGTTGACACGGTTTTAACGGTTGCAAATGCAAAGCTTAGCGTTTACGTGTTGTCATTAACGGTTTTAACTGCAACGCTTAGTTTTAACATGTTGACACGGTATTAACGGTTGCAAATGCAATGCTTAGTGCTAACGTGTTGCTATTAACGGTTATAACTACAACGCTTAGTTTTAACGTGTTGACATTGTTTTAATGGTTGCAAATGTAAAGCTTAGTGTTTACGTGTTGTCATTAACGGTTGCAACTGCAACGCTTAGTTTTAACGTGTTGCCGCGGTATTAACGGTTGCAAATCCAATGCTTAGTGCTAAGTTACTGCTAACGTATTGCAATTAACGGTTTAACTACAACGCTTAGTTTTAACGTATTGACATGGTTTTAATGGTTGCAAATGCAAAGCTTAGTGTTTACGTGTTGTCATTAACGGTTTTAACTACAACGCTTAGTTTTAACGCATTGTAACCGCAATGCTTAGTGTTAACGTGTTGTCATTAACGGTTGCAACTGCAACGCTTAGTGTAAACATGTTGACACTAACGGTTGCAACTGCAATGCTAAGTGTTAACATGTTGACATAAACGGTTGCAACGTGTTAACGTGTTGAAATTAACGTAAACAAATGCTACACTTACTGTAATGTTGACACTAACGGTTGTAACTGCAACGCTTAGTTTTAACGTGTTGCCACTAACGCTTGCAACTGCAATGCTTAATGTAAAGGTTGCAACTGCAACGGTTAGTGCTTACATGTTAACACTAACGTTTGCAACTGCAACGCTTAGCTTTAACGTGTTGCCACTAACGCTTAATGTTAACGTGTTGCCATTAAAGGTTGCAACTGTAACGGTTAGTGCTTACATGTTGACACTAACGTTTGCAACTGCAACGCTTAGCTTTAACGAGTTGCCACTAACGCTTAATGTTAACGTGTTGCCATTAAAGGTTGCAAATGTAACGGTTAGTGCTGACATGTTGACACTAACGTTTGCAACTGTTTTAACGGTTGCAAATGCAAAGCTTAGTGTTTACGTGTTGCCATTAACGGTTTTAACTACAACGCTTAGTTTTAACGTGTTGACACGGTTTTAACGGTTGCAAATGCAAAGCTTAGTGTTTACGTGTTGTCATTAACGGTTTTAACTGCAACGCTTAGTTTTAACGGTTGCAAATCCATTGCTTAGGGCTAACGTGTTGCAATTAACAGTTATAACTACAACGCTTAGTTTTAACGTGTTGACATGGTTTTAATGGTTGCAAATGCAAAGCTTAGTGTTTACGTGTTGTCATTAACGGTTTTAACTGCAACGCTTAGTTTTAACGTGTTGCCACGGTATTAACGGTTGCAAATCCAATGCTTAGTGCTAACGTGTTGCAATAAACGGTTATAACTACAACGCTTAGTTTTAACGTGTTGACATGGTTAAAACCGTTTATTGCAAATGCAAAGCTTAGTGTTTACGTGTTGTCATTAACGGTTTTAACTACAACGCTTAGTTTTAACGCATTGTAACCGAAATGCTTAGTGTTAACGTGTTGTCATTAATAACGGTTGCAACTGCAACGCTTAGTGTAAACATGTTGACACTAACGGTTGCAACTGCAATGCTAAGTGTTAACATGTTGACATAAACGGTTGCAACGTGTTAACGTGTTGAAATTAACGTAAGCAAATGCTACACTTACTGTTGTAATGTTGACACTAACGGTTGTAACTGCAACGCTTAGTTTTAACGTGTTGCCACTAACGCTTGCAACTGCAATGCTTAATGTTAACATGTTGCCTTTAAAGGTTGCAACTGCAACGGTTAGTGCTTACATGTTGACACTAACGTTTGCAACTGCAACGCTTAGCTTTAACGTGTTGCCACTAACGCTTAATGTTAACGTGTTGCCATTAAAGGTTGCAAATGTAACGGTTAGTGCTTACATGTTGACACTAACGATTGCAACTGTTTTAACGGTTGCAAATGCAAAGCTTAGTGTTTACGTATTGCCATTAACGGTTTTAACTACAACGCTTAGTTTCAACGTGTTGACACGGTTTTAACGGTTGCAAATGCAAAGCTTAGTGTTTACGTGTTGTCATTAACGGTTTTAACTGCAACGCTTAGTTTTAACATGTTGCCACGGTATTAACGGTTGCAAATGCAATGCTTAGTGCTAACGTGTTGCAATTAACGGTTATAACTACAACGCTTAGTTTTAACGTGTTGACATGGTTTTAATGGTTGCAAATGTAAAGCTTAGTGTTTACGTGTTGTCATTAACGGTTGCAACTGCAACGCTTAGTTTTAACGTGTTGCCGCGGTATTAACGGTTGCAAATCCAATGCTTAGTGCTAAGTTACTGCTAACGTGTTGCAATTAACGGTTATAACTACAACGCTTAGTTTTAACGTGTTGACATGGTTTTAATGGTTGCAAATGCAAAGCTTAGTGTTTACGTGTTGTCATTAACGGTTTTAACTACAACGCTTAGTTTTAACGCATTGTAACCGCAATGCTTAGTGTTAACGTGTTGTCATTAACGGTTGCAACTGCAACGCTTAGTGTAAACATGTTGACACTAACGGTTGCAACTGCAGTGCTAAGTGTTAACATGTTGACATAAACGGTTGCAACGTGTTAACGTGTTGAAATTAACGTAAACAAATGCTACACTTACTGTAATGTTGACACTAACGGTTGTAACTGCAACGCTTAGTTTTATTGTGTTGCCACTAACGCTTGCAACTGCAATGCTTAATGTGAACGTGTTGCCTTTAAAGGTTGCAACTGCAACGGTTAGTGCTTACATGTTGACACTAACGTTTGCAACTGCAACGCTTAGCTTTAACGTGTTGCCACTAACGCTTAATGTTAACGTGTTGCCATTAAAGGTTGCAACTGTAACGGTTAGTGCTTACATGTTGACACTAACGTTTGCAATTGCAACGCTTAGCTTTAACGAGTTGCCACTAACGCTTAATGTTAACGTGTTGCCATTAAAGGTTGCAACTGTAACGGTTAGTGCTGACATGTTGACACTAACGTTTGCAACTGTTTAAACGGTTGCAAATGCAAAGCTTATTGTTTACGTGTTGTCATTAACGGTTTTAACTACAACGCTTTAACGTGTTGCAACGTGTTAACGTGTTGAAATTAACGTAAACAAATGCTACACTTACTGTAATGTTGACACTAACGGTTGTAACTGCAACGCTTAGTTTTAACGTGTTGCCACTAACGCTTGCAACTGCAATGCTTAATGTTAACGTGTTGCCTTTAAAGGTTGCAACTGCAACGGTTAATGCTTACATGTTGACACTAACGTTTGCAACTGCAACGCTTGGCTTTAACGTGTTGCCACTAACGCTTAATGTTAACGTCTTGCCATTAAAGGTTGCAACTGTAACGGTTAGTGCTTACATGTTGACAGTAACGTTTGCAACTGTTTTAACGGTTGCAAATGCAAAGCTTAGTGTTTAGGTGTTGCCTTTAACGGTTTTAACTACAACGCTTAGTTTTAACGTGTTGACACGGTTTTAATGGTTGCAAATGCAAAGCTTAGTGTTTACATGTTGTCATTAACGGTTGCAACTGCAACGCTTAGTGTAAACATGTTGACACTAACGGTTGCAACTGCAATGCTAAGTGTTGACATAAACGGTTGCAACGTGTTAACGTGTTGAAATTAACGTAAGCAAATGCTACACTTACACTATGTTATAATGTTGACACTAACGGTTGTAACTGCAACGCTTAGTTTTAACGTGTTGCCACTAACGCTTGCAACTGCAATGCTTAATGTTAACGTGTTGCCTTTAAAGGTTGCAACTGCAACGGTTAGTGCTTACATGTTGACACTAACGTTTGCAACTGCAACGCTTAGCTTTAACGTGTTGCCACTAACGCTTAATGTTAACGTGTTGCCATTAAAGGTTGCAACAGTAACGGTGAGTGCTTACATGTTGACACTAACGTTTGCAACTGTTTTAACGGTTGCAAATGCAAAGCTTAGTGTTTGCGTGTTGCCATTAACGGTTTTAACTACAACGCTTAGTTTCAACGTGTTGACACGGTTTTAACGGTTGCAAATGCAAAGCTTAGTGTTTACGTGTTGTCATTAACGGTTTTAACTGCAACGCTTAGTTTTAACATGTTGACACGGTATCAACGGTTGCAAATGCAATGCTTAGTGCTAACGTGTTGCAATTAACGGTTATAACTACAACGCTTAGTTTTAACGTGTTGACATGGTTTTAATGGTTGCAAATGTAAAGCTTAGTGTTTACGTGTTGTCATTAACGGTTGCAACTGCAACGCTTAGTTTTAACGTGTTGCCGCGGTATTAACGGTTGCAAATCCAATGCTTAGTGCTAAGTTACTGCTAACGTGTTTCAATTAACGGTTTAACTACAACGCTTAGTTTTAACGTATTGACATGGTTTTAATGGTTGCAAATGCAAAGCTTAGTGTTTACGTGTTGTCATTAACGGTTTTAACTACAACGCTTAGTTTTAACGCATTGTAACCGCAATGCTTAGTGTTAACGTGTTGTCATTAACGGTTGCAACTGCAACGCTTAGTGTAAACATGTTGACACTAACGGTTGCAACTGCAATGCTAAGTGTTAACATGTTGACATAAACGGTTGCAACGTGTTAACGTGTTGAAATTAACGTAAACAAATGCTACACTTACTGTAATGTTGACACTAACGGTTGTAACTGCAACGCTTAGTTTTAACGTGTTGCCACTAACGCTTGCAACTGCAATGCTTAATGTAAAGGTTGCAACTGCAACGGTTAGTGCTTACATGTTAACACTAACGTTTGCAACTGCAACGCTTAGCTTTAACGTGTTGCCACTAACGCTTAATGTTAACGTGTTGCCATTAAAGGTTGCAACTGTAACGGTTAGTGCTTACATGTTGACACTAACGTTTGCAACTGCAACGCTTAGCTTTAACGAGTTGCCACTAACGCTTAATGTTAACGTGTTGCCATTAAAGGTTGCAAATGTAACGGTTAGTGCTGACATGTTGACACTAACGTTTGCAACTGTTTTAACGGTTGCAAATGCAAAGCTTAGTGTTTACGTGTTGCCATTAACGGTTTTAACTACAACGCTTAGTTTTAACGTGTTGACACGGTTTTAACGGTTGCAAATGCAAAGCTTAGTGTTTACGTGTTGTCATTAACGGTTGCAACTGCAACGCTTAGTTTTAACGTGTTGCCGCGGTATTAACGGTTGCAAATCCAATGCTTAGTGCTAAGTTACTGCTAACGTGTTGCAATTAACGGTTATAACTACAACGCTTAGTTTTAACGTGTTGACATGGTTTTAATGGTTGCAAATGCAAAGCTTAGTGTTTACGTGTTGTCATTAACGGTTTTAACTACAACGCTTAGTTTTAACGCATTGTAACCGCAATGCTTAGTGTTAACGTGTTGTCATTAACGGTTGCAACTGCAACGCTTAGTGTAAACATGTTGACACTAACGGTTGCAACTGCAGTGCTAAGTGTTAACATGTTGACATAAACGGTTGCAACGTGTTAACGTGTTGAAATTAACGTAAACAAATGCTACACTTACTGTAATGTTGACACTAACGGTTGTAACTGCAACGCTTAGTTTTATTGTGTTGCCACTAACGTGTTGCCACTAACGCTTAATGTTAACGTGTTGCCATTAAAGGTTGCAACTGTAACGGTTAGTGCTTACATGTTGACACTAACGTTTGCAATTGCAACGCTTAGCTTTAACGAGTTGCCACTAACGCTTAATGTTAACGTGTTGCCATTAAAGGTTGCAACTGTAACGGTTAGTGCTGACATGTTGACACTAACGTTTGCAACTGTTTAAACGGTTGCAAATGCAAAGCTTATTGTTTACGTGTTGTCATTAACGGTTTTAACTACAACGCTTAGTTTTAACGCATTGTAACCGCAATGCTTAGTGTTAACGTGTTGTCATTAACGGTTGCAACTGCAACGCTTAGTGTAAACATGTTGACACTAACGGTTGCAACTGCAGTGCTAAGTGTTAACATGTTGACATAAACGGTTGCAACGTGTTAACGTGTTGAAATTAACGTAAACAAATGCTACACTTACTGTAATGTTGACACTAACGGTTGTAACTGCAACGCTTAGTTTTAACGTGTTGCCACTAACGCTTGCAACTGCAATGCTTAATGTTAACGTGTTGCCTTTAAAGGTTGCAACTGCAACGGTTAATGCTTACATGTTGACACTAACGTTTGCAACTGCAACGCTTGGCTTTAACGTGTTGCCACTAACGCTTAATGTTAACGTCTTGCCATTAAAGGTTGCAACTGTAACGGTTAGTGCTTACATGTTGACAGTAACGTTTGCAACTGTTTTAACGGTTGCAAATGCAAAGCTTAGTGTTTAGGTGTTGCCTTTAACGGTTTTAACTACAACGCTTAGTTTTAACGTGTTGACACGGTTTTAACGGTTGCAAATGCAAAGCTTAGTGTTTACGTGTTGTCATTAACGGTTTTAACTGCAACGCTTAGTTTTAACATGTTGCCGAGGTATTAACGGTTGCAAATCCAATGCTTAGTGCTAACGTGTTGCAATTAACGGTTATAACTACAACGCTTAGTTTTAACGTGTTGACATGGTTTTAATGGTTGCAAATGCAAAGCTTAGTGTTTACGTGTTGTCATTAACGGTTGCAACTGCAACGCTTAGTGTAAACATGTTGACACTAACGGTTGTAACTGCAACGCTTAGTTTTAACGTGTTGCCACTAACGCTTGCAACTGCAATGCTTAATGTTAACGTGTTGCCTTTAAAGGTTGCAACTGCAACGGTTAGTGCTTACATGTTAACACTAACGTTTGCAACTGCAACGCTTAGCTTTAACGTGTTGCCACTAACGCTTAATGTTAACGTGTTGCCATTAAAGGTTGCAACTGTAACGGTTAGTGCTTACATGTTGACACTAACGTTTGCAACTGCAACGCTTAGCTTTAACGAGTTGCCACTAACGCTTAATGTTAACGTATTGCCATTAAAGGTTGCAAATGCAACGGTTAGTGCTGACATGTTGACACTAACGTAACGGTTGCAAATGTTTACGTGTTGCCATTAACGGTTTTAACTACAACGCTTAGTTTTAACGTGTTGACACGGTTTTAACGGTTGCAAATGCAAAGCTTAGTGTTTGCGTGTTGTCATTAACGGTTTTAACTGCAACGCTTAGTTTTAACGGTTGCAAATCCATTGCTTAGTGCTAACGTGTTGCAATTAACAGTTATAACTACAACGCTTAGTTTTAACGTGTTGACACGGTTTTAACGGTTGCAAATGCAAAGCTTAGTGTTTACGTGTTGTCATTAACGGTTTTAACTGCAACGCTTAGTTTTAACATGTTGCCGAGGTATTAACGGTTGCAAATCCAATGCTTAGTGCTAACGTGTTGCAATTAACGGTTATAACTACAACGCTTAGTTTTAACGTGTTGACATGGTTTTAATGGTTGCAAATGCAAAGCTTAGTGTTTACGTGTTGTCATTAACGGTTGCAACTGCAACGCTTAGTGTAAACATGTTGACACTAACGGTTGCAACTGCAATGCTAAGTGTTGACATAAACGGTTGCAACGTGTTAACGTGTTGAAATTAACGTAAGCAAATGCTACACTTACTGTTATGTTATAATGTTGACACTAACGGTTGTAACTGCAACGCTTAGTTTTAACGAGTTGCTTAATGTTAACGTGTTGCCTTTAAAGTTTGCAACTGCAACGGTTAGTGCTTACATGTTGACACTAACGTTTGCAACTGCAACGCTTAGCTTTAACGTGTTGCCACTAACGCTTAATGTTAACGTGTTGCCATTAAAGGTTGCAACTGTAACGGTTAGTGCTTACATGTTGACACTAACGTTTGCAACGGTTTTAACTGCAACTCTTCTTAGTCTTAACAGTTGCAATCCATTGCTTAGTGCTAACGTGTTGCAATTAACAGTTATAACTACAACGCTTAGTTTTAACGTGTTGACATGGTTTTAATGGTTGCAAATGCAAAGCTTAGTGTTTACGTGTTGTCATTAATGGTTTTAACTGCAACGCTTAGTTTTAACGTGTTACCACGGTATTAACGGTTGCAAATCCAATGCTTAGTGCTAACGTGTTGCAATAAACGGTTATAACTACAACGCTTAGTTTTAACGTGTTGACATGGTTTTAATGGTTGCAAATGCAAAGCTTAGTGTTTACGTGTTGTCATTAACGATTTTTACTACAACGCTTAGTTTTAACGCATTGTAACCGCAATGCTTAGTGTTAACGTGTTGTCATTAACGGTTGCAACTGCAGCGCTTAGTGTAAACATGTTGACACTAACGGTTGCAACTGCAATGCTAAGTGTTAACATGTTGACATAAACGGTTGCAACGCGTTAACGTGTTGAAATTAACGTAAGCAAATGCTACACTTACTGTTATAATGTTGACACTAACGCTTGCAACTGCAATGCTTAATGTTAACGTGTTGCCTTTAAAGGTTGCAACTGCAACGGTTAGTGCTTACATGTTGACACTAACGTTTGCAACTGCAACGCTTAGCTTTAACGTGTTGCCACTAACGCTTAATGTTAACGTGTTGCCATTAAAGGTTGCAACTGTAACGGTTAGAGCTTACATGTTGACACTAACGTTTGCAATTGCAACGCTTAGCTTTACCGAGTTGCCACTAACGCTTAATGTTAACGTGTTGCCATTAAAGGTTGCAACTGTAACGGTTAGTGCTGACATGTTGACACTAACGTTTGCAACTGTTTTAACGGTTGCAAATGCAAAGCTTAGTGTTTACGTGTTGCCATTAACGGTTTTAACTACAACGCTTAGTTTTAACGTGTTGACACGGTTTTAACGGTTGCAAATGCAAAGCTTAGTGTTTACGTGTTGTCATTAACGGTTTTAACTGCAACGCTTAGTTTTAACATGTTGCCACGGTATTAACGGTTGCAAATCCATTGCTTAGTGCTAACGTGTTGCAATTAACAGTTATAACTACAACGCTTAGTTTTAACGTGTTGACATGGTTTTAATGGTTGCAAATGCAAAGCTTAGTGTTTACGTGTTGTCATTTACGGTTTTAACTACAACGCTTAGTTTTAACGCATTGTAACCGCAATGCTTAGTGTTAACGTGTTGTCATTAACGGTTGCAACTGCAACGCTTAGTGTAAACATGTTGACACTAACGGTTGCAACTGCAATGCTAAGTGTTAACATGTTGACATAAACGGTTGCAACGTGTTAACGTGTTGAAATTAACGTAAACAAATGCTACACTTACTGTAATGTTGACACTAACGGTTGTAACTGCAACGCTTAGTTTTAACGTGTTGCCACTAACGCTTGCAACTGCAATGCTTAATGTTAACGTGTTGCCTTTAAAGGTTGCAACTGCAACGGTTAATGCTTACATGTTGACACTAACGTTTGCAACTGCAACGCTTAGCTTAAACGTGTTGCCACTAACGCTTAATGTTAACGTCTTGCCATTAAAGGTTGCAACTGTAACGGTTAGTGCTTACATGTTGACAGTAACGTTTGCAACTGTTTTAACGGTTGCAAATGCAAAGCTTAGTGTTTACGTGTTGCCATTAACGGTTTTAACTGCAACGCTTAGTTTTAACGTGTTGTCATTAACGGTTTTAACTGCAACGCTTAGTTTTAACGTGTTGCCACGGTATTAACGGTTGCAAATCCAATGCTTAGTGCTAACGTGTTGCTATAAACGGTTATAACTACAACGCTTAGTTTTAACGTTTTGACATGGTTTTAATGGTTGCAAATGCAAAGCTTAGTGTTTACGTGTTGTCATTAACGGTTTTAACTACAACGCTTAGTTTAAACGCATTGTAACCGAAATGCTTAGTGTTAACGTGTTGTCATTAATAACGGTTGCAACTGCAACGCTTAGTGTAAACATGTTGACACTAACGGTTGCAACTGCAATGCTAAGTGTTAACATGTTGACATAAACGGTTGCAACGTGTTAACGTGTTGAAATTAACGTAAGCAAATGCTACACTTACTGTTATAATGTTGACACTAACGGTTGTAAATGCAACGCTTAGTTTTAACGTGTTGCCACTAACGCTTGCAACTGCAATGCTTAATGTTAACGTGTTGCCTTTAAAGGTTGCAACTGCAACGGTTAGTGCTTACATGTTGACACTAACGTTTGCAACTGCAACGCTTAGCTTTAACGTGTTGCCACTAACGCTTAATGTTAACGTGTTGCCATTAAAGGTTGCAACTGTAACGGTTAGTGCTTACATGTTGACACTAACGTTTGCAACTGTTTTAACGGTTGCAAATGCAAAGCTTAGTGTTTACGTGTGGCCATTAACGGTTTTAACTACAACGCTTAGTTTCAACGTGTTGACACGGTTTAAACGGTTGCAAATGCAAACCTTAGTGTTTACGTGTTGTCATTAACGGTTTTAACTGCAACGCTTAGTTTTAACATGTTGCCACGGTATTAACGGTTTCAAATGCAATGCTTAGTGCTAACGTGTTGCAATTAACGGTTATAACTACAACGCTTAGTTTTAACGTGTTGACATGGTTTTAATGGTTGCGAATGCAAAGCTTAGTGTTTACGTGTTGTCATTAACGGTTTTAACGCTTAGTTTTAACGCATTGTAACCGCAATGCTTAGTGTTAACGTGTTGTCATTAACGGTTGCAACTGCAACGCTTAGTGTAAACATGTTGACACTAACGTTTGCAACTGCAATGCTAAGTGTTAACATGTTGACATAAACTGTTGCAACGTGTTAACGTGTTGAAATTAACGTAAGCAAATGCTACACTTACTGTAATGTTGACACTAACGCTTGCAACTGCAATGCTTAATGTTAACGTGTTGCCTTTAAAGGTTGCAACTGCAACGGTTAGTGCTTACATGTTGACACTAACGTTTGCAACTGCAACGCTTAGCTTTAACGTGTTGCCACTAACGCTTAATGTTAACGTCTTGCCATTAAAGGTTGCAACTGTAACGGTTAGTGCTTACATGTTGACACTAACGTTTGCAACTGTTTTAACGGTTGCAAATGCAAAGCTTAGTGTTTACGTGTTGTCATTAACTTTTTTAACTACAACGCTTAGTTTTCACGCATTGTAACCGCAATGCTTAGTGTTAACGTGTTGTCATTAACGGTTGCAACTGCAACGCTTAGTGTAAACATGTTGACACTAACGGTTGCAACTGCAATGCTAAGTGTTAACATGTTGACATAAACGGTTGCAACGTGTTAACGTGTTGAAATTAACGTAAGCAAATGCTACACTTACTGTTATAATGTTGACACTAACGGTTGTAACTGCAACGCTTAGTTTTAACGTGTTGCCACTAACGCTTGCAACTGCAATGCTTAATGTTAACGTGTTGCCTTTAAAGGTTGCAACTGCAACGGTTAGAGCTTACATGTTGACACTAACGTTTGCAACTGCAACGCTTAGCTTTAACGTGTTGCCACTAACGCTTAATGTTAACGTGTTGCCATTAAAGGTTGCAACTGTAACGGTTAGTGCTTACATGTTGACACTAACGTTTGCAACTGCAACGCTTAGCTTTAACGAGTTGCCACTAACGCTTAATGTTAACGTGTTGCCATTAAAGGTTGCAACTGTAACGGTTAGTGCTGACATGTTGACACTAACGTTTGCAACTGTTTTAACGGTTGCAAACGCAAAGCTTAGTGTTTACGTGTTGCCATTAACGGTTTTAACTACAACGCTTAGTTTTAACGTGTTGACAAGGTTTTAATGGTTGCAAATGCAAAGCTTAGTGTTTACGTGTTGTCATTAACGGTTGTAACTGCAACGCTTAGTTTTAACGTGTTGCCACGGTATTAACGGTTGCAAATCCAATGCTTAGTGCTAACGTGTTGCAATAAACGGTTATAACTACAACGCTTAGTTTTAACATGTTGACATGGTTTTAATGGTTGCAAATGCAAAGCTTAGTGTTTACGTGTTGTCATTAACGGTTTTAACTACAACGCTTAGTTTTAACGCATTGTAACCGAAATGCTTAGTGTTAACGTGTTGTCATAAATAACGGTTGCAACTGCAACGCTTAGTGTAAACATGTTGACACTAACGGTTGCAACTGCAATGCTAAGTGTTAACATGTTGACATAAACGGTTGCAACGTGTTAACGTGTTGAAATTAACGTAAGCAAATGCTACACTTACTGTTATAATGTTGACACTAACGGTTGTAACTGCAACGCTTAGTTTTAACGTGTTGCCACTAACGCTTGCAACTGCAATGCTTAATGTTAACGTGTTGCCTTTAAAGGTTGCAACTGCAACGGTTAGTGCTTACATGTTGACACTAACGTCTGCAACTGTAACGCTTAGCTTTAACGTGTTGCCACTAACGCTTAATGTTAACGTGTTGTCATTAAAGGTTGCAACTGTAACGGTTAGTGCTTACATGTTGACACTAACGTTTGCAACTGTTTTAACGGTTGCAAATGCAAAGCTTAGTGTTAACGTGTTGCCATTAACGGTTTTAACTACAACGCTTAGTTTCAAGGTGTTGACACGGTTTTAACGGTTGCAAATGCAAAGCTTAGTGTTTATGTGTTGTCATTAACGGTTTTAACTGCAACGCTTAGTTTTAACATGTTGCCACGGTATTAACGGTTGCAAATGCAATGCTTAGTGCTAACGTGTTGCAATTAACGGTTATAACTACAACGCTTAGTTTTAACGTGTTGACATGGTTTTAATGGTTGCAAATGTAAAGCTTAGTGTTTACGTGTTGTCATTAACGGTTGCAACTGCAACGCTTAGTTTTAACGTGTTGCCGCGGTATTAACGGTTGCAAATCCAATGCTTAGTGCTAAGTTACTGCTAACGTGTTGCAATTAACGGTTATAACTACAACGCTTAGTTTTAACGTGTTCACATGGTTTTAATGGTTGCAAATGAAAAGCTTAGTGTTTACGTGTTGTCATTAACGGTTTTAACTACAACGCTTAGTTTTAACGCATTGTAACCGAAATGCTTAGTGTTAACGTGTTGTCATTAATAACGGTTGCAACTGCAACGCTTAGTGTAAACATGTTGACACTAACGGTTGCAACTGCAATGCTAAGTGTTAACATGTTGACATAAACGGTTGCAACGTGTTAACGTGTTGAAATTAACGTAAGCAAATGCTACACTTACTGTTATAATGTTGACACTAACGGTTGTAAATGCAACGCTTAGTTTTAACGTGTTGCCACTAACGCTTGTAACTGCAATGCTTAATGTTAACGTGTTGCCTTTAAAGGTTGCAACTGCAACGGTTAGTGCTTACATGTTGACACTAACGTTTGCAACTGCAACGCTTAGCTTTAACGTGTTGCCACTAACGCTTAATGTTAACGTGTTGCCATTAAAGGTTGCAACTGTAACGGTTAGTGCTTACATGTTGACACGAACGTTTGCAACTGTTTTAACGGTTGCAAATGCAAAGCTTAGTGTTTACGTGTGGCCATTAACGGTTTTAACTACAACGCTTAGTTTCAACGTGTTGACACGGTTTAAACGGTTGCAAATGCAAACCTTAGTGTTTACGTGTTGTCATTAACGGTTTTAACTGCAACGCTTAGTTTTAACATGTTGCCACGGTATTAACGGTTTCAAATGCAATGCTTAGTGCTAACGTGTTGCAATTAACGGTTATAACTACAACGCTTAGTTTTAACGTGTTTACATGGTTTTAATGGTTGCGAATGCAAAGCTTAGTGTTTACGTGTTGTCATTAACGGTTTTAACGCTTAGTTTTAACGCATTGTAACCGCAATGCTTAGTGTTAACGTGTTGTCATTAACGGTTGCAACTGCAAACGCTTAGTGTAAACATGTTGACACTAACGGTTGCAACTGCAATGCTAAGTGTTAACATGTTGACATAAACGGTTGCAACGTGTTAACGTGTTGAAATTAACGTAAGCAAATGCTACACTTACTGTAATGTTGACACTAACGCTTGCAACTGCAATGCTTAATGTTAACGTGTTGCCTTTAAAGGTTGCAACTGCAACGGTTAGTGCTTACATGTTGACACTAACGTTTGCAACTGCAACGCTTAGCTTTAACGTGTTGCCACTAACGCTTAATGTTAACGTGTTGCCATTAAAGGTTGCAACTGTAACGGTTAGTGCTTACATGTTGACACTAACGTTTGCAACTGTTTTAACGGTTGCAAATGCAAAGCTTAGTGTTTACGTGTTGTCATTAACTTTTTTAACTACAACGCTTAGTTTTCACGCATTGTAACCGCAATGCTTAGTGTTAACGTGTTGTCATTAACGGTTGCAACTGCAACGCTTAGTGTAAACATGTTGACACTAACGGTTGCAACTGCAATGCTAAGTGTTACCATGTTGACATAAACGGTTGCAACGTGTTAACGTGTTGAAATTAACGTAAGCAAATGCTATACTTACTGTTATAATGTTGACAATAACGGTTGTAACTGCAACGCTTAGTTTTAACGTGTTGCCAAGCGTTAGCTTGCAACTGCAATGCTTAATGTTAACGTGTTGCCTTTAAAGGTTGCAACTGCAACGGTTAGTGCTTACATGTTGACACTAACGTTTGCAACTGCAACGCTTAGCTTTAACGTGTTGCCACTAACGCTTAATGTTAACGTCTTGCCATTAAAGGTTGCAACTGTAACGGTTAGTGCTTACATGTTGACACTAACGTTTGCAACTGCAACGCTTAGCTTTAACGTGTTGCCACTAACGCTTAATGTTAACGTGTCGCCATTAAAGGTTGCAACTGTAACGGTTGGTGCTTACATGTTGACACTAACGTTTGCAACTGTTTTAACGGTTGCAAATGCAAAGCTTAGTGTTTACGTGTTGCCATTAACGGTTTTAACTACAACGCTTAGTTTTAACGTGTTGACACGGTTTTAACGGTTGCAAATACAAAGCTTAGTGTTTACGTGTTGTCATTAACGGTTTTAACTGCAACGCTTAGTTTTAACGTGTTGCCACGGTATTAACGGTTGCAAATCCAATGCTTAGTGCTAACGTGTTGCAATAAACAGTTATAACTACAACGCTTAGTTTTAACGTGTTAAACATGTTGACACTAACGGTTGCAACTGTAATGCTAAGTGTTAACATGTTGACATAAACGGTTGCAACGTGTGTTGTCATTAATAACGGTTGCAACTGCAACGCTTAGTGTAAACATGTTGACACTAACGGTTGCAACTGCAATGCTAAGTGTTAACATGTTGACATAAACGGTTGCAACGTGTTAACGTGTTGAAATTAACGTAAGCAAATGCTACACTTTCTGTTATAATGTTGACACTAACGGTTGTAACTGCAACGCTTAGTTTTAACGTGTTGCCACTAACTCTTGCAACTGCAATGCTTAATGTTAACGTGTTGCCTTTAAAGGTTGCAACTGCAACGGTTAGAGCTTACATGTTGACACTAACGTTTGCAACTGCAACGCTTAGCTTTAACGTGTTGCCACTAACGCTTAATGTTAACGCGTTGCCATTAAAGGTTGCAACTGTAACGGTTAGTGCTTACATGTTGACACTAACGTTTGCAACTGCAACGCTTAGCTTTAACGAGTTGCCACTAACGCTTAATGTTAACGTGTTGCCATTAAAGGTTGCAACTGTAACGGTTAGTGCTGACATGTTGACACTAACGTTTGCAACTGTTTTAACGGTTGCAAACGCAAAGCTTAGTGTTTACGTGTTGTCATTAACGGTTTTAACTACAACGCTTAGTTTTAACGTGTTGACACGGTTTTAACGGTTGCAAATGCAAAGCTTAGTGTTTACGTGTTGTCATTAACGGTTTTAACTGCAACGCTTAGTTTTAACATGTTGCCACGGTATTAACGGTTGCAAATCCATTGCTTAGTGCTAACGTGTTGCAATAAACAGTTATAACTACAACGCTTAGTTTTAACGTGTTGACATGGTTTTAATGGTTGCAAATGCAAAGCTTAGTGTTTACGTGTTGTCATTAACGGTTGTAACTGCAACGCTTAGTTTTAACGTGTTGCCACGGTATTAACGGTTGCAAATCCAATGCTTAGTGCTAACGTGTTGCAATAAACGGTTATAACTACAACGCTTAGTTTTAACATGTTGACATGGTTTTAATGGTTGCAAATGCAAAGCTTAGTGTTTACGTGTTGTCATTAACGGTTTTAACTACAACGCTTAGTTTTAACGCATTGTAACCGAAATGCTTAGTGTTAACGTGTTGTCATTAATAACGGTTGCAACTGCAACGCTTAGTGTAAACATGTTGACACTAACGGCTGCAACTGCAATGCTAAGTGTTAACATGTTGACATAAACGGTTGCAACGTGTTAACGTGTTGAAATTAACGTAAGCAAATGCTACACTTACTGTAATAATGTTGACACTAACGGTTGTAACTGCAACGCTTAGTTTTAACGTGTTGCCACTAACGCTTGCAACTGCAATGCTTAATGTTAACGTGTTGCCTTTAAAGGTTGCAACTGCAACGGTTAGTGCTTACATGTTGACACTAACGTCTGCAACTGTAACGCTTAGCTTTAACGTGTTGCCACTAACGCTTAATGTTAACGTGTTGTCATTAAAGGTTGCAACTGTAACGGTTAGTGCTTACATGTTGACACTAACGTTTGCAACTGTTTTAACGGTTGCAAATGCAAAGCTTAGTGTTTACGTGTTGCCATTAACGGTTTTAACTACAACGCTTAGTTTCAAGGTGTTGACACGGTTTTAACGGTTGCAAATGCAAAGCTTAGTGTTTATGTGTTGTCATTAACGGTTTTAACTGCAACGCTTAGTTTTAACATGTTGCCACGGTATTAACGGTTGCAAATGCAATGCTTAGTGCTAACGTGTTGCAATTAACGGTTATAACTACAACGCTTAGTTTTAACGTGTTGACATGGTTTTAATGGTTGCAAATGTAAAGCTTAGTGTTTACGTGTTGTCATTAACGGTTGCAACTGCAACGCTTAGTTTTAACGTGTTGCCGCGGTATTAACGGTTGCAAATCCAATGCTTAGTGCAAATGTAAAGCTTAGTGTTTACGTGTTGCAATTAACGGTTATAACTACAACGCTTAGTTTTAACGTGTTGACATGGTTTTAATGGTTGCAAATGCAAAGCTTAGTGTTTACGTGTTGTCATTAACGGTTTTAACTACAACGCTTAGTCTTAACGCATTGTAACCGCAATGCTTAGTGTTAACGTGTTGTCATTAACGGTTGCAACTGCAACGCTTAGTGTAAACATGTTGACACTAACGGTTGCAACTGTAATGCTAAGTGTTAACATGTTGACATAAACGGTTGCAACGCGTTAACGTGTTGAAATTAACGTAAACAAATGCTACACTTACTGTAATGTTGACACTAACGGTTGTAACAGCAACGCTTAGTTTTAACGTGTTGCCACTAACGCTTGCAACTGCAATGCTTAGCTTTAACGTGTTGCCTTTAAAGGTTGCAACTGCAACGGTTAATGCTTACATGTTGACACTAACGTTTGCAACTGCAACGCTTAGCTTTAACGTGTTGCCACTAAGGCTTAATGTTAACGTCTTGCCATTAAAGGTTGCAACTGTAACGGTTAGTGCTTACATGTTGACAGTAACGTTTGCAACTGTTTTAACGGTTACAAATGCAAAGCTTAGTGTTTACGTGTTGCCATTAACGGTTTTAACTACAACGCTTAGTTTTAACGTGTTGACACGGTTTTAATGGTTGCAAATGTAAAGCTTAGTGTTTACGTGTTGTCATAACGGTTTTAACTGCAACGCTTAGTTTTAACATGTTGCCACGGTATTAACGGTTGCAAATCCAATGCTTAGTGCTAACGTGTTGCAATTAACGGTTATAACAACAACGCTTAGTTTTAACGTGTTGACATGGTTTTAATGGTTGCAAATGCAAAGCTTAGTGTTTACGTGTTATCATTAACGGTTGCAACTGCAACGCTTAGTGTAAACATGTTGACACTAACGGTTGCAACTGCAATGCTAAGTGTTGACGTAAACGGTTGCAACGTGTTAACGTGTTGAAATTAACGTAAGCAAATGCTACACTTACTGTTATAATGTTGACACTAACGGTTGTAACGGCAACGCTTAGTTTTAACGCATTGTAACCGCAATGCTTAGTGTTAACGTGTTGTCATTAACGGTTGCAACTGCAACGCTTAGTGTAAACATGTTGACACTAACGGTTGCAACTGCAATGCTAAGTGTTAACATGTTGACATACATTGTAAACGGTTGCAACGTGTTGAAATTAACGTAAGCAAATGCTACACTTACTGTAATGTTGACACTTACGGTTGTAACTGTAACGCTTAGTTTTAACGTGTTGCCACTAACGCTTGCAACTGCAATGCTTAATGTTGCCTTTAAAGGTTGCAACTGCAACGGTTAATGCTTACATGTTGACACTAACGTTTGCAACTGCAACGCTTAGCTTTAACGTGTTGCCACTAACGCTTAATGTTAACGTCTTGCCATTAAAGGTTGCAACTGTAACGGTTAGTGCTTACATGTTGACACTAACGTTTGCAACTGTTTTAACGGTTGCAAATGCAAAGCTTAGTGTTTACGTGTTGCCATTAACGGTTTTAACTACAACGCTTAGTTTTAACTTGTTGATACGGTTTTAATGGTTGCAAATGTAAAGCTTAGTGTTTACGTGTTGTCATTAACGGTTTTAACTGCAACGCTTAGTTTTAACATGTTGCCACGGTATTAACGGTTGCAAATCCATTGCTTAGTGCTAACGTGTTGCAATTAACAGTTATAACTACAACGCTTAGTTTTAACGTGTTGACATGGTTTTAATGGTTGCAAATGCAAAGCTTAGTGTTTACGTGTTGTCATTAACGGTTTTAACTACAACGCTTAGTTTTAACGCATTGTAACCGCAATGCTTAGTGTTAACGTGTTGTCATTAACGGTTGCAACTGCAACGCTTAGTGTAAACATGTTGACACTAACGGTTGCAACTGCAATGTTAACATGTTGACATAAACGGTTGCAACGTGTTAACGTGTTGAAATTAACGTAAGCAAATGCTACACTTACTGTAATGTTGACACTAACGCTTGCAACTGCAATGCTTAATGTTAACGTGTTGCCTTTAAGGGTTGCAACTGCAACGGTTAGTGCTTACATGTTGACACTAACGTTTGCAACTGCAACGCTTAGCTTTAACGTGTTGCCACTAACGCTTAATGTTAACGTCTTGCCATTAAAGGTTGCAACTGTAACGGTTAGTGCTTACATGTTGACACTAACGTTTGCAACTGTTTTAACGGTTGCAAATGCAAAGCTTAGTGTTTACGTGTTGCCATTAACGGTTTAAACTACAACGTTTGCAACTGTTTTAACATGTTGCCACGGTTGCAAATCCAATGCTTAGTGCTAACGTGTTGCAATTAACGGTTATAAATACAACGCTTAGTTTTAACGTGTTGACATGGTTTTAATGGTTCCAAATGCAAAGCTTAGTGTTTACGTGTTGTCATTAACTTTTTTAACTACAACGCTTAGTTTTCACGCATTGTAACCGCAATGCTTAGTGTTAACGTGTTGTATATATATCGTGTTGTCATTAACGCTTAGTGTAAACATGTTGACACTAACGGTTGCAACTGCAATGCTAAGTGTTAACATGTTGACATAAACGGTTGCATCGTGTTAACGTGTTGAAATTAACGTAAGCAAATGCTACACTTACTGTTATAATGTTGACACTAACGGTTGTAACTGCAACGCTTAGTTTTAACGTGTTGCCACTAACGCTTGCAACTGCGACGTTAATGTTAACGTGTTGCCTTTAAAGGTTGCAACTGCAACGGTTAGTGCTTACATGTTGACACTAACGTTTGCAACTGCAACGCTTAGCTTTAACGTGTTGCCACTAACGCTTAATGTTAACGTCTTGCCATTAAAGGTTGCAACTGTAACGGTTAGTGCTTACATGTTGACACTAACGTTTGCAACTGTTTTAACGGTTGCAAATGCAAAGCTTAGTGTTTACGTGTTGTCATTAACTTTTTTAACTACAACGCTTAGTCTTCACGCATTGTAACCGCAATGCTTAGTGTTAACGTGTTGTCATTAACGGTTGCAACTGCAACGCTTAGTGTAAACATGTTGACACTAACGGTTGCAACTGCAATGCTAAGTGTTAACATGTTGACATAAACGGTTGCAACGTGTTAACGTGTTGAAATTAACGTAAGCAAATGCTACACTTACTGTTATAATGTTGACACTAACGGTTGTAACTGCAACGCTTAGTTTAAACGTGTTGCCACTAACGCTTGCAACTGCAATGCTTAATGTTAACGTGTTGCCTTTAAAGGTTGCAACTGCAACGGTTAGAGCTTACATGTTGACACTAACGTTTGCAACTGTAACGCTTAGCTTTAACGTGTTGCCACTAACGCTTAATGTTAACGTGTTGCCATTAAAGGTTGCAACTGTAACGGTTAGTGCTTACATGTTGACACTAACGTTTGCAACTGCAACGCTTAGCTTTAACGAGTTGCCACTAACGCTTAATGTTAACGTGTTGCCATAAAAGGTTGCAACTGTAACGGTTAGTGCTGACATGTTGACACTAACGTTTGCAACTGTTTTAACGGTTGCAAACGCAAAGCTTAGTGTTTACGTGTTGCCATTAACGGTTTTAACTACAACGCTTAGTTTTAACGTGTTGACACTGTTTTAACGGTTGCAAATGCAAAGCTTAGTGTTTACGTGTTGTCATTAACGGTTTTAACTGCAACGCTTAGTTTTAACATGTTGCCACGGTATTAACGGTTGCAAATCCATTGCTTAGTGCTAACGTGTTGCAATAAACAGTTATAACTACAACGCTTAGTTTTAACGTGTTGACATGGTTTTAATGGTTGCAAATGCAAAGCTTAGTGTTTACGTGTTGTCATTAACGGTTGTAACTGCAACGCTTAGTTTTAACGTGTTGCCACGGTATTAACGGTTGCAAATCCAATGCTTAGTGCTAACGTGTTGCAATAAACGGTTATAACTACAACGCTTAGTTTTAACATGTTGACATGGTTTTAATGGTTGCAAATGCAAAGCTTAGTGTTTACGTGTTGTCATTAACGGTTTTAACTACAACGCTTAGTTTTAACGCATTGTAACCGAAATGCTTAGTGTTAACGTGTTGTCATTAATAACGGTTGCAACTGCAACGCTTAGTGTAAACATGTTGACACTAACGGTTGCAACTGCAATGCTAAGTGTTAACATGTTGACATAAACGGTTGCAACGTGTTAACGTGTTGAAATTAACGTAAGCAAACTTACTGTTATAATGTTGACACTAACGGTTGTAACTGCAACGCTTAGTTTTAACGTGTTGCCACTAACGGTTGCAACTGCAACGCTTAGTGTAAACATGTTGACACTAACGGTTGCAACTGCAATGCTAAGTGTTAACATGTTGACATAAACGGTTGCAACGTGTTAACGTGTTGAAATTAACGTAAGCAAACGCTACACTTACTGTTATAATGTTGACACTAACGGTTGTAACTGCAACGCTTAGTTTTAACGTGTTGCCACTAACGCTTGCAACTGCAATGCTTAATGTTAACGTGTTGCCTTTAAAGGTTGCTACTGCAACGGTTAGTGCTTACATGTTGACACTAACGTCTGCAACTGTAACGCTTAGCTTTAACGTGTTGCCACTAACGCTTAATGTTAACGTGTTGTAATTAAAGGTTGCAACTGTAACGGTTAGTGCTTACATGTTGACACTAACGTTTGCAACTGTTTTAACGGTTGCAAATGCAAAGCTTAGTGTTTACGTTTAACGGTTTTAACTACAACGCTTAGTTTCAAGGTGTTGACACGGTTTTAACGGTTGCAAATGCAAAGCTTAGTGTTTATGTGTTGTCATTAACGGTTTTAACTGCAACGCTTAGTTTTAACATGTTGCCACGGTATTAACGGTTGCAAATGCAATGCTTAGTGCTAACGTGTTGCAATTAACGGTTATAACTACAACGCTTAGTTTTAACGTGTTGACATGGTTTTAATGGTTGCAAATGTAAAGCTTAGTGTTTACGTGTTGTCATTAACGGTTGCAACTGCAACGCTTAGTTTTAACGTGTTGCCGCGGTATTAACGGTTGCAAATCCAATGCTTAGTGCTAAGTTACTGCTAACTTGTTGCAATTAACGGTTATAACTACAACGCTTAGTTTTAACGTGTTGACATGGTTTTAATGGTTGCAAATGCAAAGCTTAGTGTTTACGTGTTGTCATTAACGGTTTTAACTACAACGCTTAGTTTTAACGCATTGTAACCGCAATGCTTAGTGTTAACGTGTTGTCATTAACGGTTGCAACTGCAACGCTTAGTTTAAACATGTTGACACTAACGGTTGCTACTGCAATGCTAAGTGTTAACATGTTGACATAAACGGTTGCAACGTGTTAACGTGTTGAAATTAACGTAAACAAATGCTACACTTACTGTAATGTTGACACTAACGGTTGTAACTGCAACGCTTAGTTTTAACGTGTTGCCACTAACGCTTGCAACTGCAATGCTTAATGTTAACGTGTTGCCTTTAAAGGTTGCAACTGCAACGGTTAGTGCTTACATGTTGACACTAACGTTTGCAACTGCAACGCTTAGCTTTAACGTGTTGCCACTAACGCTTAATGTTAACGTGTTGCCATTAAAGGTTGCAACTGTAACAGTTAGTGCTTACATGTTGACACTAACGTTTGCAATTGCAACGCTTAGCTTTAACGAGTTGCCACTAACGCTTAATGTTAACGTGTTGACACGGTTTTAATGGTTGCAAATGTAAAGCTTAGTGTTTACGTGTTGTCATTAACGGTTTTAACTGCAACGCTTAGTTTTAACATGTTGCCGAGGTATTAACGGTTGCAAATCCAATGCTTAGTGCTAACGTGTTGCAATTAACGGTTATAACTACAACGCTTAGTTTTAACGTGTTGACATGGTTTTAATGGTTGCAAATGCAAAGCTTAGTGTTTACGTGTTGTCATTAACGGTTGCAACTGCAACGCTTAGTGTAAACATGTTGACACTAACGGTTGCAACTGCAATGCTAAGTGTTGACATAAACGGTTGCAACGTGTTAACGTGTTGAAATTAACGTAAGCAAATGCTACACTTACTGTTATGTTATAATGTTGACACTAACGGTTGTAACTGCAACGCTTAGTTTTAACGAGTTGCCACTAACGCTTGCAACTGCAATGCTTAATGTTAACGTGTTGCCTTTAAAGGTTGCAACTGCAATGGTTAGTGCTTACATGTTGACACTAACGTTTGCAACTGCAATGCTTAGCTTTAACGTGTTGCCACTAACGCTTAATGTTAACGTGTTGCCATTAAAGGTTGCAACTGTAACGGTTACTGCTTACATGTTGACACTAACGTTTGCAACTGCAACGCTTAGCTTTAACGTGTTGCCACTAACGCTTAATGTTAACGTGTCGCCATTAAAGGTTGCAACTGTAACGGTTAGTGCTTACATGTTGACACTAACGTTTGCAACTGTTTTAACGGTTGCAAATGCAAAGCTTAGTGTTTACGTGTTGCCATTAACGGTTTTAACTGCAACGCTTAGTTTTAACAGTTGCAATCCATTGCTTAGTGCTAACGTGTTGCAATTAACAGTTATAACTACAACGCTTAGTTTTAACGTGTTGACATGGTTTTAATGGTTGCAAATGCAAAGCTTAGTGTTTACGTGTTGTCATTAACGGTTTTAACTGCAACGCTTAGTTTTAACGTGTTGCCACGGTATTAACGGTTGCAAATCCAATGCTTAGTGCTAACGTGTTGCAATAAACGGTTATAACTACAACGCTTAGTTTTAACGTGTTGACATGGTTTTAATGGTAGCAAATGCAAAGCTTAGTGTTTACGTGTTGTCATTAACGATTTTAACTACAACGCTTAATTTTAACGCATTGTAACCGCAATGCTTAGTGTTAACGTGTTGTCATTAACGGTTGCAACTGCAACGCTTAGTGTAAACATGTTGACACTAACGGTTGCAACTGCAATGCTAAGTGTTAACATGTTGACATAAACGGTTGCAACGTGTTAACGTGTTGAAATTAACGTAAGCAAATGCTACACTTACTGTTATAATGTTGACACTAACGCTTGCAACTGCAATGCTTAATGTTAACGTGTTGCCTTTAAAGGTTGCAAATGCAACGGTTAGTGCTTACATGTTGACACTAACGTTTGCAACAGCAACGCTTAGCTTTAACGTGTTGCCACTAACGCTTAATGTTAACGTGTTGCCATTAAAGGTTGCAACTGTAACGGTTAGAGCTTACATGTTGACACTAACGTTTGCAATTGCAACGCTTAGCTTTAACGAGTTGCCACTAACGCTTAATGTTAACGTGTTGCCATTAAAGGTTGCAACTGTAACGGTTAGTGCTGACATGTTGACACTAACGTTTGCAACTGTTTTAACGGTTGCAAATGCAAAGCTTAGTGTTTACGTGTTGCCATTAACGGTTTTAACTACAACGCTTAGTTTTAACGTGTTGACACGGTTTTAACGGTTGCAAATGCAAAGCTTAGTGTTTACGTGTTGTCATTAACGGTTTTAACTGCAACGCTTAGTTTTAACATGTTGCCACGGTATTAACGGTTGCAAATCCATTGCTTAGTGCTAACGTGTTGCAATTAACAGTTATAACTACAACGCTTAGTTTTAACGTGTTGACATGGTTTTAATGGTTGCAAATGTAAAGCTTAGTGTTTACGTGTTGTCATTAACGGTTGCAACTGCAACGCTTAGTTTTAACGTGTTGCCGCGGTATTAACGGTTGCAAATCCAATGCTTAGTGCTAAGTTACTGCTAACGTGTTGCAATTAACGGTTATAACTACAACGCTTAGTTTTAACGTGTTGACATGGTTTTAATGGTTGCAAATGCAAAGCTTAGTGTTTACGTGTTGTCATTAACGGTTTTAACTACAACGCTTAGTCTTAACGCATTGTAACCGCAATGCTTAGTGTTAACGTGTTGTCATTAACGGTTGCAACTGCAACGCTTAGTGTAAACATGTTGACACTAACGGTTGCAACTGTAATGCTAAGTGTTAACATGTTGACATAAACGGTTGCAACGCGTTAACGTGTTGAAATTAACGTAAACAAATGCTACACTTACTGTAATGTTGACACTAACGGTTGTAACAGCAACGCTTAGTTTTAACGTGTTGCCACTAACGCTTGCAACTGCAATGCTTAGCTTTAACGTGTTGCCTTTAAAGGTTGCAACTGCAACGGTTAATGCTTACATGTTGACACTAACGTTTGCAACTGCAACGCTTAGCTTTAACGTGTTGCCACTAAGGCTTAATGTTAACGTCTTGCCATTAAAGGTTGCAACTGTAACGGTTAGTGCTTACATGTTGACAGTAACGTTTGCAACTGTTTTAACGGTTACAAATGCAAAGCTTAGTGTTTACGTGTTGCCATTAACGGTTTTAACTACAACGCTTAGTTTTAACGTGTTGACACGGTTTTAATGGTTGCAAATGTAAAGCTTAGTGTTTACGTGTTGTCATAACGGTTTTAACTGCAACGCTTAGTTTTAACATGTTGCCACGGTATTAACGGTTGCAAATCCAACGCTTAGTTTTAACGTGTTGACATGGTTTTAATGGTTGCAAATGCAAAGCTTAGTGTTTACGTGTTATCATTAACGGTTGCAACTGCAACGCTTAGTGTAAACATGTTGACACTAACGGTTGCAACTGCAATGCTAAGTGTTGACGTAAACGGTTGCAACGTGTTAACGTGTTGAAATTAACGTAAGCAAATGCTACACTTACTGTTATAATGTTGACACTAACGGTTGTAACGGCAACGCTTAGTTTTAACGCATTGTAAACGCAATGCTTAGTGTTAACGTGTTGTCATTAACGGTTGCAACTGCAACGCTTAGTGTAAACATGTTGACACTAACGGTTGCAACTGCAATGCTAAGTGTTAACATGTTGACATACATTGTAAACGGTTGCAACGTGTTGAAATTAACGTAAGCAAATGCTACACTTACTGTAATGTTGACACTAACGGTTGTAACTGTAACGCTTAGTTTTAACGTGTTGCCACTAACGCTTGCAACTGCAATGCTTAATGTTGCCTTTAAAGGTTGCAACTGCAACGGTTAATGCTTACATGTTGACACTAACGTTTGCAACTGCAACGCTTAGCTTTAACGTGTTGCCACTAACGCTTAATGTTAACGTCTTGCCATTAAAGGTTGCAACTGTAACGGTTAGTGCTTACATGTTGACACTAACGTTTGCAACTGTTTTAACGGTTGCAAATGCAAAGCTTAGTGTTTACGTGTTGCCATTAACGGTTTTAACTACAACGCTTAGTTTTAACTTGTTGATACGGTTTTAATGGTTGCAAATGTAAAGCTTAGTGTTTACGTGTTGTCATTAACGGTTTTAACTGCAACGCTTAGTTTTAACATGTTGCCACGGTATTAACGGTTGCAAATCCATTGCTTAGTGCTAACGTGTTGCAATTAACAGTTATAACTACAACGCTTAGTTTTAACGTGTTGACATGGTTTTAATGGTTGCAAATGCAAAGCTTAGTGTTTACGTGTTGTCATTAACGGTTTTAACTACAACGCTTAGTTTTAACGCATTGTAACCGCAATGCTTAGTGTTAACGTGTTGTCATTAACGGTTGTAACTGCAACGCTTAGTGTAAACATGTTGACACTAACGGTTGCAACTGCAATGCTAAGTGTTAACATGTTGACATAAACGGTTGCAACGTGTTAACGTGTTGAAATTAACGTAAGCAAATGCTACACTTACTGTAATGTTGACACTAACGCTTGCAACTGCAATGCTTAATGTTAACGTGTTGCCTTTAAGGGTTGCAACTGCAACGGTTAGTGCTTACATGTTGACACTAACGTTTGCAACTGCAACGCTTAGCTTTAACGTGTTGCCACTAACGCTTAATGTTAACGTCTTGCCATTAAAGGTTGCAACTGTAACGGTTAGTGCTTACATGTTGACACTAACGTTTGCAACTGTTTTAACGGTTGCAAATGCAAAGCTTAGTGTTTACGTGTTGCCATTAACGGTTTTAACTACAACACTTAGTTTTAACATGTTGCCACGGTTGCAAATCCAATGCTTAGTGCTAACGTGTTGCAATTAACGGTTATAAATACAACGCTTAGTTTTAACGTGTTGACATGGTTTTAATGGTTCCAAATGCAAAGCTTAGTGTTTACGTGTTGTCATTAACTTTTTTAACTACAACGCTTAGTTTTCACGCATTGTAACCGCAATGCTTAGTGTTAACTTGTTGTATATATATCGTGTTGTCATTAACGCTTAGTGTAAACATGTTGACACTAACGGTTGCAACTGCAATGCTAAGTGTTAACATGTTGACATAAACGGTTGCATCGTGTTAACGTGTTGAAATTAACGTAAGCAAATGCTACACTTACTGTTATAATGTTGACACTAACGGTTGTAACTGCAACGCTTAGTTTTAACGTGTTGCCACTAACGCTTGCAACTGCGACGTTAATGTTAACGTGTTGCCTTTAAAGGTTGCAACTGCAACGGTTAGTGCTTACATGTTGACACTAACGTTTGCAACTGCAACGCTTAGCTTTAACGTGTTGCCACTAACGCTTAATGTTAACGTCTTGCCATTAAAGGTTGCAACTGTAACGGTTAGTGCTTACATGTTGACACTAACGTTTGCAACTGTTTTAACGGTTGCAAATGCAAAGCTTAGTGTTTACGTGTTGTCATTAACTTTTTTAACTACAACGCTTAGTTTTCACGCATTGTAACCGCAATGCTTAGTGTTAACGTGTTGTCATTAACGGTTGCAACTGCAACGCTTAGTGTAAACATGTTGACACTAACGGTTGCAACTGCAATGCTAAGTGTTAACATGTTGACATAAACGGTTGCAACGTGTTAACGTGTTGAAATTAACGTAAGCAAATGCTACACTTACTGTTATAATGTTGACACTAACGGTTGTAACTGCAACGCTTAGTTTTAACGTGTTGCCACTTACGCTTGCAACTGCAATGCTTAATGTTAACGTGTTGCCTTTAAAGGTTGCAACTGCAACGGTTAGAGCTTACATGTTGACACTAACGTTTGCAACTGCAACGCTTAGCTTTAACGTGTTGCCACTAACGCTTAATGTTAACGTGTTGCCATTAAAGGTTGCAACTGTAACGGTTAGTGCTTACATGTTGACACTAACGTTTGCAACTGCAACGCTTAGCTTTAACGAGTTGCCACTAACGCTTAATGTTAACGTGTTGCCATTAAAGGTTGCAACTGTAACGGTTAGTGCTGACATGTTGACACTAACGTTTGCAACTGTTTTAACGGTTGCAAACGCAAAGCTTAGTGTTTACGTGTTGCCATTAACGGTTTTAACTACAACGCTTAGTTTTAACGTGTTGACACTGTTTTAACGGTTGCAAATGCAAAGCTTAGTGTTTACGTGTTGTCATTAACGGTTTTAACTGCAACGCTTAGTTTTAACATGTTGCCACGGTATTAACGGTTGCAAATCCATTGCTTAGTGCTAACGTGTTGCAATAAACAGTTATAACTACAACGCTTAGTTTTAACGTGTTGACATGGTTTTAATGGTTGCAAATGCAAAGCTTAGTGTTTACGTGTTGTCATTAACGGTTGTAACTGCAACGCTTAGTTTTAACGTGTTGCCACGGTATTAACGGTTGCAAATCCAATGCTTAGTGCTAACGTGTTGCAATAAACGGTTATAACTACAACGCTTAGTTTTAACATGTTGACATGGTTTTAATGGTTGCAAATGCAAAGCTTAGTGTTTACGTGTTGTCATTAACGGTTTTAACTACAACGCTTAGTTTTAACGCATTGTAACCGAAATGCTTAGTGTTAACGTGTTGTCATTAATAACGGTTGCAACTGCAACGCTTAGTGTAAACATGTTGACACTAACGGTTGCAACTGCAATGCTAAGTGTTAACATGTTGACATAAACGGTTGCAACGTGTTAACGTGTTGAAATTAACGTAAGCAAATGCTACACTTACTGTTATAATGTTGACACTAACGGTTGTAACTGCAACGCTTAGTTTTAACGTGTTGCCACTAACGCTTGCAACTGCAATGCTTAATGTTAACGTGTTGCCTTTAAAGGTTGCTACTGCAACGGTTAGTGCTTACATGTTGACACTAACGTCTGCAACTGTAACGCTTAGCTTTAACGTGTTGCCACTAACGCTTAATGTTAACGTGTTGTCATTAAAGGTTGCAACTGTAACGGTTAGTGCTTACATGTTGACACTAACGTTTGCAACTGTTTTAACGGTTGCAAATGCAAAGCTTAGTGTTTACGTTTAACGGTTTTAACTACAACGCTTAGTTTCAAGGTGTTGACACGGTTTTAACGGTTGCAAATGCAAAGCTTAGTGTTTATGTGTTGTCATTAACGGTTTTAACTGCAACGCTTAGTTTTAACATGTTGCCACGGTATTAACGGTTGCAAATGCAATGCTTAGTGCTAACGTGTTGCAATTAACGGTTATAACTACAACGCTTAGTTTTAACGTGTTGACATGGTTTTAATGGTTGCAAATGTAAAGCTTAGTGTTTACGTGTTGTCATTAACGGTTGCAACTGCAACGCTTAGTTTTAACGTGTTGCCGCGGTATTAACGGTTGCAAATCCAATGCTTAGTGCTAAGTTACTGCTAACGTGTTGCAATTAACGGTTATAACTACAACGCTTAGTTTTAACGTGTTGACATGGTTTTAATGGTTGCAAATGCAAAGCTTAGTGTTTACGTGTTGTCATTAACGGTTTTAACTGCAACGCTTAGTTTTAACGCATTGTAACCGCAATGCTTAGTGTTAACGTGTTGTCATTAACGGTTGCAACTGCAACGCTTAGTTTAAACATGTTGACACTAACGGTTGCAACTGCAATGCTAAGTGTTAACATATTGACATAAACGGTTGCAACGTGTTAACGTGTTGAAATTAACGTAAACAAATGCTACACTTACTGTAATGTTGACACTAACGGTTGTAACTGCAACGCTTAGTTTTAACGTGTTGCCACTAACGCTTGCAACTGCAATGCTTAATGTTAACGTGTTGCCTTTAAAGGTTGCAACTGCAACGGTTAGTGCTTACATGTTGACACTAACGTTTGCAACTGCAACGCTTAGCTTTAACGTGTTGCCACTAACGCTTAATGTTAACGTGTTGCCATTAAAGGTTGCAACTGTAACAGTTAGTGCTTACATGTTGACACTAACGTTTGCAATTG
The DNA here is from genome assembly GCA_964017185.1 of Rugalucina vietnamica. Lineage (NCBI taxonomy): Eukaryota > Metazoa > Mollusca > Bivalvia > Lucinida > Lucinidae > Rugalucina > Rugalucina vietnamica. The sequence goes on from OZ024870.1 coordinate 48,840,439, forward strand.
CAACGCTTAGCTTTAACGAGTTGCCACTAACGCTTAATGTTAACGTGTTGCCATTAAAGGTTGCAACTGTAACGGTTAGTGCTGACATGTTGACACTAACGTTTGCAACTGTTTTAACGGTTGCAAATGCAAAGCTTAGTGTTTACGTGTTGCCATTAACGGTTTTAACTACAACGCTTAGTTTTAACGTGTTGACACGGTTTTAATGGTTGCAAATGTAAAGCTTAGTGTTTACGTGTTGTCATTAACGGTTTTAACTGCAACGCTTAGTTTTAACATGTTGCCGAGGTATTAACGGTTGCAAATCCAATGCTTAGTGCTAACGTGTTGCAATTAACGGTTATAACTACAACGCTTAGTTTTAACGTGTTGACATGGTTTTAATGGTTGCAAATGCAAAGCTTAGTGTTTACGTGTTGTCATTAACGGTTGCAACTGCAACGCTTAGTGTAAACATGTTGACACTAACGGTTGCAACTGCAATGCTAAGTGTTGACATAAACGGTTGCAACGTGTTAACGTGTTGAAATTAACGTAAGCAAATGCTACACTTACTGTTATGTTATAATGTTGACACTAACGGTTGTAACTGCAACGCTTAGTTTTAACGAGTTGCCACTAACGCTTGCAACTGCAATGCTTAATGTTAACGTGTTGCCTTTAAAGGTTGCAACTGCAACGGTTAGTGCTTACATGTTGACACTAACGTTTGCAACTGCAACGCTTAGCTTTAACGTGTTGCCACTAACGCTTAATGTTAACGTGTTGCCATTAAAGGTTGCAACTGTAACGGTTACTGCTTACATGTTGACACTAACGTTTGCAACTGCAACGCTTAGCTTTAACGTGTTGCCACTAACGCTTAATGTTAACGTGTCGCCATTAAAGGTTGCAACTGTAACGGTTAGTGCTTACATGTTGACACTAACGTTTGCAACTGTTTTAACGGTTGCAAATGCAAAGCTTAGTGTTTACGTGTTGCCATTAACGGTTTTAACTGCAACGCTTAGTTTTAACAGTTGCAATCCATTGCTTAGTGCTAACGTGTTGCAATTAACAGTTATAACTACAACGCTTAGTTTTAACGTGTTGACATGGTTTTAATGGTTGCAAATGCAAAGCTTAGTGTTTACGTGTTGTCATTAACGGTTTTAACTGCAACGCTTAGTTTTAACGTGTTGCCACGGTATTAACGGTTGCAAATCCAATGCTTAGTGCTAACGTGTTGCTATAAACGGTTATAACTACAACGCTTAGTTTTAACGTGTTGACATGGTTTTAATGGTTGCAAATGCAAAGCTTAGTGTTTACGTGTTGTCATTAACGATTTTAACTACAACGCTTAATTTTAACGCATTGTAACCGCAATGCTTAGTGTTAACGTGTTGTCATTAACGGTTGCAACTGCAACGCTTAGTGTAAACATGTTGACACTAACGGTTGCAACTGCAATGCTAAGTGTTAACATGTTGACATAAACGGTTGCAACGTGTTAACGTGTTGAAATTAACGTAAGCAAATGCTACACTTACTGTTATAATGTTGACACTAACGCTTGCAACTGCAATGCTTAATGTTAACGTGTTGCCTTTAAAGGTTGCAAATGCAACGGTTAGTGCTTACATGTTGACACTAACGTTTGCAACAGCAACGCTTAGCTTTAACGTGTTGCCACTAACGCTTAATGTTAACGTGTTGCCATTAAAGGTTGCAACTGTAACGGTTAGAGCTTACATGTTGACACTAACGTTTGCAATTGCAACGCTTAGCTTTAACGAGTTGCCACTAACGCTTAATGTTAACGTGTTGCCATTAAAGGTTGCAACTGTAACGGTTAGTGCTGACATGTTGACACTAACGTTTGCAACTGTTTTAACGGTTGCAAATGCAAAGCTTAGTGTTTACGTGTTGCCATTAACGGTTTTAACTACAACGCTTAGTTTTAACGTGTTGACACGGTTTTAACGGTTGCAAATGCAAAGCTTAGTGTTTACGTGTTGTCATTAACGGTTTTAACTGCAACGCTTAGTTTTAACATGTTGCCACGGTATTAACGGTTGCAAATCCATTGCTTAGTGCTAACGTGTTGCAATTAACAGTTATAACTACAACGCTTAGTTTTAACGTGTTGACATGGTTTTAATGGTTGCAAATGCAAAGCTTAGTGTTTACGTGTTGTCATTAACGGTTTTAACTACAACGCTTAGTTTTAACGCATTGTAACCGCAATGCTTATTAGTGTTAACGTGTTGTCATTAACGGTTGCAACTGCAACGCTTAGTGTAAACATGTTGACACTAACGGTTGCAACTGCAATGCTAAGTGTTAACATGTTGACATAAACGGTTGCAACGTGTTAACGTGTTGAAATTAACGTAAACAAATGCTACACTTACTGTAATGTTGACACTAACGGTTGTAACTGCAACGCTTAGTTTTAACGTGTTGCCACTAACGCTTGCAACTGCAATGCTTAATGTTAACGTGTTGTCTTTAAAGGTTGCAACTGCAACGGTTAATGCTTACATGCTGACACTAACGTTTGCAACTGCAACGCTTAGCTTAAACGTGTTGCCACTAACGCTTAATGTTAACGTCTTGCCATTAAAGGTTGCAACTGTAACGGTTAGTGCTTACATGTTGACAGTAACGTTTGCAACTGTTTTAACGGTTGCAAATGCAAAGCTTAGTGTTTACGTGTTGCCATTAACGGTTTTAACTACAACGCTTAGTTTTAACGTGTTGACATGGTTTTAATGGTTGCAAATGTAAAGCTTAGTGTTTACGTGTTGTCATTAACGGTTTTAACTGCAACGCTTAGTTTTAACATGTTGCCGAGGTATTAACGGTTGCAAATCCAATGCTTAGTGCTAACGTGTTGCAATTAACGGTTGTAACTACAACGCTTAGTTTTAACGTGTTGACATGGTTTTAATGGTTGCAAATGCAAAGCTTAGTGTTTACGTGTTGTCATTAACGGTTGCAACTGCAACGCTTAATGTAAATATGTTGACACTAACGGTTGCAACTGCAATGCTAAGTGTTGACATAAACGGCTGCAACGTGTTAACGTGTTGAAATTAACGTAAGCAAATGCTACACTTACTGTTATGTTATAATGTTGACACTAACGGTTGTAACTGCAACGATTAGTTTTAACGTGTTGCCACTAACGCTTGCAACTGCAATGCTTAATGTTATCGTGTTGCCTTTAAAGGTTGCAACTGCAACGGTTAGTGCTTACATGTTGACACTAACGTTTGCAACTGCAACGCTTAGCTTTAACGTGTTGCCACTAACGCTTAATGTTAACGTGTTGCCATTAAAGGTTGCAACTGTAACGGTTAGTGCTTACATGTTGACACTAACGTTTGCAACTGCAACGCTTAGCTTTAACGTGTTGCCACTAACGCTTAATGTTAACGTGTCGCCATTAAAGGTTGCAACTGTAACGGTTAGTGCTGACATGTTGACACTAACGTTTGCAACTGTTTTAACGGTTGCAAATGCAAAGCTTAGTGTTTACGTGTTGCCATTAACGGTTTTAACTACAACGCTTAGTTTTAACGTGTTGACACGGTTTTAACGGTTGCAAATGCAAAGCTTAGTGTTTACGTGTTGTCATTAACGGTTTTAACTGCAACGCTTAGTTTTAACGGTTGCAAATCCATTGCTTAGTGCTAACGTGTTATAACTACAACGCTGAGTTTTAACGTGTTGACATGGTTTTAATGGTTGCAAATGCAAAGCTTAGTGTTTACGTGTTGTCATTAACGGTTTTAACTGCAACGCTTAGTTTTAACGTGTTGCCACGGTATTAACGGTTGCAAATCCAATGCTTAGTGCTAACGTGTTGCTATAAACGGTTATAACTACAACGCTTAGTTTTAACGTGTTGACATGGTTTTAATGGTTGCAAATGCAAAGCTTAGTGTTTACGTGTTGTCATTAACGGTTTTAACTACAACGCTTAGTTTAAACGCATTGTAACCGAAATGCTTAGTGTTAACGTGTTGTCATTAATAACGGTTGCAACTGCAACGCTTAGTGTAAACATGTTGACACTAACGGTTGCAACTGCAATGCTAAGTGTTAACATGTTGACATAAACGGTTGCAACGTGTTAACGTGTTGAAATTAACGTAAGCAAATGCTACACTTACTGTTATAATGTTGACACTAACGGTTGTAAATGCAACGCTTAGTTTTAACGTGTTGCCACTAACGCTTGCAACTGCAATGCTTAATGTTAACGTGTTGCCTTTAAAGGTTGCAACTGCAACGGTTAGTGCTTACATGTTGACACTAACGTTTGCAACTGCAACGCTTAGCTTTTACGTGTTGCCACTAACGCTTAATGTTAACGTGTTGCCATTAAAGGTTGCAACTGTAACGGTTAGTGCTTACATGTTGACACTAACGTTTGCAACTGTTTTAACGGTTGCAAATGCAAAGCTTAGTGTTTACGTGTGGCCATTAACGGTTTTAACTACAACGCTTAGTTTCAACGTGTTGACACGGTTTAAACGGTTGCAAATGCAAACCTTAGTGTTTACGTGTTGTCATTAACGGTTTTAACTGCAACGCTTAGTTTTAACATGTTGCCACGGTATTAACGGTTTCAAATGCAGTGCTTAGTGCTAACGTGTTGCAATTAACGGTTATAACTACAACGCTTAGTTTTAACGTGTTGACATGGTTTTAATGGTTGCGAATGCAAAGCTTAGTGTTTACGTGTTGTCATTAACGGTTTTAACGCTTAGTTTTAACGCATTGTAACCGCAATGCTTAGTGTTAACGTGTTGTCATTAACGGTTGCAACTGCAACGCTTAGTGTAAACATGTTGACACTAACGGTTGCAACTGCAATGCTAAGTGTTAACATGTTGACATAAACTGTTGCAACGTGTTAACGTGTTGAAATTAACGTAAGCAAATGCTACACTTACTGTAATGTTGACACTAACGCTTGCAACTGCAATGCTTAATGTTAACGTGTTGCCTTTAAAGGTTGCAACTGCAACGGTTAGTGCTTACATGTTGACACTAACGTTTGCAACTGCAACGCTTAGCTTTAACGTGTTGCCACTAACGCTTACTGTTAACGTCTTGCCATTAAAGGTTGCAACTGTAACGGTATTGCCACGGTAACAACGCTTAGTTTTAACGTGTTGACATGGTTTTAATGGTTGCAAATGTAAAGCTTAGTGTTTACGTGTTGTCATTAACGGTTGCAACTGCAACGCTTAGTTTTAACGTGTTGCCGCGGTATTAACGGTTGCAAATCCAATGCTTAGTGCTAAGTTACTGCTAACGTGTTGCAATTAACGGTTAGTTTTAACGTGTTGACATGGTTTTAATGGTTGCAAATGCAAAGCTTAGTGTTTACGTGTTGTCATTAACGGTTTTAACTACAACGCTTATTTTTAACGCATTGTAACCGCAATGCTTAGTGTTAACGTGTTGTCATTAACGGTTGCAACTGCAACGCTTAGTGTAAACATGTTGACACTAACGGTTGCAACTGCAGTGCTAAGTGTTAACATGTTGACATAAACGGTTGCAACGTGTTAACGTGTTGAAATTAACGTAAACAAATGCTACACTTTCTGTAATGTTGACACTAACGGTTGTAACTGCAACGCTTAGTTTTAACGTGTTGCCACTAACGCTTGCAACTGCAATGCTTAATGTTAACGTGTTGCCTTTAAAGGTTGCAACTGCAACGGTTAATGCTTACATGTTGACACTAACGTTTGCAACTGCAACGCTTAGCTTTAACGTGTTGCCACTAACGCTTAATGTTAACGTCTTGCCATTAAAGGTTGCAACTGTAACGGTTAGTGCTTACATGTTGACAGTAACGTTTGCAACTGTTTTAACGGTTGCAAATGCAAAGCTTAGTGTTTACGTGTTGCCATTAACGGTTTTAACTACAACGCTTAGTTTTAACGTGTTGACACGGTTTTAATGGTTGCAAATGTAAAGCTTAGTGTTTACGTGTTGTCATTAACGGTTTTAACTGCAACGCTTAGTTTTAACATGTTGCCGAGGTATTAACGGTTGCAAATCCAATGCTTAGTGCTAACGTGTTGCAATTAACGGTTATAACTACAACGCTTAGTTTTAACGTGTTGACATGGTTTTAATAGTTGCAAATGCAAAGCTTAGTGTTTACGTGTTGTCATTAACGGTTGCAACTGCAACGCTTAGTGTAAACATGTTGACACTAACGGTTGCAACTGCAATGCTAAGTGTTGACATAAACGGTTGCAACGTGTTAACGTGTTGAAATTAACGTAAGCAAATGCTACACTTACTGTTATGTTATAATGTTGACACTAACGGTTGTAACTGCAACGCTTAGTTTTAACGTGTTGCCACTAACGCTTGCAACTGCAATGCTTAATGTTAACGTGTTGCCTTTAAAGGTTGCAACTGCAACGGTTAGTGCTTACATGTTGACACTAACGTTTGCAACTGCAACGCTTAGCTTTAACGTGTTGCCACTAACGCTTAATGTTAACGTGTTGCCATTAAAGGTTGCAACTGTAACGGTTAGTGCTTACATGTTGACACTAACGTTTGCAAATGCAAACCTTAGTGTTTACGTGTTGTCATTAACGGTTTTAACTGCAACGCTTAGTTTTAACATGTTGCCACGGTATTAACGGTTGCTAATGCAATGCTTAGTGCTAACGTGTTGCAATTAACGGTTATAACTACAACGCTTAGTTTTAACGTGTTGACATGGTTTTAATGGTTGCAAATGTAAAGTTTAGTGTTTACGTGTTGTCATTAACGGTTGCAACTGCAACGCTTAGTTTTAACGTGTTGCCGCGGTATTAACGGTTGCAAATCCAATGCTTAGTGCTAAGTTACTGCTAACGTGTTGCAATTAACGGTTATAACTACAACGCTTAGTTTTAACGTGTTGACATGGTTTTAATGGTTGCAAATGCAAAGCTTAGTGTTTACGTGTTGTCATTAACGGTTTTAACTACAACGCTTAGTTTTAACGCATTGTAACCGCAATGCTTAGTGTTAACGTGTTGTCATTAACGGTTGCAACTGCAACGCTTAGTGTAAACATGTTGACACTAACGGTTGCAACTGCAATGCTAAGTGTTAACATGTTGACATAAACGGTTGCAACGTGTTAACGTGTTGAAATTAACGTAAACAAATGCTACACTTACTGTAATGTTGACACTAACGGTTGTAACTGCAACGCTTAGTTTTAACGTGTTGCCACTAACGCTTGCAACTGCAATGCTTAATGTTAACGTGTTGCCTTTAAAAGTTGCAACTGCAACGGTTAGTGCTTACATGTTGACACTAACGTTTGCAACTGCAACGCTTAGCTTTAACGTGTTGCCACTAACGCTTAATGTTAACGTGTTGCCATTAAAGGTTGCAACTGTAACGGTTAGTGCTTACATGTTGAACTAACGTTTGCAATTGCAACGCTTAGCTTTAACGAGTTGCCACTAACGCTTAATGTTAACATGTTGCCATTAAAGGTTGCAACTGTAACGGTTAGTGCTTACATGTTGACACTAACGTTTGCAACTGTTTTAACGGTTGCAAATGCAAAGCTTAGTGTTTACGTGTTGCCATTAACGGTTTTAACTACAACGCTTAGTTTCAACGTGTTGACACGGTTTTAACGGTTGCAAATGCAAACCTTAGTGTTTACGTGTTGTCATTAACGGTTTTAACTGCAACGCTTAGTTTTAACATGTTGCCACGGTATTAACGGTTGCAAATGCAATGCTTAGTGCTAACGTGTTGCAATTAACGGTTATAACTACAACGCTTAGTTTTAACGTGTTGACATGGTTTTAATGGTTGCGAATGCAAAGCTTAGTGTTTACGTGTTGTCATTAACGGTTTTAACGCTTAGTTTTAACGCATTGTAACCGCAATGCTTAGTGTTAACGTGTTGTCATTAACGGTTGCAACTGCAACGCTTATTGTAAACATGTTGACACTAACGGTTGCAACGTGTTAACGTATTGAAATTAACGTAAGCAAATGCTACACTTACTGTAATGTTGACACTAACGCTTGCAACTGCAATGCTTAATGTTAACGTGTTGCCTTTAAAGGTTGCAACTGCAACGGTTAGTGCTTACATGTCGACACTAACGTTTGCAACTGCAACGCTTAGCTTTTACGTGTTGCCACTAACGCTTAATGTTAACGTCTTGCCATTAAAGGTTGCAACTGTAACGGTTAGTGCTTACATGTTGACACTAACGTTTGCAACTGTTTTAACGGTTGCAAATGCAAAGCTTAGTGTTTACGTGTTGCCATTAACGGTTTTAACTACAACACTTAGTTTTAACATGTTGCCACGGTTGCAAATCCAATGCTTAGTGCTAACGTGTTGCAATTAACAGTTATAACTACAACGCTTAGTTTTAACGTGTTGACATGGTTTTAATGGTTCCAAATGCAAAGCTTAGTGTTTACGTGTTGTCATTAACTTTTTTAACTACAACGCTTAGTTTTAACGCATTGTAACCGCAATGCTTAGTGTTAACGTGTTGTCATTAACGGTTGCAACTGCAACGCTTAGTGTAAACATGTTGACACTAACGGTTGCAACAGCAATGCTAAGTGTTAACATGTTGACATAAACGGTTGCAACGTGTTAACGTGTTGAAATTAACGTAAGCAAATGCTACACTTACTGTTATAATGTTGACACTAACGGTTGTAACTGCAACGCTTAGTTTTAACGTGTTGCCACTAACGCTTGCAACTGCAATGCTTAATGTTAACGTGTTGCCTTTAAAGGTTGCAACTGCAACGGTTAGTGCTTACATGTTGACACTAACGTTTGCAACTGCAACGCTTAGCTTTAACGTGTTGCCACTAACGCTTAATGTTAACGTGTTGCCATTTAAGGTTGCAACTGTAACGGTTAGTGCTTACATGTTGACACTAACGTTTGCAATTGCAACGCTTAGCTTTAACGAGTTGCCACTAACGCTTAATGTTAACGTGTTGCCATTAAAGGTTGCAACTGTAACGGTTAGTGCTGACATGTTGACACTAACGTTTGCAACTGTTTTAACGGTTGCAAATGCAAAGCTTAGTGTTTACGTGTTGCCATTAACGGTTTTAACTACAACGCTTAGTTTTAACGTGTTGACACGGTTTTAACGGTTGCAAATGCAAAGCTTAGTGTTTACGTGTTGTCATTAACGGTTTTAACTGCAACGCTAAGTTTTAACATGTTGCCACGGTATTAACGGTTGCAAATCCAATGCTTAGTGCTAACGTGTTGCAATAAACGGTTATAACTACAACGCTTAGTTTTAACGTGTTAAACATGTTGACACTAACGGTTGCAACTGTAATGCTAAGTGTTAACATGTTGACATAAACGGTTGCAACGCGTGTTGTCATTAATAACGGTTGCAACTGCAACGCTTAGTGTAAACATGTTGACACTAACGGTTGCAACTGCAATGCTAAGTGTTAACATGTTGACATAAACGGTTGCAACGTGTTAACGTGTTGAAATTAACGTAAGCAAATGCTACACTTACTGTTATAATGTTGACACTAACGGTTGTAACTGCAACGCTTAGTTTTAACGTGTTGCCACTAACGCTTGCAACTGCAATGCTTAATGTTAACGTGTTGCCTTTAAAGGTTGCAACTGCAACGGTTAGTGCTTACATGTTGACACTAACGTTTGCAACTGCAACGCTTAGCTTTAACGTGTTGCCACTAACGCTTAATGTTAACGTCTTGCCATTAAAGGTTGCAACTGTAACGGTTAGTGCTTACATGTTGACACTAACGTTTGCAACTGTTTTAACGGTTGCAAATGCAAAGCTTAGTGTTTACGTGTTGCCATTAACGGTTTTAACTACAACGCTTAGTTTCAACGTGTTGACACGGTTTTAACGGTTGCAAATGCAAAGCTTAGTGTTTACGTGTTGTCATTAACGGTTTTAACTGCAACGCTTAGTTGTAACATGTTGCCAAAATATTAACGGTTGCAAATGCAATGCTTAGTGCTAACGTGTTGCAATTAACGGTTATAACTACAACGCTTAGTTTTAACGTGTTGACATGGTTTTAATGGTTGCAAATGTAAAGCTTAGTGTTTACGTGTTGTCATTAACGGTTGCAACTGCAACGCTTAGTTTTAACGTGTTGCCGCGGTATTAACGGTTGCAAATCCAATGCTTAGTGCTAAGTTACTGCTAACGTGTTGCAATTAACGGTTTTAACTACAACGCTTAGTTTTAACGTGTTGACACGGTTTTAACGGTTGCAAATGCAAAGCTTAGTGTTTACGTGTTGTCATTAACGGTTTTAACTGCAACGCTTAGTTTTAACATGTTGCCACGGTATTAACGGTTGCAAATCCATTGCTTAGTGCTAACGTGTTGCAATTAACGGTTATAACTACAACGCTTAGTTTTAACGTGTTGACATGGTTTTAATGGTTGCGAATGCAAAGCTTAGTGTTTACGTGTTGTCATTAACGGTTTTAACGCTTAGTTTTAACGCATTGTAACCGCAATGCTTAGTGTTAACGTGTTGTCATTAACGGTTGCAACTGCAACGCTTAGTGTAAACATGTTGACACTAACGGTTGCAACTGCAATGCTAAGTGTTAACATGTTGACATAAACGGTTGCAACGTGTTAACGTGTTGAAATTAACGTAAGCAAATGCTACACTTACTGTAATGTTGACACTAACGCTTGCAACTGCAATGCTTAATGTTAACGTGTTGCCTTTAAAGGTTGCAACTGCAACGGTCAGTGCTTACATGTTGACACTAACGTTTGCAACTGCAACGCTTAGCTTTAACGTGTTGCCACTAACGCTTAATGTTAACGTGTTGCCATTAAAGGTTGCAACTGTAACGGTTAGTGCTTACATGTTGACACTAACGTTTGCAACTGTTTTAACGGTTGCAAATGCAAAGCGTAGTGTTTACGTGTTGTCATTAACGGTTTTAACTACAACGCTTAGTTTTAACGCATTGTAACCGCAATGCTTAGTGTTAACGTGTTGTCATTAACGGTTGCAACTGCAACGCTTAGTGTAAACATGTTGACACTAACGGTTGCAACTGCAATGCTAAGTGTTAACATGTTGACATAAACGGTTGCAACGTGTTAACGTGTTGAAATTAACGTAAACAAATGCTACACTTACTGTAATGTTGACACTAACGGTTGTAACTGCAACGCTTAGTTTTAACGTGTTGCCACTAACGCTTGCAACTGCAATGCTTAATGTTAACGTGTTGCCTTTAAAGGTTGCAACTGCAACGGTTAGTGCTTACATGTTGACACTAACGTTTGCAACTGCAACGCTTAGCTTTAACGTGTTGCCACTAACGCTTAATGTTAACGTGTTGCCATTAAAGGTTGCAACTGTAACGGTTAGTGCTTACATGTTGACACTAGCGTTTGCAACTGTTTTAACGGTTGCAAATGCAAAGCTTAGTGTTTACGTGTTGCCATTAACGGTTTTAACTACAACGCTTAGTTTCAACGTGTTGACACGGTTTTAACGGTTGCAAATGCAAAGCTTAGTGTTTACGTGTTGTCATTAACGGTTTTAACTGCAACGCTTAGTTTTAACATGTTGCCACGGTATTAACGGTTGCTAATGCAATGCTTAGTGCTAACGTGTTGCAATTAACGGTTATAACTACAACGCTTAGTTTTAACGTGTTGACATGGTTTTAATGGTTGCAAATGTAAAGTTTAGTGTTAACGTGTTGTCATTAACGGTTGCAACTGCAACGCTTAGTTTTAACGTGTTGCCGCGGTATTAACGGTTGCAAATCCAATGCTTAGTGCTAAGTTACTGCTAACGTGTTGCAATTAACGGTTATAACTACAACGCTTAGTTTTAACGTGTTGACATGGTTTTAATGGTTGCAAATGCAAAGCTTAGTGTTTACGTGTTGTCATTAACGGTTTTAACTACAACGCTTAGTTTTAACGCATTGTAACCGCAATGCTTAGTGTTAACGTGTTGTCATTAACGGTTGCAACTGCAACGCTTAGTGTAAACATGTTGACACTAACGGTTGCAACTGCAATGCTAAGTGTTAACATGTTGACATAAACGGTTGCAACGTGTTAACGTGTTGAAATTAACGTAAACAAATGCTACACTTACTGTAATGTTGACACTAACGGTTGTAACTGCAACGCTTAGTTTTAACGTGTTGCCACTAACGCTTGCAACTGCAATGCTTAATGTTAACGTGTTGCCTTTAAAAGTTGCAACTGCAACGGTTAGTGCTTACATGTTGACACTAACGTTTGCAACTGCAACGCTTAGCTTTAACGTGTTGCCACTAACGCTTAATTTTAACGTGTTGCCATTAAAGGTTGCAACTGTAACGGTTAGTGCTTACATGTTGACACTAACGTTTGCAATTGCAACGCTTAGCTTTAACGAGTTGCCACTAACGCTTAATGTTAACATGTTGCCATTAAAGGTTGCAACTGTAACGGTTAGTGCTTACATGTTGACACTAACGTTTGCAACTGTTTTAACGGTTGCAAATGCAAAGCTTAGTGTTTACGTGTTGCCATTAACGGTTTTAACTACAACGCTTAGTTTTAACAAGTTGCCACGGTTGCAAATCCAATGCTTAGTGCTAACGTGTTGCAATTAACAGTTATAACTACAACGCTTAGTTTTAACGTGTTGACATGGTTTTAATGGTTCCAAATGCAAAGCTTAGTGTTTACGTGTTGTCATTAACTTTTTTAACTACAACGCTTAGTTTTAACGCATTGTAACCGCAATGCTTAGTGTTAACGTGTTGTCATTAACGGTTGCAACTGCAACGCTTAGTGTAAACATGTTGACACTAACGGTTGCAACAGCAATGCTAAGTGTTAACATGTTGACATAAACGGTTGCAACGTGTTAACGTGTTGAAATTAACGTAAGCAAATGCTACACTTACTGTTATAATGTTGACACTAACGGTTGTAACTGCAACGCTTAGTTTTAACGTGTTGCCACTAACGCTTGCAACTGCAATGCTTAATGTTAACGTGTTGCCTTTAAAGGTTGCAACTGCAACGGTTAGTGCTTACATGTTGACACTAACGTTTGCATCTGCAACGCTTAGCTTTAACGTGTTGCCACTAACGCTTAATGTTAACGTGTTGCCATTAAAGGTTGCAACTGTAACGGTTAGTGCTTACATGTTGACACTAACGTTTGCAATTGCAACGCTTAGCTTTAACGAGTTGCCACTAACGCTTAATGTTAACGTGTTGCCATTAAAGGTTGCAACTGTAACGGTTAGTGCTGACATGTTGACACTAACGTTTGCAACTGTTTTAACGGTTGCAAATGCAAAGCTTAGTGTTTACGTGTTGCCATTAACGGTTTTAACTACAACGCTTAGTTTTAACGTGTTGACACGGTTTTAACGGTTGCAAATGCAAAGCTTAGTGTTTACGTGTTGTCATTAACGGTTTTAACTGCAACGCTTAGTTTTAACATGTTGCCACGGTATTAACGGTTGCAAATCCATTGCTTAGTGCTAACGTGTTGCAATTAACAGTTATAACTACAACGCTTAGTTTTAACGTGTTGACATGGTTTTAATGGTTGCAAATGCAAAGCTTAGTGTTTACGTGTTGTCATTAACGGCTTTAACTACAACGCTTAGTTTTAACGCATTGTAACCGCAATGCCTAGTGTTAACGTGTTGTCATTAACGGTTGCAACTGCAACGCTTAGTGTAAACATGTTGACACTAACGGTTGCAACTGCAATGCTAAGTGTTAACATGTTGACATAAACGGTTGCAACGTGTTAACGTGTTGAAATTAACGTAAGCAAATGCTACACTTACTGTTATAATGTTGACACTAACGGTTGTAACTGCAACGCTTAGTTTTAACGTGTTGCCACTAACGCTTGCAACTGCAATGCTTAATGTTAACGTGTTGCCATTAAAGGTTGCAACTGCAACGGTTAATGCTTACATGTTGACACTAACGTTTGCAACTGCAACGCTTAGCTTTAACGTGTTGCCACTAACGCTTAATGTTAACGTCTTGCCATTAAAGGTTGCAACTGTAACGGTTAGTGCTTACATGTTGACAGTAACGTTTGCAACTGTTTTAACGGTTGCAAATGCAAAACTTAGTGTTTACGTGTTGCCATTAACGGTTTTAACTACAACGCTTAGTTTTAACGTGTTGACACGGTTTTAATGGTTGCAAATGTAAAGCTTAGTGTTTACGTGTTTGTCATTAACGGTTTTAACTGCAACGCTTAGTTTTAACATGTTGACATGATTTTAATGGTTGCAAATCCAATGCTTAGTGCTAACGTGTTGCAATTAACGGTTATAACTACAACGCTTAGTTTTAACGTGTTGACATGATTTTATTGGTTGCAAATGCAAAGCTTAGTGTTTACGTGTTGTCATTAACGGTTGCAACTGCAACGCTTAGTGTAAACATGTTGACACTAACGGTTGCAACTGCAATGCTAAGTGTTGACATAAACGGTTGCAACGTGTTGAAATTAACGTAAGCAAATGCTACACTTACTGTTATGTTATAATGTTGACACTAACGGTTGTAACTGCAACGCTTAGTTTTAACGTGTTGCCACTAACGCTTAATGTTAACGTGTTGTCATTAAAGGTTGCAACTGTAACGTGCAACTGCAATGCTTAATGTTAACGTGTTGCCTTTAAAGGTTGCAACTGCAACGGTTAGTGCTTACATGTTGACACTAACGTTTGCAACTGCAACGCTTAGCTTTAACGTGTTGCCACTAACGCTTAATGTTAACGTGTTGTCATTAAAGGTTGCAACTGTAACGGTTAGTGCTTACATGTTGACACTAACGTTTGCAACTGCAACGCTTAGCTTTAACGTGTTGCCACTAACGCTTAATGTTAACGTGTCGCCATTAAAGGTTGCAACTGTAACGGTTAGTGCTTACATGTTGACACTAACGTTTGCAACTGTTTTAACGGTTGCAAATGCAAAGCTTAGTGTTTACGTGTTGCCATTAACGGTTTTAACTACAACGCTTAGTTTTAACGTGTTGACACGGTTTTAACGGTTGCAAATGCAAAGCTTAGTGTTTACGTGTTGTCATTAACGGTTTTAACTGCAACGCTTAGTTTTAACGGTTGCAAATCCATTGCTTAGTGCTAACGTGTTGCAATTAATAGTTATAACTACAACGCTTAGTTTTAACGTGTTGACATGGTTTTAATGGTTGCAAATGCAAAGCTTAGTGTTTACGTGTTGTCATTAACGGTTTTAACTGCAACGCTTAGTTTTAACGTGTTGCCACGGTATTAACGGTTGCAAATCCAATGCTTAGTGCGTGTTGCAATAAACGGTTATAACTACAACGCTTAGTTTTAACGTGTTGACATGGTTTTAATGGTTGCAAATGCAAAGCTTAGTGTTTACGTGTTGTCATTAACGGTTTTAACTACAACGCTTAGTTTTAACGCATTGTAACCGAAATGCTTAGTGTTAACGTGTTGTCATTAATAACGGTTGCAACTGCAACGCTTAGTGTAAACATGTTGACACTAACGGTTGCAACTGCAATGCTAAGTGTTTACGTGTTGTCATTAACGGTTGCAACGTGTTAACGTGTTGAAATTAACGTAAGCAAATGCTACACTTACTGTTATAATGTTGACACTAACGGTTGTAACTGCATCACTTAGTTTTAACGTGTTGCCACTAACGCTTGCAACTGCAATGCTTAATGTTAACGTGTTGACTTTAAAGGTTGCAACTGCAACGGTTAGTGCTTACATGTTGACACTAACGTTTGCAACTGCAACGCTTAGCTTTAACGTGTTGCCACTAACGCTTAAATGTTAACGTCTTGCCATTAAAGGTTGCAACTGTAACGGTTAGTGCTTACATGTTGACACTAACGTTTGCAACTGTTTTAACGGTTGCAAATGCAAAGCTTAGTGTTTACGTGTTGCCATTAACGGTTTTAACTACAACGCTTAGTTTCAACGTGTTGACACGGTTTTAACGGTTACAAATGCAAACCTTAGTGTTTACGTGTTGTCATTATCGGTTTTAACTGCAACGCTTAGTTTTAACATGTTGCCACGGTATTAACGGTTGCAAATGCAATGCTTAGTGCTAACGTGTTGCAATTAACGGTTATAACTACAACGCTTAGTTTTAACGTGTTGACATGGTTTTAATGGTTGCGAATGCAAAGCTTAGTGTTTACGTGTTGTCATTAACGGTTTTAACGCTTAGTTTTAACGCATTGTAACCGCAATGCTTAGTGTTAACGTGTTGTCATTAACGGTTGCAACTGCAACGCTTAGTGTAAACACGTTGACACTAACGGTTGCAACGTGTTAACGTGTTGAAATTAACGTAAGCAAATGCTACACTTACTGTAATGTTGACAGTAACGCTTGCAACTGCAATGCTTAATGTTAACGTGTTGCCTTTAAAGGTTGCAACTGCAACGGTTAGTGCTTACATGTTGACACTAACGTTTGCAACTGCAACGCTTAGCTTTAACGTGTTGCCACTAACGCTTAATGTTAACGTCTTGCCATTAAATGTTGCAACTGTAACGGTTAGTGCTTACATGTTGACAGTAACGTTTGCAACTGTTTTAACGGTTGCAAATGCAAAGCTTAGTGTTTACGTGTTGCCATTAACGGTTTTAACTACAACACTTAGTTTTAACATGTTGCCAGGTTGCAAATCCAATGCTTAGTGCTAACGTGTTGCAATTAACGGTTATAACTACAACGCTTAGTTTGAACGTGTTGACATGGTTTTAATGGTTCCAAATGCAAAGCTTAGTGTTTACGTGTTGTCATTAACTTTTTTAACTACAACGATTAGTTTTAACGCATTGTAACCGCAATGCTTAGTGTTAACGTGTTGTCATTAACGGTTGCAACTGCAACGCTTAGTGTAAACATGTTGACACTAACGGTTGCAACTGCAATGCTAAGTGTTAACATGTTGACATAAACGGTTGCAACGTGTTAACGTGTTGAAATTAACGTAAGCAAATGCTACACTTACTGTTATAATGTTGACACTAACGGTTGTAACTGCAACGCTTAGTTTTAACGTGTTGCCACTAACGCTTGCAACTGCAATGCTTAATGTTAACGTGTTGCCTTTAAAGGTTGCAACTGCAACGGTTAGTGCTTACATGTTGACACTAACGTTTGCAACTGCAACGCTTAGCTTTAACGTGTTGCCACTAACGCTTAATGTTAACGTCTTGCCATTAAAGGTTGCAACTGTAACGGTTAGTGCTTACATGTTGACACTAACGTTTGCAACTGTTTTAACGGTTGCAAATGCAAAGCTTAGTGTTTACGTGTTGCCATTAACGGTTTTAACTACAACGCTTAGTTTCAACGTGTTGACACGGTTTTAACGGTTGCAAATGCAAAGCTTAGTGTTTACGTGTTGTCATTAACGGTTTTAACTGCAACGCTTAGTTTTAAAATGTTGCCAAAATATTAACGGTTGCAAATGCAATTCTTAGTGCTAACGTGTTGCAATTAACGGTTATAACTACAACGCTTAGTTTTAACGCAAATGTAAAGCTTAGTGTTTACGTGTTGTCATTAACGGTTGCAACTGCAACGCTTAGTTTTAACGTGTTGCCGCGGTATTAACGGTTGCAAATCCAATGCTTAGTGCTAAGTTACTGCTAACGTGTTGCAATTAACGGTTATAACTACAACGCTTAGTTTTAACGTGTTGACATGGTTTTAATGGTTGCAAATGCAAAGCTTAGTGTTTACGTGTTGTCATTAACGGTTTTAACTACAACGCTTAGTTTTAACGCATTGTAACCGCAATGCTTAGTGTTAACGTGTTGTCATTAACGGTTGCAACTGCAACGCTTAGTTTAAACATGTTGACACTAACGGTTGCAACTGCAATGCTAAGTGTTAACATGTTGACATAAACGGTTGCAACGTGTTAACGTGTTGAAATTAACGTAAACAAATGCTACACTTACTGTAATGTTGACACTAACGGTTGTAACTGCAACGCTTAGTTTTAACGTGTTGCCACTAACGCTTGCAACTGCAATGCTTAATGTTAACGTGTTGCCTTTAAAGGTTGCAACTGCAACGGTTAGTGCTTACATGTTGACACTAACGTTTGCAACTGCAACGCTTAGCTTTAACGTGTTGCCACTAACGCTTAATGTTAACGTGTTGCCATTAAAGGTTGCAACTGTAACAGTTAGTGCTTACATGTTGACACTAACGTTTGCAATTGCAACGCTTAGCTTTAACGAGTTGCCACTAACGCTTAATGTTAACGTGTTGCCATTAAAGGTTGCAACTGTAACGGTTAGTGCTGACATGTTGACACTAACGTTTGCAACTGTTTTAACGGTTGCAAATGCAAAGCTTAGTGTTTACGTGTTGCCATTAACGGTTTTAACTACAACGCTTAGTTTTAACGTGTTGACACGGTTTTAACGGTTGCAAATGCAAAGCTTAGTGTTTACGTGTTGTCATTAACGGTTTTAACTGCAACGCTTAGTTTTAACATGTTGCCACGGTATTAACGGTTGCAAATCCATTGCTTAGTGCTAACGTGTTGCAATTAACAGTTATAACTACAACGCTTAGTTTTAACGTGTTGACATGGTTTTAATGGTTGCAAATGCAAAGCTTAGTGTTTACGTGTTGTCATTAACGGTTTTAACTACAACGCTTAGTTTTCAAGCATTGTAACCGCAATGCTTAGTGTTAACGTGTTGTCATTAACGGTTGCAACTGCAACGCTTAGTGTAAACATGTTGACACTAACGGTTGCAACTGCAATGCTAAGTGTTAACATGTTGACATAAACGGTTGCAACGTGTTAACGTGTTGAAATTAACGTAAACAAATGCTACACTTACTGTAATGTTGACACTAACGGTTGTAACTGCAACGCTTAGTTTTAACGTGTTGCCACTAACGCTTGCAACTGCAATGCTTAATGTTAACGTGTTGCCTTTAAAGGTTGCAACTGCAACGGTTAATGCTTACATGTTGACACTAACGTTTGCAACTGCAACGCTTAGCTTTAACGTGTTGCCACTAACGCTTAATGTTAACGTCTTGCCATTAAAGGTTGCAACTGTAACGGTTAGTGCTTACATGTTGACACTAACGTTTGCAACTGTTTTAACGGTTGCAAATGCAAAGCTTAGTGTTTACGTGTTGCCATTAACGGTTTTAACTACAACGCTTAGTTTCAACGTGTTGACACGGTTTTAACGGTTGCAAATGCAAAGCTTAGTGTTTACGTGTTGTCATTAACGGTTTTAACTGCAACGCTTAGTTGTAACATGTTGCCAAAATATTAACGGTTGCAAATGCAATGCTTAGTGCTAACGTGTTGCAATTAACGGTTATAACTACAACGCTTAGTTTTAACGTGTTGACATGGTTTTAATGGTTGCAAATGTAAAGCTTAGTGTTTACGTGTTGTCATTAACGGTTGCAACTGCAACGCTTAGTTTTAACGTGTTGCCGCGGTATTAACGGTTGCAAATCCAATGCTTAGTGCTAAGTTACTGCTAACGTGTTGCAATTAACGGTTTTAACTACAACGCTTAGTTTTAACGTGTTGACACGGTTTTAACGGTTGCAAATGCAAAGCTTAGTGTTTACGTGTTGTCATTAACGGTTTTAACTGCAACGCTTAGTTTTAACATGTTGCCACGGTATTAACGGTTGCAAATCCATTGCTTAGTGCTAACGTGTTGCAATTAACGGTTATAACTACAACGCTTAGTTTTAACGTGTTGACATGGTTTTAATGGTTGCGAATGCAAAGCTTAGTGTTTACGTGTTGTCATTAACGGTTTTAACGCTTAGTTTTAACGCATTGTAACCGCAATGCTTAGTGTTAACGTGTTGTCATTAACGGTTGCAACTGCAACGCTTAGTGTAAACATGTTGACACTAACGGTTGCAACTGCAATGCTAAGTGTTAACATGTTGACATAAACGGTTGCAACGTGTTAACGTGTTGAAATTAACGTAAGCAAATGCTACACTTACTGTAATGTTGACACTAACGCTTGCAACTGCAATGCTTAATGTTAACGTGTTGCCTTTAAAGGTTGCAACTGCAACGGTCAGTGCTTACATGTTGACACTAACGTTTGCAACTGCAACGCTTAGCTTTAACGTGTTGCCACTAACGCTTAATGTTAACGTGTTGCCATTAAAGGTTGCAACTGTAACGGTTAGTGCTTACATGTTGACACTAACGTTTGCAACTGTTTTAACGGTTGCAAATGCAAAGCGTAGTGTTTACGTGTTGTCATTAACGGTTTTAACTACAACGCTTAGTTTTAACGCATTGTAACCGCAATGCTTAGTGTTAACGTGTTGTCATTAACGGTTGCAACTGCAACGCTTAGTGTAAACATGTTGACACTAACGGTTGCAACTGCAATGCTAAGTGTTAACATGTTGACATAAACGGTTGCAACGTGTTAACGTGTTGAAATTAACGTAAACAAATGCTACACTTACTGTAATGTTGACACTAACGGTTGTAACTGCAACGCTTAGTTTTAACGTGTTGCCACTAACGCTTGCAACTGCAATGCTTAATGTTAACGTGTTGCCTTTAAAGGTTGCAACTGCAACGGTTAGTGCTTACATGTTGACACTAACGTTTGCAACTGCAACGCTTAGCTTTAACGTGTTGCCACTAACGCTTAATGTTAACGTGTTGCCATTAAAGGTTGCAACTGTAACGGTTAGTGCTTACATGTTGACACTAGCGTTTGCAACTGTTTTAACGGTTGCAAATGCAAAGCTTAGTGTTTACGTGTTGCCATTAACGGTTTTAACTACAACGCTTAGTTTCAACGTGTTGACACGGTTTTAACGGTTGCAAATGCAAAGCTTAGTGTTTACGTGTTGTCATTAACGGTTTTAACTGCAACGCTTAGTTTTAACATGTTGCCACGGTATTAACGGTTGCTAATGCAATGCTTAGTGCTAACGTGTTGCAATTAACGGTTATAACTACAACGCTTAGTTTTAACGTGTTGACATGGTTTTAATGGTTGCAAATGTAAAGTTTAGTGTTAACGTGTTGTCATTAACGGTTGCAACTGCAACGCTTAGTTTTAACGTGTTGCCGCGGTATTAACGGTTGCAAATCCAATGCTTAGTGCTAAGTTACTGCTAACGTGTTGCAATTAACGGTTATAACTACAACGCTTAGTTTTAACGTGTTGACATGGTTTTAATGGTTGCAAATGCAAAGCTTAGTGTTTACGTGTTGTCATTAACGGTTTTAACTACAACGCTTAGTTTTAACGCATTGTAACCGCAATGCTTAGTGTTAACGTGTTGTCATTAACGGTTGCAACTGCAACGCTTAGTGTAAACATGTTGACACTAACGGTTGCAACTGCAATGCTAAGTGTTAACATGTTGACATAAACGGTTGCAACGTGTTAACGTGTTGAAATTAACGTAAACAAATGCTACACTTACTGTAATGTTGACACTAACGGTTGTAACTGCAACGCTTAGTTTTAACGTGTTGCCACTAACGCTTGCAACTGCAATGCTTAATGTTAACGTGTTGCCTTTAAAAGTTGCAACTGCAACGGTTAGTGCTTACATGTTGACACTAACGTTTGCAACTGCAACGCTTAGCTTTAACGTGTTGCCACTAACGCTTAATGTTAACGTGTTGCCATTAAAGGTTGCAACTGTAACGGTTAGTGCTTACATGTTGACACTAACGTTTGCAATTGCAACGCTTAGCTTTAACGAGTTGCCACTAACGCTTAATGTTAACATGTTGCCATTAAAGGTTGCAACTGTAACGGTTAGTGCTTACATGTTGACACTAACGTTTGCAACTGTTTTAACGGTTGCAAATGCAAAGCTTAGTGTTTACGTGTTGCCATTAACGGTTTTAACTACAACGCTTAGTTTTAACAAGTTGCCACGGTTGCAAATCCAATGCTTAGTGCTAACGTGTTGCAATTAACAGTTATAACTACAACGCTTAGTTTTAACGTGTTGACATGGTTTTAATGGTTCCAAATGCAAAGCTTAGTGTTTACGTGTTGTCATTAACTTTTTTAACTACAACGCTTAGTTTTAACGCATTGTAACCGCAATGCTTAGTGTTAACGTGTTGTCATTAACGGTTGCAACTGCAACGCTTAGTGTAAACATGTTGACACTAACGGTTGCAACAGCAATGCTAAGTGTTAACATGTTGACATAAACGGTTGCAACGTGTTAACGTGTTGAAATTAACGTAAGCAAATGCTACACTTACTGTTATAATGTTGACACTAACGGTTGTAACTGCAACGCTTAGTTTTAACGTGTTGCCACTAACGCTTGCAACTGCAATGCTTAATGTTAACGTGTTGCCTTTAAAGGTTGCAACTGCAACGGTTAGTGCTTACATGTTGACACTAACGTTTGCATCTGCAACGCTTAGCTTTAACGTGTTGCCACTAACGCTTAATGTTAACGTGTTGCCATTAAAGGTTGCAACTGTAACGGTTAGTGCTTACATGTTGACACTAACGTTTGCAATTGCAACGCTTAGCTTTAACGAGTTGCCACTAACGCTTAATGTTAACGTGTTGCCATTAAAGGTTGCAACTGTAACGGTTAGTGCTGACATGTTGACACTAACGTTTGCAACTGTTTTAACGGTTGCAAATGCAAAGCTTAGTGTTTACGTGTTGCCATTAACGGTTTTAACTACAACGCTTAGTTTTAACGTGTTGACACGGTTTTAACGGTTGCAAATGCAAAGCTTAGTGTTTACGTGTTGTCATTAACGGTTTTAACTGCAACGCTTAGTTTTAACATGTTGCCACGGTATTAACGGTTGCAAATCCATTGCTTAGTGCTAACGTGTTGCAATTAACAGTTATAACTACAACGCTTAGTTTTAACGTGTTGACATGGTTTTAATGGTTGCAAATGCAAAGCTTAGTGTTTACGTGTTGTCATTAACGGCTTTAACTACAACGCTTAGTTTTAACGCATTGTAACCGCAATGCCTAGTGTTAACGTGTTGTCATTAACGGTTGCAACTGCAACGCTTAGTGTAAACATGTTGACACTAACGGTTGCAACTGCAATGCTAAGTGTTAACATGTTGACATAAACGGTTGCAACGTGTTAACGTGTTGAAATTAACGTAAGCAAATGCTACACTTACTGTTATAATGTTGACACTAACGGTTGTAACTGCAACGCTTAGTTTTAACGTGTTGCCACTAACGCTTGCAACTGCAATGCTTAATGTTAACGTGTTGCCATTAAAGGTTGCAACTGCAACGGTTAATGCTTACATGTTGACACTAACGTTTGCAACTGCAACGCTTAGCTTTAACGTGTTGCCACTAACGCTTAATGTTAACGTCTTGCCATTAAAGGTTGCAACTGTAACGGTTAGTGCTTACATGTTGACAGTAACGTTTGCAACTGTTTTAACGGTTGCAAATGCAAAACTTAGTGTTTACGTGTTGCCATTAACGGTTTTAACTACAACGCTTAGTTTTAACGTGTTGACACGGTTTTAATGGTTGCAAATGTAAAGCTTAGTGTTTACGTGTTTGTCATTAACGGTTTTAACTGCAACGCTTAGTTTTAACATGTTGACATGATTTTAATGGTTGCAAATCCAATGCTTAGTGCTAACGTGTTGCAATTAACGGTTATAACTACAACGCTTAGTTTTAACGTGTTGACATGATTTTATTGGTTGCAAATGCAAAGCTTAGTGTTTACGTGTTGTCATTAACGGTTGCAACTGCAACGCTTAGTGTAAACATGTTGACACTAACGGTTGCAACTGCAATGCTAAGTGTTGACATAAACGGTTGCAACGTGTTGAAATTAACGTAAGCAAATGCTACACTTACTGTTATGTTATAATGTTGACACTAACGGTTGTAACTGCAACGCTTAGTTTTAACGTGTTGCCACTAACGCTTAATGTTAACGTGTTGTCATTAAAGGTTGCAACTGTAACGTGCAACTGCAATGCTTAATGTTAACGTGTTGCCTTTAAAGGTTGCAACTGCAACGGTTAGTGCTTACATGTTGACACTAACGTTTGCAACTGCAACGCTTAGCTTTAACGTGTTGCCACTAACGCTTAATGTTAACGTGTTGTCATTAAAGGTTGCAACTGTAACGGTTAGTGCTTACATGTTGACACTAACGTTTGCAACTGCAACGCTTAGCTTTAACGTGTTGCCACTAACGCTTAATGTTAACGTGTCGCCATTAAAGGTTGCAACTGTAACGGTTAGTGCTTACATGTTGACACTAACGTTTGCAACTGTTTTAACGGTTGCAAATGCAAAGCTTAGTGTTTACGTGTTGCCATTAACGGTTTTAACTACAACGCTTAGTTTTAACGTGTTGACACGGTTTTAACGGTTGCAAATGCAAAGCTTAGTGTTTACGTGTTGTCATTAACGGTTTTAACTGCAACGCTTAGTTTTAACGGTTGCAAATCCATTGCTTAGTGCTAACGTGTTGCAATTAATAGTTATAACTACAACGCTTAGTTTTAACGTGTTGACATGGTTTTAATGGTTGCAAATGCAAAGCTTAGTGTTTACGTGTTGTCATTAACGGTTTTAACTGCAACGCTTAGTTTTAACGTGTTGCCACGGTATTAACGGTTGCAAATCCAATGCTTAGTGCGTGTTGCAATAAACGGTTATAACTACAACGCTTAGTTTTAACGTGTTGACATGGTTTTAATGGTTGCAAATGCAAAGCTTAGTGTTTACGTGTTGTCATTAACGGTTTTAACTACAACGCTTAGTTTTAACGCATTGTAACCGAAATGCTTAGTGTTAACGTGTTGTCATTAATAACGGTTGCAACTGCAACGCTTAGTGTAAACATGTTGACACTAACGGTTGCAACTGCAATGCTAAGTGTTTACGTGTTGTCATTAACGGTTGCAACGTGTTAACGTGTTGAAATTAACGTAAGCAAATGCTACACTTACTGTTATAATGTTGACACTAACGGTTGTAACTGCATCACTTAGTTTTAACGTGTTGCCACTAACGCTTGCAACTGCAATGCTTAATGTTAACGTGTTGACTTTAAAGGTTGCAACTGCAACGGTTAGTGCTTACATGTTGACACTAACGTTTGCAACTGCAACGCTTAGCTTTAACGTGTTGCCACTAACGCTTAAATGTTAACGTCTTGCCATTAAAGGTTGCAACTGTAACGGTTAGTGCTTACATGTTGACACTAACGTTTGCAACTGTTTTAACGGTTGCAAATGCAAAGCTTAGTGTTTACGTGTTGCCATTAACGGTTTTAACTACAACGCTTAGTTTCAACGTGTTGACACGGTTTTAACGGTTACAAATGCAAACCTTAGTGTTTACGTGTTGTCATTAACGGTTTTAACTGCAACGCTTAGTTTTAACATGTTGCCACGGTATTAACGGTTGCAAATGCAATGCTTAGTGCTAACGTGTTGCAATTAACGGTTATAACTACAACGCTTAGTTTTAACGTGTTGACATGGTTTTAATGGTTGCGAATGCAAAGCTTAGTGTTTACGTGTTGTCATTAACGGTTTTAACGCTTAGTTTTAACGCATTGTAACCGCAATGCTTAGTGTTAACGTGTTGTCATTAACGGTTGCAACTGCAACGCTTAGTGTAAACACGTTGACACTAACGGTTGCAACGTGTTAACGTGTTGAAATTAACGTAAGCAAATGCTACACTTACTGTAATGTTGACAGTAACGCTTGCAACTGCAATGCTTAATGTTAACGTGTTGCCTTTAAAGGTTGCAACTGCAACGGTTAGTGCTTACATGTTGACACTAACGTTTGCAACTGCAACGCTTAGCTTTAACGTGTTGCCACTAACGCTTAATGTTAACGTCTTGCCATTAAATGTTGCAACTGTAACGGTTAGTGCTTACATGTTGACAGTAACGTTTGCAACTGTTTTAACGGTTGCAAATGCAAAGCTTAGTGTTTACGTGTTGCCATTAACGGTTTTAACTACAACACTTAGTTTTAACATGTTGCCAGGTTGCAAATCCAATGCTTAGTGCTAACGTGTTGCAATTAACGGTTATAACTACAACGCTTAGTTTGAACGTGTTGACATGGTTTTAATGGTTCCAAATGCAAAGCTTAGTGTTTACGTGTTGTCATTAACTTTTTTAACTACAACGATTAGTTTTAACGCATTGTAACCGCAATGCTTAGTGTTAACGTGTTGTCATTAACGGTTGCAACTGCAACGCTTAGTGTAAACATGTTGACACTAACGGTTGCAACTGCAATGCTAAGTGTTAACATGTTGACATAAACGGTTGCAACGTGTTAACGTGTTGAAATTAACGTAAGCAAATGCTACACTTACTGTTATAATGTTGACACTAACGGTTGTAACTGCAACGCTTAGTTTTAACGTGTTGCCACTAACGCTTGCAACTGCAATGCTTAATGTTAACGTGTTGCCTTTAAAGGTTGCAACTGCAACGGTTAGTGCTTACATGTTGACACTAACGTTTGCAACTGCAACGCTTAGCTTTAACGTGTTGCCACTAACGCTTAATGTTAACGTCTTGCCATTAAAGGTTGCAACTGTAACGGTTAGTGCTTACATGTTGACACTAACGTTTGCAACTGTTTTAACGGTTGCAAATGCAAAGCTTAGTGTTTACGTGTTGCCATTAACGGTTTTAACTACAACGCTTAGTTTCAACGTGTTGACACGGTTTTAACGGTTGCAAATGCAAAGCTTAGTGTTTACGTGTTGTCATTAACGGTTTTAACTGCAACGCTTAGTTTTAAAATGTTGCCAAAATATTAACGGTTGCAAATGCAATTCTTAGTGCTAACGTGTTGCAATTAACGGTTATAACTACAACGCTTAGTTTTAACGCAAATGTAAAGCTTAGTGTTTACGTGTTGTCATTAACGGTTGCAACTGCAACGCTTAGTTTTAACGTGTTGCCGCGGTATTAACGGTTGCAAATCCAATGCTTAGTGCTAAGTTACTGCTAACGTGTTGCAATTAACGGTTATAACTACAACGCTTAGTTTTAACGTGTTGACATGGTTTTAATGGTTGCAAATGCAAAGCTTAGTGTTTACGTGTTGTCATTAACGGTTTTAACTACAACGCTTAGTTTTAACGCATTGTAACCGCAATGCTTAGTGTTAACGTGTTGTCATTAACGGTTGCAACTGCAACGCTTAGTTTAAACATGTTGACACTAACGGTTGCAACTGCAATGCTAAGTGTTAACATGTTGACATAAACGGTTGCAACGTGTTAACGTGTTGAAATTAACGTAAACAAATGCTACACTTACTGTAATGTTGACACTAACGGTTGTAACTGCAACGCTTAGTTTTAACGTGTTGCCACTAACGCTTGCAACTGCAATGCTTAATGTTAACGTGTTGCCTTTAAAGGTTGCAACTGCAACGGTTAGTGCTTACATGTTGACACTAACGTTTGCAACTGCAACGCTTAGCTTTAACGTGTTGCCACTAACGCTTAATGTTAACGTGTTGCCATTAAAGGTTGCAACTGTAACAGTTAGTGCTTACATGTTGACACTAACGTTTGCAATTGCAACGCTTAGCTTTAACGAGTTGCCACTAACGCTTAATGTTAACGTGTTGCCATTAAAGGTTGCAACTGTAACGGTTAGTGCTGACATGTTGACACTAACGTTTGCAACTGTTTTAACGGTTGCAAATGCAAAGCTTAGTGTTTACGTGTTGCCATTAACGGTTTTAACTACAACGCTTAGTTTTAACGTGTTGACACGGTTTTAACGGTTGCAAATGCAAAGCTTAGTGTTTACGTGTTGTCATTAACGGTTTTAACTGCAACGCTTAGTTTTAACATGTTGCCACGGTATTAACGGTTGCAAATCCATTGCTTAGTGCTAACGTGTTGCAATTAACAGTTATAACTACAACGCTTAGTTTTAACGTGTTGACATGGTTTTAATGGTTGCAAATGCAAAGCTTAGTGTTTACGTGTTGTCATTAACGGTTTTAACTACAACGCTTAGTTTTCAAGCATTGTAACCGCAATGCTTAGTGTTAACGTGTTGTCATTAACGGTTGCAACTGCAACGCTTAGTGTAAACATGTTGACACTAACGGTTGCAACTGCAATGCTAAGTGTTAACATGTTGACATAAACGGTTGCAACGTGTTAACGTGTTGAAATTAACGTAAACAAATGCTACACTTACTGTAATGTTGACACTAACGGTTGTAACTGCAACGCTTAGTTTTAACGTGTTGCCACTAACGCTTGCAACTGCAATGCTTAATGTTAACGTGTTGCCTTTAAAGGTTGCAACTGCAACGGTTAATGCTTACATGTTGACACTAACGTTTGCAACTGCAACGCTTAGCTTTAACGTGTTGCCACTAACGCTTAATGTTAACGTCTTGCCATTAAAGGTTGCAACTGTAACGGTTAGTGCTTACATGTTGACAGTAACGTTTGCAACTGTTTTAACGGTTGCAAATGCAAAGCTTAGTGTTTACGTGTTGCCATTAACGGTTTTAACTACAACGCTTAGTTTTAACGTGTTGACACGGTTTTAATGGTTGCAAATGTAAAGCTTAGTGTTTACGTGTTGTCATTAACGGTTTTAACTGCAACGCTTAGTTTTAACATGTTGCCGAGGTATTAACGGTTGCAAATCCAATGCTTAGTGCTAACGTAATGCAATTAACGGTTATAACTACAACGCTTAGTTTTAACGTGTTGACATGGTTTTAATGGTTGCAAATGCAAAGCTTAGTGTTTACGTGTTGTCATTAACGGTTGCAACTGCAACGCTTAGTGTAAACATGTTGACACTAACGGTTGCAACTGCAATGCTAAGTGTTGACATAAACGGTTGCAACGTGTTAACGTGTTGAAATTAACGTAAGCAAATGCTACACTTACTGTTATGTTATAATGTTGACACTAACGGTTGTAACTGCAACGCTTAGTTTTAACGAGTTGCCACTAACGCTTGCAACTGCAATGCTTAATGTTAACGTGTTGCCTTTAAAGGTTGCAACTGCAACGGTTAGTGCTTACATGTTGACACTAACGTTTGCAACTGCAACGCTTAGCTTTAACGTGTTGCCACTAACGCTTAATGTTAACGTGTTGCCATTAAAGGTTGCAACTGTAACGGTTAGTGCTTACATGTTGACACTAACGTTTGCAACTGCAACGCTTAGCTTTAACGTGTTGCCACTAACGCTTAATGTTAACGTGTCGCCATTAAAGGTTGCAACTGTAACGGTTAGTGCTTACATGTTGACACTAACGTTTGCAACTGTTTTAACGGTTGCAAATGCAAAGCTTAGTGTTTACGTGTTGTCATTAACGATTTTAACTACAACGCTTAGTTTTAACGCAATGTAACCGCAATGCTTAGTGTTAACGTGTTGTCATTAACGGTTGCAACTGCAACGCTTAGTGTAAACATGTTGACACTAACGGTTGCAACTGCAATGCTAAGTGTTAACATGTTGACATAAACGGTTGCAACGTGTTAACGTGTTGAAATTAACGTAAGCAAATGCTACACTTACTGTTATAATGTTGACACTAACGCTTGCAACTGCAATGCTTAATGTTAACGTGTTGCCTTTAAAGGTTGCAACTGCAACGGTTAGTGCTTACATGTTGACACTAACGTTTGCAACTGCAACGCTTAGCTTTAACGTGTTGCCACTAACGCTTAATGTTAACGTGTTGCCATTAAAGGTTGCAACTGTAACGGTTAGAGCTTACATGTTGACACTAACGTTT
This sequence comes from Rugalucina vietnamica, assembly GCA_964017185.1. Classification (NCBI taxonomy): domain Eukaryota; kingdom Metazoa; phylum Mollusca; class Bivalvia; order Lucinida; family Lucinidae; genus Rugalucina; species Rugalucina vietnamica. The sequence goes on from OZ024870.1 coordinate 48,870,328, forward strand.
GCAATTGCAACGCTTAGCTTTAACGAGTTGCCACTAACGCTTAATGTTAACGTGTTGCCATTAAAGGTTGCAACTGTAACGGTTAGTGCTGACATGTTGACACTAACGTTTGCAACTGTTTTAACGGTTGCAAATGCAAAGCTTAGTGTTTACGTGTTGCCATTAACGGTTTTAACTACAACGCTTAGTTTTAACGTGTTGACACGGTTTTAACGGTTGCAAATGCAAAGCTTAGTGTTTACGTGTTGTCATTAACGGTTTTAACTGCAACGCTTAGTTTTAACATGTTGCCACGGTATTAACGGTTGCAAATCCATTGCTTAGTGCTAACGTGTTGCAATTAACAGTTATAACTACAACGCTTAGTTTTAACGTGTTGACATGGTTTTAATGGTTGCAAATGCAAAGCTTAGTGTTTACGTGTTGTCATTAACGATTTTAACTACAACGCTTAGTTTTAACGCATTGTAACCGCAATGCTTAGTGTTAACGTGTTGTCATTAACGGTTGCAACTGCAACGCTTAGTGTAAACATGTTGACACTAACGGTTGCAACTGCAATGCTAAGTGTTAACATGTTGACATAAACGGTTGCAACGTGTTAACGTGTTGAAATTAACGTAAACAAATGCTACACTTACTGTAATGTTGACACTAACGGTTGTAACTGCAACGCTTAGTTTTAACGTGTTGCCACTAACGCTTGCAACTGCAATGCTTAATGTTAACGTGTTGCCTTTAAAGGTTGCAACTGCAACGGTTAATGCTTACATGTTGACACTAACGTTTGCAACTGCAACGCTTAGCTTAAACGTGTTGCCACTAACGCTTAATGTTAACGTCTTGCCATTAAAGGTTGCAACTGTAACGGTTAGTGCTTACATGTTGACAGTAACGTTTGCAACTGTTTTAACGGTTGCAAATGCAAAGCTTAGTGTTTACGTGTTGCCATTAACGGTTTTAACTACAACGCTTAGTTTTAACGTGTTGACATGGTTTTAATGGTTGCAAATGTAAAGCTTAGTGTTTACGTGTTGTCATTAACGGTTTTAACTGCAACGCTTAGTTTTAACATGTTGCCGAGGTATTAACGGTTGCAAATCCAATGCTTAGTGCTAACGTGTTGCAATTAACGGTTGTAACTACAACGCTTAGTTTTAACGTGTTGACATGGTTTTAATGGTTGCAAATGCAAAGCTTAGTGTTTACGTGTTGTCATTAACGGTTGCAACTGCAACGCTTAGTGTAAATATGTTGACACTAACGGTTGCAACTGCAATGCTAAGTGTTGACATAAACGGTTGCAACGTGTTAACGTGTTGAAATTAACGTAAGCAAATGCTACACTTACTGTTATGTTATAATGTTGACACTAACGGTTGTAACTGCAACGCTTAGTTTTAACGTGTTGCCACTAACGCTTGCAACTGCAATGCTTAATGTTAACGTGTTGCCTTTAAAGGTTGCAACTGCAACGGTTAGTGCTTACATGTTGACACTAACGTTTGCAACTGCAACGCTTAGCTTTAACGTGTTGCCACTAACGCTTAATGTTAACGTGTTGCCATTAAAGGTTGCAACTGTAACGGTTAGTGCTTACATGTTGACACTAACGTTTGCAACTGCAACGCTTAGCTTTAACGTGTTGCCACTAACGCTTAATGTTAACGTGTCGCCATTAAAGGTTGCAACTGTAACGGTTAGTGCTGACATGTTGACACTAACGTTTGCAACTGTTTTAACGGTTGCAAATGCAAAGCTTAGTGTTTACGTGTTGCCATTAACGGTTTTAACTACAACGCTTAGTTTTAACGTGTTGACACGGTTTTAACGGTTGCAAATGCAAAGCTTAGTGTTTACGTGTTGTCATTAACGGTTTTAACTGCAACGCTTAGTTTTAACGGTTGCAAATCCATTGCTTAGTGCTAACGTGTTATAACTACAACGCTGAGTTTTAACGTGTTGACATGGTTTTAATGGTTGCAAATGCAAAGCTTAGTGTTTACGTGTTGTCATTAACGGTTTTAACTGCAACGCTTAGTTTTAACGTGTTGCCACGGTATTAACGGTTGCAAATCCAATGCTTAGTGCTAACGTGTTGCTATAAACGGTTATAACTACAACGCTTAGTTTTAACGTGTTGACATGGTTTTAATGGTTGCAAATGCAAAGCTTAGTGTTTACGTGTTGTCATTAACGGTTTTAACTACAACGCTTAGTTTAAACGCATTGTAACCGAAATGCTTAGTGTTAACGTGTTGTCATTAATAACGGTTGCAACTGCAACGCTTAGTGTAAACATGTTGACACTAACGGTTGCAACTGCAATGCTAAGTGTTAACATGTTGACATAAACGGTTGCAACGTGTTAACGTGTTGAAATTAACGTAAGCAAATGCTACACTTACTGTTATAATGTTGACACTAACGGTTGTAAATGCAACGCTTAGTTTTAACGTGTTGCCACTAACGCTTGCAACTGCAATGCTTAATGTTAACGTGTTGCCTTTAAAGGTTGCAACTGCAACGGTTAATGCTTACATGTTGACACTAACGTTTGCAACTGCAACGCTTAGCTTTAACGTGTTGCCACTAACGCTTAATGTTAACGTGTTGCCATTAAAGGCTGCAACTGTAACGGTTAGTGCTTACATGTTGACACTAACGTTTGCAACTGTTTTAACGGTTGCAAATGCAAAGCTTAGTGTTTACGTGTTGCCATTAACGGTTTTAACTACAACGCTTAGTTTCAACGTGTTGACACGGTTTAAACGGTTGCAAATGCAAACCTTAGTGTTTACGTGTTGTCATTAACGGTTTTAACTGCAACGCTTAGTTTTAACATGTTGCCACGGTATTAACGGTTTCAAATGCAATGCTTAGTGCTAACGTGTTGCAATTAACGGTTATAACTACAACGCTTAGTTTTAACGTGTTGACATGGTTTTAATGGTTGCGAATGCAAAGCTTAGTGTTTACGTGTTGTCATTAACGGTTTTAACGCTTAGTTTTAACGCATTGTAACCGCAATGCTTAGTGTTAACGTGTTGTCATTAACGGTTGCAACTGCAACGCTTAGTGTAAACATGTTGACACTAACGGTTGCAACTGCAATGCTAAGTGTTAACATGTTGACATAAACGGTTGCAACGTGTTAACGTGTTGAAATTAACGTAAGCAAATGCTACACTTACTGTAATGTTGACACTAACGCTTGCAACTGCAATGCTTAATGTTAACGTGTTGCCTTTAAAGGTTGCAACTGCAACGGTTAGTGCTTACATGTTGACACTAACGTTTGCAACTGCAACGCTTAGCTTTAACGTGTTGCCACTAACGCTTAATGTTAACGTCTTGCCATTAAAGGTTGCAACTGTAACGGTTAGTGCTTACATGTTGACACTAACGTTTGCAACTGCAACGCTTAGCTTTAACGGTTGCAAATGCAAAGCTTAGTGTTTACGTGTTGTCATTAACGGTTTTAACTACAACGCTTAGTTTTAACGCATTGTAACCGCAATGCTTAGTGTTAACGTGTTGTCATTAACGGTTGCAACTGCAACGCTTAGTGTAAACATGTTGACACTAACGGTTGCAACTTCAATGCTAAGTGTTAACATGTTGACATAAACGGTTGCAACGTGTTAACGTGTTGAAATTAACGTAAACAAATGCTACACTTACTGTAATGTTGACACTAACGGTTGTAACTGCAACGCTTAGTTTTAACGTGTTGCCACTAACGCTTGCAACTGCAATGCTTAATGTTAACGTGTTGCCTTTAAAGGTTGCAACTGCAACGGTTAGTGCTTACATGTTGACACTAACGTTTGCAACTGCAACGCTTAGCTTTAACGTGTTGCCACTAACGCTTAATGTTAACGTGTTGCCATTAAAGGTTGCAACTGTAACGGTTAGTGCTTACATGTTGACACTAACGTTTGCAACTGCAACGCTTAGCTTTAACGTGTTGCCACTAACGCTTAATGTTAACGTGTTGCCATTAAAGGTTGCAACTGTAACGGTTAGTGCTTACATGTTGACACTAACGTTTGCAACTGTTTTAACGGTTGCAAATGCAAAGCTTAGTGTTTACGTGTTGCCATTAACGGTTTTAACTACAACGCTTAGTTTCAAGGTGTTGACACGGTTTTAACGGTTGCAAATGCAAAGCTTAGTGTTTATGTGTTGTCATTAACGGTTTTAACTGCAACGCTTAGTTTAACATGTTGCCACGGTATTAACGGTTGCAAATGCAATGCTTAGTGCTAACGTGTTGCAATTAACGGTTATAACTACAACGCTTAGTTTTAACGTGTTGACATGGTTTTAATGGTTGCAAATGTAAAGCTTAGTGTTTACGTGTTGTCATTAACGGTTGCAACTGCAACGCTTAGTTTTAACGTGTTGCCGCGGTATTAACGGTTGCAAATCCAATGCTTAGTGCTAAGTTACTGCTAACGTGTTGCAATTAACGGTTATAACTACAACGCTTAGTTTTAACGTGTTGACATGGTTTTAATGGTTGCAAATGCAAAGCTTAGTGTTTACGTGTTGTCATTAACGGTTTTAACTACAACGCTTAGTTTTAACGCATTGTAACCGCAATGCTTAGTGTTAACGTGTTGTCATTAACGGTTGCAACTGCAACGCTTAGTGTAAACATGTTGACACTAACGGTTGCAACTGTAATGCTAAGTGTTAACATGTTGACATAAACGGTTGCAACGCGTTAACGTGTTGAAATTAACGTAAGCAAATGCTACACTTACTGTAATGTTGACACTAACGGTTGTAACAGCAACGCTTAGTTTTAACGTGTTGCCACTAACGCTTGCAACTGCAACGCTTAGCTTTAACGTGTTGCCACTAACGCTTAATGTTAACGTCTTGCCATTAAAGGTTGCAACTGTAACTGTTAGTGCTTACATGTTGACAGTAACGTTTGCAACTGTTTTAACGGTTACAAATGCAAAGCTTAGTGTTTACGTGTTGCCATTAACGGTTTTAACTACAACGCTTAGTTTTAACGTGTTGACACGGTTTTAATGGTTGCAAATGTAAAGCTTAGTGTTTACGTGTTGTCATAACGGTTTTAACTGCAACGCTTAGTTTTAACATGTTGCCACGGTATTAGCGGTTGCAAATCCATTGCTTAGTGCTAACGTGTTGCAATTAACGGTTATAACAACAACGCTTAGTTTTAACGTGTTGACATGGTTTTAATGGTTGCAAATGCAAAGCTTAGTGTTTACGTGTTATCATTAACGGTTGCAACTGCAACGCTTAGTGTAAACATGTTGACACTAACGGTTGCAACTGCAATGCTAAGTGTTGACATAAACGGTTGCAACGTGTTAACGTGTTGAAATTAACGTAAGCAAATGCTACACTTACTGTTATAATGTTGACACTAACGGTTGTAACGGCAACGCTTAGTTTTAACGCATTGTAACCGCAATGCTTAGTGTTAACGTGTTGTCATTAACGGTTGCAACTGCAACGCTTAGTGTAAACATGTTGACACTAACGGTTGCAACTGCAATGCTAAGTGTTAACATGTTGACATACATTGTAAACGGTTGCAACGTGTTGAAATTAACGTTAGCAAATGCTACACTTACTGTAATGTTGACACTAACGGTTGTAACTGTAACGCTTAGTTTTAACGTGTTGCCACTAACGCTTGCAACTGCAATGCTTAATGTTGCCTTTAAAACTGCAACGGTTAATGCTTACATGTTGACACTAACGTTTGCAACTGCAACGCTTAGCTTTAACGTGTTGCCACTAACGCTTAATGTTAACGTCTTGCCATTAAAGGTTGCAACTGTAACGGTTAGTGCTTACATGTTGACACCTAACGTTTGCAACTGTTTTAACGGTTGCAAATGCAAAGCTTAGTGTTTACGTGTTGCCATTAACGGTTTTAACTACAACGCTTAGTTTTAACTTGTTGACACGGTTTTAATGGTTGCAAATGTAAAGCTTAGTGTTTACGTGTTGTCATTAACAGTTTTAACTGCAACGCTTAGTTTTAACATGTTGCCACGGTATTAACGGTTGCAAATCCAATGCTTAGTGCTAACGTGTTGCAATAAACGGTTATAACTACAACGCTTAGTTTTAACGTGTTGACATGGTTTTAATGGTTGCGAATGCAAAGCTTAGTGTTTACGTGTTGTCATTAACGGTTTTAACGCTTAGTTTTAACGCATTGTAACCGCAATGCTTAGTGTTAACGTGTTGTCATTAACGGTTGCAACTGCAACGCTTAGTGTAAACATGTTGACACTAACGGTTGCAACTGCAATGCTAAGTGTTAACATGTTGACATAAACGGTTGCAACGTGTTAACGTGTTGAAATTGACGTAAGCAAATGCTACACTTACTGTAATGTTGACACTAACGCTTGCAACTGCAATGCTTAATGTTAACGTGTTGCCTTTAAGGGTTGCAACTGCAACGGTTAGTGCTTACATGTTGACACTAACGTTTGCAACTGCAACGCTTAGCTTTAACGTGTTGCCACTAACGCTTAATGTTAACGTCTTGCCATTAAAGGTTGCAACTGTAACGGTTAGTGCTTACATGTTGACACTTACGTTTGCAACTGTTTTAACGGTTGCAAATGCAAAGCTTAGTGTTTACGTGTTGCCATTAACGGTTTTAACTACAACACTTAGTTTTAACATGTTGCCACGGTTGCAAATCCAATGCTTAGTGCTAACGTGTTGCAATTAACGGTTATAAATACAACGCTTAGTTTTAACGTGTTGACATGGTTTTAATGGTTCCAAATGCAAAGCTTAGTGTTTACGTGTTGTCATTAACTTTTTTAACTACAACGCTTAGTTTTCAAGCATTGTAACCGCAATGCTTAGTGTTAACGTGTTGTCATTAACGGTTGCAACTGCAACGCTTAGTTTAAACATGTTGACACTAACGGTTGCAACTGCAATGCTAAGTGTTAACATGTTGACATAAACGGTTGCAACGTGTTAACGTGTTGAAATTAACGTAAGCAAATGCTACACTTACTGTTATAATGTTGACACTAACGGTTGTAACTGCAACGCTTAGTTTTAACGTGTTGCCACTAACGCTTGCAACTGCAATGCTTAATGTTAACGTGTTGCCTTTAAAGGTTGCAACTGCAACGGTTAGTGCTTACATGTTGACACTAACGTTTGCAACTGCAACGCTTAGCTTTAACGTGTTGCCACTAACGCTTAATGTTAACGTCTTGCCATTAAAGGTTGCAACTGTAACGGTTAGTGCTTACATGTTGACACTAACGTTTGCAACTGTTTTAACGGTTGCAAATGCAAAGCTTAGTGTTTACGTGTTGCCATTAACGGTTTTAACTACAACGCTTAGTTTCAACGTGTTGACACGGTTTTAACGGTTGCAAATGCAAAGCTTAGTGTTTACGTGTTGTCATTAACGGTTTTAACTGCAACGCTTAGTTTTAACATGTTGCCAAAATATTAACGGTTGCAAATGCAATGCTTAGTGCTAACGTGTTGCAATTAACGGTTATAACTACAACGCTTAGTTTTAACGTGTTGACATGGTTTTAATGGTTGCAAATGTAAAGCTTAGTGTTTACGTGTTGTCATTAACGGTTGCAACTGCAACGCTTAGTTTTAACGTGTTGCCGCGGTATTAACGGTTGCAAATCCAATGCTTAGTGCTAAGTTACTGCTAACGTGTTGCAATTAACGGTTATAACTACAACGCTTAGTTTTAACGTGTTGACATGGTTTTAATGGTTGCAAATGCAAAGCTTAGTGTTTACGTGTTGTCATTAACGGTTTTAACTACAACGCTTAGTTTTAACGCATTGTAACCGCAATGCTTAGTGTTAACGTGTTGTCATTAACGGTTGCAACTGCAACGCTTAGTTTAAACATGTTGACACTAACGGTTGCAACTGCAATGCTAAGTGTTAACATGTTGACATAAACGGTTGCAACGTGTTAACGTGTTGAAATTAACGTAAACAAATGCTACACTTACTGTAATGTTGACACTAACGGTTGTAACTGCAACGCTTAGTTTTAACGTGTTGCCACTAACGCTTGCAACTGCAATGCTTAATGTTAACGTGTTGCCTTTAAAGGTTGCAACTGCAACGGTTAGTGCTTACATGTTGACACTAACGTTTGCAACTGCAACGCTTAGCTTTAACGTGTTGCCACTAACGCTTAATGTTAACGTGTTGCCATTAAAGGTTGCAACTGTAACAGTTAGTGCTTACATGTTGACACTAACGTTTGCAATTGCAACGCTTAGCTTTAACGAGTTGCCACTAACGCTTAATGTTAACGTGTTGCCATTAAAGATTGCAACTGTAACGGTTAGTGCTGACATGTTGACACTAACGTTTGCAACTGTTTTAACGGTTGCAAATGCAAAGCTTAGTGTTTACGTGTTGCCATTAACGGTTTTAACTACAACGCTTAGTTTTAACGTGTTGACACGGTTTTAACGGTTGCAAATGCAAAGCTTAGTGTTTACGTGTTGTTATTAACGGTTTTAACTGCAACGCTTAGTTTTAACATGTTGCCACGGTATTAACGGTTGCAAATCCATTGCTTAGTGCTAACGTGTTGCAATTAACAGTTATAACTACAACGCTTAGTTTTAACGTGTTGACATGGTTTTAATGGTTGCAAATGCAAAGCTTAGTGTTTACGTGTTGTCATTAACGGTTTTAACTACAACGCTTAGTTTTCAAGCATTGTAACCGCAATGCTTAGTGTTAACGTGTTGTCATTAACGGTTGCAACTGCAACGCTTAGTGTAAACATGTTGACACTAACGGTTGCAACTGCAATGCTAAGTGTTAACATGTTGACATAAACGGTTGCAACGTGTTAACGTGTTGAAATTAACGTAAACAAATGCTACACTTACTGTAATGTTGACACTAACGGTTGTAACTGCAACGCTTAGTTTTAACGTGTTGCCACTAACGCTTGCAACTGCAATGCTTAATGTTAACGTGTTGCCTTTAAAGGTTGCAACTGCAACGGTTAATGCTTACATGTTGACACTAACGTTTGCAACTGCAACGCTTAGCTTTAACGTGTTGCCACTAACGCTTAATGTTAACGTCTTGCCATTAAAGGTTGCAACTGTAACGGTTAGTGCTTACATGTTGACAGTAACGTTTGCAACTGTTTTAACGGTTGCAAATGCAAAGCTTAGTGTTTACGTGTTGCCATTAACGGTTTTAACTACAACGCTTAGTTTTAACGTGTTGACACGGTTTTAATGGTTGCAAATGTAAAGCTTAGTGTTTACGTGTTGTCATTAACGGTTTTAACTGCAACGCTTAGTTTTAACATGTTGCCGAGGTATTAACGGTTGCAAATCCAATGCTTAGTGCTAACGTGTTGCAATTAACGGTTATAACTACAACGCTTAGTTTTAACGTGTTGACATGGTTTTAATGGTTGCAAATGCAAAGCTTAGTGTTTACGTGCTGTCATTAACGGTTGCAACTGCAACGCTTAGTGTAAACATGTTGACACTAACGGTTGCAACTGCAATGCTAAGTGTTGACATAAACGGTTGCAACGTGTTAACGTGTTGAAATTAACGTAAGCAAATGCTACACTTACTGTTATGTTATAATGTTGACACTAACGCTTAGTTTTAACGAGTTGCCACTAACGCTTGCAACTGCAATGCTTAATGTTAACGTGTTGCCTTTAAAGGTTGCAACTGCAACGGTTAGTGCTTACATGTTGACACTAACGTTTGCAACTGCAACGCTTAGCTTTAACGTGTTGCCACTAACGCTTAATGTTAACGTGTTGCCATTAAAGGTTGCAACTGTAACGGTTAGTGCTTACATGTTGACACTAACGTTTGCAACTGCAACGCTTAGCTTTAACGTGTTGCCACTAACGCTTAATGTTAACGTGTCGCCATTAAAGGTTGCAACTGTAACGGTTAGTGCTTACATGTTGACACTAACGTTTGCAACTGTTTTAACGGTTGCAAATGCAAAGCTTAGTGTTTACGTGTTGCCATTAACGGTTTTAACTGCAACGCTTAGTTTTAACAGTTGCAATCCATTGTATAGTGCTAACGTGTTGCAATTAACAGTTATAACTACAACGCTTAGTTTTAACGTGTTGACATGGTTTTAATGGTTGCAAATGCAAAGCTTAGTGTTTACGTGTTGTCATTAACGGTTTTAACTGCAACGCTTAGTTTTAACGTGTTGCCACGGTATTAACGGTTGCAAATCCAATGCTTAGTGCTAACGTGTTGCAATAAACGGTTATAACTACAACGCTTAGTTTTAACGTGTTGACATGGTTTTAATGGTTGCAAATGCAAAGCTTAGTGTTTACGTGTTGTCATTAACGATTTTAACTACAACGCTTAGTTTTAACGCATTGTAACCGCAATGCTTAGTGTTAACGTGTTGTCATTAACGGTTGCAACTGCAACGCTTAGTGTAAACATGTTGACACTAACGGTTGCAACTGCAATGCTAAGTGTTAACATGTTGACATAAACGGTTGCAACGTGTTAACGTGTTGAAATTAACGTAAGCAAATGCTACACTTACTGTTATAATGTTGACACTAACGCTTGCAACTGCAATGCTTAATGTTAACGTGTTGCCTTTAAAGGTTGCAACTGCAACGGTTAGTGCTTACATGTTGACACTAACGTTTGCAACTGCAACGCTTAGCTTTAACGTGTTGCCACTAACGCTTAATGTTAACGTGTTGCCATTAAAGGTTGCAACTGTAACGGTTAGAGCTTACATATTGACACAAACGTTTGCAATTGCAACGCTTAGCTTTAACGAGTTGCCACTAACGCTTAATGTTAACGTGTTGCCATTAAAGGTTGCAACTGTAACGGTTAGTGCTGACATGTTGACACTAACGTTTGCAACTGTTTTAACGGTTGCAAATGCAAAGCTTAGTGTTTACGTGTTGCCATTAACGGTTTTAACTACAACGCTTAGTTTCAACGTTTTGACACGGTTTAAACGGTTGCAAATGCAAACCTTAGTGTTTACGTGTTGTCATTAACGGTTTTAACTGCAACGCTTAGTTTTAACATGTTGCCACGGTATTAACGGTTTCAAATGCAATGCTTAGTGCTAACGTGTTGCAATTAACGGTTATAACTACAACGCTTAGTTTTAACGTGTTGACATGGTTTTAATGGTTGCGAATGCAAAGCTTAGTGTTTACGTGTTGTCATTAACGGTTTTAACGCTTAGTTTTAACGCATTGTAACCGCAATGCTTAGTGTTAACGTGTTGTCATTAACGGTTGCAACTGCAACGCTTAGTGTAAACATGTTGACACTAACGGTTGCAACTGCAATGCAAAGTGTTAACATGTTGACATAAACGGTTGCAACGTGTTAACGTGTTGAAATTAACGTAAGCAAATGCTACACTTACTGTAATGTTGACACTAACGCTTGCAACTGCAATGCTTAATGTTAACGTGTTGCCTTTAAAGGTTGCAACTGCAACGGTTAGTGCTTACATGTTGACACTAACGTTTGCAACTGCAACGCTTAGCTTTAACGTGTTGCCACTAACGCTTAATGTTAACGTCTTGCCATTAAAGGTTGCAACTGTAACGGTTAGTGCTTACATGTTGACACTAACGTTTGCAACTGTTTTAACGGTTGCAAATGCAAAGCTTAGTGTTTACGTGTTGTCATTAATGGTTTTAACTACAACGCTTAGTTTTAACGCATTGTAACCGCAATGCTTAGTGTTAACGTGTTGTCATTAACGGTTGCAACTGCAACGCTTAGTGTAAACATGTTGACACTAACGGTTGCAACTGCAATGCTAAGTGTTAACATGTTGACATAAACGGTTGCAACGTGTTAACGTGTTGAAATTAACGTAAACAAATGCTACACTTACTGTAATGTTGACACTAACGGTTGTAACTGCAACGCTTAGTTTTAACGTGTTGCCACTAACGCTTGCAACTGCAATGCTTAATGTTAACGTGTTGCCTTTAAAGGTTGCAACTGCAACGGTTAGTGCTTACATGCTGACACTAACGTTTGCAACTGCAACGCTTAGCTTTAACGTGTTGCCACTAACGCTTAATGTTAACGTGTTGCCATTAAAGAGTGCAACTGTAACGGTTAGTGCTTACATGTTGACACTAACGTTTGCAACTGAAACGCTTAGCTTTAACGAGTTGCCACTAACGCTTAATGTTAACGTGTTGCCATTAAAGGTTGCAACTGTAACGGTTAGTGCTGACATGTTGACACTAACGTTTGCAACTGTTTTAACGGTTGCAAACGCAAAGCTTAGTGTTTACGTGTTGCCATTAACGGTTTTAACTACAACGCTTAGTTTTAACGTGTTGACACGGTTTTAACGGTTGCAAATGCAAAGCTTAGTGTTTACGTGTTGTCATTAACGGTTTTAACTGCAACGCTTAGTTTTAACATGTTGCCACGGTATTAACGGTTGCAAATCCATTGCTTAGTGCTAACGTGTTGCAATAAACAGTTATAACTACAACGCTTAGTTTTAACGTGTTGACATGGTTTTAATGGTTGCAAATGCAAAGCTTAGTGTTTACGTGTTGTCATTAACGGTTGTAACTGCAACGCTTAGTTTTAACGTGTTGCCACGGTATTAACGGTTGCAAATCCAATGCTTAGTGCTAACGTGTTGCAATAAACGGTTGTAACTACAACGCTTAGTTTTAACATGTTGACATGGTTTTAATGGTTGCAAATGCAAAGCTTAGTGTTTACGTGTTGTCATTAACGGTTTTAACTACAACGCTTAGTTTTAACGCATTGTAACCGAAATGCTTAGTGTTAACGTGTTGTCATTAATAACGGTTGCAACTACAACGCTTAGTGTAAACATGTTGACACTAACGGTTGCAACTGCAATGCTAAGTGTTAACATGTTGACATAAACGGTTGCAACGTGTTAACGTGTTGAAATTAACGTAAGCAAATGCTACACTTACTGTTATAATGTTGACACTAACGGTTGTAACTGCAACGCTTAGTTTTAACGTGTTGCCACTAACGCTTGCAACTGCAATGCTTAATGTTAACGTGTTGCCTTTAAAGGTTGCAACTGCAACGGTTAGTGCTTACATGTTGACACTAACGTCTGCAACTGTAACGCTTAGCTTTAACGTGTTGCCACTAACGCTTAATGTTAACGTGTTGCCATTAAAGGTTGCAACTGTAACGGTTAGTGCTTACATGTTGACACTAACGTTTGCAACTGTTTTAACGGTTGCAAATGCAAAGCTTAGTGTTTACGTGTTGCCATTAACGGTTTTAACTACAACGCTTAGTTTCAAGGTGTTGACACGGTTTTAACGGTTGCAAATGCAAAGCTTAGTGTTTATGTGTTGTCATTAACGGTTTTAACTGCAACGCTTAGTTTTAACATGTTGCCACGGTATTAACGGTTGCAAATGCAATGCTTAGTGCTAACGTGTTGCAATTAACGGTTATAACTACAACGCTTAGTTTTAACGTGTTGACATGGTTTTAATGGTTGCAAATGTAAAGCTTAGTGTTTACGTGTTGTCATTAACGGTTGCAACTGCAACGCTTAGTTTTAACGTGTTGCCGCGGTATTAACGGTTGCAAATCCAATGCTTAGTGCTAAGTTACTGCTAACGTGTTGCAATTAACGGTTATAACTACAACGCTTAGTTTTAACTTGTTGACATGGTTTTAATGGTTGCAAATGCAAAGCTTAGTGTTTACGTGTTGTCATTAACGGTTTTAACTACAACGCTTAGTTTTAACACATTGTAACCGCAATGCTTAGTGTTAACGTGTTGTCATTAACGGTTGCAACTGCAACGCTTAATGTAAACATGTTGACACTAACGGTTGCAACTGTAATGCTAAGTGTTAACATGTTGACATAAACGGTTGCAACGCGTTAACGTGTTGAAATTAACGTAAACAAATGCTACACTTACTGTAATGTTGACACTAACGGTTGTAACAGCAACGCTTAGTTTTAACGTGTTGCCACTAACGCTTGCAACTGCAATGCTTAGCTTTAACGTGTTGCCTTTAAAGGTTGCAACTGCAACGGTTAATGCTTACATGTTGACACTAACGTTTGCAACTGCAACGCTTAGCTTTAACGTGTTGCCACTAACGCTTAATGTTAACGTCTTGCCATTAAAGGTTGCAACTGTAACGGTTAGTGCTTACATGTTGACAGTAACGTTTGCAACTGTTTTAACGGTTACAAATGCAAAGCTTAGTGTTTACGTGTTGCCATTAACGGTTTTAACTACAACGCTTAGTTTTAACGTGTTGACACGGTTTTAATGGTTGCAAATGTAAAGCTTAGTGTTTACGTGTTGTCATAACGGTTTTAACTGCAACGCTTAGTTTTAACATGTTGCCACGGTATTAACGGTTGCAAATCCAATGCTTAGTGCTAACGTGTTGCAATTAACGGTTATAACAACAACGTTTAGTTTTAACGTGTTGACATGGTTTTAATGGTTGCAAATGCAAAGCTTAGTGTTTACGTGTTATCATTAACGGTTGCAACTGCAACGCTTAGTGTAAACATGTTGACACTAACGGTTGCAACTGCAATGCTAAGTGTTGACATAAACGGTTGCAACGTGTTAACGTGTTGAAATTAACGTAAGCAAATGCTACACTTACTGTTATAATGTTGACACTAACGGTTGTAACGGCAACGCTTAGTTTTAACGCATTGTAACCGCAATGCTTAGTGTTAACGTGTTGTCATTAACGGTTGCAACTGCAACGCTTAGTGTAAACATGTTGACACTAACGGTTGCAACTGCAATGCTAAGTGTTAACATGTTGACATACATTGTAAACGGTTGCAACGTGTTGAAATTAACGTAAGCAAATGCTACACTTACTGTAATGTTGACACTAACGGTTGTAACTGTAACGCTTAGTTTTAACGTGTTGCCACTAACGCTTGCAACTGCAATGCTTAATGTTGCCTTTAAAACTGCAACGGTTAATGCTTACATGTTGACACTAACGTTTGCAACTGCAACGCTTAGCTTTAACGTGTTGCCACTAACGCTTAATGTTAACGTCTTGCCATTAAAGGTTGCAACTGTAACGGTTAGTGCTTACATGTTGACACTAACGTTTGCAACTGCAACGCTTAGCTTTAACGAGTTGCCACTAACGCTTAATGTTAACGTGTTGCCATTAAAGGTTGCAACTGTAACGGTTAGTGCTGACATGTTGACACTAACGTTTGCAACTGTTTTAACGGTTGCAAACGCAAAGCTTAGTGTTTACGTGTTGCCATTAACGGTTTTAACTACAACGCTTAGTTTTAACGTGTTGACACGGTTTTAACGGTTGCAAATGCAAAGCTTAGTGTTTACGTGTTGTCATTAACGGTTTTAACTGCAACGCTTAGTTTTAACATGTTGCCACGGTATTAACGGTTGCAAATCCATTGCTTAGTGCTAACGTGTTGCAATAAACAGTTATAACTACAACGCTTAGTTTTAACGTGTTGACATGGTTTTAATGGTTGCAAATGCAAAGCTTAGTGTTTACGTGTTGTCATTAACGGTTGTAACTGCAACGCTTAGTTTTAACGTGTTGCCACGGTATTAACGGTTGCAAATCCAATGCTTAGTGCTAACGTGTTGCAATAAACGGTTATAACTACAACGCTTAGTTTTAACATGTTGACATGGTTTTAATGGTTGCAAATGCAAAGCTTAGTGTTGACGTGTTGTCATTAACGGTTTTAACTACAACGCTTAGTTTTAACGCATTGTAACCGAAATGCTTAGTGTTAACGTGTTGTCATTAATAACGGTTGCAACTGCAACGCTTAGTGTAAACATGTTGACACTAACGGTTGCAACTGCAATGCTAAGTGTTAACATGTTGACATAAACGGTTGCAACGTGTTAACGTGTTGAAATTAACGTAAGCAAATGCTACACTTACTGTTATAATGTTGACACTAACGGTTGTAACTGCAACGCTTAGTTTTAACGTGTTGCCACTAACGCTTGCAACTGCAATGCTTAATGTTAACGTGTTGCCTTTAAAGGTTGCAACTGCAACGGTTAGTGCTTACATGTTGACACTAACGTCTGCAACTGTAACGCTTAGCTTTAACGTGTTGCCACTAACGCTTAATGTTAACGTGTTGTCATTAAAGGTTGCAACTGTAACGGTTAGTGCTTACATGTTGACACTAACGTTTGCAACTGTTTTAACGGTTGCAAATGCAAAGCTTAGTGTTTACGTGTTGCCATTAACGGTTTTAACTACAACGCTTAGTTTCAAGGTGTTGACACGGTTTTAACGGTTGCAAATGCAAAGCTTAGTGTTTATGTGTTGTCATTAACGGTTTTAACTGCAACGCTTAGTTTTAACATGTTGCCACGGTATTAACGGTTGCAAATGCAATGCTTAGTGCTAACGTGTTGCAATTAACGGTTATAACTACAACGCTTAGTTTTAACGTGTTGACATGGTTTTAATGGTTGCAAATGTAAAGCTTAGTGTTTACGTGTTGTCATTAACGGTTGCAACTGCAACGCTTAGTTTTAACGTGTTGCCGCGGTATTAACGGTTGCAAATCCAATGCTTAGTGCTAAGTTACTGCTAACGTGTTGCAATTAACGGTTATAACTACAACGCTTAGTTTTAACGTGTTGACATGGTTTTACTGGTTGCAAATGCAAAGCTTAGTGTTTACGTGTTGTCATTAACGGTTTTAACTACAACGCTTAGTTTTAACGCATTGTAACCGCAATGCTTAGTGTTAACGTGTTGTCATTAACGGTTGCAACTGCAACGCTTAGTGTAAACATGTTGACACTAACGGTTGCAACTGTAATGCTAAGTGTTAACATGTTGACATAAACGGTTGCAACGCGTTAACGTGTTGAAATTAACGTAAACAAATGCTACACTTACTGTAATGTTGACACTAACGGTTGTAACAGCAACGCTTAGTTTTAACGTGTTGCCACTAACGCTTGCAACTGCAATGCTTAGCTTTAACGTGTTGCCTTTAAAGGTTGCAACTGCAACGGTTAATGCTTACATGTTGACACTAACGTTTGCAACTGCAACGCTTAGCTTTAACGTGTTGCCACTAACGCTTAATGTTAACGTCTTGCCATTAAAGGTTGCAACTGTAACGGTTAGTGCTTACATGTTGACAGTAACGTTTGCAACTGTTTTAACGGTTACAAATGCAAAGCTTAGTGTTTACGTGTTGCCATTAACGGTTTTAACTACAACGCTTAGTTTTAACGTGTTGACACGGTTTTAATGGTTGCAAATGTAAAGCTTAGTGTTTACGTGTTGTCATAACGGTTTTAACTGCAACGCTTAGTTTTAACATGTTGCCACGGTATTAACGGTTGCAAATCCAATGCTTAGTGCTAACGTGTTGCAATTAACGGTTATAACAACAACGCTTAGTTTTAACGTGTTGACATGGTTTTAATGGTTGCAAATGCAAAGCTTAGTGTTTACGTGTTATCATTAACGGTTGCAACTGCAACGCTTAGTGTAAACATGTTGACACTAACGGTTGCAACTGCAATGCTAAGCGTTGACATAAACGGTTGCAACGTGTTAACGTGTTGAAATTAACGTAAGCAAATGCTACACTTACTGTTATAATGTTGACACTAACGGTTGTAACGGCAACGCTTAGTTTTAACGCATTGTAACCGCAATGCTTAGTGTTAACGTGTTGTCATTAACGGTTGCAACTGCAACGCTTAGTGTAAACATGTTGACACTAACGGTTGCAACTGCAATGCTAAGTGTTAACATGTTGACATACATTGTAAACGGTTGCAACGTGTTGAAATTAACTTAAGCAAATGCTACACTTACTGTAATGTTGACACTAACGGTTGTAACTGTAACGCTTAGTTTTAACGTGTTGCCACTAACGCTTGCAACTGCAATGCTTAATGTTGCCTTTAAAGGTTGTAACTGCAACGGTTAATGCTTACATGTTGACACTAACGTTTGCAACTGCAACGCTTAGCTTTAACGTGTTGCCACTAACGCTTAATGTTAACGTCTTGCCATTAAAGGTTGCAACTGTAACGGTTAGTGCTTACATGTTTCCACTAACGTTTGCAACTGTTTTAACGGTTGCAAATGCAAAGCTTAGTGTTTACGTGTTGCCATTAACGGTTTTAACTACAACGCTTAGTTTTAACTTGTTGACACGGTTTTAATGGTTGCAAATGTAAAGCTTAGTGTTTACGTGTTGTCATTAACAGTTTTAACTGCAACGCTTAGTTTTAACATGTTGCCACGGTATTAACGGTTGCAAATCCAATGCATAGTGCTAACGTGTTGCAATAAACGGTTATAACTACAACGCTTAGTTTTAACGTGTTGACATGGTTTTAATGGTTGCGAATGCAAAGCTTAGTGTTTACGTGTTGTCATTAACGGTTTTAACGCTTAGTTTTAACGCATTGTAACCGCAATGCTTACAATAAACGGTTGCAACGTGTTAACGTGTTGAAATTAACGTAAGCAAATGCTACACTTACTGTAATGTTGACACTAACGCTTGCAACTGCAATGCTTAATGTTAACGTGTTGCCTTTAAGGGTTGCAACTGCAACGGTTAGTGCTTACATGTTGACACTAACGTTTGCAACTGCAACGCTTAGCTTTAACGTGTTGCCACTAACGCTTAATGTTAACGTCTTGCCATTAAAGGTTGCAACTGTAACGGTTAGTGCTTACATGTTGACACTAACGTTTGCAACTGTTTTAACGGTTGCAAATGCAAAGCTTAGTGTTTACGTGTTGCCATTAACGGTTTTAACTACAACACTTAGTTTTAACATGTTGCCACGGTTGCAAATCCAATGCTTAGTGCTAACGTGTTGCAATTAACGGTTATAAATACAACGCTTAGTTTTAACGTGTTGACATGGTTTTAATGGTTCCAAATGCAAAGCTTAGTGTTTACGTGTTGTCATTAACTTTTTTAACTACAACGCTTAGTTTTCACGCATTGTAACCGCAATGCTTAGTGTTAACGTGTTGTCATTAACGGTTGCAACTGCAACGCTTAGTGTAAACATGTTGACACTAACGGTTGCAACTGCAATGCTAAGTGTTAACATGTTGACATAAACGGTTGCAACGTGTTAACGTGTTGAAATTAACGTAAGCAAATGCTACACTTACTGTTATAATGTTGACACTAACGGTTGTAACTGCAACGCTTAGTTTTAACGTGTTGCCACTAACGCTTGCAACTGCGACGTTAATGTTAACGTGTTGCCTTTAAAGGTTGCAACTGCAACGGTTAGTGCTTACATGTTGACACTAACGTTTGCAACTGCAACGCTTAGCTTTAACGTGTTGCCACTAACGCTTAATGTTAACGTCTTGCCATTAAAGGTTGCAACTGTAACGGTTAGTGCTTACATGTTGACACTAACGTTTGCAACTGCAACGCTTAGCTTTAACGTGTTGCCACTAACGCTTAATGTTAACGTGTCGCCATTAAAGGTTGCAACTGTAACGGTTAGTGCTTACATGTTGACACTAACGTTTGCAACTGTTTTAACGGTTGCAAATGCAAAGCTTAGTGTTTACGTGTTGCCATTAACGGTTTTAACTACAACGCTTAGTTTTAACGTGTTGACACGGTTTTAACGGTTGCAAATGCAAAGCTTAGTGTTTACGTGTTGTCATTAACGGTTTTAACTGCAACGCTTAGTTTTAACGTGTTGCCACGGTATTAACGGTTGCAAATCCAATGCTTAGTGCTAACGTGTTGCAATAAACGGTTATAACTACAACGCTTAGTTTTAACGTGTTAAACATGTTGACACTAACGGTTGCAACTGTAATGCTAAGTGTTAACATGTTGACATAAACGGTTGCAACGCGTGTTGTCATTAATAACGGTTGCAACTGCAACGCTTAGTGTAAATATGTTGACACTAACGGTTGCAACTGCAATGCTAAGTGTTAACATGTTGACATAAACGGTTGCAACGTGTTAACGTGTTGAAATTAACGTAAGCAAATGCTACACTTACTGTTATATAATGTTGACACTAACGGTTGTAACTGCAACGCTTAGTTTTAACGTGTTGCCACTAACTCTTGCAACTGCAATGCTTAATGTTAACGTGTTGCCTTTAAAGGTTGCAACTGCAACGGTTAGAGCTTACATGTTGACACTAACGTTTGCAACTGCAACGCTTAGCTTTAACGTGTTGCCACTAACGCTTAATGTTAACGTGTTGCCATTAAAGGTTGCAACTGTAACGGTTAGTGCTTACATGTTGACACTAACGTTTGCAACTTTTTTAACGGTTGCAAATGCAAAGCTTAGTGTTTACGTGTTGCCATTAACGGTTTTAACTACAACGCTTAGTTTTAACTTGTTGACACGGTTTTAATGGTTGCAAATGTAAAGCTTAGTGTTTACGTGTTGTCATTAACAGTTGTAACTGCAACGCTTAGTTTTAACATGTTGCCACGGTATTAACGGTTGCAATTCCAATGCTTAGTGCTAACGTGTTGCAATAAACGGTTATAACTACAACGCTTAGTTTTAACGTGTTGACATGGTTTTAATGGTTGCGAATGCAAAGCTTAGTGTTTACGTGTTGTCATTAACGGTTTTAACGCTTAGTTTTAACGCATTGTAACCGCAATGCTTAGTGTTAACGTGTTGTCATTAACGGTTGCAACTGCAACGCTTAGTGTAAACATGTTGACACTAACGGTTGCAACTGCAATGCTAAGTGTTAATGTCACAGGGTATAGGTATATAGCACACTTGTACTGCCTTGCGGTACAAGCCGGCTTTTATAACGACGTGGTAGAGTGTTCGCTTAGCACGCGGGAGAACCTGGTTCGATCCCCGTTAGGGAAGAAAGAATTTTTCTTCTCTTTGTTTATCTAATTCCTTCCTTTGTCTTTCAAGATACCGCTTTCCTCTTTCTGACCTATTTTCGTTATCCATTTTGTTATCCCGTAAGTGTCTGTGTATGTATGTTTCAATTTATAATGCGATCGATTCAAGCTATGTGTTTGGTTTTCAGTAACCCTATGTATGTAGTTACATGGGTTTATGACTAAGCTCGAAAAATATTTTCCCTCCGTAGCACTTGCAAAACTCGCGCAAAATATTTTACGCTGTACTTCGCAAACAGTGATTTTTTTTCACCGTACGATATATTACGTTTTTGTTCGCAGTCGCTTAGAACGGTAAGTTGTAACGAACAAATTTAAGCGTACGCAAAACAAAAGTGTTTTTCGGCGCAAAACAGCGGTATGTTCCGAAAAATAAAGTACGCAAATGTCGGAAAATAGCTACATTATTTACCAATTACTGTAATTGGTACCACTATGGGGTGTAGCTATGCGCTTTTGCACATTCGCACAAACATACGGTAACAAAACGCAAACTTTCGACGCAAAAATCGGAAAACTATACGAAACGGGACGAACAAAATAAACGGCAAATTCCTCGTTATCGCAAGTATGATCGTAACAAAGCAGCCTTCGTATTCACAAATAATAAGTCAACATGCAACGTACTAATGTGCATGTAACTTATTTATTTTACAACCCTTGAAACTTACGACCCTTTCAAAACAATTTTTTCACAATAGTCCAAGGCTGTACAGTAGCATTAACCAACACAAAATGTACCTGCTTGTATCATGGTCCTTAAATGCAGACACCAAAAATAAAAAAAAGTAAGAAGTGTCAAGCAAAAAGAAAAAAAAATGTTTGAAAAAAAAATTGAGTTCGTCGGGATTCGAAGAGGGTATCGACCAAATCTTCTTAGTTATCACCTGAACAGAAATCCGGCGCCTTAACCACTCGGCCACCGGGACAGATACTACATCCAGTCGTATATTGAATAAATATTGGCAAAATTTGAATGTCCGCACGCAAATCGAGCGCAAAACAGTTAACTCAACATTTTCATGCTTTCGGAGCAGATGATCAACGTGGTAAATCGGCATTTTTCATTAGAAAAATCAAAATTTTCGACAAAGAATACGATTTTCACCACGCAAACACTGAAAAACTTATCTGGGTTTACGCAAAGACTATATTCGAAGCGGCGGAAAAAAAATCGGATGGAAAATATGAATGTGTAGACCATGAATAGAGCTGGTGGGAATTCGAGGGGATTGGGCTATTGGCTATGGGAGGCGCAAGAGAGAAGAACCACCCCGGGGAATACAAAGGTCGTTTTGTGAATAACGTTACTATGTCTTCCTACAGTTCTACACTACACTCCTGCTACCTCAGAAATACATCTACTCTACGCAGCGCAGAGGTTAGTAAAGCATGATCTTATGACTTTTATCAAAATTTTCATTAAAAGAATGGAGAAGGGTCTACTTGCAACATCATTGCTGAGTACGTCCGTACCCAGTACGTTTTTATATCTCTGCCCAGTACGTTATAAGAGTTATCGTTATTTCTTAAAAAAGCTATTTTAAGCTAAATATAAATAGACTTATACATGTTTTTAACATATTATGACAATTAGTCCTTTTTGTGGTCTAATTCATAATAAGAGTAATTCATAATAAGAATATTTTTATAGCTTAATTTTATTTGATGCTGTTCATGTGTAACATTCACGGTCTATATATAATATTAAATCTACATGTAGTCTTCGACTTTAAACCCACCTGAATATAATAAAATTTGAAATTGAAGGGTATATAAATTACGTGTTGTAAATTTTCAAAAGCGATTTTACATTAGTCCGGCAGATTAATTTATACATATATAACAGTCAGATAGTTTTTGTTTATTTACGTCCCAGTAAACGATGTTTCAGTCATTGTCCTGGCGGGCGAAAGCTAATTTAGTTGTTAGATTTGGGCATGAAAGGGCACGTACATGCGACCCATTTCCTACCGAATTTCTTTCTGATTGCATCATTTTTTTATAACCTCTCTATTATCATGATTCCAGAAACATGATCCCTGAACAACAATTTAATTAAAATGCCTTTACGAATGCAAAACTAACACTTATGATGGATATAAGTGTTGTTGTGATCATAAAAGTTCAATCGACGTTTTGGATTTACCCCCCCCCACACACACACACACACACTTTTTTGAATCAGTTTTACGTCCCTTTCAATATTATTTCAGCTCATATGAGAACGGCCAATCAGAAGGTGGGGCGATAACGGGAGAACCCCTAGAAACCCACCTGGCACACCCGCAAGCAGAACTTGGCTTGTCTCATATGTGGCCAGAGCGGAGCTCGAACCCACACCAGGGCGGGCCCCGTGGCCGAGCGGTTAAGAGCGCTGTTTCTTAATCATTCGATCACCTCATCGCTGTAAATGGTGTGGGTTCGAGTCCCGATCTGGCCACATGTGAGACAAGCCAAGTTCTACTTGCGGGTGTGCCAGGGACGTGAAAGGGACGTAAAACTGAATTAAAAAAAAAAAAAAAAAAAAAAAAAAAAAACAGAGACAGAGATGACATGATCGAGTTATTAAGAAACAGCGCTCTTAATCGATCGGCCACTGGAGCCGTCATTGTATGTATCGAGTCAACAATTATTAGCTTTCTGAGCCGAAGGCTCACAAAGTGAGATGGTCATGCTCCGGCGTCCGTCCGTCGTCCATCCGTCCACATTTTCAAAGATCTTCTCCTCTCAAACCGCTTAGCCAATCAAAACCAAACTTCATGTGAAGCATCCCTAGGAAGGGGGAACCAATGTTTATATAAATTGTCCAGGTCACATGACCAAGATGGCCGTCATGGCTATAAATCGCAAAAAACTTAAAAATATTCTTCTCCAGAACCAGAAGGCCTATGATTTTGAAACCTGGCATGAAGCATCAGGGAGAGGAGCTCTACAAAGTTTATATAAATTATGACCTTGGGATGACCTTGACCTATTTTACAGCAAGGTCAACATAGGTCGCCCATGTATTTGAATGGGGAAAATTGTCAAAATGTCATTTGAAGGGAAAAACTTGAAAGGAAAGGGTAAATGGACTGAACATTTATGATTCTGAAAAAATGCACCCCAGGGGCTGGTCTACCCCCACTCCGGGGCAATATACATGTATATTACCATAATATTCAAAAATCTTCTTCTCTGAAACTACTTGGTCAATCAAAGCCACACTTCATGTGGAGCATCCTAAGGAAGTTGGAACAAAAGTTTATATAAATGGTCCAGATCACATGACCAAGATGGCCGCCATGGCTATAAATAGAAAAAAATATCTTTCTCCAGAACAATAAGGTCTATGATTTTGAAACTTGGCATGAAGCACCAGGGAAAGGAGCTCTACATAGTTTATATAAATCATGACCCAGGAATGACCTTGACATATTTTACGGCAAGGTCAACATAGGTGGCCCATGCATTTGAAGGGGAAATTTGTCAAAAAGTCATTTGAAGAGAAAAACATTAAGGAAATGGGCAAATGGACTGAAGATATATGATTCTTAAAAATGGACCCAATGGGCCGGTCTGCCCCCACCCTGGGGCAATATAAATGAATATCAACATAATATTCAAAGATCTTCTTCTCTGAAACCGCTTGGCCAATCAAAGCCCGGCAAATTTGATATGAAGCACATGTAGGAAGGAGAAACCAATGTGTAAATAAATTATCCAGGTCACATGACCAAGATGGCCGCCATGTCCATATATGGTAAAAATCATTCTAAAATCTTTTTTCTATGGAACGGGTGGACCAATTTCAACAAAACTAGGCATGTAGCATTGTAGACTAGAGTACTATATGCGTGCATAAAATTATGACCCTGTGATGACCTTGACCTATTTTACGACAAGGTCAATATAGTTCGTCCATGACCATACTAGTCAAACAGGTTTATTGGTATATATCCCTGATCTCAGGTGAGCGTTTACAGGACCATTGGTCCTCTAGTACAGGTTTTCAGCTATGTCTGGACAAAGCCAGCGCTTTTTGAGTTTTAACCATTACTGTTGTGAGTTAATGTTGTCTTGCTCAAGGACACGGCCCGGAAACCCCTAGTGGGAATCAAACCCAATACCTCTCGATTCGGAGGCCGGTGCTCTACCACAAGGCTATCGTGCTCCATAAAATTCTTATAAACAGCCAAGAAACAGGCATGTTTATGAAAGTTTTTTTTTTACGATATATTCGTTTATCGAGATACATTAGAAAAAAAGAAAGATCTACATGCGTTAAATACGCTTTGAACGCTTTCGACGTCTTTGTATGGTCCTCGCCCATTTGTGGCCTAAATAAATAGAAGGGCTGCTTGTGCCTCCAGGCAAAGCTTCTACGCTACCGACTGACCGTCTGATCATGTCTGAGACTGCCTAGGGAAAGTGGTCAAAGTCAATCATCCATACAAAGTTTATATGGGTCATTATCAAAAAATGGAGCAATCCAGAAAACTGTAAGGCAAAACGAAAAAAAAAAATCGTTGTCCAGTTTTTCTTTTTTAATGAGATAGTTTTATTAACAATAGCATTTAGAATATAGAAATAAAATATGCCCAGTTTAACTGAACAAATTGTGCACCAGCATTAATCAATTGTATGGTACCCTTGAAAAAATATCAGTGCTGTCACGAACAAATTTTCTTGCGTACAACGCTTATTTGATAAGACTTTCCAAATCTGTAAGTGGGGGTATATATAGCTTGTCACAAACCTTAAATACTTTCAATGAATTAACGAGGGAGAGAGCTTAAATGAAAATGCACATACTGTGATTTGTTCTGTTTCTGAAGCGCTTTTTTCTGTAGACATAATCTTGAAGGATTAAACCAAAATTAAGTTCTTCAAAACGTTTACTATTTTAGTATAGTATCATTACATACCAAAAGCAACTACTTTTATATGATGCGTTTTGAGTATTTTAAATAATTATGACCGTGACAGCACTGATATCGTGACAGCACTGATGCTGTCGTGACAGCACTGTTAATTATCCGATCTCGCCTTTTTTATTCCAATGTGTGCGGAGTTGATTAACTGATTAATTTCTGACAATTAACCGATGAGCTTAGGGACAGTGACTGCCTTACGGTCGCAACCAACGAAGCCTCGGCTAATGCTCGAACCAGGGACACCTTTGGGTAGATAACACAACACGTTCGGTACACGCAAACCAAACGCGGTGTAACACGACAAGCGCAATTAGCGCTATACAGCTTAACACTTTAAGCAGCTGCAGCATGAGAAATGTTTTTTGGGGCTTTCGACCAGGTCTGAAACAACCAGGATTATTCACGACAAAAGAGTGCAATTAATTTGGGACCCTATCACGGGTTTTCTGTGTAGAAGGGCCATTTATAATAACAATAATAATCTCTATATTTATAGAGGATAACGTATTTAGCACAACGGCCAGTCTTCCATACGGTCCTCTAGTGAATACAGACATTGATTATTTTCGGACCTCTTTTGTTATTATTCGGACATTTTCATATTAGACATGCGATGTTAGAAATGCTATATTTTGTTTTGGGAGAAGAGAAGCCAGTGCTTGCCTAATAATGCTCAAGCGCCAAGCAAGGTAGCCACTGGTACCATTTTTAAAGTCTTTGGCATGACCCGGCCCGGGATCGAACCCACGACCTCCCGCTCCCGAAGCGGACGCTCTCACCATTACGCTATCGGAATCGGCAATTCGTTATCAAGGAGCTTGGGAGAACTGGAAAACATTTGAAGGGAGTTGGGGATTACTAGAAGAGAACATTTTTAGTTTTAGGAAGCTGGGAGCAAGTAAAAAAAATAGGGAGCTGGGGTCATTTTTCTTTTAGTGAGCTTGGAGCTAATACCCCCTTGGAAGGTTACACTGCAGCTGAGCTGCACTTTTGCAAAATCATGTCTTCTCATGACGCGTCTGATATTTATTTTTTATGTACCCGAGTCAATAACTTTCAGTAATGTCGGGACGAAACTACCACTTTTTTATCTTCGTAGTAACCAGCCTCATTGGGTATACCCTGGTCGACGAAGAATTTTGAATTTGCAGTTTTGTATCACCCCCCCCCCCCCCACACACACACCTCAAATGGTTTGACCTCTTCTGACTGCTACTGGTGTTAGTAGCTGAGACCCTCTCGTGAAAGGCGACCTAACTCTTTTCAGTGTAGGAAATTGCCTGAATCCACACCTGCTGACAGAAGTTAACTCAGTGCTGTCACACATCAGTACTGTCACGACCGTGACAGCACTGACCGTGATAGTAATGAGTTTCACATATAAATTTAATTATTATGACTAACAGCAGAATGCAGGCTGAAAACTTTGCATATCTATTCAAACCGGCCCTAAGCTGAAATTCAGTCATGGCCTTAAAATGTACGTGATATTTGCAAGAAGCGGCAAAATGCGCGTGATAGTACTGATGGCTAAAAAATTCCCACACCGATTTTGACATGTCTTTATGGAATATGAACGGAGTAATTTTCTCAAAAAGTTGTTTACCATGACTTCATCAGCTTGCTGTCGTCTACAAAAATGCGATTGTTTTGATCTGAGAAAATGATTCATAACTCTGGTCAAAATAGATGTTTTAAAACTGTGACAGCACTGATATGTTTTCCAGGGACAGCACTATAATGTGCCGCCGCTCTTAAATTGCACTTAATATACCATATGATTTTTGAATTTGACTTCAATAACATTATATGCAATAGAGGGTTACAGAAAATGTAATTTCTGTCAAGCTTCTTTTGCAATGGAAACAAATAAAACTACTTACCCAGACCCGGGGACACGATAAAAATCTTGCATTTTTTCTTTTTAATAACATACTCGTAAACGTGAAATCCGTGTGGTTCTTGTAAAGCACGGCTGATAATATTATAGAAGGAGGAAGCAAACCTCGGACATCGCGCTTGCGAGAAAATCATCAAGGACAAGGATTGCTCCATTTGTTTGATAATGACCCATATATACAATGCGTGTCTGCAGCGTAGAAGCGAAAATGGGCTATTTTGAAAATTGTACGGCATCATACCAAATATGTGATACCGGAACGTTCCAAGTAGAGATCTACAGCGCCATACTCTACCACAACGTTCCAAGTTGAGCTCTAGAGCGCTGTATTCTACCGTAACCTCCCTAATTAAGAGCTACAGTGCCATGCGCTACCGCAACGTCCCCAGTAGCATTCTACAATACCATACTCAACCGCAACCTCTCCAGTAGGGATATACAGTATCGCGTACTCTACCACAACGTACACATTAGGATTTACAGCACCATTGTTTACCGCAACGTCCCCAGTATCGATCTACAGTATCATATTCTACTGCAACGTCCCCAGTAACGATCTACGGTTAGATACTCTACCATAACGTACTCAGTAGAGATATATAGCGCCACAGTTTACCACAAGGTCCCCAGTAGGAATCTACAGTGCCATACTCTACTGCAACGTCCTCAGTAGAGATATACAGCCATATATTTTACCGCAACGCTATACTCTACCACAACGTACCCATTGGGGATTTACCGCAACGTCCCTAGTAGGTACCTACAGCGTCATAGTCTACCGCTGCGTTCCAAGTAGGGTTCTACAGTGTCATATTCTACCGCAACCTCCCCTACAGCTCCATACTCTGTCACAACGTACCCAGTAGAGATATACAGCGCCTTAGTTTACGAAAACGTCCCAAGTAGGTATCTTCAGAGCCATACCCTACCATAACGTCTACAGTATGGATCTTCAGCGTCCCCAGTAAAGATATACAGCACCAAACTGTTATGCAACGTCTTCAGTATGGAAATACAGTGCAATAATCTACAACAACGTACCTGTAGGCATCTATAGTGCAATACTCTACTACAACATCTCCAGTTCGCAACTACCGTGCCATAGTCTACCGCAACGTATCCAGCTGTTTGGTATCTGCAGTGTCATACTCTGCCTAAAAGTACCGAGTAGAGATATACAGAGCAATATTTTACCACAAGGTCCAAATTAAGGATTTACAGTTTTTATCTATACCGCAACGTTCCCAGTAGAGACCAATAGCGCCATACTCTATCACGCAATCTCTAATTGAGATCTATAGCCAAATACTCTACAGAAACGTCCCCAGTAGATATCTACTTTCAACCACAACATCTGCTGTTTGGATCTTCAGCCACATACTCTATAACGTCCCATTATGGATCAACAGTGCCCTACTATACCGCAAATTTCCCAGTAGGGATCTACATGTCCATAGTCTACCGTCACGTCCCCAGTAGGGATCTACTGTGCAATTCTCTACCGCAACGTCCCAGGTTGTGATATACAGCGCTATTTTCTACCACAACGAAACCAGTAGGGATCTTCAGCGACATGCTGTAACATATTGTTCCAAGTACAGACAGACATATAACGCCACACTCATCTGCAACGTACCCAGTAGAGATCTACAGCACCATACTCTACTGCGACGTTTCCAATAGGTATCTACAACGACATACTCACTGACGAGGCTTGAATAGCCGAAACCGCGGTATGGCCCACCACCTTTCTGGAAAATATGCTCACTGCTCTTAAAGGATCTCAGTTTTATTTTTATTTGCTATTACTGCAGCTGGTGTTGTGCCGTGTGGCGGCCCTAAAAAGTCTCCCGTACATCATCCGTAGTGCAGATTATATTTTCCTTTTGGTCCTTTGAGATCAGAGAGGATATTTTGAGAAATCAGAAAATTATCATCGGTTTAGATTCATATTCTAACCAACGTTCAATATATTTGGCCACAATTTGATTATACTAGTCTTTGTATCGACTAGCCTGCTGAAAGTTGAAAAATTACTGTAACTCTCTTTGGCTCCATGTTGCCAAATCTAAAGGGTCACTGACGAGGCTTGAATAGCCGAAACCGTGGTATGGCCCATCACCTTTCTAGAAAATATGCTCAGGGCTCTTAAAGGATCTCAGTTTTATTTTTATTATCTACTGCAACGTCCCCAGTAGAAATCCACAGACATAAACACTACCGCAACGCCCCAACTAGGTATCTACAGTGCCATTCTGTAGCGCAACGTCCCCAGTAGATATCAACAGTGCCATACTCTAGTGCAACGTCTTCTGTAAGAATGTACAGTGCCGAACTCTACCACAACGTACCCAGTAGGGATATACCGCACAATTCTCTACCGCAATGTCCCCCATAGTGATAAACAGTGCCATATTCTAGCACAACGTCCCCTTGTGGATATTCAATGCCAAAATCTATCGCAAACTCCCTGTTATGAATATACAGCGCCATACTCTACTGCTACGTCTACAGCATCTATAACGCCTTTCTCTACCGCAACCTCCCCAGTAGGGATCTACAGTGCCATACTCTACCACATCGACCCCAGTTAATATCTACAGAGCCATACTCTACCACAACGTACCCAATAGAGATCAACAGCGCCATACTGTACCACAACGTCTCCAGTAGGTATCTACAGCGCCATACTCTATCGCAATGTCCCCAATAGGGATCTACAATGCCGTATTCCAACACAACGTCCCCAGTAGGGATGTACATGCAGTGCCAAATTCTACAAAACGTGTCTGTTAGGGATCTACAGAGCCATACCCTACAGCAACGACCAAGTATGGTTCTACAGTGTCATACTGTACCATAACGTAGACAGTAGACAGTAGCAAAACTAATCGATTGATTATTCGATTACTTTTGCAAATCAATTGTAATTGTAATCGAATAAAGCCAGGAAAAAATACTTTTAATCGTAATCGTTAATCGTTGAAAGTAATTGTAATCGTTAGTGATTAACTTTGAAAGTAATCGATAACAGGTCTGCCAGGCTCTACCGCAATGGTCCAATAGGGATCTGCAGTGCCATATTCTAATACAACATCCCCAATATGGATCTACAGTGCCAAAATCTACCCAACGCCCCTAACCACATACTAAGCAGCTATGTCCCCAGTAGTGTAGCCTGGGTTCCAGTCTGATCCTTTTTTTTTTTTTTTTTTTTTTTAATTTTTCATTTTTTTCAGCCTAGCCTGGGTTCCAGTCTGACCAGTCTGATCTTTTTTTCTCTTTTTGTTTTTAATTTTTCAGTTTTTCAGCCTTGGCAACTTTGATTGCATTACTATACTGCAACGACTACCCTACCCTACCGCAACGTCCCCAGTAGGGATCAACAGTGCCATACTCTACCGCAAAGACCCCAGTACGAATCTACAGCGCCATACTCTACATCAAGTAGAGACAAACAGCGCCATACTCTAGCGCAACGTCCCAAGAAGGAATCTACAGTGCCATACTCTACCGCAACGTCCTCAGTAGAGATAATCTGTCACATATTCTACCGCAACGTCCCCAGTAGATATCTACAGCACCAAACTCTATCGCAACGTCCCCAGTAGCCTAGCGATCTCTGTAGCGTCATACTCTACTCACCCGTCCCCAGTAGAGATAAACAGCCACATATTCTACCGCAACGTCCCTAGTAGATATCTACAGCGCCTTACTGTATCCCAACGTCCGCAGAAGCGATCTCTACAGCGCCATATTCTACCATAACGTCCCCAGTAGGAATCTACAGCCACATGCTGAACCGGAACGTTCCCAGTAGGGATCTACAGTACCATACTCTATCGCAACGTCTCCAGTAAGGAACTACAGTGCCATACTCTACCACAACGTACCCAGTAAGGATATAGAGCTGAACAGCGCCATAATGTATCACAACGGATTCAGTAGGAATATACAGCCACATACTCTACCGTAACGTATCTAGTAATGATCTAGCGTGACATACTCTTCCACAAGATCCCCAGTAGAGATCTTCAGCGTCATACTCTACCGCAACGTCCGCAGTTTGGATCAACAGTGCCATACTATATTGCAATGTCCCCGATAGGGATCTACACTGCCATAATTCACCACAACGTCCCCAGTAGGGATATACGACACTATTCTCTACAAGAATCTACCAAATGATATAAACAGCTCAATTATTTCCACAAGGTCCGTAGTGGATTTTCAGTGACATACTCTTCCACATTGTTTCCAAATTAAACCTTTAATCTACAACAATGTACCCAGTGGAGGTCTACAGCGCCATAATCTTCTACAAAGTCACCAGTAGGGATATAAAGCGCCATACTCTATCGCAACCTACCAAGTAGAGATCAACATCGCCATAGTCTACCGCAAGGTCCCCAGTATGTATCTTTATTCCATACTCTACCACAACGTACCAAGTTGGGATCTACAGCGACATACTCTGCCGCAACGTCCCCAGTAGGATTATAAAGTGCCACAACTACCCAATACATATCTACAGTGTCATGCTCTACCACAACGTCCCAAATAGGGATCTTCAGTGTTATATTCTACCACAACGCCCCAAAGGAATCTACGGTGCCATACTCTACCGCAACGTTTCCATAACCTCAATTCTAAGTTAAATTCGTTTTGCGCAAGAAATCATGGCTGCCTTCTTTAATGACATCTTGAATACGATAATCACTGCATCTTGATAAGGCAATCTAGCTTGAGTAATGGTTCTGAAAGTTAAAGTGCTTATTGTATGAATAAAAGAGTTAAACCAAAATTACGAAAAACCTTGACTTATTTCATCTAGACAGTGTTTTTTTTTATCCTGTCTTGAAAAGAAACTATGATAGAATGTAAATACTTATACAAAACTGATACCTGTTCATCATTTTGTACTGAAATAACCACAGTTTTGCCAGATAAAAACAATCAGAGACCCCTGTTAAATATTATTATATATTCTGGCCGCCATCTTAAACGCCATCTTGAAAATACAAAATTGCTCAATGACGCCAAAGTGGCATCACTCAGAGTCTTGTAAGGCAATGCCAACTGAACATAATTCAGTAAAGAAAAAAATTTAGAACACAATTCCAGGTCAAATTTGTTTTCTGCCGGACTAAGGGGACGGTGTGGTAGATTATG
The DNA here is from genome assembly GCA_964017185.1 of Rugalucina vietnamica. Lineage (NCBI taxonomy): Eukaryota > Metazoa > Mollusca > Bivalvia > Lucinida > Lucinidae > Rugalucina > Rugalucina vietnamica. The sequence goes on from OZ024870.1 coordinate 48,903,305, forward strand.
GTGCTATATACCTCTACTGGGGACGGTGTGGTAGGATATGGCGCTGTAGATCATTCTTGGGACGGTGTGGTAGGGAATGTCGCTGTAGATCTCTACTGGGGACGTTTGGGTAGGGAATGGGGGGAAAGATCTCTACTGGGGACAGAATGGTAGGGTATGGTGTTGTAGATCCCTACTGGGGAAGATGCGGAAGAGAATGACACTGTATATCTCTACTGGGGACGGAGTGGTAGAATATGGCGCTGTTTATCTTTAATGGAGACGGTGTGGTAGACTTCCGCACTGTATATCTCTACTGGAGACGGTCCAGTAGAGTAAGGTGCTGTAGATCTCTACTGGGGACGTTGGGTAGGGAATGGGGTGATAGATCTCTACTGGGGACGGTGTGGTAGATTATGGTGCTGTAGATCTCTACTGGGGACGGTGTGGTAGGATATGGCGCTGTGGATCTTTACTAGGGACGGTATGGTAGGATATGTCGCTGTAGATCTCTACCGGGGACGTTGTGGTAGGGAATGGGGCGATAGACCTCTACTGGGGACGGAATGGTAGGGTATTGTGTTGTATATCCCTACTGGGGACGATGCTGATTAGAATGACTCTATATATCTCTACTGGAGACGGAGTGGAAGGGTATGTCGCTGTAGATCTCTACTGGGGACGTATTTGTAGAGAAGTTTTGTTTTGTATGTCTACTCGGAACGTTGAAATATGTAGCTGTAGATCTCCACTGGGAACGTAATGGTAAGGAATTGGACGATAGATCTTTACTGGGGACGGTGTGGTAGGGTATGTCGCTGTAGATCTCTACTGGGGACGATGTGGTAGGGAATGGGGTGATAGATCTCTACTGGGGACGGTGTGGTAGATTATGGTGCTGTAGATCTCTACTGGGGACGACGTGGTAGGATGTGGCGCTGTAGATCTTTACTGGGGACGGTATCGTAGGATATGTCGCTGTAGATCTCTGCTGGGGACGTTGTGGTAGGGAATGTGGCGATAGATCTCTACTGGGGACGGAATAGTAGGCTATGGTGGTTTAGATCCCTACTGGGGACGATGCTTAAGAGAATGACACTGTATATCTCTACTGGGGACGGAATGGCAGGGTATGGCGCTGTATATCTCTACTTAAGACGGTGTGGTAGACTAACTCACCGTAGATCTCTACTGGGTACGATCCAGTAGAGTTTGGTGCTGTAGATCTCTACTGGGAACGGTGTGTTAGGGTATGTAGCTGTAAATCTCTACTGTGAACGCATTGGTAAAGTAGTTCGCTTTAGATCTCTACTGGGGACGGTGTGATAGGGTTTGTAGCTGTAGATCTGTACTGGGGACGTTGTGGTAGGGATTGGGGCGAAATATCTCTACTGGAGACGGTGTGGTAGGGTATGTCGCTGGAGATCTCTACTGGGGACGATGTGGTAGGAAATTGGGCGATGGATCTCTACTGGGGACGGAACGGTAGGATATGGTGTTGTAAATCCCTACTGGGGACAATGCTAAAGAATGCTAAAGAAAATGACACAGTATATCTCTTCTAGGGACGGGGTGGTAGGGTATGGCGCTGTATGACTCTTTATGTCTCTACTGGAGACGGTGTGGGGGCCTACCGCACTGTATATCTCTACTGGGGACGTTGTGGTAGGGAATGGGGCAATACATATCTCTACTGGGGACGGAATGGTAGGGTATGGTGTTGTAGATACCTACTGTGAAGGATACTGAAGAGAATGATACTGTATATCTCTACTGGAGACAGTGTTTTAGGGTATGACGCTGTATATCTCTACTGGAGACGGTGTGGTAGAATACCGCTATGTAGATCTCTACTGGGGACGGTCCGGTAGAATATGGTGCAGTAGATCTCTACTGGAGACGTATTGGTAGAGTAGTTCGCTTTAGATATCTACTCGGGACAGTGTGATAGGGTATGTAGAGGTGGATCTCTACTGGGGACGTTAAGGTAGGAAATGGGGCGATAGATCTCTACTGGGACGGTGTGGTAGGGTATGTCACTGTAGATCTCTACCGGGGACGTTATGGTAGGGAAAATGTCGATAGATCTCTACCGTGGACGGAGTGATAGGGTATGACGCTGTAGATCTCTACTGGGGACGTTGTGGCACGGAATTGGGCGATTGATCTCTACTGGGGACGGAATGGTCGGGTATGTTGTTGTAGATCCCTTCTGGGGATGATGCTGAAGAAAATGACACTGAATATCTCTACTGGGGACGGATTGGTAGGGTATGGCGCTGTATATCTCTACTGGTGACGGTGTGGTAGACTACCGCATTGTAGATCTCTACTGGGTATGGTCCAGTAGATAATGGTTATGTAGATCTCTACTGGGGACGGTGTGGTAGGGTTTGTCGCTGGAGATCTCTACTGGGGACGTATTGGTAGACAAGTACAAGTAGGCAAAGATCAGGAAAAGGCGCAATCAGAAAAAGACTCCCACTCCAAAAACCAAGGTGGGAAAAAACCAAACTAACAATCAGTAGTTCGTTTTAGATGTCTACTTGGGACTGTGTGATAGGATATGTAGCTGTAGATCTCTACTGGGGAAGTTGTGGTAGGGAATGGGTCGATATATCTCTACTGGGGACGGTGTGGTAGATTAATGTGCTGTAGATCTCTACTTGAGACGGAATGATAGGGTATGGTGTTGTAGATCCCTACTGGGGACGATGCTAAAGAGAATGACACTGTATATCTCTACTTGGGACGGAGTGGTAGGGTATGGCGCTACATGTATATATCTCTACTGGAGACGGTGTGGTAGACTACCGCACTGTAGATCTCTACTGGGGACGCCCCAGTAGAGTATGGTGCTGTAAATCTCTACTGGGGACGGTGTGGTATGGTATGTCGCTGTAGATCTCTACTGGGGACGTATTGGTGGAGTAGTTCGCTTAAGATGTTTACTGGGGACGGTTTGATAGGGAATGTAGCTTAAGATCTCCACTAGGGACGTTGCGTTAGGGAATTGAACGATAGATCTTTACTGGGGACAGTGTGGTAGGGTATGTCTATGTAGATCTCTACTTGGGACGTTGTGGTAGGGAATGGGTTGATATATCTCTACTTGGGACGGTGTGGTAGATTATGGTGCTGTAAATCTCTACTGGGGACGCTGTGGTAGGTTATGGCGCTGTAGATCTTTACTGGGGACGGTGTGGTAGGGTATATCGCTGTATATCTCTACTGGGGACGTATTGGTGGAGTAGTTCGCTTAAGATGTTTACTTGGGACGGTGAGATAGGGAATGTAGCTGTAGATCTTCACTGGGGACGTTGTGGTAGGGAATTGAACGATATTATTTTTACTGGGGTCGGTGTGGTAGGGTATGTCTCTGTAGATCTCTTCTTGGGACGTTGTGGTAGGGTATGGGTCGATATATCTCTACTGGGGACGGTGTGGTAGATTATGGTGCTGTAAATCTCTACTTGGTACGCTGTGGTAGATTATGGCGCTGTAGATCTTTACTGGGGACGGTGTGGTAGGGCATGTCGCTGCAGATCTCTACTGGGGACGTTATGGTAGAAATGGGTCCATTTATCGCTACTGGGGACGGTGTGGTAGATTAAGGTGCTGTAGATCTGTACTGGGGACGTTGTGGTAGGGAAAGGGGCGATAGATCTCTACTGGAGAGGGAAAGGTGGGGTAAGGTGTTGTAGATCCCTACTGGGGGACGATGCTGAAGAAAATGACACTGTATATCCCTACTGGGGACAGAGTGGTAGGGTATGGCGCTGTATATCTCCACTGGAGACGGTGCGGTAGACTACCGCACTGTAGAATTCTACTGGGTATAGAGTAGAGTATCCAGTAGAGTATAGTGTTGTACATCTCTACTGAGGACGGTGTGGTAGGGTATGTCGCTGAAGATCTCTACTGGGGACATATTTGTAGAGTAGTTCGCTTTAAATGTCTACTTAGGACTGTGTGATAGGGTATGTTGCTGTAGATCTCTACTTGGGACGTTGTGGTAGGGAATGGGGCGATAGATTTCTACTTGGGACGGTGTGGTAGGGTATGTCGCTGTAGATCTCTACTGGGGACGTTGTGGTAGGGAATGGGTCGATAGATATTTACTAGGGACGGTGTGGTAGATTATGTAGATCTCTTCTGGGGACGGTCCAGTAGAATATGGTGCTTTAGATCTCTACTGAGGACGGTGTGGTAGGGTATGTCGCTTTAGATCTCTACTGGGGACGTTGTAGTAGGAAATGGGGCGATAGATCTCTACTGGGGACGGAATGGTAGGATATGGTGCTGTAGATCCCTACTTGTGACGATGTCGGAGAGAATGACACTGTATATCTCTACAAGGGACGGAGTGGTAGAGTATGGCGCTGTATATCTCTACTGGGGAGGGTGTGATAGACTACCGCACTGTAGATCTCTACTGAGGAAGGTCCAGTAGAATATGGTGCTGTAGATCTCTACTGTGGACGGTGTGGTAGGTTATGGCTTTGTATATCTCTACTGGGGACGGTGTGGTAGGGTATGTCGCTGTATATCTCTACTGGGGGCGTTGTGGTAGAGAATATGGCGAAATCTCTACAAGGGACGGAATGGTAGGGTATGGTGTTGTAGATCTCTACTGGGGACGATGCTGAAGAGAATGACACTGTATATCTCTACTGAGGACGGAATGGTAGGTTATGGCGCTGTATGTATCACTGGAGACGGTGTGGTAGACTACCGCAATGCAGATCTCAACTCGGGACGTTGTGGTTGGGAATGGGGCAATAGATCTCTTCTGCGGACGCAGTGGTGGGGTATGGTGTTGTAGAACCCTACTGGAGACAATGCTGAAGAGAATGACACTGCATATCTCTACTGGGGACGCTGTGGTAGGGTTTGGCGCTGTATGTCTCTACTGGAGACGGTGTGGTAGAATACCGAACTGTAGATCTCTACTGTGGACGGTCCAATAGAATATGGTGCTGTTGATCTCTACTGGGAACGGAATGGTAGGGTATGTCGCTTTAGATCTCTATTGGGGACGTTGTGGTAGGAAATTGGGCGATAGATCTCTACTGGGGACGGAATGGTAGGGCATGGTGTTGTTGATCCCTACTGGGGACGATGCTGAAGAGAATGACACAGTATATCTCTACTGGAGCGGTGTTGAAGGATATGGCGTTGTATATCTCTACTGGATACGGTGTAGTAGAAACCGCACTGTAGATCTCTACTGGGGACGGTACAGTAAAATATGGTGCCGTAGATATCTACTTGGGTCGGTGCGGTAGGTTATGGTGCTGTTGATCTTTACTGGGGACGGTGTGGTAGGGTATGTCGCTGTAGATCTCTTCTGGGGACGTTGTGGTAGGGAATGGGGCGAAAGATCTCTACTTGGGACGAAATGGTAGGGTATGGTGTTGTAGATCCCTACTGGGGACGATGCTGAAGAGAATGACACTGTATTATCTTTCTGGGGACGGAGTGATAGGGTATGGCGCTGTATATCTCTACTGGAGACGGTGTGGTACACTACTGCATTGTAGATCCCTACTGGGGACGGTCCAGTAGAATATGGTGCTGTAGATCTCTACTGGGGACGGTGTGGTAGGGTATGTCGCTGTAGATCTCTCATGGGGACGGTGTGGTAGGAAATGGGGCGATAGATCTCTACTGTGGACGGAATGGAAGGGTATAGTGTTGTTGATCCCTACTGGGGACGATGATGAAGAGAATGACACTGTTAATCTCTACTGGGGACGGTGTGGTAGGGTATGGCGCTGTATTTCTCTACTGGAGACGGTGTGGTAGACTACCGCAATGTAGATCATTACTGGGGACGTTGTGGTAGGGAATGGGGCAATAGACCTCTACTGGGGACGCAATTGTGGGGTATGGTGTTGTAGATACCTACTGGGGACGATGCTGAAGAGACTGACACTGCATATCTCTACTGGGGACGGTGTGGTAGGATATGTTGCTGTATATCTCTACTGGAGACGGTGTGGTAGAATACCGTACTGTAGATCTCTACTTGGGACGGTCCAGTAGAATATGGTGCTGTAGATTATACTGGGGACGGTGTGGTAGGGTATGTCGCCTTAGATCTGGGGACGTGGTGGTAGGAAATGGGGCGATAGATCTCTACTGGGGACGTTTTGGTAGGGTATGGTGTTGTTGATCCCTACTGGGGACGATGCTGAAGAGAATGACACCGTATATCTCTACTGGGGACGGTGTGGTAGGATATGGCGTTGTATATCTCTACTGGATACGGTGTGGTAGTAAACCGTACTGTAGGTCTCTACTGGGGACGGTCCAGTAAAATACGGTGCTGTAGAACTTTACTGGGGGCGGTGTGGTAGGTTATGGCGCTGTTGATCTTTACTGGGGACGGTGTGGTAGGGTATGTCGCTGTAGATCTCTACTGGGGACGTTGTGGTAGGGAATGGGGCGATAGATCTCTACTGGGGACGAAATGGTAGGGTATTGTGTTGTAGATCCCTACTGGGGACGATGCTGAAGAAAATGACACCGTATATCTCTACTGGGGACGGATTGGTAGGGTATGGCGCTGAATACCTCTGGAGACGGTGTGGTACACTACCGCATTGTAGATCTCTACTGGGGACGGTCCAGTAGAATATGGTGCTGTAGATCTCTACTGGGGACTGTGTGGTAGCAAATGTCGCTGTAGATCTCTCCTGTAGTCGTTGTGGTAGGAAATGGGGCGATAGATCTCTACTGGGGAAGGAATTGAAGGGTATGGTGTTGATGATCCCTACTGGGGACGATGATGAAGAGAATGACACTGTTAATCTCTACTGGGGACGGTGTGGTAGGGTATGGCGCTGTATGTCTCTACTGGAGACGGTGTGGTAGACTACCGCAATGTAGATCTCTACTGGGGACGTTGTGGTAGGGAATGGGGCAATAGATCTCTACTGAGGACGCAGTGGTGGGGTATGGTATTGTAGATCCCTACTGGGGACGATGCTGAAGAGAATGACACTGCATATCTCTACTGGGGACGGTGTGGTAGGATATGGTACTGTATATCTCTACTGGAGACGGTGTGGTAGAATACCGTAGTGTAGATCTCTACTGGGAACGGTCCAGTAGAATATGGTGCTGTAGATCTTTACTGGGGACGTTGTGGTAGGAAATGGGGCGATAGATCTCTACTGGGGACGGAATGGTAGGTTATGTTGTTGTTGATCCCTACTGGGGACGATGCTGAAGAGAATGACACAGTATATCTCTATTGGGGACGGTGTGGTAGGATATGGCGTTGTATATCTCTACTGGAGACGGTGTGGTAGTAAACCGTACTGTAGATCTCTACTGGGGACGGTCCAGTAGAATATGGTGCTGTAGATCTCTACTGGGGACGGTGTGGTAGGTTATTGCGCTGTGGATCTTTACTGGGGATGTTGTGGAAGGTTATGGCGCTGTGGATCTTTACTGGGGACGGTTTGGTAGGGTATGTCGCTGTAGATCTCTACTGGGGACGTTGTGGTAGGGAATGTGGCGATAGATCTCTACTGGGGACGGAATGGTAGGGTATGGTGTTGTAGACCCCTACTGGGGACGATGCTGAAGAGAATAACACTGTATATCTCTACTGGAGACGGAGTGGTAGGGTATGGCGCTGTATATCTCTACTGGAGACGGTGTGGTACACTACCGCATTGTAGATCTCTACTGGGGACGGTCCAGTAGAATATGATGCTGTAGATCTCTCATGGGGACGTTGTGGTAGGAAATGGGGCGATAGATCTCTAGTGGGGACGGAATTGAAGGGTATAGTGTTGTTGATCCCTACTGGGGACGATAATGAAGAGAATGACACTGTTAATCTCTACTGGGGACGGTGTGGTAGGGTATGGCGCTGTATGTCTCTACTGGAGACGGTGTGGTAGACTACCGCAATGTAGATCTCTACTGGGGACGTTGTGTTAGGGAATGGGGAAATAGATCTCTACTGAGGACGCAATGGTGGGGTATGGTGTTGTAGATCCCTACAGGGGACGATGCTGAAGAGAATGACACTGTATATCTCTACTGGGGACGGAGTGGTAGGGTATGGCGCTGTATATCTCTACTGGAGACGGTGTGGTACAGTACCCCGCATTGTATATCTCTACTGGGGACGGTCCAGTAGAATATGGTGCTGTAGATCTCTACTGGGGACGGTGTGTTAGGGTATGTCGCTGTAGATCTCTACTGGGGACGTGGTGGTAGGAAATGGGGCTATAGATCTCTACTGGGGACGGAATGGAAGGGTATGGTGTTGTTGATCCCTACTGGGGACGATGATGAAGATATTGACACTATTAATCCCTACTGGGGACGCTGTGGTAGGGTTTGGCGCTGTATGTCTCTACTAGAGACGGTGTGGTAGACTACCCCAATGTAGATCTCTACTGGGGACGTTGTGGTAGGGAACGGGGAAATAGATCTCTACTGGGGACGCAATGGTGGGGTATGGTGTTGTAGATCCCTACAGGGGACGATGCTGAAGAGAATGACACTGTATATCTCTACTGGGGACGGAGTGGTAGGGTATGGCGCTGTATATCTCTACTGGAGACGGTGTGGTACAGTACCCCGCATTGTAGACCTCTACTGGGGACGGTCCAGTAGAATATGGTGCTTTAGATCTCTACTGAGGACGGTGTGGTAGGGTATGTCGCTTTAGATCTCTACTGGGGACGTTGTAGTAGGAAATAGGACGATAGATCTCTACTGGGGACGGAATGGTAGGGTGTGGTGTTGTTGATCCCTACTGGGGACGATGCTGAAGAGACTGACACATTATATCTCTACTGGGGACGGTGTGGTAGGATATGGCGCTGTATATTTTTACTGGGGACGATGTGGTAGAATACCCGACTGTAGACATCTACTGGGACGGTCCAGTAGAATATGGTGCTTTAGATCTCTACTGAGGACGGTGTGGTAGGGTATGTCGCTTTAGATCTCTACTGGGGACGTTGTAGTAGGAAATGGGGCGATAGATCTCTACTGGGGACGGAATGGTAGGGTGTGGTGTTGTTGATCCCTACTGGGGACGATGCTGAAGAGACTGACACATTATATCTCTACTGGGGACGGTGTGGTAGGATATGGCGTTGTATATCTCTACTGGAGACGGTGTGGTAGAATACCGTACTGTAGATCTTTACTGGGGACGGTCCAGTAGAATATGGTGCTGTAGATCTCTACTGGTGACGGTGTTGTAGGCTATGTCGCTTTAGATCTCTACTGGAGACGGTGTGGTAGGGTATGGCGCTGTATATCTCTACTGGAGACGGTGTGGTAGAATACCGTACTGTAGATCTCTACTGGGGACGGTCCAGTAGAATATGGTGCTGTGGATTTCTACTGGGGATGGTGTGGTAGGTTATGGCGCTGTGGATCCTTACTGGGGACGGTGTGGTAGGGTATGTCGCTGTAGATCTCTACTGGGGACGTTGTGGTAGGGAATGGGGCGATAGATCTCTACTGGGGACGGAATGGTAGGGAATGGTGTTGTAGATCCCTACTGGGGACGATGCTGAAGAGAATGACACTGTATATGTCTACTGGGGACATTGTTACGACATCACCCTTAAACCACTGATAGTTCTCCATTGTAGAATATAAATATAAAACTTAGATCCTTTAAGAGCAGTGAAAATGGGTGTTTAGGCTACTTTAGGCTCTTCAGATAGCCTATATGGCATACTATACTATATGCCAACAATGAAAATCGCGGTGTTTAGGACAAACACGTTGTCTTTCGCTGTTCAATAGATCTGCAGTACTAAATTACAATCTAAAGCCGTGTTCATATGCTGTATTTGCAACCGGGTGTGATTTTTCATCCGCTTGTGTAGCGGCCATATGCAGCGAGATCATGTTCATATTCGCCTGGTTTTGACATTAAATTTTGACTAAAATGCTCATTATTAGCAGAGGTCATTTGATGTAGATGGGCTGTTTGTGCCTCAGGCAAAGCATGTTCGCTACTGACTGGTAATCTGACTACTGGTAAACCGCTGCGGCTTGAGCCTGCCCAAGAAAAATGGTTTCAAGTCAAACTGGTCATACCTATAAGCCTTATTGGCTTAGCTGTGTGGTTATATCTTTAGCATTTTTGGATGTCATGACATCCTAACTTTGAGTGAAAGGCCCATAAAGTGGATACAATCTCCAGATATGACCTAAGCTATTGTCTGGGACGTAAAGTATCAATTCAAACAAACAAAAAAGTGTAACGATTAAGCGTTTTGCGTTCATATACACACAATACACACGGGTGCAAAAATACACCCGGCTGCAATTCAATTTGCTCCACCTGGAAAGTAGGAGAAAATTTGCACCAGAGTGTAGTTTTGCAGGGTGTAGTTTTCATGGCATACCATACACCCGGGGTTCAAATTTACATCCAGTGTGCAAAAATACACCCGAGTTCAAATGTTGCACATGAACATGGCTTTAGAAACAGACTCCACGTCACTCAGGATAGCACGGCCTAGCGGTAGACCAACTAACTCCAAATCGAAAGGGCCTGTGTTCGATCCCCACTTGGGCTGCCGTGTTGTGTCATTGAGCAAGACACCTTGGCCCATAACTGTCTTATACCCATGGAACATTGCCGCTTTGCCGACATGACTGAAAATTTGTTGACTCCCTCGTTAACCCTTGATACAAACAAACAAACAAACAAACAAACAAACAAACAATCAAAACACTTAATGGGCACCCAAATCTTTAATCATTAAATTTTGCATGTTGGAAAAACATTTTATTTAAATTGTTCGTTCAGGGTATCGCGGTCGCCTATCGGTCGATGATCGGACTCAGAACGAAAAGGTCTTTGGGTGAGAACCCAAATGGATAGCAGGTATGAGACCTTTCACAAAACACGTTGAATCTTTAACACTGTTAAAAACTTGAGCTCTTGCTAGACATGACAGTGACTGAAACATCGTTGACTGGGGCGTTAATCCACAAAAACGCCAAACTCACTGTCACGACTGTATAAAAATGCATATCTGCTAGACTATCTCTTGTCGGCCAAAAAAAAAAATAAAATAAAATATATATACCCTTCAATTCTAAGTTTTACTTTATACAAGTGGGTTTAAGGGTCTGCAGAATACAATAATATTTAATCTTCTTGACAATGAATTTTAAACTTGAACGTAATTAAATGAAAACAAAAATAAAAAATCTATATACATGTAAAATTGGACCATCAAAGGTACTCATTATGTAAGTTACACAGTCAATATATCTAAACGATTTTATTTATAAATAGCTTTTTAACGATTCTATTTATAATTAGCTTAAAATAGCTTTTACCGTACTGGGCAATGATATTAAACCGTACCCAGCAACGACGTACTCGGCAAGGATGTTGCAAGTAGATACTACTGAAAGAATGAGCTTATGAAAAATCTACCCATACACAGAATACACCACTGACAATCAAAACATTTACATTTTGTATGTAACAATTTATCAAATAGACCGTGTACAGCTTAATTCCGCTTACAACGCTCAATGATCTGTTTCTACACTGAAAGTGTAATGGTTAGCTACATTTTATCAACATACTGACTAGGCCTATAGCTTCTTCAACTCAGACTGAACATTATGATCCAGTTCTACATTTTGTTTGCAGATAAAATACTGTCCAATGTTCATGAGCCCGATCGACGAACGGAGCAAGACTATACTAGCTTCATTATATAGTGACGGGTGACAGAGCACACTGATCAGGTCTACAGTACAGGTTCATGATGGATCAAGTCTATACTACTATATTCGTATTGTGGCAAACGACGGAGCATGCTGATCAGAGTCACAGTTTCTAATTGGACGGAAAATTACAGTGTTTATAAAATGAAAAATCTACTAAAGCGAAAAATATGCTGCAAGGTACACCCTGGTCCGTCATTACGTACAGGAAATTAAAGCAACGTATATGTAACTAAAGCGCAACGTATAGTTTCTTAAAAAAATGGCGGATTTTTGTGGACACGAATCGGTGAGTAAGATTTGTTTATTGATTCTGATGTTCCTTTTTTGTTTATCTTAATCAAACACACCTTACGGACCAGCAAAACTATTGTGTTATTTGCCTCGATCGGTACATTCTGCAGGAAATCACCCATTTAAGTAAAATGTTCGACACCCTTAGACAGCTGATTGCCAAATCGTGTGTTTTGAACTTCTCCGAGAAGAAAACCTTATATTGTGGTCAAAGTTCGATGGTAAATGGGTTGATTTTTGATGTCGAACATAGATACTGACCTAATAAGACGATCTGGCCAAAAAAAAATTTCAAATGTCCTTTGATAGCGAAATTATTAATGATTCTTCGTTACAACGCATTCGACACCTAAAACGGTACAACGAAAAAACAACTAAAACGTTATTTGGGTAAAACAAACCTTATTACGATACTGTATGTAACATTCTTTGTTACTATAGCGTTTTATTTCATCCAAAGTTTTTGTTTGTATACTTTTATCTCAAGATTTGCTGATATAGCTCACAGGTTAAACCCTAAAACATTAAAATAGGCATCAAAACCATCATATGAAGCCAAACTCGAGTTTTATGGCGACTTAATGTTTAAATTTAAGAAAATTTTGGATGAGAGTAATGAAAAGACAAAATCTGATCATTTTGCTGTTAAATTTAAAAAAAAAAAAGATAGTCAATCGATATCGAAGAATCGGTTGAATTTAATGCAATATACTGCATGCTTAGTTTTTAATCCAGATACGGTAAAAAACTTTACTTTCCTCTTTAAGTGCACGCCGGTGGGTGCATGGGCCCTCAGACTCAATGACGGTACAGAACTCAAGTTTCAAGTTTCAAGTTTATTTCCACATCTCAGGTTTACAAAAGTAAACAACATGAGAAAAAAATAAAGAGCATATAATACTCGTGAAACATGGCGAGACAGTATAACCCCAGCTAGGCATATAACATGGAAGTACACTTGCTAAGAGTTTAGATTCGGTTTGTGTGCTCATCGGCCTTCCAAAAGAAATGTACATATATGAGCCGCCTCGTGGGAAAACCATCAATGTGGTCTCCGACCAGGTCAGACACAAACCGGGCCGAACAGACATAGAAGATGGTTAGAGGCTGGAAATTTTGGATTTAGAAAGTAGAGGAACTGTATTATCCGTGCGGCGAAAACAAAGGCGCCGACCAGCTTCGCAGTTACTGCGAAGCTGATCTGCGCCCCCGCTTTCGCCTAGGCAGATTGTTGGTTTTCCCATGTGTCGGCTCATATTATAAGAAACATAAACTAAGGCAAATCAAGCTATAAGTATGTAGGTTGAACTTAGGGGAGTCTTCCTAGTCCGAAATAGTTATTTTCGGAGTGGAAGAAAACCCTGTATTTTCTCCTGAGAATTCCATTTTTCAAATGCGACGGATTCATGTATAAAGACTTTTCATTTACATAAATAGCAAAACTACAAGCACATTAGAAATTAAGCTCCGGGTTCCGTATCTCGTCTCAAATACTATTTCAGTACTGTTAGGTCATTCAAAAGAGTTATATGGGGAAAATATGTGATCGGATTTTTTGAAATATGGTATACTTCTTCACAGAACCACCCGCTACACGAACCCATCAGAGATGCCCGGATGCGACAGCTCTTCTGCATATCCATACAGCAAGCAGTCCTGCCGAGGAATCTAGATTGTAAACCATAAAGACGAAATACTCGAGTTATTTTGAGTTGAGATAGGCAACACTTCGGCGTGAATACCAATAGCGTAGTAAATACATAATCCATGTCATTGAAAAATCTGTGGTGTTTTTGTTTATAGATCGACACTGATCAGTATGTTCTTAATATGAGGAGGTCTTCTCCTGTATTGTAGGTGGTAGGCCAAAGGCGCGGGTCAGTCTGCATGATGGCTGGCCATCCAGCGGCTTTGTTTTCCATAGTTACAAACGGCAGATTTTTCCATGACAAGGCCAGAATAAATAAACAAATGAAATCGGTCAATACATCATCGTCTAGGCCAAAACAGGTCACGCATAGCACGTGCGACTATGCGATGTTTCGAAGACGTGTCATAAGTGAAAGAGAATAATCTCATATTTTCATTGCGGATTACAAATTTCAATGTGTACAAAAATATTTCTAGCAAGTGGAGTTTAAATCGAGATTCACAATATTTTGTAAGTAATTCGTGTATTTAATGTATGGGCGCCGTCGCGCGAAAACCTGTCTTTGTGCACCTGACGAGGTCGAAACGTGTCATATGGTCGCTAATAATGCGAGATCGGATGTAGGAAGCAGAGAGAGTTTTCTAAAACACATAGCTAAATAGATGTACAGTCGATAAGCGATACTGGTCTCGTACACTAACGAAGACAGGCTTTCTCAAGACGCCGCTCATTTCCTTGTTTCTATAAACATGAAAGATCATTCCTTTAATTTCGGCTGTGACTGCTATAAACGTTTTGCTAAGTAAAAATACGAACGTAACAAAGTTTTACGCATGTAATTATGCCATATGAAGTATTCGTCAACCGCCTTCAAGGCCGAAGGGGCTTCTTGCGAAAATATGCAAGCAACCCCTTTAAGTCTGGAAGCCTTTCAAGTCATGGAACTACCCCTGTATTCCTAATCTTACCGAAAGTCGAAATGTAAAAATAGGTACAGGATTCGTAAGCGTACATGTACGAATAAACAAAAAGTAAAAATAGATACGGGCTTCACAGTTTCTTGAACATATTTACATAGTTTAAACATAAAATGCGATGACTAAATTTCATCACTTTATCTTGTTAATGTCATTATTTTATTAATGAAGATGCTTAGCTTTTTTAAACTCGTAATGTTTGTTGTGTTCATTATCTCGTTATATTTCAAAATGTTTGGATTTCTATAGTAATAGGGTTTTAGATATTTTCGTCTTTCAGTTGAAAATAGTTTGCATTGAAATAAATAGTGAAATTCGTCACCCAAGTCATTACAATGTTGACATTTCCGTTCTTTGAGTGGCGTGCCTATCCAGCTTCCGCGTTCCACGGGTAATCTATGATTTCTTGTTCTAAAAGCAAACAATATTTTGGCCATTTTATCCGGTATTAAGTGTAGATATGCACTTCGTTCAAACGTATTTTTAATCAGTCTATAATTATTGCTGCTACATGTTTTTTGCGTTTTGGATAACCAGTCTTGTATGTATTGATCTTTCAGTTTTTGCTTTAGAGCGGCACATAGCCACTTAGGGTTGTTTATATATTGGCTATCCCATACCCCAGAGAATCCTAACTCGCATAGTAATTGCTTAACGTTTTTTAACCATAGTGAATTTATGTTGTTGTTTCGACTCATTGAGAAAACAAGGGAATATACATATGTAGATAATTTCTGAGTACCCAAGGTTTCTACATTACAATCGGCAATGATTTTGCACCAGTATGTTAACATTTTATGTCGGATTTCTAAAGTTATTGGAAATATTCCTAGTTCTCCGTATATCATATGTGACGGTGTTGACTTTTTCAAGTGTAGAATGTGTTTAAGAAATTTCAAATGAACTCTTTCTATGACGTCACAATTACCGAAACCCCAAATTTCGGCTCCATATAATAAAATTGGTTTAATCATCTTGTCAAACAGTTCCAATTGCAGATCCAAAGGTAAATTTAATGCCCTTATTTTCTTTAGTAAGGAAAACATAGCTTTACTTGCTTGATCTGCTATATGTTGTTTGGCTTTTGCAAATGATCCGCCACGTGTAAAGTGTATGCCTAAATATTTGTATTCGTTGGTAACTTCAATTTTTAGTCCATTTAAAAGGAAATTGTGTTGTTTTAACTTACCACTTGAAAATATAACTATTTTGGTCTTGTCAACATTAACTGTCAAGCGCCAGGTATTACAGTAGGTTTGAAAAACATTTAGTGCATGCTGCATATCGCGTTCGGTTTCACTAAAAAGGACAGTATCATCTGCATATAACAGAAGCATTATTTTCAAATATATATAAATATCTTCACTGTTAAATTCACATGTTGAGCCGCCGGCATTATTTGAAAACATATAATGGTTTAGATCGTTGAGGTAAAGAGAGAATAATAGGGGCGACAAATTTTCGCCCTGTCGAACACCAGTTAAACATGGAAAGAAAATGGTTGATCCCTCCTGTGTAATCACATTCGATTTTACGTTATGATATATGCTTTGAATAACTGCTAAAAATTTTCCGTTTATTTTTGCTGATAGCAACTTATTCCAAAGACCATTTCTCCATACCATGTCAAAGGCCTGTTTAAAATCGATAAAACAGCCAAATAGTTTTGTTTTATTTGCTTTTGCGATATCTATTAAGCATTTAATTATAAAAATATTATCTGCGGTTGAATGTTTGCTTCTGAAGCCTGCTTGACATGATTCTATTACGCTGTATTTGTCAGAGTATACTTTGAGTCTGTTATTTAGAACCGAAGTAAACATTTTCCCCAGACAGCTTAAAATGGTTATGGGTCTATAATTTTGGGGTAAGACAGGATCGCCTTTTTTGTATATCGGTCTTATTGTTCCTAGTGACCAACTTTCAGGAATTATGGCACTATCAAATATTAGATTAAATAATTTAGTATAAATTGGTACCATTACTTCTGATGTACTTTTAATATGTTCATTTTTTATATTATCCAGTCCGGCGCTCTTATTGTTTTGTAGCTGTTTGACTGCCGCACGTACTTCGGATTCGCTAATAGGCTTGT
Organism: Rugalucina vietnamica; assembly: GCA_964017185.1. Taxonomy (NCBI): domain Eukaryota; kingdom Metazoa; phylum Mollusca; class Bivalvia; order Lucinida; family Lucinidae; genus Rugalucina; species Rugalucina vietnamica. The sequence goes on from OZ024870.1 coordinate 48,920,049, forward strand.
TTAACTCTTCGTTGATCGTAGCGTCATTATCGGTGCCATTAAGTGGTAAATCGGTCTCAAATCCATTTTGGTTTTCATTAACTGATTTGAAATAATCATACAAGTCCTTTAAAGGTGCCTGGCAATCCGCTTTTGGGTCATTTGCGTTCAGTAGGTTCCAGAACTTTCTTGGGTTTGGATTTTTTAAACGTTTAAGAGTTTGTATGCGTGCTTCTTTATATTTTTTAATGTTAAGATTCATAGTATATTTATAGAATTTGCTTACATGTTTCAAGCTCGTTTTGTTTTCGTTGTTTTTGTTTAAATTATATCTTTGTCTAGCACGGTGATACTCATTTCTCGCTCGGTGACAACTTTTATCAAACCATGGCTTCTTTAATGGATCAGGTATTTTTGTCTTCGATGTCGGTTTAACGCGTCCAAATGATTTTTCTGCGCATTTTTCAAAGATTACACCTATTTGATTGACAACTGCGTCTAACTCGTGTTGTTGTAAAGCGCCCCTATTTGCCATGGAAACTAATCGTGAATCGATTTCCGTAAGGTCTTGTGAATAAAAATTATCTTGAAACAATTTCGATTTTTCAGCATTCCATAACCTAATGTTATCTTGCATAGTTTGTGAGTCGCCAGTAATTGTGTTGGTTCTTTTACGAGCACTTAAACTCAAAGAAACTGGACAATGCGCATCAGAGTATAGTCTGCTATGGTCTAGAACATGCAAAGTTTGTATCTTACTAAACAATGACGGAGAACAAATAAAGTAATCTACAACACTCGAATCTTTACATGTATACTGAGAGTTGTATATGCATCGCCCAATTCGCCCATTAACAATGCACAAATTGCAAAACTTGCAGAATTCGAGCATTTGCGTTCCATATGCATTTACTATTCTATCAATGTTACATCGTTTAATAGGTACATTATTTTGTATGAGTATGTTTCGGGTATTATTGCTTTCTAACTCCAGAAAGTCTAAACCGTATAAATCACTAAGGAATTCGTCAGAGACAAATATATCAGTTCTCTCCCCTGTCCTAGAGTTAAAATCACCCATCAAGAGGATTTGTGAATATTCAGATTTTTTTTTTATAATTTCCCTGTGCAACTCCGCAAATGGGACTAAAGCTGTCTTACAAATGGGAGGTTAAGGTTACGGGATAAACATATGTCTCTGGTCGGGTCCACCAAGGTTGAAATAGTTGTTTTCTTTTGCTCCCGGCGGTTTTTCAGTGTCGGCGTTACTGTTGAGTCCTCGTTTTTGTTTCATCACAGTGTTTACATTTGTTTTCTGTGATGCTTCATTGACGAGCTAGGACGCTTCTATGAGAACCGAACATTGTTTGTTATTGAATCACAGTAGACTAAGGACGACGTTTGGCGCCAGTAAAACCTGTTTAAGCCCTCCAGTAAAATTTCTTTTGCTGACTATTCCAAGGCGATTCTACTGTGATTCTTTATGTTGTATGTTTGGCATGTCAGCTTCTGTTGTATACGCTTAATTTGTATTTAGATGAAGGAAGCCGGATGGCTACCTTCCTTGGAAAGAGCTAGTCATCTTGCTCTTCATGTGTGTTGTCACATTTTCATGTTCAGGCATCCTGAACCTTCTGTTGATCTATTATGTTTATTCTTGTTAAGTCTATATCTTTCCCGCTTGGTGTCTGGGTTTGGATTTTAAATTTAATTGTGGCGGCCCCGTTAAGGTCGCTGACTTCAGTGCTCTTGATCATTCGATCATCTCACCGATGTGGGTTCGCGCCTCGCACGGGGCACGAATTCATATGTGAGACAAGCCATGTTCTGCTTGCGGGTGTGCCAGGTGGTTTTTTCCCGGGTACTCCGGTTTTCGCCCCACCTACTGATTGATTCGTCTCGATATGAGTGAAAAAGCTTGAAAGGGACGTAAAACTGAATCAAAAAAAAAAATAATAATTGTGTGGGGCTTTGTCCTTGCTGTAAATGACCTAGTGCATGATATTAAGGCTACATTAACTCCGTTAACTGCTATTATAAACAGTGGCGGATTTAGAGGGGGTTCGGGGGGTTCACTCGAACCCCCCCCCCCCCCCCATGGGATCAAATTATTTCATTTTCATGGAGAAATTTCAGAAAAGTTAGGTTAATATAGGAAAACGAACCCCCTTTGTAAATTTGAACCCCCCTTCCAGAAATCCTGGATCGGCCCCTGTATAAACAGCATCTGGATTTTTTCTGAAATATGAATGAAGCCATGAAACGTGAAATTGCAATTTGCAATTTTGCATGCATCACTCATTTTCCAGAACACAATCCGAGATACTGTCAGCAGTTAATATATGCCATGTATAGCCTCCACACCATTCACTAGGTCGCTCATTGCAACAGCAAAGTAAAACCTTTAACTCCAAAACACGGAAACAGAATCTAAATCACCTGTCTTGGGTTAACTTATCGTCAGGTCAACAAGGGCAACAATTGTATATTGTTCATTATGAGCAGCATCATGAGTAATTCGTTTTTTTTTTGTTTTTTTTTTTGTTTTTTTTTTTTTTGTTTTTTTTTATGCAAAGCTCAAAGGCGCAGATCAGTTGTGCATAAACTGAGAAGTTCAAAGGCGCCGATCAACAGATCTTAGAAAAAGGTACAAGTAGGCAAAGATCAGGAAAAGGCGCAATCAGAAAGAGATTCCCACTCCAAAAACCGAGGTGGAAAAAAAAACAAAACTAACAATCAGGCACTTATACCATGAAACATATCCTAAGCCGAATGAGCAGCTATTTTCCCAATAGGTGGCCACTCAGTTACCTTAACTTAATTCAAAATATGAAAACATACATAAGGCGCCAACCGCACAAAAAAATTTAAACACCAAGACATAAAACAAAAATAACCACCACAGAAGTATCGCCTTGGAACGATCAGTAACACAAAGTTACTGGCGGGCTTAAACCGGTTTTAGAAGCTGATCAGCTCCGTTTTTTTAATTTATAGACAGAGGAGTCCCTTATTTTCTCCAAATAAAATATGCGAGTTCTCTAATTGTACAACACGTTTGTATTTGATCTGGTCGAGAACCCCGAAGACAGAATGTGGAAGTCAGTTTTGACCACCTCTTAAAGTGTTCTCTACATGCATGACCATATAAGGTAAACCACTAAAAGTCAATGACAAAAGACAATGTACAGGTACACTTGTTGTAGCCATAGCGGATCTGTAGATGATCCGGATCAAAATAATTTTCGAAAGAATTTTACAAAAATATAAAACAACATTTTTTAAAACGAAATTGGCCATTTGACTCTTGATTAAACTGTGTTTCATTCCATCGGTCAACAAGTATTAGCTTTTTCAAAAAGCTTGCGGGCGTTTAGCCCTAGTTATAGGATGAAAGCTGACCCTATTCAACATATGAATACGCCAATGGGCGCCCGGATAGCTCAGTCGGTAGCGCGTTTGGCTTCTGACTAGCTATGTACCTCTGCCGTGCAGGTTCGAATCCCACTGGCGACGCCAGTAAAAACTATTAATTATTGAAAAATCTATCAATGGTTCCTGCATCGGTATGTACCAATGGTTTGACTGTCACCTTCCGGGCGCGGTGGTTTCACAGGGTATTTCCCGACCGAACGTCGAGAACTGCCCTGGCTTTCCCCCACCACTAGAAAGTCGGCGTCTAAGAAGCAGAATTGCTTAGCTAAGTAAGTGTAGAAATGCCTAGCTTGACGTCTATCTTCAGTAAGTAAGAAAGTAATATGTGCTTTAATTCCTGGTTCCTGGTGTGCAGAAAAAAATATTTGGCCCAAATTCCCGCACTTAGAAAATGAATTGCTGGGTGTTAACTTTTTATAGGTTTCTGACAATTGTGACAAATTATGGCATGCCAAAAACACGCACAACATCATATTACCTTAAACAATACCAGACCGAGTTGACCCGGCCGACACAGGACCGAGTTGACTCAGGACCCGAGTTGGTATCAGGCCGAGTTGACCTGCTTCCACTAACTTCATCTTCGCAGCATAGATAGACCTTACTATGCTTCGCTTTTAATATCAACAGAAAAACTCCAAATAAATAAGTATCATTTTATCCAAATATATTGGGCTTCAAGATAGCAATGGTTTTCTGGCCATTCAGAATAAAACTTTTAAATGGCCTTTTTTTTAAATCAAAACAGTAATTTTGGATTATCTTTTATCATCTTTCACAATAATAATGTTAACACATGGAATCAATTGCCATTATGTTCAATTCTTGGAACAGCTGATTTGGTTCCCCACTCATTATTCGCCATCTGTGGACTTGTGGATGAAGACGCGGAAACAATGATGGGTTCGGTCTAATTCCGAAATAATTCGTTCACGATCTTATTTTTTTTCTTAGCATGTATCATTATGGTTGGTTCCCTACTCGTTTTTCGCCAGGTACTGACTTATGATGATGCGGGAGCAACAGTGGGATCGGTTTAATTGTCGTCATTTCCGGATTGATGTGTGGTTTGCATCAACGTATATATATGCGGGCGTTCGTGAATGATCGTGGATAATGACGTCAACATCTTGTTCACGTCAATGGTTCCCGGCTCATATACAGAAACACGATGGAAAAAAAACTTTCTTTTACACACGGCGGTTCGCCGAATTTTCCGAAAATGAAAGGTACCATGTAAGTTATCTTTCGATATTGGTTGCTAATATTTTTCCCAATTATTTTCTGTCAATTTGACGAAGTTTACGTCCTAAAATCGAATATTACGACATATTTAATTAGAAACTTTGAACTGGTATCATTGTAGTTACTCCGAATCACGTTTAACCGCATACTGTCATTTTATGCTCTCAAAGGACTTGGATTGTTTGATGTTTGTAACTAAACGTATATTTTTACATTCTGTGTGTTTATATTATAAAATTAAGTGTAAACAATGAAATAATCTGCATTTTTAAAAAGCATCATGTACTATTCCGACGTTATTCAGGTCAACCATGGAAAATCGTGTGTTCGGTGGGGGTGGGGTTGAGCAAACATGGCTTCGGGAAAATGACACCGAAAAAGGCACATGTTTTGGTCCTCGGAATATTTCATAAGGTTCTCTGTATGACTACATGCAAAGAATTTGAAAAATAAACCCATCGGTGGTGATATATATAGTCCATGATTCGGATTACCTCCAACTGATTCGCTTTGACTTCAATTATGCATATTCTTTCACGCTCCGGTGGTCACAGTCGCGTGCTTGATCAAAAATGAAAAGCATTACAGATGATGAGGAACTTAATTGGCTTAAAGATAATACTAAGTTTATTATACTCAAATCATTCATATGCGCATGCGCAGCAATTTTCATGAACTTGATCCGGAATGGGTAGAGTAATTGTAGTTATCTTATTCACATACATAAAAGGTATGCCATGTAGTGAACCAGAACATTCAGGGTCAAAATCCATAAATTAAGGGGGATGGTCCGGTAGTTTCTGATTGAAAAAATGGGTCGAGCTGACATAGCCGAGACTTACTTGGTCAAGAAAATTTGGATCGAGGTGACTCGGAACCCATGTATTATTATTATTATTATTATTATTATTATTATTATTATTATTCATGCCTATGCAATTGTAAAGTTTTTTTCTCACCTGTAAAACAATGATTTTCAGTTATAATTCTGTTTTTTTTTTTTTTTTTAATTTTGCACAAGAAATAGATTGTAGGCAGACATTAAAAGGATCTAACTGAGTCCATAGTATCGTAATAAGGTTTATTTTACCCAAATTAGAACGTTTTAGTTGTTTTTTCGTTGTACCGTTTTAGGTGTCGAATGCGTTGTAACGAAAAATCATTAATAATTTCGCTATCAAAGGACATTTGAAAATTTTTTTGGCCAGATCGTCTTATTAGGTCAGTATCTATGTTCGACATCAAAAATCAACCCATTTACCATCGAACTTTGACCACAATATAAGGTTTTCTTCTCGGAGAAGTTCAAAACACACGATTTGGCAATCAGCTGTCTAAGGGTGTCGAACATTATACTTAAATGGGTGATTTCCTGCAGAATGTATCGATCGAGGCAAATAACACAATAGTTTTGATGGTCCGTAAGGTGTGTTTGATTAAGATAAACAAAAAAGGAACATCAGAATCAATAAACAAATCTTACTCACCGATTCGTGTCCACAAAAATCCGCCATTCTTTTAAGAAACTATACGTTGCGCTTTAGTTACATATACGTTGCTTTAATTTCCTGTACGTAATGACGGACCAGGGTGAAGGTAGACAACTAAAATACACTCACCAAACTGTACATCAATAGCCATTCCAGTTCATACACACAACACAAGACATGCACATAAATAATGTACATGACAATGTCAACACAAAAGAGTTCCAACGAAGCAAACACAATCCATGGTCACGAAGTATGTCCAGGAACACATCACCCCCACACTGGCCACCATTGTCAACGGGCTGGTTTGGTAGATGGTGATATTTGTTCTACTCTTCCCGCGGATTCGTATTAAGACAAACGCCTGTAATTATATGAAATAATATAATTATGAATATTCCAAATATAGCACAGAAAAACGAACTTGTTCAAAAGTATCGTAAATGGCAAATGCCAAGTACAAAGTACATAAAATGACATAAAGTGACATATCTGGAATGGATTTAGTCTACCTTGCAGCTAACCTTAAATTGTACCATGACACGGCTTATTTACAACATAACATCAAATCTTGTTATCATAATCAAATATTACACTTCTTAATAATGAAATGACACTAAAGATGCTGCAACTTATCAGTTGTAAAAGATGGCTTAAAACAACGTACCTGTAATTATATGAAATAATATAATTATGAATATTCCAAATATAGCACAGAAAAACGAACTTGTTCAAAAGTATCGTAAATGGCAAATGCAAAGAACCGTTACATGCGTGAGCGCTTGTTAGTATCAAGTATTACATAACAATACCACTAAAACTACCTATCTACCTATACTGGCCAAGATTAACTACGCTACCTAAGTATGTAATACCTACTAATTTCCTGTAGTGCCATATACAATTTCCTGTAAAATATCTGGAATTCTGCGCCATAATATAGGACATAAAGGGGACGTAAAGGCCAATAAAGGACGATAAATAAACACTAAAATAGATATAGATTATAGAATTTACTGACCCTATGACCCCTCTTTAGAAAATGGCGTTTAGAAAACTAACTGCAACGCTTAATGTTAACGTGTTGCCATTAAAGGTTGCAACTGTAACGGTTAGTGCTTACATGTTGACACTAACGTTTGCAACTGCAACGCTTAGCTTTAACGAGTTGCCACTAACGCTTAATGTTAACATGTTGCCATTAAAGGTTGCAACTGTAACGGTTAGTGCTTACATGTTGACACTAACGTTTGCAACTGTTTTAACGGTTGCAAATGCAAAGCTTAGTGTTTACGTGTTGCCATTAACGGTTTTAACTACAACGCTTAGTTTTAACGTGTTGACACGGTTTTAACGGTTGCAAATGCAAAGCTTAGTGTTTACGTGTTGTCATTAACGGTTTTAACTGCAACGCTTAGTTTTAACATGTTGCCACGGTATTAACGGTTGCAAATCCATTGCTTAGTGCTAACGTGTTGCAATTAACAGTGATAACTACAACGCTTAGTTTTAACGTGTTGACATGGTTTTAATGGTTGCAAATGCAAAGCTTAGTGTTTACGTGTTGTCATTAACGGTTTTAACTGCAACGCTTAGTTTTAACGTGTTGCCACGGTATTAACGGTTGCAAATCCAATGCTTAGTGCTAACGTGTTGCAATAAACGGTTATAACTACAACGCTTAGTTTTAACGTGTTGACATGGTTTTAATGGTTGCAAATGCAAAGCTTAGAGTTTACGTGTTGTCATTAACGGTTTTAACTACAACGCTTAGTTTTAACGCATTGTAACCGCAATGCTTAGTGTTAACGTGTTGTCATTAACGGTTGCAACTGCAACGCTTAGTGTAAACATGTTGACACTAACGGTTGCAACTGCAATGCTAAGTGTTAACATGTTGACATAAACGGTTGCAACGTGTTAACGTGTTGAAATTAACGTAAACAAATGCTACACTTACTGTAATGTTGACACTAACGGTTGTAACTGCAACGCTTAGTTTTAACGTGTTGCCACTAACGCTTGCAACTGCAATGCTTAATGTTAACGTGTTGCCTTTAAAGGTTGCAACTGCAACGGTTAGTGCTTACATGTTGACACTAACGTTTGCAACTGCAACGCTTAGCTTTAACGTGTTGCCACTAACGCTTAATGTTAACGTGTTGCCATTAAAGGTTGCAACTGTAACGGTTAGTGCTTACATGTTGACACTAACGTTTGCAATTGCAACGCTTAGCTTTAACGAGTTGCCACTAACGCTTAATGTTAACGTGTTGCCATTAAAGGTTGCAACTGTAACGGTTAGTGCTTACATGTTGACACTAACGTTTGCAACTGTTTTAACGGTTGCAAATGCAAAGCTTAGTGTTTACGTGTTGCCATTAACGGTTTTAACTGCAACGCTTAGTTTTAACATGTTGCCACGGTATTAACGGTTGCAAATGCAATGCTTAGTGCTAACGTGTTGCAATTAACGGTTATAACTACAACGCTTAGTTTTAACGTGTTGACATGGTTTTAATGGTTGCGAATGCAAAGCTTAGTGTTTACGTGTTGTCATTAACGGTTTTAACGCTTAGTTTTAACGCATTGTAACCGCAATGCTTAGTGTTAACGTGTTGTCATTAACGGTTGCAACTGCAACGCTTATTGTAAACATGTTGACACTAACGGTTGCAACGTGTTAACGTATTGAAATTAACGTAAGCAAATGCTACACTTACTGTAATGTTGACACTAACGCTTGCAACTGCAATGCTTAATGTTAACGTGTTGCCTTTAAAGGTTGCAACTGCAACGGTTAGTGCTTACATGTTGACACTAACGTTTGCAACTGCAACGCTTAGCTTTTACGTGTTGCCACTAACGCTTAATGTTAACGTCTTGCCATTAAAGGTTGCAACTGTAACGGTTAGTGCTTACATGTTGACACTAACGTTTGCAACTGTTTTAACGGTTGCAAATGCAAAGCTTAGTGTTTACGTGTTGCCATTAACGGTTTTAACTACAACACTTAGTTTTAACATGATGCCACGGTTCAAATCCAATGCTTACTGCTAACGTGTTGCAATTAACAGTTATAACTACAACGCTTAGTTTTAACGTGTTGACATGGTTTTAATGGTTCCAAATGCAAAGCTTAGTGTTTACGTGTTGTCATTAACTTTTTTAACTAGAACGCTTAGTTTTAACGCATTGTAACCGCAATGCTTAGTGTTAACGTGTTGTCATTAACGGTTGCAACTGCAACGCTTAGTGTAAACATGTTGACACTAACGGTTGCAATTGCAATGCTAAGTGTTAACATGTTGACATAAACGGTTGCAACGTGTTAACGTGTTGAAATTAACGTAAGCAAATGCTACACTTACTGTTATAATGTTGACACTAACGGTTGTAACTGCAACGCTTAGTTTTAACGTGTTGCCACTAACGCTTGCAACTGCAATGCTTAATGTTAACGTGTTGCCTTTAAAGGTTGCAACTGCAACGGTTAGTGCTTACATGTTGACTCTAACGTTTGCAACTGCAACGCTTAGCTTTAACGTGTTGCCACTAACGCTTAATGTTAACGTGTTGCCATTAAAGGTTGCAACTGTAACGGTTAGTGCTTACATGTTGACACTAACGTTTGCAACTGTTTTAACGGTTGCAAATGCAAAGCTTAGTGTTTACGTGTTGCCATTAACGGTTTTAACTACAACGCTTAGTTTCAACGTGTCGACACGGTTTTAACGGTTGCAAATGCAAAGCTCAGTGTTTACGTGTTGTCATTAACGGTTTTAACTGCAACGCTTAGTTTTAACATGTTGCCACGGTATTAACGGTTGCAAATGCAATGCTTAGTGCTAACGTGTTGCAATTAACGGTTATAACTACAACGCTTAGTTTTAACGTGTTGACATGGTTTTAATGGTTGCTAATGTAAAGCTTAGTGTTTACGTGTTGTCATTAACGGTTGCAACTGCAACGCTTAGTTTTAACGTGTTGCCGCGGTATTAACGGTTGCAAATCCAATGCTTAGTGCTAAGTTACTGCTAACGTGTTGCAATTAACGGTTATAACTACAACGCTTAGTTTTAACGTGTTGACATGGTTTTAATGGTTGCAAATGCAAAGCTTAGTGTTTACGTGTTGTCATTAACGGTTTTAACTACAATGCTTAGTTTTAACGCATTGTAACCGAAATGCTTAGTGTTAACGTGTTGTCATTAACGGTTGCAACTGCAACGCTTAGTGTCAACATACACTAACGGTTGCAACTGCAATGCTAAGTGTTAACATGTTGACATAAACGGTTGCAACGTGTTAACGTGTTGAAATTAACGTAAACAAATGCTACACTTACTGTAATGTTGACACTAACGGTTGCAACTGCAACGCTTAGTTTTAACGTGTTGCCACTAACGCTTGCAACTGCAATGCTTAATGTTAACGTGTTGCCTTTAAAGGCTGCAACTGCAACGGTTAGTGCTTACATGTTGACACTAACGTTTGCAACTGCAACGCTTAGCTTTAACGTGTTGCCACTAACGCTTAATGTTAACGTGTTGCCATTAAAGGTTGCAACTGTAACGGTTAGTGCTTACATGTTGACACTAACGTTTGCAATTGCAACGCTTAGCTTTAACGAGTTGCCACTAACGCTTAATGTTAACGTGTTGCCATTAAAGGTTGCAACTGTAACGGTTAGTGCTGACATGTTGACACTAACGTTTGCACCTGTTTTAAAGGTTGCAAATGCAAAGCTTAGTGTTTACGTGTTGCCATTAACGGTTTTAACTACAACGCTTAGTTTTAACGTGTTGACACGCTTTTAACGGTTGCAAATGCAAAGCTTAGTGTTTACGTGTTGTCATTAACGGTTTTAACTGCAACGCTTAGTTTTAACATGTTGCCACGGTATTAACGGTTGCAAATCTATTGCTTAGTGCTAACGTGTTGCAATTAACAGTTATAACTACAACACTTAGTTTTAACGTGTTGACATGGTTTTAATGGTTGCAAATGCAAAGCTTAGTGTTTACGTGTTGTCATTAACGGTTTTAACTACAACGCTTATTTTTAACGCATTGTAACCGCAATGCTTAGTGTTAACGTGTTGTCATTAACGGTTGCAACTGCAACGCTTAGTGTAAATGTCACAGGGTATAGGTATATAGCACACTTGTACTGCCTTGCGGTACAAGCCGGCTTTTACAGCGACGTGGTAGAGTGTTCGCTTAGCACGCGGGAGAACCTGGTTCGATCCCCGTTAGGGAAGAAAGAATTTTTCTTCCCTAACGGGGATCGAACCAGGTTCTCCCGCGTGCTAAGCGAACACTCTACCACGTCTCTGTAAAAGCCGGCTTGTACAGCAAGGCAGTACAAGTGTGCTATATACCTATACCCTGTGACATAAACATGTTGACACTAACGGTTGCAACTGCAATGCTAAGTGTTAACATGTTGACATAAACGGTTGCAACGTGTTAACGTGTTGAAATTAACGTAAACAAATGCTACACTTACTGTAATGTTGACACTAACGGTTGTAACTGCAACGCTTAGTTTTAACGTGTTGCCACTAACGCTTGCAACTGCAATGCTTAATGTTAACGTGTTGCCTTTAAAGGTTGCAACTGCAACGGTTAATGCTTACATGTTGACACTAACGTTTGCAACTGCAACGCTTAGCTTTAACGTGTTGCCACTAACGCTTAATGTTAACGTCTTGCCATTAAAGGTTGCAACTGTAACGGTTAGTGCTTACATGTTGACAGTAACGTTTGCAACTGTTTTAACGGTTGCAAATGCAAAGCTTAGTGTTTACGTGTTGCCATTAACGGTTTTAACTACAACGCTTAGTTTTAACGTGTTGACACGGTTTTAATGGTTGCAAATGTAAAGCTTAGTGTTTACGTGTTGTCATTAACGGTTTTAACTGCAACGCTTAGTTTTAACATGTTGCCGAGGTATTAACGGTTGCAAATCCAATGCTTAGTGCTAACGTGTTGCAATTAACGGTTATAACTACAACGCTTAGTTTTAACGTGTTGACATGGTTTTAATAGTTGCAAATGCAAAGCTTAGTGTTTACGTGTTGTCATTAACGGTTGCAACTGCAACGCTTGGTGTAAACATGTTGACACTAACGGTTGCAACTGCAATGCTAAGTGTTGACATAAACGGTTGCAACGTGTTAACGTGTTGAAATTAACGTAAGCAAATGCTACACTTACTGTTATGTTATAATGTTGACACTAACGGTTGTAACTGCAACGCTTAGTTTTAACGTGTTGCCACTAACGCTTGCAACTGCAATGCTTAATGTTAACGTGTTGCCTTTAAAGGTTGCAACTGCAACGGTTAGTGCTTACATGTTGACACTAACGTTTGCAACTGCAACGCTTAGCTTTAACGTGTTGCCACTAACGCTTAATGTTAACTGTTGCCATTAAAGGTTGCAACTGTAACGGTTAGTGCTTACATGTTGACACTAACGTTTGCAACTGCAACGCTTAGCTTTAACGAGTTGCCACTAACGCTTAATGTTAACGTGTTGCCATTAAAGGTTGCAACTGTAACGGTTAGTGCTGACATGTTGACACTAACGTTTGCAACTGTTTTAACGGTTGCAAATGAAAAGCTTAGTGTTTACGTGTTGCCATTAACGGTTTTAACTACAACGCTTAGTTTTAACGTGTTGACACGGTTTTAACGGTTGCAAATGCAAAGCTTAGTGTTTACGTGTTGTCATTAACGGTTTTAACTGCAACGCTTAGTTTTAACATGTTGCCACGGTATTAACGGTTGCAAATCCATTGCTTAGTGCTAACGTGTTGCAATAAACAGTTATAACTACAACGCTTAGTTTTAACGTGTTGACATGGTTTTAATGGCAGCAAATGCAAAGCTTAGTGTTTACGTGTTGTCATTAACGGTTGTAACTGCAACGCTTAGTTTTAACGTGTTGCCACGGTATTAACGGTTGCAAATCCAATGCTTAGTGCTAACGTGTTGCAATAAACGGTTATAACTACAACGCTTAGTTTTAACATGTTGACATGGTTTTAATGGTTGCAAATGCAAAGCTTAGTGTTTACGTGTTGTCATTAACGGTTTTAACTAAAACGCTTAGTTTTAACGCATTGTAACCGAAATGCTTAGTGTTAACGTGTTGTCATTAATAACGGTTGCAACTGCAACGCTTAGTGTAAACATGTTGACACTAGCGGTTGCAACTGCAATGCTAAGTGTTAACATGTTGACATAAACGGTTGCAACGTGTTAACGTGTTGAAATTAACGTAAGCAAATGCTACACTTACTGTTATAATGTTGACACTAACGGTTGTAACTGCAACGCTTAGTTTTAACGTGTTGCCACTAACGCTTGCAACTGCAATGCTTAATGTTAACGTGTTGCCTTTAAAGGTTGCAACTGCAACGGTTAGTGCTTACATGTTGACACTAACGTCTGCAACTGCAACGCTTAGCTTTAACGTGTTGCCACTAACGCTTAATGTTAACGTGTTGCCATTAAAGGTTGCAACTGTAACGGTTAGTGCTTACATGTTGACACTAACGTTTGCAACTGTTTTAACGGTTGCAAATGCAAAGCTTAGTGTTTACGTGTTGCCATTAACGGTTTTAACTACAACGCTTAGTTTCAAGGTGTTGACACGGTTTTAACGGTTGCAAATGCAAAGCTTAGAGTTTATGTGTTGACATTAACGGTTTTAACTGCAACGCTTAGTTTTAACATGTTGCCACGGTATTAACGGTTGCAAATGCAATGTTTAGTGCTAACGTGTTGCAATTAACGGTTATAACTACAACGCTTAGTTTTAACGTGTTGACATGGTTTTAATGGTTGCAAATGTAAAGCTTAGTGTTTACGTGTTGTCATTAACGGTTGCAACTGCAACGCTTAGTTTTAACGTGTTGCCGCGGTATAAACGGTTGCTAATCCAATGCTTAGTGCTAAGTTACTGCTAACGTGTTGCAATTAACGGTTATAACTACAACGCTTAGTTTTAACGTGTTGACATGGTTTTAATGGTTGCAAATGCAAAGCTTAGTGTTTACGTGTTGTCATTAACGGTTTTAACTACAACGCTTAGTTTTAACGCATTGTAACCGCAATGCTTAGTGTTAACGTGTTGTCATTAACGGTTGCAACTGCAACGCTTAGTGTAAACATGTTGACACTAACGGTTGCAACTGTAATGCTAAGTGTTAACATGTTGACATAAACGGTTGCAACGCGTTAACGTGTTGAAATTAACGTAAACAAATGCTACACTGACTGTAATGTTGACACTAACGGTTGTAACTGCAACGCTTAGTTTTAACGTGTTGCCACTAACGCTTGCAACTGCAATGCTTAGCTTTAACGTGTTGCCTTTAAAGGTTGCAACTGCAACGGTTAATGCTTACATGTTGACACTAACGTTTGCAACTGCAACGCTTAGCTTTAACGTGTTGCCACTAACGCTTAATGTTAACGTCTTGCCATTAAAGGTTGCAACTGTAACGGTTAGTGCTTACATGTTGACAGTAACGTTTGCAACTGTTTTAACGGTTACAAATGCAAAGCTTAGTGTTTACGTGTTGCCATTTACGGTTTTAACTACAACGCTTAGTTTTAACGTGTTGACACGGTTTTAATGGTTGCAAATGTAAAGCTTAGTGTTTACGTGTTGTCATAACGGTTTTAACTGCAACGCTTAGTTTTAACATGTTGCCACGGTATTAACGGTTGCAAATCCAATGCTTAGTGCTAACGTGTTGCAATTAACGGCTATAACTACAACGCTTAGTTTTAACGTGTTGACATGGTTTTAATGGTTGCAAATGCAAAGCTTAGTGTTTACGTGTTGTCATTAACGGTTGCAACTGCAACGCTTAGTGTAAACATGTTGACACTAACGGTTGCAACTGCAATGCTAAGTGTTGACATAAACGGTTGCAACGTGTTAACGTGTTGAAATTAACGTAAGCAAATGCTACACTTACTGTTATAATGTTGACACTAACGGTTGTAACGGCAACGCTTAGTTTTAACGCATTGTAACCGCAATGCTTAGTGTTAACGTGTTGTCATTAACGGTTGCAACTGCAACGCTTAGTGTAAACATGTTGACACTAACGGTTGCAACTGCAATGCTAAGTGTTAAGATGTTGACAGAAACGGTTGCAACGTGTTAACGTGTTGAAATTAACGTAAGCAAATGCTACACTTACTGTAATGTTGACACTAACGCTTGCAACTGCAATGCTTAATGTTAACGTGTTGCCTTTAAAGGTTGCAACTGCAACGGTTAGTGCTTACATGTTGACACTAACGTTTGCAACTGCAACGCTTAGCTTTAACGTGTTGCCACTAACGCTTAATGTTAACGTCTTGCCATTAAAGGTTGCAACTGTAACGGTTAGTGCTTACATGTTGACACTAACGTTTGCAACTGCAACGCTTAGCTTTAACGTGTTGCCACTAACGCTTAATGTTAACGTGTCGCCATTAAAGGTTGCAACTGTAACGGTTAGTGCTTACATGTTGACACTAACGTTTGCAACTGTTTTAACGGTTGCAAATGCAAAGCTTAGTGTTTACGTGTTGCCATTAACGGTTTTAACTACAACGCTTAGTTTTAACGTGTTGACACGGTTTTAACGGTTGCAAATGCAAAGCTTAGTGTTTACGTGTTGTCATTAACGGTTTTAACTGCAACGCTTAGTTTTAACGTGTTGCCACGGTATTAACGGTTGCAAATCCAATGCTTAGTGCTAACGTGTTGCAATAAACGGTTATAACTACAACGCTTAGTTTTAACGTGTTGACATGGTTTTAATGGTTGCAAATGCAAAGCTTAGTGTTTACGTGTTGTCATTAACGGTTTTAACTACAACGCTTAGTTTTAACGCATTGTAACCGAAATGCTTAGTGTTAACGTGTTGTCATTAATAACGGTTGCAACTGCAACGCTTAGTGTAAACTTGTTGACACTAACGGTTGCAACTGCAATGCTAAGTGTTAACATGTTGACATAAACGGTTGCAACGTGTTAACGTGTTGAAATTAACGTAAACAAATGCTACACTTACTGTAACTGCAACGCTTAGTTTTAACGTGTTGCCACTAACTCTTGCAACTGCAATGCTTAATGTTAACGTGTTGCCTTTAAAGGTTGCAACTGCAAAGGTTAGAGTTTACATGTTGACACTAACGTTTGCAACTGCAACGCTTAGCTTTAACGTGTTGCCACTAACGCTTAATGTTAACGTGTTGCCATTAAAGGTTGCAACTGTAACGGTTAGTGCTTACATGTTGACACTAACGTTTGCAACTGTTTTAACGGTTGCAAATGCAAAGCTTAGTGTTTACGTGTTGTCATTAACGGTTTTAACTGCAACGCTTAGTTTTAACATGTTGTCACTTTATTAACGGTTGCAAATGCCATGCTTAGTGCTAACGTGTTGCAATTTACGGTTATAACTACAACGCTTAGTTTTAACGTGTTGACATGGTTTTAATGGTTGCAAATGTAAAGCTTAGTGTTTACGTGTTGTCATTAACGGTTGCAACTGCAACGCTTAGTTTTAACGTGTTGCCGCGGTATTAACGGTTGCAAATCCAATGCTTAGTGCTAAGTTACTGCTAACGTGTTGCAATTAACGGTTATAACTACAACGCTTAGTTTTAACGTGTTGACATGGTTTTAATGGTTGCAAATGCAAAGCTTAGTGTTTACGTGTTGTCATTAACGGTTTTAACTACAACGCTTAGTTTTAACGCATTGTAACCGCAATGCTTAGTGTTAACGTGTTGTCATTAACGGTTGCAACTGCAACGCTTAGTGTAAACATGTTGACACTAACGGTTGCAACTGCAATGCTAAGTGTTAACATGTTGACATAAACGGTTGCAACGTGTTAACGTGTTGAAATTAACGTAAACAAATGCTACACTTACTGTAATGTTGACACTAACGGTTGTAACTGCAACGCTTAGTTTTAACGTGTTGCCACTAACGCTTGCAACTGCAATGCTTAATGTTAACGTGTTGCCTTTAAAGGTTGCAACTGCAACGGTTAGTGCTTACATGTTGACACTAACGTTTGCAACTGCAACGCTTAGCTTTAACGTGTTGCCACTAACGCTTAATGTTAACGTTTTGCCATTAAAGGTTGCAACTGTAACGGTTAGTGCTTGCATGTTGACACTAACGTTTGCAATTGCAACGCTTAGCTTTAACGAGTTGCCACTAACGCTTAATGTTAACGTGTTGCCATTAAAGGTTGCAACTGTAACGGTTAGTTCTGACATGTTGACACTAACGTTTGCAACCGTTTTAACGGTTGCAAATGCAAAGCTTAGTGTTTACGTGTTGCCATTTACGGTTTTAACTACAACGCTTAGTTTTAACGTGTTGACACGGTTTTAACGGTTGCAAATGCAAAGCTTAGTGTTTACGTGTTGTCATTAACGGTTTTAACTGCAACGCTTAGTTTTAACATGTTGCCACGGTATTAACGGTTGCAAATCCAATGCTTAGTGCTAACGTGTTGCAATTAACAGTTATAACTACAACGCTTAGTTTTAACGTGTTGACATGGTTTTAATGGTTGCAAATGCAAAGCTTAGTGTTTACGTGTTGTCATTAACGGTTTTAACTACAACGCTTAGTTTTAACGCATTGTAACCGCAATGCTTAGTGTTAACGTGTTGTCATTAACGGTTGCAACTGCAACGCTTAGTGTAAACATGTTGACACTAACGGTTGCAACTGCAATGCTAAGTGTTAACATGTTGACATAAACGGTTGCAACGTGTTAACGTGTTGAAATTAACGTAAGCAAATGCTACACTTACTGTTATAATGTTGACACTAACGGTTGTAACTGCAACGCTTAGTTTTAACGTGTTGCCACTAACGCTTGCAACTGCAATGCTTAATGTTAACGTGTTGCCTTTAAAGGTTGCAACTGCAACGGTTAAAGCTTACATGTTGACACTAACGTTTGCAACTGCAACGCTTAATTTTAACGTGTTGCCACTAACGCTTAATGTTAACGTGTTGCCATTAAAGGTTGCAACTGTAACGGTTAGTGCTTACATGTTGACACTAACGTTTGCAACTGCAACGCTTAGCTTTAACGTGTTGCCACTAACGCTTAATTTTAACGTGTCGCCATTAAAGGTTGCAACTGTAACGGTTAGTGCTTACATGTTGACACTAACGTTTGCAACTGTTTTAACGGTTGCAAATGCAAAGCTTAGTGTTTACGTGTTGCCATTAACGGTTTTAACTACAACGCTTAGTTTTAACGTGTTGACACGGTTTTAACGGTTGCAAATGCAAAGCTTAGTGTTTACGTGTTGTCATTAACGGTTTTAACTGCAACGCTTAGTTTTAACGGTTGGAAATCCATTGCTTAGTGCTAACGTGTTGCAATTAACAGTTATAACTACAACGCTTAGTTTTAACGTGTTGACATGGTTTTAATGGTTGCAAATGCAAAGCTTAGTGTTTACGTGTTGTCATTAACGGTTTTAACTGCAACGCTTAGTTTTAACGTGTTGCCACGGTATTAACGGTTGCAAATCCAATGCTTAGTGCTAACGTGTTGCAATAAACGGTTATAACTACAACGCTTAGTTTTAACGTGTTGACATGGTTTTAATGGTTGCAAATGCAAAGCTTAGTGTTTACGTGTTGTCATTAACGGTTTTAACTACAACGCTTAGTTTTACGCATTGTAACCGAAATGCTTAGTGTTAACGTGTTGTCATTAATAAGTAAGTAAGTAAGTAAGTAAGTAAGTAAATTCTTTATTTATAGAGGGTAACCCATTTGGTTTAAACCAATCTTCCATGAGGCCCTCTAACAAGTATCAAACATACATGAAATATTTGAAACAATATAACAAATGAATATGAGATATTTACACATGAAAAACGATCAAACAATTGTTAATACATCAATTAATAATTTGTATGGTTGCTGATGGAGGCATACTAAAACAAATCAACCAGATTGATCATTGGCTATATTGCCCATTCATCCATTGCAATACGTTACGTACAAAACAATTTTGACTAGGAGAATTCTTAACTTCATATGGAATATTATTCCAAATGACAGCACCAGAGTATGAAAGACTTTCTTTAAATATACTCAGAGTTGGTTTTGGAATGACAAAATTTTCATTCGAAACTGATCTTAGAGTTGTATTGATTATGCTATCAGATCTTCTTTGAAACATGTCACAAACATAAGAAGGAATCATATTATTGACTACCCTGTACATAATCTTTGCCTTATTTAGAAACAAGCTTTCCTCAAATGTCTGGACGTTAAGTACTGTTTTAGCACCTTCAAAATCTGTATACTCGTTTCCCAAGATTGTTTTAAATGCACGTTTCTGAAGCTTTGTAATTTTGTTTACGTTGTTATTCGATGAATTTCCCCATATGATATTACAATAATTTAAATGCGGTACAATATAAGCTTTGTAAAACATTAACCTGTACTCAGAATTTAAATAAGAAGATATTCTTGACATCAACCAGATATAAGAAGACATCTTTTTACATACTACTTGAAAGTGGTCGTTCCATTGTAGGTTCTGTTCTATATTTATACCTAATATTTTATCCCCAGTTGTTACCTGTAGTTGGGTATTATCATAGTTCAATACAAAAATACTCTCGTCAATATGCAAACGTTTCTGACGCGTTGCTAGTAACATCACTTTAGTTTTTTGTGTATTAAGTATCATGCCATTTTGTCTACACCAATCTTTCAGATGATCAAGTGTTCGTTGTAAATTTTTGATTAGAGTATGTAAATCTTTCTGTATATCATATATGGTTGTATCATCAGCATAATGGTCTATAGAAAAGGCATGTTCACTCAAACAAAGTGGCAAATCGTTGATGAATATTAAAAATAATAGCGGACCTAATATAGATCCCTGAGGAACACCACAGGTAACAAACCCATTGTCAGACAATTTTCCAACTAAAGATACGGCCTGCGATCTGTTACTGAGATATGATTTCATCAGCTTTATGAATTTATGGCTACATTTGTAAATTTCTAATTTTTGTAATAGCAAATCATGATCAACAAGATCAAAAGCTTTCCGAAAGTCCACCATTACTGTACCTACAATTTTACCATCATTTATAGCTTTTAACCAGTTTTCTGTCATTAATAGTAATGCAGTTTCTGTAGAATGACCCGTCCTAAAACCACTTTGTGATCTATGGATAACATCAAATTCATTAAGAAAGGATACAAGATTTTTCTGTATGAATTTCTCAATTAATTTAGACAAGGTAGGTAATATTGATATGGGACGATAATTATTTATCTCATCTCTTGAACCATTCTTAAAAAGTGGCGTGACCTTAGCCTGCTTCCATGATAAAGGAAAAACTCCATTTTCAATGGATTTCCTTACGATGAATGTTAAACTTTTAGTAATAACACCAGAAGACAATATTAGAAGTCTTGGTCCTATACCATCTAAACCAGTGGATTTTGAAATATCAAGTGTGGACAAAAAATTAAAAACAAAATTTTCATCAATCTCTGGTAAATCAAATTCAACATTATCAGGAAATTTCATAGAAACAAATTCTCTTAATTTGGTAAAATCAGGCGGTGTCATTGGCTCTTTCAGTTTAGATGCAATATTTACAAAATAGTCATTGAAAGTTTCGGCCAAGATAGATTCGTCGGTCACAATTTCGTTGTCAATATTAAGACCCAATATTTTATTATCATTATTCTTTTTAGACGACGCCCCAAATTCTTTGAAAATTTTCCAAATGGATCTCGGATCATTTTTCCCTTCGTCAATTTTAGATTTATAAGTCGCCTTCTTTGATTCTTTAATAAGTGATGATATTTTGTTTCTTAATGTTTTATACAACTCTAAGTTACCACTTTTCTTACATTTGTCTCTTTCTTTCATACTGTCCAATATTTCAGAAGTTAGCCAGTCAGGTTGAATGTTTCTTTTTAACCCTTTGCGTTTTTACGGGTGCATGCATATCAACAACTGCAGTAAACATTGAATACCAAGTATCAATCATTGAATCAATGTCATTAAAGCTTTCAATAACGTTCCAGTTTGCACACATTAAATCGTTTAAAAACAAATCATCATTGAAGTGCTTAAAAGATTTATATGAAATTGTTTTGTGTGAATCTTTCTTAAAACCCGGACTTATCCTTCTATTACAAAATATAGCGTAATGATCACTTATCTGAATTTGAGATACGTGTGTACTTGATATATGTTCATCCTCATTGGTATATATGTGGTCAATCAGTGTACTTGAAACTGTAGTTACCCTAGTTGGGTCTGCGATAAGCTGTGTAAGCCCTAAAGACTCAGTTAAAATTAACCATTCCCTATTTGCGTCCGCATCTAAAAGGTCTTTGTTAAAATCACCTAACAATATTATTTCTTTCCTTTCATTTAAAACAACATGTTGACACTAACGGTTGCAACTGCAATGCTAAGTGTTAACATGTTGACATAAACGGTTGCAACGTGTTAACGTGTTAAAATTAACGTAAGCAAATGCTACACTTACTGTTATAATGTTGACACTAACGGTTGTAACTGCAACGCTTAGTTTTAACGTGTTGCCACTAACGCTTGCAACTGCAATGCTTAATGTTAACGTGTTGCCTTTAAAGGTTGCAACTGCAACGGTTAGTGCTTACATGTTGACACTAACGTTTGCAACTGCAACGCTTAGCTTTAACGTGTTGCCACTAACGCTTAATGTTAACGTGTTGCCATTAAAGGTTGCAACTGTAACGGTTAGTGCTTACATGTTGACACTAACGTTTGCAACTGCAACGCTTAGCTTTAACGAGTTGCCACTAACGCTTAATGTTAACGTGTTGCCATTAAAGGTTGCAACTGTAACGGTTAGTGCTTACATGTTGACACTAACGTTTGCAACTGTTTTAACGGTTGCAAATGCAAAGCTTAGTGTTTACGTGTTGCCATTAACGGTTTTAACTACAACGCTTAGTTTTAACGTGTTGACACGGTTTTAACGGTTGCAAATGCAAAGCTTAGTGTTTACGTGTTGTCATTAACGGTTTTAACTGCAACGCTTAGGTTTAACATGTTGCCACGGTATTAACGGTTGCAAATCCATTGCTTAGTGCTAACGTGTTGCAATTAACAGTGATAACTACAACGCTTAGTTTTAACGTGTTGACATGGTTTTAATGGTTGCAAATGCAAAGCTTAGTGTTTACGTGTTGTCATTAACGGTTTTAACTGCAACGCTTAGTTTTAACGTGTTGCCACGGTATTAACGGTTGCAAATCCAATGCTTAGTGCTAACGTGTTGCAATAAACGGTTATAACTACAACGCTTAGTTTTAACGTGTTGACATGGTTTTAATGGTTGCAAATGCAAAGCTTAGTGTTTACGTGTTGTCATTAACGGTTTTAACTACAACGCTTAGTTTTAACGCATTGTAACCAAAATGCTTAGTGTTAACGTGTTTTCATTAATAACGGTTGCAACTGCAACGCTTAGTGTAAACATGTTGACACTAACGGTTGCAACTGCAATGCTAAGTGTTAACATGTTGACATAAACGGTTGCAACGTGTTAACGTGTTGAAATTAACGTAAGCAAATGCTACACTTACTGTTATGTTATAATGTTGACACTAACGGTTGTAACTGCAACGCTTAGTTTTAACGTGTTGCCACTAACGCTTGCAACTGCAATGCTTAATGTTAACGTGTTGCCTTTAAAGGTTGCAACTGCAACGGTTAGTGCTTACATGTTGACACTAACGTTTGCAACTGCAACGCTTAGCTTTAAAGTGTTGCCACTAACGCTTAATGTTAACGTGTTGCCATTAAAGGTTGCAACTGTAACGGTTAGTGCTTACATGTTGACACTAACGTTTGCAATTGCAACGCTTAGCTTTAACGAGTTGCCACTAACGCTTAATGTTAACGTGTTGCCATTAAAGGTTGCAACTGTAACGGTTAGTGCTTACATGTTGACACTAACGTTTGCAACTGTTTTAACGGTTGCAAATGCAAAGCTTAGTGTTTACGTGTTGCCATTAACGGTTTTAACTACAACGCTTAGTTTCAACGTGTTGGCACGGTTTTAACGGTTGCAAATGCAATCCTTAGTGTTTACGTGTTGTCATTAACGGTTATAACTACAACGCTTAGTTTTAACGTGTTGACATGGTTTTAATGGTTGCGAATGCAAAGCTTAGTGTTTACGTGTTGTCATTAACGGTTTTAACGCTTAGTTTTAACGCATTGTAACCGCAATGCTTAGTGTTAACGTGTTGTCATTAACGGTTGCAACTGCAACGCTTATTGTAAACATGTTGACACTAACGGTTGCAACGTGTTAACGTATTGAAATTAACGTAAGCAAATGCTACACTTACTGTAATGTTGCCACTAACGCTTGCAACTGCAATGCTTAATGTTAACGTGTTGCCTTTAAAGGTTGCAACTGCAACGGTTAGTGCTTACATGTTGACACTAACGTTTGCAACTGCAACGCTTAGCTTTAACGTGTTGCCACTAACGCTTAATGTTAACGTGTTGCCATTAAAGGTTGCAACTGTAACGGTTAGTGCTTACATGTTGACACTAACGTTTGCAACTGTTTTAACGGTTGCAAATGCAAAGCTTAGTGTTTACGTGTTGCCATTAACGGTTTTAACTACAACGCTTAGTTTCAACGTGTTGACACGGTTTTAACGGTTGCAAATGCAAAGCTTAGTGTTTACGTGTTGTCATTAACGGTTTTAACTGCAACGCTTAGTTTTAACATGTTGCCTCGGTATTAACGGTTGCAAATGCAATGCTTAGTGCTAACGTGTTGCAATTAACGGTTACAACTACAACGCTTAGTTTTAACGTGTTGACATGGTTTTAATGGTTGCAAATGTAAAGCTTAGTGTTTACGTGTTGTCATTAACGGTTGCAACTGCAACGCTTAGTTTTAACGTGTTGCCGCGGTATTAACGGTTGCAAATCCAATGCTTAGTGCTAAGTTACTGCTAACGTGTTGCAATTAACGGTTATAACTACAACGCTTAGTTTTAACGTGTTGACATGGTTTTAATGGTTGCAAATGCAAAGCTTAGTGTTTACGTGTTGTCATTAACGGTTTTAACTACAACGCTTAGTTTTAACGCATTGTAACCGCAATGCTTAGTGTTAACGTGTTGTCATTAACGGTTGCAACTGCAACGCTTAGTGTAAACATGTTGACACTAACGGTTGCAACTGCAATGCTAAGTGTTAACATGTTGACATAAACGGTTGCAAAGTGTTAACGTGTTGAAATTAACGTAAACAAATGCTACACTTACTGTAATGTTGACACTAACGGTTGTAACTGCAACGCTTAGTTTTAACGTGTTGCCACTAACGCTTGCAACTGCAATGCTTAATGTTAACGTGTTGCCTTTAAAGGTTGCAACTGCAACGGTTAGTGCTTACATGTTGACACTAACGTTTGCAACTGCAACGCTTAGCTTTAACGTGTTGCCACTAACTCTTAATGTTAACGTGTTGCCATTAAAGGTTGCAACTGTAACGGTTAGTGCTTACATGTTGACACTAACGTTTGCAATTGCAACGCTTAGCTTTAACGAGTTGCCACTAACGCTTAATGTTAACGTGTTGTCATTAAAGGTTGCAACTGTAACGGTTAGTGCTGAGATGTTGACACTAACGTTTGCAACTGTTTTAACGGTTGCAAATGCAAAGCTTAGTGTTTACGTGTTGCCATTAACGGTTTTAACTACAATGCTTAGTTTTAACGTGTTGACACGGTTTTAACGGTTGCAAATGCAAAGCTTAGTGTTTACGTGTTGTCATTAACGGTTTTAACTGCAACGCTTAGTTTTAACATGTTGCCACGGTATTAACGGTTGCAAATCCATTGCTTTAACGTGTTGCCACTAACGCTTAGTGTTAACGTCTTGCCATTAAAGGTTGCAACTGTAACGGTTAGTGCTTACATGTTGACAGTAACGTTTGCAACTGTTTTAACGGTTGCAAATGCAAAGCTTAGTGTTTACGTGTTGCCTGAACTTCAGTTGAACAAAGCCAATATCTCAGATACTGAAGCCCCCTTTTTAGATCTACATCTTTCTGTTGCAAATGGATTTATTTCTTCTAAAATTTATGATAAGCGCGATGACTTTGATTTTGATATAGTAAATTTTCCTTTTTTGGATGGTGACGTTCCTCGTCGTGCTTCTTATGGTGTATACATTTCGCAACTTATTAGGTTTGCTTAGAGTCTGCAATCATGTTACAGACTTCAACGCTCGAAATAAATGTTTAACGGCAAAACTTCTCCAACAGGGCTATCGGTATCATAAACTTCGAAAAACATTTTCTAAATTTTATCGTAGACACTATGAATTGATTTCCAAATATAATGTTGGGTTAAAGACGCTTTTAAGTGAGGGCCTTTCGGAACCTGAATTTTATGGTGACTTGGTTTACAAATTTAAGAAACTTAAAGGAATTAATGATTTTTCTTTTCAGTTCAGAAAAATCATAACACGTTACAAACGTACAGGTTATAACTTGAATGTCATGCGACAGTCTGCATGCTTAGTTTTTAACCCAATCATGGTTGATAACTATGCTGCCTTCTTTAATTGCACGCCGGTGGGTCGGGCGTCAGACTCTATAATGGCCCCGACATAAAGCTATTCATTTTAGTTGGTTGGAGCCGGAGCTTCTTGTCTGTTGCTTGGCCCACCGGGGTCCAACTGGTGTTTTTCTTTTGCTCCGGAGTTAGTAGGTTATTCGGCGCCCAGGGATCTCCATCGTCGGGCAGCTTACTCAGTCTGTGAGTCCTGGTTTTTGATTCATCAGGATGTTTATCATGATTTATTTGTTTGTTCTTGATGATTCATTGACTAGTTAGAGATTCACCACGAGGACCGAATAGCTAACTAAATGTTATGAACCACTGCAGAAGCTGAGGGTGAGGTTATGGCCATGTAAAACCGGTTTAAGCCCGCCAGTAACTTTGTGTTACTGATCGTTCCAAGTCGATACTTCTGTGGTGGTTCTTTTTGTTTTATGTCTTGGTGTTTAAAATTTTTTTGTGCTGTTGGCGCCTTATGTATGTTTTCATATTTTAGTTTAGTTAAGGTAACTGAGTGGCCACCTATTGGGAAAATAGCTGCCCATTCGGCTTACGATTGTTTCATGGTATAAGTACCTGATTGTTAGTTTGGTTTTTTTCCCACCTCGGTTTTTGGAGTGGGAATCTTTTTCTGATTGCGCCTTTTCCTGATCTTTGCCTACTTGTACCTTTTTAACTACAACGCTTAGTTTTAACGTGTTGACACAGTTTTAATGGTTGCGAATGTAAAGCTTAGTGTTTACGTGTTGTCATTAACGGTTTTAACTGCAACGCTTAGTTTTAACATGTTGCCGAGGTATTAACGGTTGCAAATCCAATGCTTAGTGCTAACGTGTTGCAATTAACGGTTATAACTACAACGCTTAGTTTTAACGTGTTGACATGGTTTTAATGGTTGCAAATGCAAAGCTTAGTGTTTACGTGTTGTCATTAACGGTTGCAACTGCAACGCTTAGTGTAAACATGTTGACACTAACGGTTGCAACTGCAATGCTAAGTGTTGACATAAACGGTTGCAACGTGTTAACGTGTTGAAATTAACGTAAGCAAATGCTACACTTACTGTTATGTTATAATGTTGACACTAACGGTTGTAACTGCAACGCTTAGTTTTAACGTGTTGCCACTAACGCTTGCAACTGCAATGCTTAATGTTAACGTGTTGCCTTTAAAGGTTGCAACTGCAACGGTTAGTCCTTACATGTTGACACTAACGTTTGCAACTGCAACGCTTAGCTTTAACGTGTTGCCACTAACGCTTAATGTTAACGTGTTGCCATTAAATGTTGCAACTGTAACGGTTAGTGCTTACATGTTGACACTAACGTTTGCAACTGCAACGCTTAGCTTTAACGTGTTGCCACTAACGCTTAATGTTAACGTGTCGCCATTAAAGGCTGCAACTGTAACGGTTAGTGCTTACATGTTGACACTAACGTTTGCAACTGTTTTAACGGTTGCAAATGCAAAGCTTAGTGTTTACGTGTTGCCGTTAACGGTTTTAACTACAACGCTTAGTTTTAACGTGTTGACACGGTTTTAACGGTTGCAAATGCAAAGCTTAGTGTTTACGTGTTGTCATTAACGGTTTTAACTGCAACGCTTAGTTTTAACGGTTGCAAATCCATTGCTTAGTGCTAACGTGTTGCAATTAACAGTTATAACTACAACGCTTAGTTTTAACGTGTTGACATGGTTTTAATGGTTGCAAATGCAAAGCTTAGTGTTTACGTGTTGTCATTAACGGTTTTAACTGCAACGCTTAGTTTTAACGTGTTGCCACGGTATTAACGGTTGCAAATCCAATGCTTAGTGCTAACGTGTTGCAATAAACGGTTATAACTACAACGCTTAGTTTTAACGTGTTGACATGGTTTTAATGGTTGCAAATGCAAAGCTTAGTGTTTACGTGTTGTCATTAACGGTTTTAACTAAAACGCTTAGTTTTAACGCATTGTAACCGAAATGCTTAGTGTTAACGTGTTGTCATTAATAACGGTTGCAACTGCAACGCTTAGTGTAAACATGTTGACACTAACGGTTGCAACTGCAATGCTAAGTGTTAACATGTTGACATAAACGGTTGCAACGTGTTAACGTGTTGAAATTAACGTAAGCAAATGCTACACTTACTGTTATAATGTTGACACTAACGGTTGTAATTGCAACGCTTAGTTTTAACGTGTTGCCACTAACGCTTGCAACTGCAATGCTTAATGTTAACGTGTTGCCTTTAAAGGTTGCAACTGCAACGGTTAGTGCTTACATGTTGACACTAACGTTTGCAACTGCAATGCTTAGCTTTAACGTGTTGCCATTAAAGGTTGCAACTGTAACGGTTAGTGCTTACATGTTGACACTAACGTTTGCAACTGTTTTAACGGTTGCAAATGCAAAGCTTAGTGTTTACGTGTTGCCATTAACGGTTTTATCTACTAATACAGTCCCTGAGGGGTCATTCGTGTGCACGAGAGGTCCAGAGAAAATTTTTCCATAAATGGTTAGAGACATAATTGAGGTGCAAGAAAATCGAGGGTGATCGGCTGAAATCATGGTGCGGTCCGAGAAATCCAAGATGGCCGCCAAGATGGCGGCCGATTTTCTTGAAAATGACTGTATACATAAAATTAGCTACCACAACATGCTTTTACTTGGTTTTTGGAATCAAAATGATTATATTAGAAAATAATAGATACAAATAGAATGTTTCATGTCATTTTATAATCGCTAAACAACAAAAATATTTCTCAGGGGCCTGAAAACCATACAAAATTTGTCAAATTTTGATGAAAATATGAGGATGGGGTACAACTGGTTCCTTCACTGTCACTCATTATTGATAAAATGCTTAGAAAACACCATTTAAACATAAATTAGTCATAAGGCTAAATGACTAAGTTCTTTAAAAGGCTTTATTCTGACCCTGATGTCTGATAAAAGTGCCTCAAAAGTGGGTGGGGTAAACAGACCCTTTCGACAAAAAAATCCATTTAACTAAATTAAGTTGTCACAACTTGCTTCTAATTAGTTATTTTGACATAAAATGTTTATAATAGGTAAAAAGTGATACAAACACATGCTCTATGCAATTTAACACAATTTTGGTAAGAGAAATCCAAGATGACCACCAAGATGGCGGCCGATTTTCTTGAAAATGGCTGTATACATCAAATTAGCAACCACAACATGATTTTACTTGGTTTTTGTACTTAAAATAATTATATAAGAAGAGAAGTGATACAAACAAAAGGTTTCATGTCATTTTATCATGGCTAAACATCAAAAATATTCTCAGGGGCCTGAACACTACCGGTACACAACATTTGTCAAATTTTGATGAAAATATGAAGACGTACAACTGTTACCTTCACTATCACTCATTAATGATATAATGCTTTATTATGCTTAGAAAACACCTTTTAAACTTTGATTAGACAGTACTTAGTCTATTTGATTAATTTCTTTGAATGGGTTTATTCTAATCTTGAATTCAGATAAAAGTGCCTTAATAGTGGGTGGGGTAAACAAACCCTTTCATCAAAAATAAATTTTGAACTTAATTAAGCTATCACAACTTGATTCTACATAGCTATTTTTACGCGAAATATTTAAAATGGATAAAATGTATTATAAATGCATGCTTTCAAGCCACTTTACCCATCCTTAACACTTAATATCTTAAATTTGTATCAGAAAAAAAAACGTATGTGATTTGTCCTATTTAATGTTAATTTCACTCAGTATTCAATTTGATATTTTGCTTGAAGAATGCTTGTAAAGGGTCATATGAAGGTTTGTTACCCCAAATTGTACAATTTGGCCCATACCCACCTTCACCCTTTAAATGTTTTACTGCTTCCAAAAGATCAAATAATTGCATTTTCTTTGGTATTACTGCAACTGGTGTCGTGCCATGTGGCGCCTCTAAAAGTCGCCCCGTATTTCATCTATAGTGCAGATTATATTTTTCTTTAGATCATTTGGGATCGATAAGAGTATTTGAATTATTTCAAACAGATATGTTAAGTTACATCTTCTTAACACTATTTATATAATCTGGCCCCTTTGGGAATATGAGTCTTTGATGATGTAAACATCTTGAAATCCTGGCTTTCGTTGCCAGTTTTTTGAGGGTCAAAGATGAATTGATGAGGTTTCATTACCAAACATTGTACTTAACCGTTTAAATGGTTTACTGCTTCTAAAGGATCTAATCATTCTATGTTACATTCTTAAAGTTAAATCGGAAGTAGGATTAATATAAGTGTTTTACAAGTCTTATACTGTCGCCGGTTTTAGAAAGGGTCACTGATGACGGTTCAGTACCCGAAATTTCGCAATATGGCCCATACTTCCTCCCTTTGAACGCTTTCATTGCTTCCAAAGGATCAAACTTTTATATCTCATTTATTTTTACAAGTAATGACCACTTTAGTAAAAGAAATATGGCTATTTTCCATTTATGGTGTTTATGTACCCCACCCATGTAAGACAGTTGAATTGAAATCAAAATAAAAAAAAAGAAAAAAAAACAACAAAAAAACATTTGTTTATCATGCTCCTCTTCAAAACTATTAAGCCTTTATAGCTTACCTGAGCCAAAGGCTTATCAAGTGAGCTTATAAGATAGCAAGACTATCCATCATCGTCTGTCATAGACTTACATTGGGAAAACATAAGACCCAGAGCTTCTTTATAGTGTATGTAGCAATGTGTGGTAGTCCAAACAAATAAATATCTGCCATATAGGCTTATAATGGCAAAAGTCTTCTCTATAACCACTGAAGCTAGAGCTTGTATATTCAGTATGTTACAATGTTTAGTGGTACCCTACATAAATCTTGCCAATCATGCCCCTGGGTCCAAACTGACTAAGCATTGAGGGTCATTAGCCCCCATAGACTTACAATAGGAAAGCCATTAAAATTTTTCTCTCTGAAATCACAAAGTCCCGGGCTCTTATATTTTGTGTATAGCAGTGGATAGTAGTTCCCTTTATAAATCCTGCCAAACATGCCCCTTTGGTCTGCAATAGGCTTATGATAAGAAAAAACATGAAAAAAATCTTCTTCTCTGAAACCACAACACCCAAAGCAGGGATATCAAGTATGCAGCATAATGAGAGACAATCCAGCCCATGGGGTCAAATATAGCCCTATCCTGAGGTTATATATACTCCCATATTCTTACAATGGTAAAACACACAAAAACCTCCTCAGAAACCAGGACGCCTAGAGCTTTTATATATTGTGTGAAGCAATGTTAAAGAATTATATTTATAAGCCCTGCTAACCATGCCCCTGCAGTCCATTCAGACTATGCCACAGGGGCCTCATTATCTGTCATTCATATGCTTATTATCGGAACAAATCTTCGTCTCTAGAACTGCAAGGCTCAAAGCTATTATATTAAGTATGCAACGATCTTGTATTGTGCTTTACGATACATAGATCCAGCAAATGTTGCCACTGTGGTTGAAAATGGCCCCACCCCGAGGGGACAATAGTTCCCATATTCCTACAACGGATAAAGTATACAAAAAGCTTCTTCTAAAACCATGAGCCTTAGAGCTTGTATATTGTGTGTAGCAACAATACCGAGGCGGGAAAAATCTAAATTGACAATAAGGTACGAATACATAGAGAACATATCCTTAACTGAGTGAGCAGCTATTTTCCAATAGGCGGCCACACAGTTAACCGAACTTAACTAAAACTATGAAAACGTACGTAAGTAAGTAAGTAAGTAAGTAATCTTTTATTATAGTGACTTGTGTAACAAGTAATACAAACATTTGAATAAATAAACATGTAAATAGTACACCCGGCCACATGGGCCTATAAGTCACTTTAAACATTTAATTCAACTAAGAAAGTAATTGTGTGATACTTTTTCATATAATACTCACAAGAGCATTATCTGTAGAGACATGCATGCGTTTACTTAAACTTTTAGGAAATTACATACATTTTCATAAAATTCAATTGTATAGAAAATTACGTCTTGCTATAAAGGATTGGGATATAAACTTTGCAACGTGTCTATATTCCTGTGTAATAAGAGATTTAAATTTCTCGTTTGAGTCCAGTAAGTGGAATGATTGGCTTAAATGTCTAAAAAGAATATGTCTTTGATTTGTATATGCATCACAACTTATAATGAAATGTTTCTCATCCTCAATGTCACCACTGTCACAGAGCTGACAGACCCTTTCTTCAGGCTTAAGTCCGTTGAAACGTCCGGTTTCTATCCTAAGTGGTAGAACCCCGCATCGCAACTGTGCTAAAAACGAACGTTCTTGTTTCGGTAAATATGCTTTTACATAGTCTTCAGTTTTGTATTGTGTTTTAAACGAAATATATGTCCTGAGTTTTGATACATCTTTAGTTTTATTTGACCAGTCTGTGCTATGATTTTGAAATAATTGTTTTTCACAATGAGCTATATCGCATAGTTCTTTATTTTGAAAGTTTTCCAGTAATGCTAATTTGTTAAATATAGATTTTATTTCTGAACACCAGGAATTATTCTTATTCCGATTAAAGTCATTCAGAAAGATCTTTTTAGTAAGTCTATCATCACCCATGCTTACTAAACGGTTCCACAGTCTAAGCATATTTATCCACCTCCTGTGTAGAGAGATTGGCCAACCCATATCTCCGTTGATAGCTAGGATAGGGGTGAAGCGATGGACCCCTAGGAAATAACGTATCGCGCGATTTTGTACCATATCACCCTTAATAAAGTCTCTAAATCCCCATACACCGGAGCAATAATCTGTCACTGGCACTACGCACGAATAATAAAGTTTAGTATAGGTTTCGAACCCTACATCTTTGAAGTTATGAATCTTTGATATCATCGACCCGAGTGCTCTGCCACCGGAGTTGAATAATGTATCTACAGTAATGTTAAAATCCATGTTATCAGATCACACAACACCTAAATATTTATAGGAACTAGCATAATCTATTGTTTTGTTTCCAATATGGAAAACATAATCACTTCTTTCCTTCCCTTTATTCCTAAAATGAATAATCGCAGATTTGGTATAAGGTTCAAACAGCACAGAAATTCGACTCCAAAACCCAAAACAAATAGAACCACAGCAGAAGTATCGCCTTGGAAAGATCAGATATATAAAATAACTGGGAGGGAGCGGGGGGGTTAAATCGATTTTGCAGAGCTCTAACCTCACCCTCATATTCTACAGTAGTTCACAACATTTAGTTAGTTGTTCGGCCCTCATGGGGAATCTGTAACTAGTAAATGAATCATCAAGGACAAACAAATAAATCATGATAACCACCGTGATGAATCAAAAACGAGGACTCATATATTCAGTTAGCTGTCAGAAGATGGAGATCCCTAGTCGCCATATAACTTACTGAAATCTGGAGCAAAAGAAAAACACCAGTTAAACCCCTGTGGGCCAAGCAACAGACAAGAAGCTCTGGCCCTAACCAACTAAAATGAATAGCTTTATGTCGGGGCCATCATTAGTCATCAGAATCTGACGCCTGACCCACCTGCGTGAAAATAAAGAAGGCAGCATAGATATCAAACCATGACTGGGTTAAAAGCTTAGCATGCAGACTGTCACATAACATTTAAGTTATAACCTTTACGTGTGTAACGTGTAATGATTTTTTTTTCAACTGAAAACTGTCAAGATCAGGTGAGCCTCCTCTGGTCTTAGTCATACATGGATAGTGGTAGACGGAATATTTCCATGTCCATCGGTGCTCCGTTAGACCTCTCCACACAGAAGTGGAGCGAGGTCACAAATGTATCGAAATGCAGGTTAGCCAGCTGATCTAGAATAGTGGGTGACAGTAAAGTAAAAGGCCCTGCTCATTGTTTTGTATTATGTAATCACAATTTGACAGTTTCCTGACATTGTTCTGGCCTGTAACATAGTTTGGTGTTATGTCAGGCAAAGATGACATAGCATGCATTTATCCCACTGGTGTTACATCAGGCAAAAATTGTACTTAGCCATGTATTTTTATCTCTTTCTTACTACTAAGAATATAGCATCCAAAATACTAAGCAGACGCAAGTTGTAATAGCTAGCTGAGGTAAGTCATTGTTCTTTGGTGGTTAATAGTCATTTTAAAAATAGTCATACTTCTGTGGTGGTTCTTATTGTTTTATGCCTTGGTGTTTAAAATTTTTGTGCTGCTGGCTCCTTATGTATGTTTTCATATTTTAGTTAAGTTTAGGTAACCTGGGAAATAGCTGCTAATTCGGCTTACGATATGTTTTCATGGTATAAGTACCTGATTGTTTATTTAGTTTTTTCCCATCTCGGTTTTTGGAGTGGGAATCTTTTTCTGATTGCGCCTTTTCCTGATCTTTGCCTACTTGTACCTTTTTGTAAAAAGGTGTGCTTACCCCACCCACTTTAAGGCAAAGCAAAACCAAAATAAATGCATTCAAAGACCTTAATTATTAAGGCATCTTTACCATTTAATTTTGAAAAAGCTATGATCAAGCAAAAGATGAAATTAAAGGAAAATGTTGCACACATTGTCATATTTTCATTAAAATGTGACAAATTTTGGACATTATTCTGATCCTGGTCTAAGATGTTTGGCGTTAAGTTCGGGTAAAATTGATGAACGCATGTATTTGAATCACTTTTTATATATTCTAAATGATTTTTATGATGTTTATTAACGACCTTAATGAAAATATCAACAATAACCTAAATGACATTTTCACTATAGATGGTATCAAAATATTTCTTTTGTTATATGCAGATGATCAGGTTATTTTTGGAAAGTCACCAGAAACTGTACAGTCAATGCTTGAAGATATTGAACATTATTGTAATATTTGGGGCTTGAAAATAAATACTTCAAAAACTAAATGTATGATTTTTGAGAAAGGTAATGTTAAAACGAATTATGATTTTTACCTAAATAACACTAAACTTGAGGTAGTGACGTCCTTTAAATACCTTGGTGTATATTTCTTTAAGAACGGAAACTGGAACCGTACTCAAAAAGTTATTTCTGAACATGCGTCATATGCACTTCACAGTTTATTTACAATCTTTAACGAAATTGAAATATCAACATCCGAAAAATGCAATCTTTTTGACACACTTGTTTCATCGGTCTTGAACTATGCCTCAGAAATATGGGGATATCATCCAGCGAACGATATAGAAAAAGTTCACACTAAATTTTGTCGCAAAATTTTAAATGTTAGGCAATCAACTAATCTAAGTGCTTTATACGGTGAACTAGTGCGAATCCCTTTCTATGTATTGAGAAAAATCAACATGATTCGATATTGGTTGAAATTATTGAGCATGAACGACGATTCACTCCCAAAAATAGTTTACAATATGCAAAAGAATGATGCTGAAAACGGAATCAACTATGTAGGCGCTAACTGGGCCTTTCAGATTAAGACAATTTTAGAAACACACGGCTTAGGTTATATGTGGCATGACCAAAACACCGAATCTATTTCATTTTCACTCATTAAACAAAGAATTTTAGACATTTTTAGACAATCCTGGTATGCTGAAATTAACAATTCTTCAAGACTGTCAACTTATAGTCGTATCAAACATGATTTCAATTAAGAAAAATATCTTAACACCATCAATGAAAAGAAATATAGAATCGCTTTAACCAAGTTCCGCACATCGGCTCATAATCTCGAAATTGAAAAGGGACGTCACCTACCAGTAAAAATATCTCGCTGTGAAAGAATTTGCAAACAATGTAATCTAAAAGCCGTCGAATCAGAATATCACTTTTTACTAGTGTGTCCCCGATATAATGATTTAAGGCGCAAATATTTTACACAAAGTTATTGGCACTGGCCAACTTTAACTAAATTTGACAACATTATGACATGTAAATCCAAGAAAGTACAGCTCAATATAGGAAAATTTATATATTTTGCCGAAAAATTAAGGGAATAAGTTTTTTTGAAAATACTATCATATGCAATATTCCTGGAGATTTGCTTTAAATGTGTATTTGTAAATATGTTACATTTTTCACATCTCTATGTTTGTATTTATCATTCACATATACTCATTCTTTTTTGCTTCTCTGTAAATGTTGTATCTCACTATGTATTGCTTTGTAGGCTAGAAACATTGTTTTGTAATGTTTAATGCCGAATAAACTATTCTGTATTCTGTATATTCTAAATATTTTATGTCAGAATAACTAATTAGAAGCAAGTTGTGACAACTTTGTCAGAATAACTAATTAGAAGCAAGTTGTGACAACTTAATCAAGCTAAATGGTTATTTTTGTCGAAAGGGTCTGTTTACCCCACCCACTTTTGAGGCACTTTTATCAGATATCAGGGTCAAAATAAAGCCTTTAAAAGAACTTAGTGATTTAGCCTAACGACTAATTAAAGTTTAAATAGTGTTTTCTAAGCATTATATCAATAATGAATGACAGTGAAGGAAACAGTTGCACCCTGACCTCATATTTTCATCAAAATTTGACCAATTTTCTATGGTTTTCAGGCCCCTGAAAAATATTTTTGATGTTTAACCATTACAAAATGGCATGAAACATTCTATTTGTATCTATTCTTTTCTAATATAATCATTTTGATTCCAAAAATGAAATGAAAGCATGTTGTGGTAGCTAATTTTATGTGTACAGTCATTTTCAAGAAAATCGGCCGCCATCTTGGCGGCCATCTTGGATTTCTCGGACCGCACCATGATTTCAGCCGATCACCCTCGATTTTCTTGCACCTCAATTATGTCTCTAACCATTTATGGAAAAATTTTCTCTGGACCTCTCGTGCACACGAATGACCCCTCAGGGACTGGAGTATACAACGCTTAGTTTCAACGTGTTGACACGGTTTTAACGGTTGCAAATGCAAAGCTTAGTGTTTACGTGTTGTCATTAACGGTTTTAACTGCAACGCTTAGTTTTAACATGTTGCCACGGTATTAACGGTTGCAAATGCAATGCTTAGTGCTAACGTGTTGCAATTAACGGTTATAACTACAACGCGTAGTTTTCACGTGTTGACATGGTTTTAATGGTTGCAAATGTAAAGCTTAGTGTTTACGTGTTGTCATTAACGGTTGCAACTGCAACGCTTAGTTTTAACGTGTTGCCGCGGTATTAACGGTTGCAAATCCAATGCTTAGTGCTAAGTTACTGCTAACGTGTTGCAATTAACGGTTATAACTACAACGCTTAGTTTTAACGTGTTGACATGGTTTTAATGGTTGCAAATGCAAAGCTTAGTGTTTACGTGTTGTCATTAACGGTTTTAACTACAACGCTTAGTTTTAACGCATTTGCTTAGTGTTAACGTGTTGTCATTAACGGTTGCAACTGCAACGCTTGGTGTAAACATGTTGACACTAACGGTTGCAACTGCAATGCTAAGTGTTAACATGTTGACATAAACGGTTGCAACGTGTTAACGTGTTGAAATTAACGTAAACAAATGCTACACTTACTGTAATGTTGACACTAACGGTTGTAACTGCAACGCTTAGTTTTAACGTGTTGCCACTAACGCTTGCAACTGCAATGCTTAATGTTAACGTGTTGCCTTTAAAGGTTGCAACTGCAACGGTTAGTGCTTACATGTTGACACTAACGTTTGCAACTGCAACGCTTAGCTTTAACGTGTTGCCACTAACGCTTAATGTTAACATAATGCCATTAAAGGTTGCAACTGTAACGGTTAGTGCTTACATGTTGACAGTAACGTTTGCAACTGTTTTAACGGTTGCAAATGCAAAGCTTAGTGTTTACGTGTTGCCATTAACGGTTTTAACTACAACGCTTAGTTTTAACGTGTTGACACGGTTTTAATGGTTGCAAATGTAAAGCTTAGTGTTTACGTGTTGTCATTAACGGTTTTAACTGCAACGCTTAGTT
Organism: Rugalucina vietnamica; assembly: GCA_964017185.1. Classification (NCBI taxonomy): domain Eukaryota; kingdom Metazoa; phylum Mollusca; class Bivalvia; order Lucinida; family Lucinidae; genus Rugalucina; species Rugalucina vietnamica. The sequence continues at coordinate 48,957,787 of OZ024870.1, forward strand.
TTAACATGGTGCCGAGGTATTAACGGTTGCAAATCCAATGCTTAGTGCTAACGTGTTGCAATTAACGGTTATAACTACAACGCTTAGTTTTAACGTGTTGACATGGTTTTAATGGTTGCAAATGCAAAGCTTAGTGTTTACGTGTTGTCATTAACGGTTGCAACTGCAACGCTTAGTGTAAACATGTTGACACTAACGGTTGCAACTGCAATGCTAAGTGTTGACATAAACGGTTGCAACGTGTTAACGTGTTGAAATTAACGTAAGCAAATGCTACACTTACTGTTATGTTATAATGTTGACGCTAACGGTTGTAACTGCAACGCTTAGTTTTAACGTGTTGCCACTAACGCTTGCAACTGCAATGCTTAATGTTAACGTGTTGCCTTTAAAAGTTGCAACTGCAACGGTTAGTGCTTACATGTTGACACTAACGTTTGCAACTGCAACGCTTAGCTTTAACGTGTTGCCACTAACGCTTAATGTTAACGTGTTGCCATTAAAGGTTGCAACTGTAACGGTTAGTGCTTACATGTTGACACTAACGTTTGCAATTGCAACGCTTAGCTTTAACGAGTTGCCACTAACGCTTAATGTTAACGTGTTGCCATTAAAGGTTGCAACTGTAACGGTTAGTGCTGACATGTTGACACTAACGTTTGCAACTGTTTTAACGGTTGCAAATGCAAAGCTTAGTGTTTACATGTTGCCATTAACGGTTTTAACTACAACGCTTAGTTTTAACGTGTTGACACGGTTTTAACGGTTGCAAATGCAAAGCTTAGTGTTTACGTGTTGTCATTAACGGTTTTAACTGCAACGCTTAGTTTTAACATGTTGCCACGGTATTAACGGTTGCAAATCCATTGCTTAGTGCTAACGTGTTGCAATTAACAGTTATAACTACAACGCTTAGTTTTAACGTGTTGACATGGTTTTAATGGTTGCAAATGCAAAGCTTAGTGTTTACGTGTTGTCATTAACGGTTTTAACTACAACGCTTAGTTTTAACGCATTGTAACCGCAATGCTTAGTGTTAACGTGTTGTCATTAACGGTTGCAACTGCAACGCTTAGTGTAAACATGTTGACACTAACGGTTGCAACTGCAATGCTAAGTGTTAACATGTTGACATAAACGGTTGCAACGTGTTAACGTGTTGAAATTAACGTAAACAAATGCTACACTTACTGTAATGTTGACACTACCGGTTGTAACTGCAACGCTTAGTTTTAACGTGTTGCCACTAACGCTTGCAACTGCAATGCTTAATGTTAACGTGTTGCCATTAAAGGTTGCAACTGCAACGGTTAATGCTTACATGTTGACACTAACGTTTGCAACTGCAACGCTTAGCTTTAACGTGTTGCCACTAACGCTTAATGTTAACGTCTTGCCATTAAAGGTTGCAACTGTAACGGTTAGTGCTTACATGTTGACAGTAACGTTTGCAACTGTTTTAACGGTTGCAAATGCAAAGCTTAGTGTTTACGTGTTGCCATTAACGGTTTTAACTACAACGCTTAGTTTTAACGTGTTGACACGGTTTTAATGGTTGCAAATGTAAAGCTTAGTGTTTACGTGTTGTCATTAACGGTTTTAACTGCAACGCTTAGTTTTAACATGTTGCCGAGGTATTAACGGTTGCAAATCCAATGCTTAGTGCTAACGTGTTGCAATTAACGGTTATAACTACAACGCTTAGTTTTAACGTGTTGACATGGTTTTAATGGTTGCAAATGCAAAGCTTAGTGTTTACGTGTTGTCATTAACGGTTGCAACTGCAACGCTTAGTGTAAACATGTTGACACTAACGGTTGCAACTGCAATGCTAAGTGTTGACATAAACGGTTGCAACGTGTTAACGTGTTGAAATTAACGTAAGCAAATGCTACACTTACTGTTATGTTATAATGTTGACACTAACGGTTGTAACTGCAACGCTTAGTTTTAACGTGTTGCCACTAACGCTTGCAACTGCAATGCTTAATGTTAACGTGTTGCCTTTAAAGGTTGCAACTGCAACGGTTAGTGCTTACATGTTGACACTAACGTTTGCAACTGCAACGCTTAGCTTTAACGTGTTGCCACTAACGCTTAATGTTAACGTGTTGCCATTAAAGGTTGCAACTGTAACGGTTAGTGCTTACATGTTGACACTAACGTTTGCAACTGCAACGCTTAGCTTTAACGTGTTGCCACTAACGCTTAATGTTAACGTGTCGCCATTAAAGGTTGCAACTGTAACGGTTAGTGCTTACATGTTGACACTAACGTTTGCAACTGTTTTAACGGTTGCAAATGCAAAGCTTAGTGTTTACGTGTTGCCATTAACGGTTTTAACTGCAACGCTTAGTTTTAACAGTTGCAAATCCATTGCTTAGTGCTAACGTGTTGCAATTAACAGTTATAACTACAACGCTTAGTTTTAACGTGTTGACATGGTTTTAATGGTTGCAAATGCAAAGCTTAGTGTTTACGTGTTGTCATTAACGGTTTTAACTGCAACGCTTAGTTTTAACGTGTTGCCACGGTATTAACGGTTGCAAATCCAATGCTTAGTGCTAACGTGTTGCAATAAACGGTTATAACTACAACGCTTAGTTTTAATGTGTTGACATGGTTTTAATGGTTGCAAATGCAAAGCTTAGTGTTTACGTGTTGTCATTAACGATTTTAACTACAACGCTTAGTTTTAACGCATTGTAACCGCAATGCTTAGTGTAAACATGTTGACACTAACGGTTGCAACTGCAATGCTAAGTGTTAACATGTTGACATAAACGGTTGCAACGTGTTAACGTGTTGAAATTAACGTAATTAAATGCTACACTTACTGTTATAATGTTGACACTAACGCTTGCAACTGCAATGCTTAATGTTAACGTGTTGCCTTTAAAGGTTGCAACTGCAACGGTTAGTGCTTACATGTTGACACTAACGTTTGCAACTGCAACGCTTAGCTTTAAAGTGTTGCCACTAACGCTTAATGTTAACGTGTTGCCATTAAAGGTTGCAACTGTAACGGTTAGAGCTTACATGTTGACACTAACGTTTGCAATTGCAACGCTTAGCTTTAACGAGTTGCCACTAACGCTTAATGTTAACGTGTTGCCATTAAAGGTTGCAACTGTAACGGTTAGTGCTGACATGTTGACACTAACGTTTGCAACTGTTTTAACGGTTGCAAATGCAAAGCTTAGTGTTTACGAGTTGCCATTAACGGTTTTAACTACAACGCTTAGTTTTAACGTGTTGACACGGTTTTAACGGTTGCAAATGCAAAGCTTAGTGTTTACGTGTTGTCATTAACGGTTTTAACTGCAACGCTTAGTTTTAACATGTTGCCACGGTATTAACGGTTGCAAATCCATTGCTTAGTGCTAACGTGTTGCAATTAACGGTTATAACTACAACGCTTAGTTTTAACGTGTTGACATGGTTTTAATGGTTGCAAATGCAAAGCTTAGTGTTTACGTGTTGTCATTAACGATTTTAACTACAACGCTTAGTTTTAACGCATTGTAACCGCAATGCTTAGTGTTAACGTGTTGTCATTAACGGTTGCAACTGCAACGCTTAGTGTAAACATGTTGACACTAACGGTTGCAACTGCAATGCTAAGTGTTAACATGTTGACATAAACGGTTGCAACGTGTTAACGTGTTGAAATTAACGTAAACAAATGCTACACTTACTGTAATGTTGACACTAACGGTTGTAACTGCAACGCTTAGTTTTAACGTGTTGCCACTAACGCTTGCAACTGCAATGCTTAATGTTAACGTGTTGCCTTTAAAGGTTGCAACTGCAACGGTTAATGCTTACATGTTGACACTAACGTTTGCAACTGCAACGCTTAGCTTTAACGTGTTGCCACTAACGCTTAATGTTAACGTCTTGCCATTAAAGGTTGCAACTGTAACGGTTAGTGCTTACATGTTGACAGTAACGTTTGCAACTGTTTTAACGGTTGCAAATGCAAAGCTTAGTGTTTACGTGTTGCCATTAACGGTTTTAACTACAACGCTTAGTTTTAACGTGTTGACATGATATTAATGGTTGCAAATGTAAAGCTTAGTGTTTACGTGTTGTCATTAACGGTTTTAACTGCAACGCTTAGTTTTAACATGTTGCCGAGGTATTAACGGTTGCAAATCCAATGCTTAGTGCTAACGTGTTGCAATTAACGATTGTAACTACAACGCTTAGTTTTAACGTGTTGACATGGTTTTAATGGTTGCAAATGCAAAGCTTAGTGTTTACGTGTTGTCATTAACGGTTGCAACTGCAACGCTTAGTGTAAATATGTTGACACTAACGGTTGCAACTGCAATGCTAAGTGTTGACATAAACGGTTGCAACGTGTTAACGTATTGAAATTAACGTAAGCAAATGCTACACTTACTGTTATGTTATAATGTTGACACTAACGGTTGTAACTGCAACGCTTAGTTTTAACGTGTTGCCACTAACGCTTGCAACTGCAATGCTTAATGTTAACGTGTTGCCTTTAAAGGTTGCAACTGCAACGGTTAGTGCTTACATGTTGACACTAACGTTTGCAACTGCAACGCTTAGCTTTAACGTGTTGCCACTAACGCTTAATGTTAACGTGTTGCCATTAAAGGTTGCAACTGTAACGGTTAGTGCTTACATGTTGACACTAACGTTTGCAACTGCAACGCTTAGCTTTAAAGTGTTGCCACTAACGCTTAATGTTAACGTGTTTATTTATTTATTAGAAATTTCATGATTACATATTAAGTACAAACATTCATGCATACAAATATTATATAAACAAGAATCAAAGGATTAGACAGTAGGCTAGGCCTATAATGGTCCTTTCCTTGACTTGGGTACTGCAGACAGCAAACGTATATACATTTTACACAACATTTATGAAGTAACATTTTCAAAGTTTATGAATACAATATAATTGTCAAACTATAATCATTCATACATGAGTCTTAAAAGGAGTGAGTAAAAAATTCAGAACGTAAGAATACAACTGTATCATAAGAAGAATATTAGTAAATATGAAGAAGAAAAATAGAAAGAAGAACATTTGAATCTACAGAAACTCACGCTAAGAGCAAGAGAGCGAGAGCCTCGGCGAGGCGGTGAAAGACAGAGAGAGAGAGAGAGAGAGAGAGAGAGAGAGAGAGAGAGAGAGAGAGAGAGTTCTGAGTTGTGGTTAGGTTTGCTTATAGCTCTTTTACTTTGTAAATTAAATCAAATCAAAAATTTAGTTCCATGATAATCATGTCATGGTTTAACATTATGCGGTAACCGGGGCCGGATAAAGTTCACTAGTTAACACCGTTGCATACTACGAGCCTCTTCACCGTATACAGACGTGGAATCGACGACCGTGGAAGATTATGAAAATCGATTATAAGTTTCACCGTTATGTGGTCAATTTTACGGTAAGTATGCATCGATACTCATATATATTATACAGTTAAGTCATGTATTAACGGTGAGACAGCCTCGCAGCTGCACTAGCATAGCCGTTATTTCAATCATGAAGGTCATTACTCTTTATAACAAGTAATAGATTTAACAAAAATATATTTACAATCAAGATAAAATATTAATTAGTAAAAACGCCCAGTTTTTTCAATGAAGTGAGTGACTATGTCAACTAGTATCTCATTGTCTTTAAGTGTCATATTGGGTAGCCCAAAAAGCAGGTTATTTGCATTCAATATTGCAAGATTTTCATAGATAATTGGATACCTTATTAGAGTGTGGATGAGTTCATATCTTTCAGCTTCATATTTTGAACATTCAAAGAAGAAATGTTGAGCCGTTTCGGGAACATGTGCATTACAATTATTACAAATTGCTGAATCAGCTAAATGATCATGACATAAATCCGACTGCAATTGGCTTTTTGAATTCCTTAATTGACACATTAATATATTGAGTCTTCGACTGCCATATGAAAAATATTTAGCTGGTACTGGTATTTGCTCTTTAAGAATTTTTTTTTGAAGGAATACAGGGATGTTGCATTCAGTAAGCTTTGGGGAAGCTCATTCCACAAGTCAGTTGTAGATATGAAAAAACTATCTTTGTATGTTTTTGATTTAGGTGTAGGATGTTTAAGCTTTGGATTTCTTAACTCGTATTGAGATTGGTGTTCATTAAAGTTGGCTACTATATTCTGAAGATAATTTGGTGCATCATGATTTAAAATCTTATAAAACTGAATCAGTTTGTGCTGTTTTCTACGTTCAGCTAAAGAGCAGAGGCCACATTCCTGATACAAGATGTCGTGGGAGGTACCTTTTCGCAGTCCAGTGATTATTCTACAGGCATCTAGCTGGATACTTTCTAACAGATCTACATTTCGCTGGGAGATATTGTCCCATACTACATCTGCATATTCTAAGGTAGGTCTAATATATGAAATATAAAATCGTAATAAGGACTTTCGATCTAGATCATATTTTAGCATTCGTAGTACATTTAGTTTAAAAGCAGCTTTTTCATAAATTTTTCTTATATGCTCATCCCACCGTGCATCCGATGTAAATGTAAGACCTAAATGAGTGTGGTTTTGATCATCACTTAAAACAGTATCATTCATTATAACATCAGGTAAGTTGGAGTCTTTTTTTCCATGTAAATGTCATTGTTGATGTTTTGACATGGTTTAGAATGATGAGCAAATCTTTCGACCATTTAGTTATTCAGTAAATATCCTCATTCAAAGTTTTAATGGAGTCTGCATTTTCAATTACTGTAAACAAAGATGTATCGTCGGCAAAAAGACGAATATTACTGGAGATATTTTCCACTATGTCATTTATATATAGTAAAAATAAATATGGGCCTAGGACTGAGCCCTGCGGTACACCTGCTTCTGTGTCTGACCAGGTTGAATGAAAGCCATCAATAGTTACTCTTTGTTTGCGGTTAGTTAAATAGCTTGAAAACCATTCAATAATGCCGTCACATAGGCCATATTTTTTAAGTTTATGGATCAAACCACGATGCCAGACTTTGTCAAAGGCTTTACTAACATCACAAAAAATGAATTTAATTTCTTTGCCTTTGTCCATATTGGATATGATAATGTGATAGATCTCAAGCAATTGGTTGACGGTTGAGTCTTTTGGGCGGAATCCAGATTGAAAATCGGTTAATATGTTATTTTCATGTAAGTAGTTATACAAGTACTTAAATATTATTTTTTCTAATATTTTCCCAAGGCTACTTGTGATAGAGATTGGTCTATAGTTTGATGGGTCCTGTTCTTCGCCTTTGCCTTTGAAGATGGCAGAGATGTTAGCCATTTTCCACTGATTAGGCACAGATCCAAGTTCCAAAGATCTGTTAAATAGCATGGTAAGTGGTTTAACTAGGCTTTTAGACATAAGTTTAATTAATTTAGGAAATATTTCATCAGGACCAGCTGGTTTTGAGGCATTCAATTTATGTAATTGATCCTTTACATCTTGCTCACTTATTATGATGGATTGGAAACGGTGATTGGGCGGTTCTGGATCATCAGGGAGTGGGGGCTCGTTTTCAATGCTAGAGATTTCTGCAAAATGTTTATTAAGAACTTGGGCTTTGTCAAAAGGATGTATATTTATTTGGTTGTCTTTACGTAGGGGAGGGGAGGGGTTATTTTTATTTTTAAGTTTTGTGATTTCATTAACTATTTTATACCATGCTTTTGGTTTTAGGTTTGGTTCACTTAAAGAAGACTGTAGTTTTTTCAGGTAGTTTGATTTAGCTGACCTTATAAGGTCAATTACCTCATTTCGCTTATTTTTAAAATTTTGCCAGTGTATTTGAGATTTGGATATTTTTGCCTTATGATATAGTCTGTCTCTTTTTCTTATTTCTTTCCTTATTTCGCTATACATCCAAGGTTTATCATTGGGACGTACAGTGAAGGTAACTTTGGGAACATAGTCATTGGATGCTTTCATTAAAATTTCTTCAAATGTTTGTGTTATTTCATTTATATTTGAGTTTGTGCTTATAAAAGACCAGTCTGTCGAGTCAAGTTCCTCTTCAATCCCAGCTATGTTTGCCTCTTCAAATTTCCACACTGTCTTTTTAAATGATTGGGCTTTGTAAGTTTTAAAGGATACTTCAGCTGTAACGGTGCAATGGTCACTATGAAATGGTGGAAGAATTTTAGTATTATTTATAATTGCTTTATGATTTGTCATTATCAGGTCAAGACAGCTCTTAGTATTACCATCAAATCTGGTTGCTTCATTTATAGTATGGTGGAGATCAAATTTTTGCATTATTCTTGTCATCTTTCTGTTATAATATTTACTCAATAAATCATTGTTAAAATCCCCTACTATTAGCATATTAAGGTTAAGATCAGCTGCTGATTCAACAGAATCCTCAAAATGATTCCAGAATTCTGCTGAGCTGTCAGGTGGTCTGTAGAACAAACCAAGAAGTAGCTTATTATTGGAGGTGTGTACTTCAATCCAAATATTTTCAATATTGTTATTTTCAAGGTCTTGTCGTCTAACAGTGTAAATGTTATGTTTGGTGTAAATAGCTAATCCACCACCATTGTCGGTAATCCTATCCTTTCTTATTGGTGTTCTATAACCATTGATGGTAATTTTGCTCGTAGGAAAGTTAGGGTTAAGCTTGGTTTCAGAGACACAGATTATTTCGTAATCAGAAAGTTCAGCACTGACATGATCAAGTTTATTACGTATACCATTAATATTAGTATGAGCAATATTTAAGCTTGATAAATCATTTGTGGTATTTTTGGTTAAATTAGGTTGGTTGGCAGCAGCTGAGATACTTCTGGATTTTTTTTACTTTGTTTGAGATATATTTTATCCCCTGTAAATAATAAGCCATTAACCTTAACCATTATTACTTCTGGTTTCAGGTTTGAAATACAGTAGGCAGTAAGCAAATGATGGACCCAACTCAGTGCAAATAAGATTTAGGTAAGGAGATAGAGTAAAGATGGAAATTAAGGGAAGAGGAAGTAGAAAGAGCATTTTAACTGACTTTAAGAGATAATATAAGCTTAGAATTAGATAGAGCTAAAATTAACAAGTATAGAGAGAAAAAGTTTAGTGGTGAAAAGTAAGACTTCCAAAAAATGGCGCATTGTCATATATCAATAAAAATACTCTTGTAAGCATTTAATAGGATCAGAGCATTGTGAATTTACTAAATAATTAGTGTGCACATAGGTTGCTATTGAGATTTATTATTATAGACAGATAGCTATATTCAGCAATTGTTGAAATATCTGGTTGTCAATTGACACCAATTTAGGATGCATGATGATCATTTAAAAAAATTACTGAAATGTACATTTCCTTTTCAATAAAGACAAACCCAATATTACAGTTTCAAAATACATATACATATAAAATGAAAAATTACATGTAGTTAACAATATAACAATGGTTTTGATTATTGTATTTCAGATTGGATCAAGTCTATAATACTAGGATGAGAGGTTAACTTCTACTGGCGGGCATCAACCACTCTAGATTATGCTTAGGAATTAACAGCCGAAGATATTTATACATGATATTCCAAAATGTGAAGTACTGCATTGTGACACATTAGAATGGAAGAATTGGAATTTAATTTGTACATATTTCAAGTTCTCAGTGATGTTAGTTCATGATTAAATATATACATATGAACATGAACTGTAAGTGGATCAATGAATTGATGAATTGAGAGGTTTAAGAACGAAAAAGTGGAAAATTTTCATAATCATCTCTAGTTCCCAATAATCTGTTAAATATACAATTTCATAGATTCATGGAGTGGATTTACAAAGTTCAGCATATAAACCTAACTAACTCTGGATTATAATTGAGGCATAGACAAGTCTGACATTCAATTGAGTAGAATAAAGTAGTATATGAAATGAAATGAGGCAGTGATCTTCATCATATAAAAAGGTCCAGGATTTGATATCATAGACATCATCATCATCATATAGAAGCAATTAACATTTCTAAGCCCGGAGATCCAACCGGACTGCACAATCCGACTATTCGATCATTACCATGCTGTTTACAAGGGGTGCATGTTTGTAATAGTGACATAACATTGTCATATTACAATCTAACTTTATGACTGCTACACAGGTTTCACAGGCACAAATCTTGAAGTGCACAGGTCTACATGAAAGGGCTAGTTTATTAGCTTTTGGCTGGTTTGTGTTGAACCAGAAGTCATTTGCTTTGGAAAGTTGGATTGAACCATCTTGTCAATATAATGTCATTATGAGGATACAAAAAGTTTATTTTAAGTAAAATGATAAAGCTTCACTTGAACATGTTTAATAGGGAATCATGGCACTGATAATGCTTTCAATGACTTTCGACAATTTCACTTGATTATTACATGTACTAGCTTTTGACCGGGTAGTTCATGAAACTCCAGTATACTGCAACAATAGATTTAGCTTTGGAACAATAATGTATGGAAAAAAACAAAATCAGAACATATATGTGTAAATAGTCACTCTGGATTAAAGCGCCTAGTACAGCATATTAACACCTGTACAGGCTTTCATGTTAAGTCTAGTCAGTTCAATTATTTGAGCAGAGACTGGGACGGTGAGGGTGGGTCCTGTGTCATATGGCCCATGCCGAAGTCCATGGGTGTCTGGGATGGAATGAATTCAGCAGCCGCAGGGTCCATTCCACTATGGCTACCACCTGGAGTAGAGTCCTTGTCAATGTTCATGTAATGACTTGGTCCAGAAGCAGGTTTTCTTTTGACAGAAACTTTAGGATCAACATATTTGATTTTACGGTCTTTACAAAATTCAACAAACTCATCCTCGGATGTGATAAACACTACTTTGTCAGTAAAGAGTTTCAGCACTATACGCCCGTCCCTTGATCAGCACTATACGCCACATCCTTGATGTGACCCGCTCGCTTTAGAACACGCCCTTTGTACAGGACAGAGTTTCTCGCCTTTGTAAGATCTTCGCGGATGAAGATTCTTTCCTTGTCAGGAATTACTTCATTAGCAGCCTTGAGCTTTTTCATTGGTTCTCTTGAGAGTATGGCTTTTTTCGACTTATAGCTGCAGAATTTTACAATAATGTCACGAGGCTTCTTATCCTTCCCACCAGCAGCAGCATTGGTCCGAGTAATACGATGTGTTCTGTCAATATCACTGTACCTAATGGGTGTTTCAGCATACTCATTTACGAGAGTAAGAACAAGATCCTTAGCTGGTATTGTATCATTTTCAGGAATTCCAGAAATTATGATGTTGTTCCTGCGCGAGTACTGCTCCAGTTCATCGCATTGATTTCTGGATTTAGTTAGCTCTGTGGTTAGTTTTTCAACATTATTTGACAGTTTTTCAATTGTGTTTGTCAGATCATGCGAAACAGCATTGGCAGTTTCCTTTACAACATTTTCAGTCGAGGTAGTTTTCAAGACTTTCATGACCTGTGCAACTATCTTATCTTGCAAACTCGGCATTTTGAACAGTTTATCGATAAAGGACACCATCAGATCATCATCTTTGGAGAGACAGGCCAGCAGTGAGTCTGCCACAACGGCAGGGTCGACTTCAGTTGCAGACTCATAATCATCAGAGGCACTGCTTGCACCCCTGTGCCTCTTGGGGGTGGGGGCATCCCTACGACTGCGTCTCCCACCAACAGGACAAGCACCACCTCTACCTCGCCCTCTGGGCTGTGATGCTGGCTTAGGAGGCATTGTTTGTAACTGGCAGTTGTATGATACTCTATGATGTTGGAATGGATGGAATCAGTGATGGAACGAATTGTCCAAGCCTTTGTTTACGTTTCAAACGGCAACAAAAAGTCCGTTATAGCAACAGTTCTAATGGAATACACCACACAGATAGACAGTATTGATGATACTAGTTCATAGTTTATGATATATTGACATCGAGTGTCCATTAAATGCTCATAACAATCATATAGTTAGACTTTTTAGACAGCGCCAAAAAATTTCTACCCCGCCATGACAGTACCGGAAGTAAAAAAAATGTTAACGTGTCGCCATTAAAGGTTGCAACTGTAACGGTTAGTGCTTACATGTTGACACTAACGTTTGCAACTGTTTTAACGGTTGCAAATGCAAAGCTTAGTGTTTACGTGTTGCCATTAACGGTTTTAACTACAACGCTTAGTTTTAACGTGTTGACACGGTTTTAACGGTTGCAAATGCAAAGCTTAGTGTTTACGTGTTGTCATTAACGGTTTTAACTGCAACGCTTAGTTTTAACGGTTGCAAATCCATTGCTTAGTACTAACGTGTTGCAATTAACAGTTATAACTACAACGCTTAGTTTTAACGTGTTGACATGGTTTTAATGGTTGCAAATGCAAAGCTTAGTGTTTACGTGTTGTCATTAACGGTTTTAACTGCAACGCTTAGTTTTAACGTGTTGCCACGGTATTAACGGTTGCAAATCCAATGCTTAGTGCTAACGTGTTGCAATAAACGGTTATAACTACAACGCTTAGTTTTAACGTGTTGACATGGTTTTAATGGTTGCAAATGCAAAGCTTAGTGTTTACGTGTTGTCATTAACGGTTTTAACTACAACGCTTAGTTTAAACGCATTGTAACCGAAATGCTTAGTGTTAACGTGTTGTCATTAATAACGGTTGCAACTGCAACGCTTAGTGTAAACATGTTGACACTAACGGTTGCAACTGCAATGCTAAGTGTTAACATGTTGACATAAACGGTTGCAACGTGTTAACGTGTTGAAATTAACGTAAGCAAATGCTACACTTACTGTTATAATGTTGACACTAACGGTTGTAACTGCAACGCTTAGTTTTAACGTGTTGCCACTAACGCTTGCAGCTGCAATGCTTAATGTTAACGTGTTGCCTTTAAAGGTTGCAACTGCAACGGTTAGTGCTTACATGTTGACACTAACGTTTGCAACTGCAACGCTTAGCTTTAACGTGTTGCCACTAACGCTTAATGTTAACGTGTTGCCATTAAAGGTTGCAACTGTAACGGTTAGTGCTTACATGTTGACACTAACGTTTGCAACTGCAACGCTTAGCTTTAACGAGTTGCCACTAACGCTTAATGTTAACGTGTTGCCATTAAAGGTTGCAACTGTAACGGTTAGTGCTGACATGTTGACACTAACGTTTGCAACTGTTTTAACGGTTGCAAATGCAAAGCTTAGTGTTTACGTGTTGCCATTAACGGTTTTAACTACAACGCTTAGTTTTAACGTGTTGACACGGTTTTAACGGTTGCAAATGCAAAGCTTAGTGTTTACGTGTTGTCATTAACGGTTTTAACTGCAACGCTTAGTTTTAACATGTTGCCACGGTATTAACGGTTGCAAATCCATTGCTTAGTGCTAACGTGTTGCAATAAACAGTTATAACTACAACGCTTAGTTTTAACGTGTTGACATGGTTTTAATGGTTGCAAATGCAAAGCTTAGTGTTTACGTGTTGTCATTAACGGTTGTAACTGCAACGCTTAGTTTTAACGTGTTGCCACGGTATTAACGGTTGCAAATCCAATGCTTAGTGCTAACGTGTTGCAATAAACGGTTATAACTACAACGCTTAGTTTTAACATGTTGACATGGTTTTAATGGTTGCAAATGCAAAGCTTAGTGTTTACGTGTTGTCATTAACGGTTTTAACTACAACGCTTAGTTTTAACGCATTGTAACCGAAATGCTTAGTGTTAACGTGTTGTCATTAATAACGGTTGCAACTGCAACGCTTAGTGTAAACATGTTGACACTAACGGTTGCAACTGCAATGCTAAGTGTTAACATGTTGACATAAACGGTTGCAACGTGTTAACGTGTTGAAATTAACGTAAGCAAATGCTTACATAAATTTAAATAAATACCTTTCTTTCCCCCCCCCCCCCAAAAAAAAAAATTTCATTTTTAACTTTTTTTTTTTTTCTCACTCCTCTCTGTGCCTACTTTAATTATATATTATATTGATCACAATGCGTTTCAATTTAAATAAATACCCTTTCTTTTCCCAAAAAAATATTTTCATTTTTTAGCGTTTTTTTTTCACTTTTCTCTGTGCCTACTTCAAATATATATTATATTGATCATAATACGTTTTAATTTAACTAAATACTTTATTTTTCCCAAATTTAATACACTGAAATCAACCGTAACTTTTTACGGGTACCGTAATTTCTTACGGGACCCGTAACTTTTTACGATATAGAAGCTCTGGGCCTTGTGGTTTCAAAGAAGAATTTTTTAATCGTTCCCATTGTAAGTCTAAGGGAGCTATCTATTATTCATGGAACGACAATTTTGATACAATCTGCTCCAAAAACCTAATGCAGTCAATCCCCAAACCCAATGATAGGTCACAGTATATTTGATCAAGATCGGCCCAGTAGCTTCAGAAATATTCTTCTTTGAAATTGAGGACAAACGAAGGATCTGGAATATTACATCCATAGAAAACAGCTACATGTATGGTCATGTCAGGATGGTCAGTTATCCTTGCCACAAATCAGGCTACCAGTTATTTGTAATTTGACGCCACACCTATAAATTGCATTTTCAATGATTTTCAGTATCATAGTCTATTGGGAGCCTAAAGTGTCTTGCTCAGTGGCACCTCACACTGGAGTTACATGTAGATGTCAAACTCACTCTGAATTTCAGTACTCTCTCACTAGGCCGCTAAGCCACCATACTCCCCTACCTTCCCTGACCAATTATATACCTTAAAAATTTAATTTTGCACAATGATATCAATCAAGTTGTATTTTTTGATTTGTTGGAGACGTATCGCACCTTGATTTTGTCTGGACAGACAGATCTTTCTTGAATTTTACAGCTGTTTTGACTTGTTGCTTTACGTCCCAATCAACAGCTATGGTCATGTCATGACAATGGTTCCGATTTATGGGACTTCTAGTCACCCAATATTATTAGAATGTCATGGAATCCATAATATACTACAAACATAACCATTCTTGTCTTCAACTACTGTTCATACACCATCTTCCAGAAACTGCCTTTTTCAAAATCTTGCTTTTCTGAAACACCTCAAGACAAATATGAGACCATAACACCATTTTGCATTCCAACAGTCATAAGGCCATTCATGTACATTCAAAAGGCCTATTCAAAATAATTCTGGCCATAATCTTTTTATTAGTAAACAGATTTTCAAAACTTTTGCAGTACTTTTTAAGACTTTAAGAAAACAAAATGACATTGGTCACATTCTTCTTGTGGTTTTTCTGAAAAGTGAGATTTTGAAAAATGAAAGACCATCCACGAAGGAATATGTAGGGCAAATGAAAACTACAATACCAGAAATAATCATCTTTCTCTAGAACAAAATAATTGTCGAATAATAAGAAAATCTTTCCAACTTTGAAAAAAAAAAACAACAACAAAAAAAAAAAAAAAAAAAACAACCCCGATATCATGTACCCCTATAATCTGATCCAAACATATAATTTATCAGTACAAATAGTGAAGAACCTGCATATTGTATATCAGAAATTCCAAACACTTAAGCCCTCACTGGAATGTGACAACTTGGAGACCAGTTTGCGAATAGTTCGCGACAATGGTTAATGATATAAACACAACTTTCACGTTGCAGTCTCATTGAATGTACATTTATGCAACAAATTCGCGAATTTCGAATTTTGAAAATATATCTTGCGGTGGTCGCACAACTGTCGCATGTCAGTCACGACATTCGTGAGAGTGACTCATGACATTCCCATGAATGAAGCTTATTTTCATTTTCATTCGTGCGACGGTCGCGAGACATTCTTGAGAGTACAAATTCCTACGAATGTCACTTAGTTTTGTTTTCTCGCCAGATAGTCGCTAGGTACTCGCATGTTTTCTCAAGACTGTCATGCAACTGTGGTACGACATTCGTACAAATGTCCTGAAAATTTCGCCAAAATTTTGCGGCGACAGGTTCACAACACTAGCACGAATGGCATACAACTGTCACTCGACAATTGGCAACAGTCTTGCGAAATATTTTGGCGAAAAAAATTCACATAATAGTGGAGCTGCTTAATGAGAAAATACTTCAGTTGATGATACAAGCATGAAATTTTCACCATATGTTCTTTACATAACACACATTAAATTCTGATCCCTGGCCACTCGAAATTCCGCCATTTTTAAGATGGCCGCCAAAAACAAAATGGCCGACAATTGTGAAAGGAGTACATGTAGTAAATTGCTCATATCTTATGTTCTTTTCATCATAGAACAACGATATTGATACCAAAATGAAGCTAAATGATTGTTCTTTTAAATAAAGTTCCAATATTCAAATTACCTAATTTGCATATTTATGAATATTAATGTGATCTTACTTTTTTGGCTAAAGATTGAGAAAAAAAAGACACATCTTATTTTCTGAACGATGTAAAATGATAAATGAAATGGATAACTATGGTTTTGATATTGCTAGACCATAAATTATCATAAATCAACAAAAGCTAATTAGCATGTTCATGAATATTCATTTTAAAACATTTTAAGACTTTGTAAGCCCTTATAGGGCCTTTAGTTTAAAAATTCATACAGTAAATTGCTTATAGCTTAGGTCCTGTTCATCATAGAACATCAGTTTTGATACCAAAATAAAGCGTAATGATTATTCTTTCCAATGGAGTTCAAATATGCAAATTACTTCATTTGCATATTTATGATATTATAAGGTCTTATTTTGTTGCCGAAAAACTTGAAAAAAAAATCACATCTCATTCTCCGAATGATGTAAAATGTTAAATGAGATTGATAACTGTGGCTTTGGTATTTCTACACCATAAATAATCATAAATTAACAACAGCCAATTAGCATATTCATGAATATTCATTTTTAATTACTTCAAGACTGTATCAGTTTAGTGAAGAAAGTTCAAACTGTAAATTGTCTATAAATTTGTTGCAATTTTATTTGATAACAATTTTATTATGCTAAATCGTTCAGTCTTATTATAATAAATAGACAGGGCCTCTTATTATCTGCATGTCCGAGATGTAGTTTACTATAACCCCATTCATGCGAAAGATAATTATGTCATGACCTACATAATTTTGTACACAAGGTAAGATTCTAAATTTAGAATTAGATTGTCTGGATGACTCAGACACACCCAGTGAACAAATTCGATTACCCCTAGCGTTTTTAATGGCTTTAATTTATAGCAGTAAACAATTATAAATGAATAAAATACTACTAACTTAACCAGGGTCATGGCACCAATACACTACTTGTCCCTGATCAGGGTCTTTTGGTCAGATCAAAAACAGTAAACCACGCCGACAATCACTTTAGTCACGTGAGGAGATCAATACGGTCTGGTAAAACCGAACACACGAATCATTTGCAAGAAGATAAACCGAACCGAACCGTTTTAAAGATACAAGATGCAATATCTTTTATCACCTTGAAACTCCACTTGAATTACCAAATGTTAATTTCATTTAAACATATATTAATAATCAAATAATAATTGAGGATCTATTAATCAACTAAAATTTAACTGTTGGTATCGATGTTGAAGGGTCCATCTCTCTATCTCTCCTCCCTCTCTCTCTCCGGCTCTCTCTCATATCTATTTTCCACGCGTATCTACTACACTGTATTACTCTCTCTCCCTCTCTCTCTCCCTCTCTCTCTCTCTCTTTCTCTCTCTCTTTCCGTCTCTCTCTCAATAAATGACCAGGAAAATAAAAAAAATTGCATACAATAACCATGCTTATATATATATAGACTTAATGTTATATCATGCACATTACAGTACCGGCGTACGTCCAAGGAGAGGATGCATACAGGCCCTGCCTATATCCAATCCTTTGACGTCTATATATATGCTAATAATTCTTTCACCTTGTTTGATTATTTTGTGCTGAATAATGTGAGTCAATATATATTTTTGCAACCATTTCAAGGGGTTAGTTGTTAAAAATTCAAACGTCTCAAATAGGAAAGTGACATTAACAAACAAGTTTATGGATCTCTCCCCCGTGTAGAACACTACTCGGTGACCCTTAAAAGATATCTAATTTGCATATTCATGAATTTTAATGAAAACATTAAAAATGACAGAAAATCGTTAAAAATCAATAAATAAACTAAATTTGAGGTCGAAACTATCATTGTGACACTTTGTTATTGAACCAATAATACCATATGACAAATTGATTGATGTCATGGGCCAAAATGACAATTATCTTATTTGCATATTCATGAATATTAATAGAAAATGTCGAAAAACGAGGGATAAACTATAGCAATTTCAAGGTTTTGGATGGGTTACAAGATCTACCTTGCATCCCTGAAACCAATGTTCATGGCTGCCAGTGTGTTCAGAAGGACCATCTAAATGCCATAAAATATTGTCCTCAACGATGGACACATTTGCATGATGTAAAATTATATAGTTTCCGCATCCCCCCACCCTACTGTGATTCTAAAGAATAGGGTGTACTCACAAAAATATTCATATACGAACAAAAGCATGATCTAAAATACTATAATGGGTTTGGTTGTGATGCATGGACTGATCAATTTAAACTTAATACCTATATTTCAAATCATTGATATTGCTTATTCATGAAAATGAATGAAACACACAAGAAATCAGAGAAAAAGGGGGTATACATACAAAATCACTTAAATCATAGCTGTTCACAAACCTAGGATGCTGAAAGAAGTATAAAATAAATGCTATGGCAATGTTCTATAACCCTAAAGTCTCATATAAGAATGATCTTATTATTTTCAGTTTCATGAATTTTCATGAAAACTTCATAAATTTGAATGAAAAAATGGAAAAAATTAAACCGGCAAACCTAAAAAATGGTGTGTATCTCGGCAACCAAAAGCCCTTACACGCTGAAAATGGCATGAATTGATTGCCAGGACATTAGTATACCATCCTGTACTACAATATATAAGTCATTTGATTTTTTGTATTATGAATATTAACAAAACCTTTCGAATTTAGATGGAAATTACGGAAAAATTAAGGTGGTATACATAGAAAATCACATGTATCTTGGCTACTGACTGACCTAGAGAGCTATAATTGGTATCAAATAATTGCTAGGACAATGTTCTATAACCATATAATCAGATATTTAAATCACCAGCTTCTTCTATTAGAATGATATTAATGAGATTTATATAAATAAGGGAAACATCAACGAAAAATGAAGGGGTACACCAACAAATGGCTGTAGAGATCTCAAAATGACATCAATAATAGCTAGGACAATATTGTATTATCATGTATTCAGATAAACAAGGGTACACTTGCTGGCAACCAAGATTCAATTAAATTTATTAGAGCACAAGCTTCAATTTTCTGTTAATATTACACTTTTCATACATTTTATTCAGTACTCACAAAAATTGAAAAAAAAAGAAAAAAAAAGTGTGATTAGGCTAACAGACTGCATGACATAATTGCATCATTCTAGCATTCTATTGGTACCATTTCAGCACATATGGCAATTGGCAGCTGAGATATATGCAATTATTCTTAGTGATCTCATTAATACCCATACAACAAAAGTCACTATTTATTTATATAACAGGTTATATGGTTATAGAATATTGTTCTATAGCACTCTATGTCTATCAGTAGCCAAAATTCATGTGATTTTCTATGTAAACTGCCTTAATTTTTCCGTAACTTTCCTCTAAATTCAAAAGGTTTTGTTAATATTCATAAAATAAAAAAATGAATTACTAACATATTGTAGTACAGGATGGTATAATATTGCCCTAGCAACCATTTAATGCAATTTTTAGCATGTTAGGGTTTTTGCTTGCTGAGAAAAGCATCATTTTTATGTTTGCCGGTTAAATTTTTCACTTTTTCATTCCTATTTATGAAGTTTCCATTAAAATTCATGAAATTGAAAATAAGATCATGCTTATATATGCGACATAAGAGACAGAGTACATAGCCAGAGCATTTATTTGATAGTTCTTTTACCATCCTAGGTTTGTAACAGCTCTGCTTTTAGTGATTTTGTACGTATACCCCCTATTTCATCTAAGATTTTTCTCCGATTTCTTGTGTGTTTTATTTATTTTCATGAATAAGCAAAATCAATGATTTGAATAATAGGTATTAAGGTTAAATTGCTAAGTCCATGCATCATTATCAGACCAATTATAGTATTCTAGAGAATGCTATTGTTTGTATATGAATACTTTTACGAGTACACCCTATTCTTTAGGATCACACAAGGGGTGGATGTGGAAACTATATTTTTTTTTACATCATGCAAATGTGTTCATTGTTGAGGACAATATTTTATGGCATTAAGATGGTCCCTCTGACCACACTGGCAGCCATGAAAATTGGTTTCAGGGATACAAGATAGATTTTATAACCCATCAAAACTTGCAATGGCTTTAGTTAATCGCCGTTTTTCTTTAATTTTCTATTTTTTATTAATATTCATGAATATGCAAATGAGATAATTTTCATTTAGGCACATGACATCAATACATTTGTCATATGCTATTACTGGTTAAATTACAAAGTGCCACAATTATAGTTTCGACCTCAAATTAAATATGGCTGATTTTTCTGTCATTTTTTAATATTTTCATTAAAATTCGTGAATATGCAAATTGATGATAACTCAATGACAATTACCCAATTTGACACCAAATGAGCTGTTAATCAGAAAAGGTGTGAAAAATGAATGTCCTACCTGGTAACATAAGTGTGCCAGTAAATTAGTTACAACTATCAATAGTTTACTTTTTAAAAACAAACCTTGAGGGAGGTTATCTTTTTATTTTGACAAGCATGGTTAAATAATTCAGTATTAAAGTAATGTGAGACAGAGGGAAAAGAAATTTTCTAAGATGTCTCTGGTAAAAGTGAATCCTGAAATTGAGGAAAGAACAATTTAAGCTGAAAAGCAAATTTATTAATACAGAGAAACTATATTAAGTGTTAACTTTAATGACCTGTGCTTAAATGTGCCCTCATAGCAAGCTATGGGCCACTTAAAAAGTGCCCTTTTGCTTGTCGCCGCGCGCTAAAAGTGCCCTTTTGACATGTTGCCGCGCGTTATAAAGTGCCCTTTTTTAGCAACCTTACCATGCCCTTTTTTGGGACTGGGGGAAACACTATAAAATGTGACCAAGTTCAGTGGTAATTAATTTTGTATGCACACATCCATTTTTTTAAATGACCTAAATTAATCTTCAAATGTTCAAATGCGAAAAAATACCGCTGATTTTGAGAATCTTCCGAAACCCAAATAAAACTGAATCATTTTATATTTTGGACAAAGGAAGTGCGGTTTGTTGGATACAAAGACAATGTTGAAATTCGCAGACACTTTGAACCGAAAGGACAAAGGCATAAATGTAAAGGTTATTATGCTGAAAGTTTCTTTTTTAATGGCTTAACGTATACTTTGTTCTCGTATACCAGAAAAATCAACTTTTTGATGAATGTTCAATTATTTCCTTAACGTAATAACAGGGTTGGGGTAATATGGACCATTGGGGAATATGGGCCACCCTGTGTTTTCTTCAAATATTTTACTCAAGACTCATGTTTGACAAAAAGTAATAACATTTTGTTATTCCCTGGTTATCCAACCTAAATTATCGAAATCATTTTTACATTCATACCTAAGCTGGTGTTTTCGGACAGGTTAAGTTAATGAACCCCAATAAAACAGCCTGTGAAAATCATGCACTTAGAATGTTTTAGTTTACACTTAAGAACCAATAAAAAGATTAATGACATTATATAGAACCAAGTTTCACGTAAAATTAACCTAATACACCGTTTTTAGAAGATGATGCAAATGGTCATTTGCATGAGCTATTTTTCAGTGTTGGAAAATTTCTCCATTGACATAACCGTCGTGTCTGCGGTAATATGGACCATCAATTTCCCAATGTTAATTTTCCTTTTGGGGTAATATGGACCATCTAGTAAGAATTTTGTCTCAAACTCTTTCTGAAAGTGATACACTGAACATTTGATACCACATGTATTTAGAATTTTAACTTTTGCACTTGTGTGATATGTTTAAAGCTATCTTTGAAAATAAACTCTTTTTTAAGTGAAGTTTATAAGCAAAATGAACATATTTTGAAATCTGTGACATTTTTGCGAATGTCCGTTTTGTAAGTTTGTCAAGGTGTTTTGATTTTTGATGCGAAATATTTTTCCAGTGAATTTGTTTCGTGAACATCTATGTTTATTTTATGCTAAATAGACTTTTAACTAGAAGTTTACATTTTGTTTTCCGAATTTATATGTTGACATCATCAGCATTTTTAAGTTGTGGTCCATATTACCCCAGTAGAGTGGTCCATATTACCTCAAATGTCTGGGGTAATTTGGACCACCCAGTGGGTGTGTTTATCATAATAAGCAACAAAAACTAGCAAACGAAATGAAGTAAATTTTATATTAAAATGGTTTGCAGATGCCTGCCTCAAAACAGACACAATATACAATAATAACGTAAATAGCCTGTGGTTGAACTGATTCGTTTTGTGCTTAAGCGGTCCATATTCCCCCAAATTACCCTATATATTACTTGATGTAACGTGTGTTTGATAAACAGACATATTTGACATCTATTTGTTGAAATTGTATAAACTATAAAAGTTTGATATTTGGAAGTAGCAAAAACGTTTAAATGCTAGTATTGGCCGTATTGCGCAATTTTGGGTACTTAATCCTCATCAGTGACCCTTTATAAAGTCTGCAGACTCTCTGGCTGTATTGGAATTGCTGTGTTGCTCTGTATTATACAATGAAACTTATAAAATCAAAGCATATCAGAAATAAATATCCTTTCCCCGAAATATTGTCCCTGATGTAACGATTTCTGTCCCTGATGTAACACTTTTCACCGTTACATCACGGACCGTTACATCAGGGACGTATTTTGAATAAATCACCTGTAAATTGCTTCCAATATACTTGTGCGTTCATTGTTATGGTGAAATGTTTACACAACCACTAAACACGTTTTATGAATAGTACCTACATATTGTCGTTTGAAAAAAATAACCAGTAGAGGCTGTAACATCAGGGAACTATTATAAATATACTCACTCACCTGACAATTGTAATTATTATTTTTTCAGATCTACTCTATAGATGTGTCATCACGGCAGTCAGCCATATTTAATTTCAATGTAGCTCTTCAAAATGCAGATAGATGTTCCACCTTTACCAAGGGGAGTCACCTTGTACTTGGTATTTTTAGATAAATTGTTACATCAGGGACAAAATGCTAGGTACAAAGTTTGAACACGTAAATTTAGTATTAAAACCATGGATATTTGCTATCAAAATGTATTATGTCATGCATGAATGATTGAATATAGATGGAGTAGCATTTAGAACAACCACCTTAGCAAAAAAATCATTGAATCAGAGACAGATAGCAAAAAAATCATTTTGCAGACAGCGAAAATATGCCATTTTAGACACTTTGAGTAACAATTTTTTATATTTACTAGCACTTTAACGATTTTGTTTTGGATGACTTATACTCACCTCGATTCACACCACATTCCAAACATAAACCATTTACCAGAAGTAAACGGTTTTCAGAAAAAACTTATCCGGACAGGATTTGGTTACGAAAAAATATATTGACTCGTGTATGTATATAGATATGTCATGAAATTTCTAATAAATAAATAAATTGTCTATAAATATCACTTTCATTGTAAAATAAGTGTCATTAATACAAGATATATGTCATTGTACTTTCTTTCTAAGCTCGCATGTGTTCACTGGCTAACTGAATATCAAAACGTACTAATAATATAAAAACGCATGTTTGATCCCTATAGTGCATACCTACGTATATATCTAAACTAAAATTGACAATTTATGTTTTTGTAGTGAGCTTCCCACGATTAAATTATTTCCTATCAATTATTTGCTTGCATCTACTAAGTCTGACCAGTCATAGCATCATCATATCCTTTTTATAGTCCTTTGTCCTCATCTGAGTGTTGGACTTGTTTGACATATCTCCTTCTGTTAAAAGTTTCAAACTTACAGCAATACTCTTTGGCTCCATGTCGCAAAATCTAAAGGGTCACTTCAATAGGGCTTGAATAGCCGAAACCGTCTTATGGTCCATCACCTTTCTCACAAATATACTCACTGCTCTTAAAGGATCGCAGTTTTATTTTTATTTGCTGTTACTGCAACTGGTGTTGTGCCGTGTGGCGGTCCTACAAAGTCTCCCCGTACATCATTCATAGTGCAGATTATATTTTCTTTTTGGTCCTTTGAGATCAGAGAGGGTATTTTGAGAAATCAGAAAATTATTATTGGTTAAGATTCATTTTCTAACCAACGTTTACTGTATTTGGCCCCATTTTGATTAAACAAGTCTTTATTATTGACTACCCTGTTAAAAGTTGCAAAATTACAGCAATATTCTTTGGCTCCATGTTGCCAATTCTAAAGGGTCACTGAAGAGGCTTGAATAGTCGAAATCGCGGTATGGCCCATCCCCTATCAAACAAATATACTCACTGCTTTTAAAGGATCTCAGTTTTATTTTCATTCTTAGACGACCTCTCCACTCTGAGCGATTCTACGGATCGGCAGTAACCATTCTAACCTCCTTTTCGTCGTCCAACAACACTTCATCCCATGAATTCCTTAGTTTGCCGGATCTATTCTGCGCAACTACATTTAGCTTGCGTACTTGAGAAATAAAGACTTTAATGCGCTCTACATGTCCATACCATCTCATCTTGCTGGAGCGAAGCACTACATCTATATCCTGAAGTCCAAGCTTTGAGAGAAGGGAGCTTACTTCATCATTTGCCTTGAAATTACAGATCCAGCACATCATTGCATGGTCATTGCACTACAGGGCGACAAAGTGTAGCCAGTCATTGCCCATGTACATAAGTTGAATACACTCGACCTCAAGTCAAACGTGGCATATTGCGATTGGTGTGGAGAGGGAGTTGTTGGCAGAACTTGCCCTAAGCCAGTTCACAACCTCCACCAGCAAAACGCATGTCTCCCAGATAACAGAACTCTGGTACAGCCTCAACTTTTTCCTCATCAACTAGAACCTCCTTCACTAGCGTTCCATCTTTGGGACGCGCTTTTCCTAGGCAACCAGCATGATGGCGCAAGGAGCCTTTGATTCCACTGCATTTCTTGTGGATCCAGGACAAGCATCCACCAAAGAAGACGGCATTTCATCCTGTCTGACAGACGCCAAGGGATTCTTTCCAGATTTTTTTCAGAAGGTTCTGATTGAGGCCAGAGACCATGATCTTTGTCTCCCCCATATTCACTCAAAGAACTTTCCTCTCCATCTCTGCTTTCCAAGTCTTTAACAACAGGTGAGCCGCCTCGTGGGAAAACCAACGATGTGGTTTCCGAACAGGTCTGACACAAACCGAGCTATACAAGCACAGCTTGAAATTTTGGAGTTAAGTAGACGAGGAATTGTACTATCCGAGTAGCGAAAACAAAGGCGCTGATCAGCTTCGCGGTTACCGCGAAGCTGATCTGCGTCTTTGTCTTCGCCTATGCAGATTGTTGGTTTTCCCATGAGACGGCTCAGGTAGTTCTTCCATGGATTTGACAGTGTCATATCATAAGTCATCTGCATACAGCAGAACCCAAGGGTAGCCTGTGCGGAACTCCCTGGATAAAGCCTATAGCACAATGATGAAGAGTAGCGGGCTAAGGACAGAGCCCTGATGAACACCTACTTTGACATCAAACCCCTCACTGTATCCACTGCCCACTCTAACCCTGCCTCTCATGATCTTATACATGGACTGGACCAGACGCACTAGTGATTCGTCAATTCTTAGTTTCACATTGCCCACCAGATTACATCCCTCAGGACTCGATCAATTGCTTTCTTCAGATCAACGACGGCCATGTAGAGCTAGCCCAAGTGCTTCTCTTGTATTTGATAAATACATCAATCAGTTAGATAAAAAAAACAAACAAACATAATTTATAATTGCCAGTACGGCTCATTTCAAGCATACCACAATGGGCGACAACATACTTGCAAGTTCTTAGCTTATTGCTTTCTCCAAATACACTAACCCGGAGCATCAAAAACTTTTGAAGATTAGGCCAAGGAGGCGATCGTACCTCATATTGAGTCATATGCCAGAAAACATTCCAGGATGTATTTTTTTATTTATCGCCAAATTAGTCTCAACGATGAGACAAGGCAGAAAATAGTAACTGTTGTATACCGAAAAAGCAATTGGTAATTACAGACCTCCAAAATCATCATGGAACAACTTCATCAGATGTGATGAAAACAAAACGGAAATATTCGGGTTTCTTGTAGATAAATTTATTCTTGTGCAGAATTATGCACAGGACATTGTAACAAAAAGGAATGATGTTGTTTTCAATGTAGAAATTAAATTCTTCAAGACTTAGCTCCCACTTTTTGAAGGAAAGCACAATGGCATATATCTTATATTAATGACATTTTTTTTTACAATGAAAGTGCTATTAATAGCGATCTACACCATGAACATTTTACATCGTTAAGTGTATAAGATGTGATTTTTTTAGGGATGTCAACCGGAGTCCGAACGTTCGGACTTCGGATCCCGTACCGAAGTTCGGATCCAAATTTTAGCGTCCGGACTTTCGCTAAAAAATCAAAATGTCTAATGTTTAGGTAAATTTCCATTATTATATGACAAAAATACGCAATATCTGCTTAGCAGAATTTAATTCAAAGTGTCAAAGGTCACGGTCTAACAGGTTAAGAGGTAAACGGGACAATGCCGGTCACGAGGAAGCGACAATAAACAAAGAAAGGATTAAATCTTTTGTTTTCTTTTGAAAACGATGTGATTGACACTTCTCAAGTTTTAAAAATAATAATTATACAGACCGCCGCCCGGCAAAACTACAATAGATATGTTTTGGGATTAAAGAAAACAAGTACATGTACTATGATCTTAATTTGACAAAATCAAATGCAGATTCTTAAGCTGACCCGTTTATGCAGAGAATACCATTAAATTTTCTACATGTGTAACAACGTCTTACAATTAGTTTTAGCATCATTATGTTTGAATGTAGATAAAATTGCCTAAACTGCATGGCGTTTCGTTTCTGCACCACATCAACGGAAACAACGCCAAGCTCAGTAACTCTTGATTATGAATGTACTTTCAAGGGAACACTCGACAAACATCCATTTATGTATGTATATACTGATAAGTATATACATACATAAATGGATATCCGAGAAAAAAATGCGAACGTTCGAACCATCCGGATGTTTGTTTCCGAACGTCCGAACCTTAAATCTGACACCAAATGACATCCCTAGATTTTTTTTTTCAGGTTTTTAGCGAAACAAAAACCTCATTTATATTCATATATATGCAAATGAGGTAATTTGCATATTTGAACTCTTTTTGAAATAACAATCATTTAGCTTCATTTTGGTATCAATATTGTTGTTCTATTATGAACAGGGTCAAATATTAACCAATTTACTGTATGAACTTTCTAAACCAAACTGATAGGTATGGGGATACAAAGTCTTGATATATTCTAGAATGAATATTCATGAACATGCTAATTAGCTTTTGTCAATTTATGATAATTTATGTACTAGCAATATCAAAGCCACAGTAATCCATTTCATTTAACATTTTACATCGTTCACAAAATAAGATGTATTTTCTCAATTTTTAGCCAAAAAAAGTAAGATCTCATTAATATTCATAAATATGCAAATTAGGTAATTTGCATATTGGAACTCTATTTAAAAGAACAATCATTTAGCTTTATTTTGGTATCAATATTGTTGTTTTATGATGAAAAGAACATAAGATATGAGCAATTTACTACATGTACACCTTTCACGACTGTCAGCCATTTTGTTTTTTGGTGGCCATCTTGAAAATGGCGGAATTTCAAGTGGCCAGGGATCAGAATTTAATGTGTGCCATGTAAAGAACATATGGTGAAAATTTCATGCTTGTATCATCAACTGAAGTATTTCCTCAAAATCTCTCACTAAGCCGCTCCACTATAAAATGTTTAAATTTGTTTGAACAGTTGGCGACTAGTTCTCGACACATGAAAATTCTCATGACACTCGCACGAATGTCGTGAAAAAGCCCACGACAAAATTTGCAAAACAGTTGCCAGAAATTCTCGCATGCCAGAGAGATTCTAGCTTTAGGTAGAATATGTTACTACATGTACATGTAGTTTGAGTCCATCCTGATCAAGACTAAGGTATTATTTAATTTAATGACAAACATCAATACACAAACCTAACAAGTCCTTGAATGTAATGAAAATATCCCAGTATCAGGGTTTATGTCGCTAATTTTCCCAATCATAAAGGTCCATTTCGAAGAGCTTGGTTTTAATATAACAATTTTTAAGTAATTAGCAGGTAATAATGAAAATAAATCATGGTCCCATCCTAAATGGTATTCAAGTGACTGATTCCTCATCCGGAGAAAAAATCAAATCATAGCTGAACATATGTCATATATTTGATATAACTATAAATAACATGTACTTTGAAATTGTTACATGTATTCAAAGTTCAAGCCCTCCTCTTTTAAATGATATTATAGGATTTTAAAAGACAAACATTAATATTAACAAACACTTGGAAATAATTTGTGTAATGAAATGTCCGATTTCAGGGTAAATGTCGCTCATTTTTTCCAATCAGAAAGGCCCTAGTCCTATTCCCAAACTTCCTAAAAAAGTCCATTATCTTTTTGTCACTCTTCAGTGATAAAAACACAGGATATTTGACAAATAGTGTCCTGGTTTTCTTTTATAAATATCTCAACTCTGGATAATATCAATTGATAGCAGTGTCACCATTGGTCCATAAAAAAGTCATTGGTGTTTTACACATTCATATTTTTGAAAAGCAGTGTCTGTTGAGAATTCCATCAGCTTCCTTTCAGTATAGCTTACACCACCATCACCACCTCACCCAGGAGCATTTGAATCTTTTTCATCTGTAATAGAAATAAGATGCAACTGGTCTAAAAACAAATAATGATACACTTTCTTTTATTCTCACATGTGTGCATATGTGAAAAGGATACAGAAAAAGTTCATTTCATTCAGGTCAGTTATTCAGTGACAATACCCATTAAGCCAAAAATAACTTAAGACCATGATGATTCATTGTCTGGTTAGAGATTCTCCACAAGGACTGAACAACAATTAAAATGTAGTGAACCACTGCAGAAGCTGAGTGTGATGTAAGGTGGACCTGTAAAATAATACTATATTACTGACTATTCCAATGTGTTACTTCTGTTGTGTTGTTTTGGTGTTGAAAACACATATTTGAGCTGTTTACATCTCTTGCAAGTTTTAATATATATTTATTAAGTTAAGTTTGTTTAACTATTTGGAAATGGCTGCTCAGTTAGCTTACAATATATCTATCTTCTGATACTGAGTCGATCAATTTCTGATCATCACCTCAGGTAATATATGTTCCTTTTATGTTCATACCTGCTTGTCAATTATAAACATGTTATAACAAGTTGGCTTCTTTAAAAAGAAACCAATGAAAAGGTCAGCAGCAGTTTGATATAAGAGCTTCCTTTTGCTCCAGATTTCAGTGTTGTTGATTCTCTGGTTTGTCATTAATTTCGATTCCCATACGTTTCAGTTTCGTATAAATATCGTTTCATGTTATGAACGCTTGACCAGTGTGTGTATCAGTCACTCAAGGCATTGACTAAAATTTCTGATGTTACAGAATCAAAGCTAATTCTAAAGAGAACACGATTACAATCAAATATGTCGATATGTCACAGTGTAGAAAACCATTTTGCAGTGCAGTCAATTTGTGACAGAGTTCTGAATTTTGACTTGCAGCCACACTACCGGAGAGAGACCCATGGGTCCGATGTGATGAACTAAAAGTCAGCCATCTAGAGTTCCTATAGTTTATGTACCCCTCATCAGGGTATCTACGATCTTAACTTAGATGCGCTATGATAAGAAGTCGCCACGATCGAGACTGCTTGCTAGATATATTTAACGCTTTTTGACAGGGAGTGTCAACAATGGATAAATTAAATTGTTTGCGGTGAACTGTCTAGTCAACATAGATGGGTTCACTAGTTTTTATTTAGCGCTTTATGTGACAAAACGCGTAATTGAGAGAGAGCAGTCGATCATGGGTACAATTTTCTTCATATTCAAAGTAAACACTGTGGAAAAGGTCCTGAGGGACCTTTTCCAATTATGTAGTTTTATTCCTACCTTTATTTTTAGTGTGGAAATTTCTTTCTGATTGCACCATTTCCTGATCATTGCTTACTGTTACCTTTGCACATTTTCTTCATAAGTAATCCCCATTCTTTTAATGTTACCTTCTTATGAAACAAGTGTTTGTATGGTTGCAATTGTGAAGAAAAAGATAAACCCACATATAAATAGTGGTGCTACTTAAATCAGCTGGCTAACTGTCACTCCGCTCCACTTTGGTACCTCATTCTACTTCCCTGACAGCTTAGCATAGGTTGCCAATGTCGAAATGATTGCGGATATTGTAAGCGACTTGCAGCTTTGTTATTTTCTTCTTATTAATCGTGTTATTTTTGTTATGTATTTGTACCAGTGATGAATATCTTCCAGTAAACACATAAAATTGTCTAAAACGTTTAAATAAATGTAGAAAAGCAAACGATTTTCGACTTTGCGTCGCTAATTCTACAGTAGTCTCCCCTGATCTATTTATAGACATCCTTGAAATTTTCCAAAGAAAAAATGAAGCATTTGAATGTTTTTACTGCTTCCAAAGGATCTAACAATTATATTTTATTTGCTATTACTGCAGCTGGTATTGTGCCGTGTGGCGGCCCTAAAAAGTCTCCCCGTACATCATCCATAGTGCAGATTATATTTTTATTTTGATCCTTTGAGATCAGTGAAGATATTTGGAGTATTTCAAATATACTGTACGTTAAGGATCATCATCTTAACAGAATTGTGCATATTTGGCCCCTTTGGGAATATAAGTCTTTGATTTAGACTATACTGGTGAAAATTCTTGAAATTGCAGCAATCATGAATGTCTGGCTTTCGCTGCCAGTTTTGTAAAGGGTCACTGATGAAGGTTCATTACCCGAAATTGTACAATATGGCCCATCTCTCTTTGAATGTTTTTACTGCTTCCAAAGGATCTAACAATTATATTTTATTTTATGATTCTGCGTATATAAACAACTAAAATATTTATAATTTATGTCATATATGCAAGAAAATATCTAACTTAAGTTAGAATAACACAGTTTTGCAGTTTTGCTGAATTTTCATTTTCGACCAAGGGCTAAATATATCCCATTTCTGTCGGTATGAAGATGGAAATATTCCGTCTAGTGCTACTGTCTTTAGCTTTTTAATATGGCATGTATACCAGCTTAAACTGAACTGACCAGTTACTGAAAATTCAGAAATGTTCGCAAGAACTTCATTTTCGCTAATATTTGTGAATTAGCTGCCCCGCTAATAAAGAATTACTATAAGCTTAATTAGCCTTAATAGATTGTATGAGTACTCCCTCATGAATTCAAGAACTTGCTAATAATTTGGAAATCAAAAATTCACAAAATAACAGTCTCACGAAAATTTCCGAACTTACAGTAAAATGTGCTGAGACTTGCCATGTAACTTGTAAACTGATCATTGTGCTTAACTGCATCAACCTGGCAGCTAATAGCATCTCTTGGAACAGCATGCCCTGATCCAGAAAAGCTACACTCATGAACATTATCCTCAGAAAAACATGCTTTATGCTCGCAGCATAGAAATTAAATCACTCTGCTGATGACTCATCAGTGATGAGTAATGACTGTCTTTGTTTAAACTACATAATTATGTTGTATAACATTTTCAACTATCAAAATCCAATATAAAATGCAAAGCTCAAACCATCTCTTGGGTTTGTAGTTCCAGTGAACTAGATGACACTTTGTGTCATATCAATTGACTCATTTATGAAGATGTTGCAGTTACTCCTCTGTAAGACCGAAAAATGTTTCTCAGGTCCTCCATCATCTGTCACGTGTTTTAACTGCTCCTCATCTTTACTTATGGCTCAAATAAAAGATGGCATCTTTTTTGCAGATTACTCATTACACATTAGCGTATAACCCAAACTCGCGCCGGGCGTATACAGAATCTCAACACGCTGAAGATTTTGGACGTATAAAAATAATTTGTACCTTTAACTCAGGAGACTGAGGCGTGTGCCACACGTATTAAAAATCTCAAAGTTTTAGAGTATCTTTGTGTTACATCCCAGACACGCTAAGCACGCGCTGTAGGCACGCAGCAAACGTTCAACGTGCGTTTCACACACACTAAAGCTACGCTACTGAAGCAATAAAACGCACATGTAGCGTACACTGGCGTGCCTAAAACGTGCGCCAAACGCGTTTGAAGCATGTTCCACGCGTCTGGAACGCATGTAGAACTTATTCGAAACGTATAAGTCAGACGCCCGAAACACGCAGTGCATCTAGAAACTTCTTAAGCATGTTTAGAATTTTTTTTTATCCCAAACGCGCACGAAACACGCACCGATTTTTAGCGACGAACAGCCGCGACGCGCACCGGACGTACACCAAACGTACCCAACGTACTTGTAACGACTTGACGCGCAAAGTTCGTACAAATTTTAAAATAATGCTTGCTGTATCAGTAAAAACGCAATAACAAACTCAGTTTTGGCTCAATATCTATGTTTTATATATCAAAATAATCCGCTTCGTATGGACAATTGCATCACAACAATCATGCATGTTTTTGATTGCGCAAATTATAACAAGATACAAATAAAAAGCAATTTTTACTTCAAAACAGCGTGTCATGCGTAACAAAATCGCATTGCTAAAAAGGTTTGAAAAAGTATATCTCCGAAGTTTTCTTTAATCAAATCCCATCAAAATACGGCGGGATAATAACAACACATGTAGATATCACTGACATATTTTTAGTTAACTTCGGACCGAATTTGTGGCAGTTAAAAAACCGTCGGCGCCAAAAGTGTCACGCTTTGGGGAAAATCAAGGTTGCACTTGAAAATAAAATAAACGATTATTAGAACTAGAAGGAGTTTTCAGAGGAAAACATATGCCCCCCCTCTCTGCCCCAACCCACTTTTAATTTTGTAAATTTTACATATAACCCTGAAAAATATATACCAAAAGACATTTTAAATTAAAACCAATATAATACCAACAGACATTTTAAAATATCACATATTTCAGCTGTAAAAAGTAATTGACCACCTCGCCCCCAACCCTAAATTTTTACAAAAATGCAATTTTGAACATAAATCAAGGGACATAACTGTAAGGTTTTTTCACGAAATTTACTCATCTTCAATCCCAAACCAATCCTTGCCTGTATCAACTAATATGCAAAGTTTGAAGAAAATCCGTCAAAAACTACTCAAATTAGAGAGCGGAAACGAAAAAAAATGCAATTTTTAACCTCAATCAAGGGCCATTACTCTAAGGTCATTTAACAAAATTTATCCATCTACAATCCCAAACCACTCCTTGCCGGTATCAACTCATATGCAAAGTTTGAAGAAAATCGGTCAAAAACTAATCAAGTTAGAGAGCGGAAACGAAAAAAATGCAATTTTTAACCTCAATCAAGGGCCATAACTCTAAGGTCATTTGACGAAATTTACCCATCTACAATCCCAAACCACTCCTTGCCGGTATCAACTCATATGCAAAGTTTGAAGAAAATCGGTTAAAAACTACTCAAGTTAGAGAGCGGAAACGAACAAAATGCAATTTTAAACATCAATCAAGGGCCATCTGAGGTCGTTTGACGAAATTTACCCATCTACAATCCCAAACCACTCCTTGTCGGTATCAACGTATATGCAAAGTTTGAAGAAAATCGGTCAAAAACTACTCAAGTTAGAGAGCGGAAACGAATGGAGACACCTGGATTTTCAAACAGTTAATTGACCTTTGTGACCTTGAAAATTAGGTCAAGGTCACCAAAATCTAATCACTTCATTCGGCTGTCCCAATGAAGTTTCTGTGCCAGTTTGGTCTAAATCCATCCACTGGTTCAGGAGATATCGTGCAGACAAAAAGCTACGCCGACGCCGACGCCGACGCCAACGCCGACGCCGAAGGGATCCACACCAAAAACAATATGTCCCCCACCCCTTCGGAGGGGGGACATAAAAATTTAACGAGTAAGACAATTTTTATACCAAATAAATGCTTATATAGAGCTGATTGAAATGTATGCAAAAATATTTATAAAACTATGAAAAGTTCACTCTTATAAAACTTTACTTTTGGCTGAAAAAATGTCACACATGCGATTTTTGCGTTGTTTTTGAGTGGATTATCTTCCTAATTGTAAGATAAAGATATTTTAATGCAAGAAAACAAGACATGCGATAACATTACTACAATGCTCATGTTCTCAGCTTTAAAATCATATTTTTTTTCATTGCCGTGCGACAAATAATGCCATTTTTATAAATTTTTTAACAAGGCTGAATTTTTGTCACACTTGACGTAAACGCATGTTAATGTACGTCACAGAACGCCGTGATACCGTACTTTAATTGGAACACACATTTCAGCTTCTTAAAATAGAACTGCGCAGTACAGAAAGAAAAAAAAATAGTTTAGGAGGATCACTTGAAAAAAGAAGAAATATTAAAACTCTCGAAAGTACAAACATGTAAGCGAACAATCAAATAACCTGACACCTACATGCATCGCTCAGCGCAAAATAAATCAAACTGAACGTGAACGTCGTGTTACACAAATTTGTCGAACATCGCGCGTCACGTCAAGTTCGCGTTTTGAACGTGTCTCCGATTTTACTAGCACTCCAGATGCCGCTATTTTCGTAAATATGGCCGGGACCGGCCCGGTTATGGTTTTAATCGATAACCGTGACGTAATGTTCAAAAAATAAATATGAGCGCATGATTTCTCGTCTTAAGATAGATATCGACTAATCCGCAAATCAGTACTAAAACAGAGCATCGAGTCGTTTCGACACAATATAAAATAAAGATTATCACAAATAAAAAGGACAAATTTATAAAGCCAACAGTCTAGTACATCACGAAAAACAAACCATAATGAATAATTATTCTCACGAATAGACAGTCAATTAAAGCATTATAAATAGCTAAAAATAAAGTTTTGGGCATTCTGTAATTATACTGTAGAAAGCAAAACAACAATCGGTATCGAAATATTTGGGGGCGAAAAATATAAGTCCCCACAAAACCGCGAACTAAAATGGCTGGACGATTTACTCATTATGGCCAATAAATTCACTTTTCAAATCAAAACTTTAATAACATTCAAATTGTCAAGTGACACAATTGACCAAACAATTGATTTTCATTAACAAGGTTATAATTTTATTTCCAAAAATAATAATTTCGACAAATAAACAGTCTTTCAAAAACGGACTGTTTTGTCACTCGGACGCATATCTCTAAGGACTTTTGCAAAACATAATGACATCTTGCATAAGGTTAGTGAGGGAAGAGCTTTGAGTCATAAAAATCCAAAAATTAACTTATTTCAGGCCCAAACTATCATTGTGACACTTTGTTATTGACCCAGTAATATTATTGCGCTGGCTCCCAAGCCATTGCTATTCGTGGTCAGTTTGAACAAGGGTTATGGTGCACAATTAATTGATTCTTCATTGCTAAAAGCAGCTTTGATTTGAGCGGCTACTTCCATTTCTGGTTCAATACATGCGAAATCATTTTGTCAAAACATCAACTATATCTTCAAATGCATAACATGTTTTTGTCTTTAATTAAATTTGATGATAAAAATTTTATCAAGACTATATCGAAAGGGTGGTCGGCTTCGAAAGAAATCAATAAAAAACTTCTATAAAGCTACGATACAAAATGTTATGTTGCAAAACTTCATCTAAATTATTTTTATAAATACGACAGATATAATGTTATTTTATGTAACTGCATCATTTTTACTTTTTTTTTTTCATTTTTTTTCGCTGCGTGTGTAAAAACCTTCGCAGACAGTCCTTTCGATTTTTCAATGTTGCTTTAGAACTCTTCGCGTACTTATACATAATCTGACCTAGATTCTGTAGCTTAATCGTCTACTATAATCTATAATTAGATGACCGTGTTAGAGAAAAACCTAGATTATCTCTTGTGGTTTGTCGAATTTCGTGGGCTATTTGTAGAAGTTTCTGTATATGTAGATATCGATCATAGGTACATGAAACCTATAACCTGGATGTTTCGCGAAACCTGGGGAATTTGAATCCCGTTTTGTTTTTATAGCCCCAACCCTTCAATGTACTATTCTATAGCTATAATGTATTGGAAAAGGCCCATATAGATATCCATCCGAGAAAAAAAGAAGTCCGGTTTTAAAAGATTGTTTATTTGTCAAAATGATTATTTTAGGATGTAAAGCTGTAGACATACAAAAAGTAAATCGATTGTTTTGTCAACTGGGACACTTAAAAGTTTGAAAGTTACTAACGTTTCAAATTAAAAAGAATGCTTAGAGGCCATGGGTAGCGATTCGGTCGGCGGTCATCAGTCTGCGGTCTTTGCAAGCCTTTGGCATATTCGTCCCCAATTATTTCGATACAAATTGTTATTTCGGTTTCTAATATATAAACGACATGCTTAAGACATGATTTCGATCATTGATTATGCCTGTAGTGCCTGTCTGTTCTTCATAATAATAATAGTTCATCGCGGTTTGTATTTAGCGCTACATAGTGGAGCGGCTTAGTGAGAGATTTTGAGGAAATACTTCAGTTGATGATACAAGCATGAAATTTTCACCATATGTTCTTTACATGACACACATTAAATTCTGATCCCTGGCCACTTGAAATTCCGCCATTTTCAAGATGGCCGCCAAAAACAAAATGGCTGACAGTTGTGAAAGGTGTACATGTAGTAAATTGCTCATATCTTATGTTCTTTTCATCATAAAACAACAATATTGATACCAAAATGAAGCTAAATGATTGTTCCAACATGCAAATTACCTAATTTGCATATTTATGAATATTAATGAGATCTTACTTTTTTTGGCTAAAAATTGAGAAAATACATCTCATTTTCTGAACGATGTAAAATGTTAAATGAAATGGATAACTGTGGCTTTGATATTGCTAGAACATAAATTATCATAAATTGACAAAAGCTAATTAGCATATTCATAAATATTCATTCTAGAATATATCAAGACTTTGTATCCCCATACCTATCAGTTTGGTTTAGAAAGTTCATACAGTAAATTGGTTAATATTTGACCCTGTTCATAATAGAACAACAATATTGATACCAAAATGAAGCTAAATGATTGTTATTTCAAAAAGAGTTCAAATATGCAAATTACCTCATTTGCATATATATGAATATAAATGAGGTTTTTGTTTCGCTAAAAAACCTGAAAAAAAAAAATCTAGGGATGTCATTTGGTGTCAGATTTAAGGTTCGGACGTTCGGAAACAAACATCCGGATGGTTCGAACGTTCGCATTTTTTTCTCGGATATCCATTTATGTTTGTATATACTTATCAGTATATACATACATAAATGGATGTTTATCGAGTGTTCCCTTGAAAGTACATTCATAATCAAGAGTTACTGAGCTTGGCGTTGTTTCCGTTGATGTGGTGCAGAAACGAAACGCCATGCAGTTTAGGCAATTTTATCTACATTCAAACATAATGATGCTAAAACTAATTGTAAGACGTTGTTACACATGTAGAAAATTTAATGGTATTCTCTGCATGAACGGGACAGCTTAAGAATCTGCATTTGATTTTGTCAAATTTAGATCATAGTACATGTACTTGTTTTCTTTAATCCCAAAACATATCTATTGTAGTTTTGCCGGGCGGCGGTCTGTAAAATTATTATTTTTAAAACTTGAGAAGTGTCAATCACATCGTTTTCAAAAGAAAACAAAAGATTTAATCCTTTCTTTGTTTATTGTCGCTTCCTCGTGACCGGCATTGTCCCGTTTACCTCTTTACCTGTTAGACCGTGACCTTTGACACTTTGAATTAAATTCTGCTAAGCAGATATTGCGTATTTTTGTCATATAATAATGGAAATTTACCTAAACATTAGACATTTTGATTTTTTAGCGAAAGTCCGGACGCTAAAATTTGGATCCGAACTTCGGTACGGGATCCGAAGTCCGAACGTTCGGACTCCGGTTGACATCCCTAAAAAATCACATCTTATACACTTAACGATGTAAAATGTTCATGGTGTAGATCGCTATTAATAGCACTTTCATTGTAAAATAAATGTCATTAATATAAGATCTATGCCATTGTGCTTTCCTTCAAAAAGTGGGAGCTAAGTCTTGAAGAATTTAATTTCTACATTGAAAACAACATCATTCCTTTTTGTCACAATGTCCTGTGCATAATTCTGCACAAGAATAAATTTATCTACAAGAAACCCAAATATTTCCGTTTTGTTTTCATCACATCTGATGAAGTTGTTCCATGATGATTTTGGAGGTCTGTAATTACCAATTGCTTTTTCGGTATACAACAGTTACTATTTTCTGCCTTGTCTCATCGTTGAGACTAATTTGGCGATAAATAAAAAAATACATACAATATGAGGTACGATCGCCTCCTTGGCCTAATCTTCAAAAGTTTTTGATGCTCCGGGTTAGTGTATTTGGAGAAAGCAACAAGCTAAGAACTTGCAAGTATGTTGTCGCCCATTCTGGTATGCTTGAAATGAGCCGTACTGGCAATTATAAATTATGTTTTTTTTTTATCTAACTGATTGATGTATTTATCAAATACAAGAGAAGCACTTGGGCTAGCTCTACATGGCCGTCGTTGACATGAAGAAAGCAATTGATCGAGTCCTGAGGGATGTAATCTGGTGGGCAATGTGAAACTAAGAATTGACGAATCACTAGTGCGTCTGGTCCAGTCCATGTATAAGATCATAAGAGGCAGGGTTAGAGTGGGCAGTGGATACAGTGAGGAGTTTGATGTCAAAGTAGGTGTTCATCAGGGCTCTGTCCTTAGCCCGCTACTCTTCATCATTGTGCTATAGGCTTTATCCAGGGAGTTCCGCACAGGCTACCCTTGGGTTCTGCTGTATGCAGATGACTTATGATATGACACTGTCAAATCCATGGAAGAACTACCTGAGCCGTCTCATGGGAAAACCAACAATCTGCATAGGCGAAGACAAAGACGCAGATCAGCTTCGCGGTAACCGCGAAGCTGATCAGCGCCTTTGTTTTCGCTACTCGGATAGTACAATTCCTCGTCTACTTAACTCCAAAATTTCAAGCTTCTAGCCTGCTTCTGTGCTTGTATAGCTCGGTTTGTGTCAGACCTGTTCGGAAACCACATCGTTGGTTTTCCCACGAGGCGGCTCACCTGTTGTTAAAGACTTGGAAAGCAGAGATGGAGAGGAAAGTTCTTTGAGTGAATATGGGGGAGACAAAGATCATGGTATGTGGCCTCAATCAGAACCTTCTGAAAAAATCTGGAAAGAATCCCTTGGCGTCTGTCAGACAGGATGAAATGCCGTCTTCTTTGGTGGATGCTTGTCCTGGATCCACAAGAAATGCAGTGGAATCAAAGGCTCCTTGCGCCATCATGCTGGTTGCCTAGGAAAAGCGCGTCCCAAAGATGGAACGCTAGTGAAGGAGGTTCTAGTTGATGAGGAAAAAGTTGAGGCTGTACCAGAGTTCTGTTATCTGGGAGACATGCGTTTTGCTGGTGGAGGTTGTGAACTGGCTTAGGGCAAGTTCTGCCAACAACCCCCTCTCCACACCAATCGCAATATGCCACGTTTGACTTGAGGTCGAGTGTATTCAACTTATGTACATGGGCAATGACTGGCTACACTTTGTCGCCTGTAGTGCAATGACCATGCAATGATGTGCTGGATCTGTAATTTCAAGGCAAATGATGAAGTAAGCTCAGACTCCCTTCTCTCAAAGCTTGGACTTCAGGATATAGATGTAGTGCTTTGCTCCAGCAAGATGAGATGGTATGAACATGTAGAGCGCATTAAAGTCTTTATTTCTCAAGTACGCAAGCTAAATGTAGTTGCGCAGAATAGATCCGGCAAGCTAAGGAATTCATGGGATGAAGTGTTGTTGGACGACGAAAAGGAGGTTAGAATGGTTACTGCCGATCCGTAGAATCGCTCAGAGTGGAGAGGTCGTCTAAGAATGAAAATAAAACTGAGATCCTTTAAAAGCAGTGAGTATATTTGTTTGATAGGGGATGGGCCATACCGCGATTTCGGCTATTCAAGCCTCTTCAGTGACCCTTTAGAATTGGCAACATGGAGCCAAAGAATATTACTGTAATTTTGCAACTTTTAACAGGGTAGTCAATAATAAAGACTTGTTTAATCAAAATGGGGCCAAATACAGTAAACGTTGGTTAGAAAACGAATCTTAACCAATACTAATTTTCTGATTTCTCAAAATACCATTTCTGATCTCAAAGGACCAAAAAGAAAATATAATCTGCACTATGAATGATGTACGGGGAGACTTTGTAGGACCGCCACACGGCACAACACCAGTTGCAGTAACAGCAAATAAAAATAAAACTGAGATCCTTTAAGAGCAGTGAGTATATTTGTGAGAAAGGTGATGGACCATACGACGGTTTCGGCTATTCAAGCCCTATTGAAGTGACCCTTTAGATTTTGCGACATGTAGCCAAAGAGAATTACTGTAAGTTTGAAACTGTTAACAGAAGGAGATATGTCAAACAAGTCCAACACTCAGACGAGGACAAAGGACTATAAAAAGGATACGTACGCCGGTACTGTAATGTGCATGATATAACATTAAAGACAGATGTACGTAATTGAAGGCGCCCAAAGGAACGTGCGTATCTAAGGGTCGAAACGTCATTTTTACGCCGTATTCGTAACGTCAGTTTTCGCTCGAAACGTCATTTCTAGCGTCAGTTTACGTTCGGAATACGAAACTTTATCCATACAATTATGCAGAGGACTTCAGAAATGTAAAAAGTTTGATATTTTTTATTATTATTGCTCAAAAAATAGATTGTGGACATGTTATCCCGAAGAAAACAACATTTCCGCGACAGTTAGCAATATTAAATACTAAACAGTGTCGGAAATTTTGGCGCAAAATCGACGTCGCGCGTAAAATGTACTGAATTCAGCAACGCCTATAGCAGGAAAACGAATCCGGTAACTAAGGACTTTCTCGTTATCTATATGTAGTTCAGGAATTTCTCTAATACATATCAGTTTTTTAAAAAATCCTACCGTGGATTTTTTTAAATATATCAAGAAAATTAACAAAAAGGGGTCTAAAAATCGCATTTTACGTTGACGTCAATGTATTTTCGCTCTCAAATTTGACGATTTTGAAGGCCGATATCTCGAAAACAAGCTCGGAACGGTATCGATTTCTTTTCATTTTCGTATGTAGGACATCAAAATACACTCACATGCAAAAAATAAAAAAAATCTACCGTGAGGTCAATTACGTACATCTGGCTTTAAGTCTATATATATATAAGCATGGTTATTGTATGCAATTTTTTGTATTTTCCTGGTCATTTATTGAGAGAGAGACGGAAAGAGAGAGAGAGAAAGAGAGAGAGAGAGACGGAGAGAGAGAGAGGGAGAGAGAGAGAGTAATACAGTGTAGTAGATATGCGTGGAAAATAGATATGAAAGAGAGAGAGCCGGAGAGAGAGAGAGAGAGAGAGAGAGGAGAGATAGAGAGATGGACCCTTCAACATCGATACCAACAGTTAAATTTTAGTTGATTAATAGATCCTCGATTATTATTTGATTATTAATATATGTTTAAATGAAATTAACATTTTGGTAATTCAAGTGGAGTTTCAAGGTGATAAAAGATATTGTATCTTGTATCTTTAAAACGGTTCGGTTCGGTTTATCTTCTTGCAAATGATTCGTGTGTTCGGTTTTACCAGACCGTATTGATCTCCTCACGTGACTAAAGTGATTGTCGGCGTGGTTTACTGTTTTTGATCTGACCAAAAGACCCTGATCAGGGACAAGTAGTGTATTGATGCCATGACCCTGGTTAAGTGAGTAGTATTTTATTCATTTATAACTGTTTACTGCTATAACTTAAAGCCATTAAAAACGCTAGGGGTAATCGAATTTGTTCACTCATTCAGACAATCTAATTCTAAATTTAGAATCTTACCTTGTGTACAAAATTATGTAGGTCATGACATAATTATCTTTCGCATGAATGGGGCTATAGTAAACTACATCTCGGACATGCAGATAATAAGAGGCCATGTCTATTTATTATAATAAGACTGAACGATTTAGCATAATAAAATTGTTATCAAATAAAATTGCAACAAATTTATAGACAATTTACAGTTTGAACTTTCTTCACTAAACTGATACAGTCTTGAAGTAATTAAAAATGAATATTCATGAATATGCTGATTGGCTGTTGTTATTTTATGATTATTTATGGTGTAGAAATACCAAAGCCACAGTTATCAATCTCATTTAACATTTTACATCATTCGGAGAATGAGATGTGATTTTTTTTCTAGTTTTTCGGCAACAAAATAAGACCTTTTAATATCATAAATATGCAAATGAAGTAATTTGCATATTTGAACTCCATTGGAAAGAATAATCATTACGCTTTATTTTGGTATCAAAACTGATGTTCTATGATGAACAGGACCTAAGCTATAAGCAATTAACTGTATGAATTTTTTAAACTAAAGGCCCTATAAGGGCTTACAAAGTCTAGCAATATCAAAACCATAGTTATCCATTTCATTTAACATTTTACATCGTTCAGAAAATAAGATGTGTCTTTTTTTTCTCAATTTTTAGCCAAAAAAGTAAGATCTCATTAATATTCATAAATATGCAAATTAGGTAATTTGAATATTGGAACTTTATTTGAAAGAACAATCATTTAGCTTCATTTTGGTATCAATATCGTTGTTCTATGATGAAAAGAACCTAAGATATGAGCAATTTACTACATGTACTCCTTTCACAATTGTCGGCCATTTTGTTTTTGGCGGCCATCTTAAAAATGGCGGAATTTCGAGTGGCCAGGGATCAGAATTTAATGTGTGTTATGTAAAGAACATATGGTGAAAATTTCATGCTTGTATCATCAACTGAAGTATTTTCTCATTAAGCAGCTCCACTAAGGCCCATGTTGTGTGAATTACTTTCTTTGGAGTTACAAAGATCCGGTTGCATCTGTAGATGCATATATATATACAGTGGTGTTATGGCTAAAAACCCACTTTTGCACAGTTCGCGCTGATCACTTGTGATTTTTCGCGGCGAAACCACCGCGAAATTTCACCGGCCGAGAAAAAATTTAAACATTTAATCGGTTAATTTTTTCGCCGCGAAAATCCGATTTTCGCGGTGAAATTCCGCCGTGTTTCGCGGCGAAATTTGTTTTTTAACGTTTACAACAGGTAAGTTGAAATTTCCTATTTCGCCGCGAAACACGGCGAAATACCTGTAAATGTTAACATAAAATGATTAATTTTTAATTTTAAAATTAATGACAACACTATGATTCATCTGTTCCATGTATAGATCGTTATTTACGTGCACATAATATGTACGATTATACATGTACATGTATAGAAATGAAAAACGTGCATAACGCGACTTTGCTAATGTTTTATCGTACGTGGAACGATAGCGAAATCACGGATTAACGAAAATAATT
This sequence comes from Rugalucina vietnamica, assembly GCA_964017185.1. Lineage (NCBI taxonomy): Eukaryota > Metazoa > Mollusca > Bivalvia > Lucinida > Lucinidae > Rugalucina > Rugalucina vietnamica. Next base: position 49,001,606 of record OZ024870.1, read on the forward strand.
ATAACGTAATGCGCCAGCTCGTTGAATCTAACTTTGTTGTTTGTTTGTTTGAATAAATGCTTTACGTCCTAATCAACAGCAATGGTCATGTCGGGACGCTGCCCCCATTTTATGGGACGTGTTTGAAATATAACGATCCCTCTAAGTCAATACTGCTTATATGTATGGATGGTTTCACTTGAAACCATTTTCCCTAGGCAGGCACAGACTTGAGCGGTAAACCAGTAATCAGATGATCAGTCAATAGCTTATAAGTTTTGCCTGGAAAGACAAGCAGCCTATATATTTGTTTAGGTCCCAATAGGCAGGGACCATCTAACTTTGTGCCTTGTTTTGTAGCACAAACATTGTCTAAAGGGTAATGCTAAATAAACAGAATCCTTACTTTCTTTTTTGTAAATTTTCCTGAACTACGATAACTTAATTTGAGCTCAACCATGTAGAAACGACAAAACAAAAAGAGGCAAATTGACATTTGGGCACCCTCTATGAATGCCAGCATAAGACTAATTGCAATCATATCGATTTATACATTATACTTGCCTTGTAGAAGTACAACTAGCGAAGATCATTTTAACAGTCAACAGTCCCATGGTGACAACACTTTCAGGGTAATACATGTATACCGGTTTTGCTCAAGTACGAAACCCAACGAATATAGGAGGAATCGAACACAGGACATTTAGATTCCGGTCAATTCCTTTAATCCACCACTAGGCTTCTGCGCTCAACTTTGTTCTTATTAATCTAATGCGGCATGCGCTCATATTGCTACGGTGCGTACACGGCCCTTATTGTATATATGTGTTCAAAAATAAACTGAACACTTCATATAATGACGTCAGTACTTTGTTTTAAACACAGTATCTTCCCTTTTCTAGTGTATTGCGCTTTGTATACAATGAGGTTTTGTCATTCGATATGCATGTAAGCCATCCGTACATGAGGATTTTGGAAGGAACACAATACGCTATTTAATTCAAAACGGTTAGCAAAAATCAACAATTTCGACACGATTTTGTACATGTACGTTGCTGTATTGCCCGAATATCGTATCGACCCGGTGGAGGTCGTATGCGACCAAATGTCGTTTCGACTAAATTGATTTCAACGAAACAGCATCCACTTGACGTAATCGAAAATCATTGATGCTTTTTAGCAGTGTCATTAACCATAGGCGATTAAATGTCTAAAACAAAGTTGAAGCCGATTGCTTCATCATGTTAAATCCAAAGACTTGTATTAATATGTGGGTTGGGATCGCGGTGGCATAGTTGTAGTGCATCAGACTCTGAATCGAGAGGTCCTGAGTTCGATCCGCACTGGCGAAACCGTGCTGTGTACATTGATTACCCACAGTACTACTTAAAACCCAGGAAACGGTAGCTCCGTCCAGACATGACTAAAAAATTGGTGACTGGGACGTCCAGCCTCAATACAAACAAACAAATCTGTGGACAATCATACCATGAAAATTGCTAACGCCGCTATGAGCTCTTTTCTATTAATTAAGCTAGATAATAGGAGGATCTAATATTGTCGGGTACGTCTGATTAATCTGAAAAAGAAGCATGAAAATAAACACACAAAGCCAATAATCAGGGTCTCAGAAACTTCAAAGTAGTTGAGTCACAAATAAAACACGATAATTATACAAAATTGAAAAAAAAAATAAAATATTGATACGACGTGAAAAGTAATAAATGCGTACAAATTAAAATGAAATTTAAACAATAAAACTGTTGTGACTGTCGGGACTAAAACGATAATTATACAAAATTGAGAAGTAAACAAAATATTGTTACAACTTGAAATGGAATAAAAACATTCAATTTAAAATATTATTTAAACAACAAAAAAAAATGTGTGACTGTCGTCTTTTTCGCCGCGAAACACCGGTCAATTGATTTTTATGCGTAATAACAGGTAAACTTTTTTCGCGGTGTTTCGCCGCGAAATTTCGCCGCGAAATCTGGAATTTCGCGGCGGAATTTCGCGGCGAAATTCCGCGCTGACTTTTATTTTACACACAATTTCGCCGCGAAATTTTACAATTAGCCGTTTACAAATTAGCCGTTAAAACGGCTAATTTGGGTTTTTAGCCATAACACCACTGTATATGCCGCTTTTTGAATTTGTGTAAAAAGTCAAAATTTTGTTTGAGCTGGTAATAATTTAATGAATAAAATATTTTTACTTGCTTTCATTTTTTAGACATAAGTTTAGTTCATGGTCCTATTTACATTTTTTGCACCGTGTACATCAGGAAAACGTGTGCGTGAAATGTATACCCACTTAAACCCCAATTTTATATAGAAAAACCGGGGTCCGCAGGGGTGTACCTATTTTTCTTATTATTGATCCAAAGCACACATTGTGGGTACCCGTTAGAACCGCGTCTGCGAGGCGGACCCAACGTGCCACCACAAGGTACGCTCCGAGCAAAAGTGTTAAAAATATCAATTTTCAATTTCTACTTAAGAAAAAAAAAGTTCATCACATGGGCGTGTTTTCGTAATGTATTGCATTATCAAAAGTGAAAATATAAAGAAAAATGTTGCCCTCATCTACATGCGACCTGCAAAACATTCATTATAAGGAGTAGATTTTGACCTGGGCGTCGTGCCACCCTTCAGCAACATGAATTGACAATGCATTTCAAAGTGACCTTGACATCAAGGCAAGGTCGCCCGCATGCACCTGTCAATTGAGTTGTGACTTACGTGCATTAATAAACCTCTGGTCCCCTCCTTCTCGAAACGAAAATAGAAAGTGGAGATCCTCAAGGTTTGTGCATGATCTGCTCGTTGCATGCAGCGTAGTTATACGGTATTTCAAAGGCATTGAAATAGTCTGGCATTGGAGTATAAATGCAAAATGTGTGTACATGCATATTATATAGCGAGGAGTTCTTTTTTTACAGTATCGAGTTTCTAGTTATCAAAAGCGAGTTTCTAGTTAACAAAAGCGAGTTTCTAGTTATGAAAAGCGAGTTATGAAAAGCGGGGTTTAAGAAATGAAAAAAAGCGAGTATCGAGATAAGAAAAGCGAGTATCGAGTTAAGAAATGAAAAAGCGAGTTTCGAGTTATGAAAAGCGAGTATCGAGTTAAGAAAAGCGAGTATCGAGTTAAGAAATGAAAAAGCGAGTATCGAGTTAAGAAATGAAAAAGCGAGTTTCGAGTTGAAAAAGCGAGTATCGAGTTAAGAAAAGCGAGTTTCGAGTTGAAAAAAAGCGAGTATCGAGTTAATGTTTTTTGTTGGTGGTGGTGTGTTGTTTCCTTCTATTTTTGAACGAACATAAACTTTACTTGCCTTATAATGCTGAGCGCCAAGCAAGGTAGCCACTTTACCATTTTAACGCCTTTGGTATGGCGCGGCCCAGCTTCGAACCTTGACCTCCCGATCCCGAAGCGAACGCTCTACCACTGGGACGCTCTACCACTTGAGCTAACGGGGCCGGTAAAAGTGACAATACATATGAAGAGCAAGATGACTATCTCTTTCCCAGGAATTATTAAGGTAGCCATCCTTCTAGCTTCAACTAAAAACAAAAAAGTGTATGCAACAGAAGCCGACAGACCAAACAATAATGGTAAAGAATCAGCAGAACCGCCTTGGAACGGTCAGGAAAGTATGAACTGGAGGGCTTAAAACGTTTTTACATAGTCCAAACCTCGCCCTTAGTCTACTGTGATTCTATAACAAAAATGCGGTTCTTATAGAAGCTTCACAGCGACACCAAGCTTTGAGCGACATTATCATTTTTATTTTGTTTTCTTGTTTATGGCAACCCAAAGGGTGCTACAGTATACCTTTATGTGTCATAAACAAAGTAATTACTAGACGAGTACTAAGTGATTAATTAAATTCGATACACTTAAAGTACTCGTGTTTATTAAAGAGAAACTATAAATTGGGTCCAACTCTTTATGAATCTGAGAACCAATGTATGTCTTCTAATATTAGTAACACTTGCATTTAAACGTAGGAGTTCTTTTTTTACTTTTACTGTGTTACGTTTTATGTATTAAATCTGAAAAATTTCTTTTGCCTTAATGTATTCCCTCCTCAACCTTATCCTTACGAGCCATTTTTGTGTGATAGCACTCATAACATTGGGTTATTCTCTGATATCGGCGAGTTCCTATCAAAACCCTGGTCTCTACAATTTCTTCAATACCATACCATACAGACCTACTATCAAACAAATATGGTTAACCAAGCCATCAGCTCTTTCCCAACAGCTGGTGACTCAGAAGCCAATAATAATAATAATAATAATAATAATAATAATAATAATAATAAACACGAGTATTTGTTCTGTCGGGTCCACCGGGGTTTAAAAAGTTGTTTTCTTTTGCTCCGGCATTTCAGAGTCGGCGTTACTGTTGAGTCCTCGTCTCTGCTTCATCTGAGTGTTTACATTTGTTGTTTCTGTGATGATTCATTGACGAGTTAGGAAGCTTCTATAAGAACCAAACAATTTTTTGTTATTGATTCACAATAGACTAAGGGCGAGGTTTGTATCAAGTCAAAAAGTTATAAGCCCTCCAGTAAATACTTTACTGACCGTTCCAAGGCGGTTCTATTGTGATTCTTTACGTTTGATGTTTGGTCTGTCAGATTCTGTTGAATACGCTTATTTCTGTTTTTAGTTGAAGCTAGCCGGATGGCTACTTTCCTGGGAAAGAGCGGGTCATCTTGCTCTTCATACGTATTGTCAATTTTCATGTTCATTCCTGGACTTTGCTTTTTCTTACTTGAAATGCGTCTTTCAGAGCGGCGAGTATTTATTATACAATGTAACGCTAGCAATGACAGGTCTGTTTGTCGATATTGAAAGTGGAAAAAGCCATGTGCAAACAACATGTGAAAAATTGTATGATTTTGTCATAGAATATGTTGTTTGAGTTGACTTCTGACCCATTTGGTAGCGGCTTTAAACAACTATAGCACACAGCTACATCTTCGTTTTTCAAACTCGTAATGGTTTCAAACTGTGAGTTATGTGCATTTTATTCTGAGCATTCAAACAAATAAGCTAAAATTGTCAACTCGATACTCGCTTTTGTTAACTCGAAACTCGCTTTTGTTAACTCGATACTCGCTTTCTTAACTCGAAACTCGCTTTTTTTTTTAACTCGAAACTCGCTTTTTGAATCAAAACCAAGGTCAGTGAGAGTGTTTTCCGAAAATGGAAAGGTCACTTGTCCTATTAGTAGTACAGAGGTGTGTCACACGAAAAGATGTTGATTTGCCAATTACCGTTTTTGACTGGACAGTTTATCTCATTCAGTTGCATTTTTCTATAATAAATCTACCCGATAAGTTGATCTTCATCCAATTGATTGCCTCTCTTATGATAATTGTGTAAATCAAGATAAAACATTGAAAAATTCAATTGATCTATTTTCCTTTTCTCTGAGCATAGCCATTACTGCACCTGTGTACCAAACAAGGGCACTATCTGATGGATTTCACTGAAAGATTTTTATCAGTCAACTGAGCTGAAGGGTCATGAGGTGAGTCCGTCCGTCGTTCACATTTTCAAAGGTCTCTGAAACCGCTTGGCCAATCAAAGTCAAACTTCGTGTGGAGCATCCTTAAGAAGGGGGAACGAAAGTTTATATAAACCATTAAAAATCTACATCTCTAGAACCAGAAGGTCTGTGATTTTGAAACTTGGCATGAAGCATCAGGGTAAGGAACTCTACAAAGTTCATATAAATCACGACCCTAGGATGACCTTGACCTATTTTACGGCACTGTCAATATTAAGGTCGCCTATGCATTTGAATGGGGAAAAGTGGGAAGTTGTCATTTAATGGCAGAAAACTTGCTGGGAATGAGCAAAGTGGACATTTTATTTATGTTTACAAAAAACCTTTGGCCCCAGAGGGTTGCCTGTCCCTTCCTTAGGGCTATATACATGTATATGGCCGTAATATTCACACATCTCCGAAACTGCTTGGCCAGTCAAAGCCAAACTTCATATGGAGCATCCTTAATAAATGGAAACCAAAGTTTATATAGACAGTCCAGGTCACATGACCAAGATGACCACCATAGCTTTAAATAGCAAACACCTTAAAATCGTTTTCTCCAGAAGCAGAAGGCCTATGACGGAAACTTGGCATGCTATGACGGGAACTTGGCATGAAGCATCAGAGAATGGAGCTCTACAAACTTGATATAAATCATGACTCTGGGAATATGACATTGACCTATTTTACGATAAGGTTAGCTTGGGTTGATAGGATTATATAATGATGTGTTTTTGTTCTTCACTGAAAATGCAGTTTGCAAAAAAAAAAAAAAAAAAAAAAAAAAAAAAAAATCGGCCTATAGACTAGCTACTAGTCTGTAAAATATATTAATGTCATATGATTATTGTTTTCGTTTTTATTATTTTCCCTATATTGAAATTTCTTGAGTCTCTAAGCTAGTCTATCAATGAATTTTTCTTCAATCCTCTTGGCTGAGTTTTACAGACTAGTAAAAAGCAATATCCCTCTGAGAAATGACTGACAGTAGATGGCTATCAAATTGACCATCTCTAATTCCTTGATGGAGATTAGCACCAGTGTTTATTTATATTTCAGTAGGTTGATGGTTTTACAGCCTCGAAAGTTTCTATGATAAAATGAATTGAGCATTCAGAAACCAATCTGGCCTCATGAAACAATGAATGAGATTTTTTTTTTAATTTTTACTTATTGTTTTCCAAAAATACTTTGCACTTTTTACATACACTGAATATTGATGCAATTTTGAACGTAGTTATTGTCAGAGAACAGCAACAACACCAATAATTATAATATCTTTTATTAATGATAATATCTAAATACTTTAGCATTAATGCCAGTCTTACATATGGTCCTCATGTTAATACAGACATTTGCATTGGTATACCAGACTTTTTATTTGTTTGAGTTGTGGTTTAGCGTACCAGTCAACAGCAATGGTTATGTCGGGACATTGCCTCTATTTTGTGGGGCTTGTACCTAAAATCGGACGTCATAACATCCAAAAATTGCTTCAAATATAACCACCGAACTAAGCCAATAAGGCTTATATATATGAGCCACATCGTGGGAAAACCAACAATATGGTTTACGAACAGGTCCTACACAAACCGACCTGTAGAGTCACAGAAGCAGGCTAGAAGCTTGGAATTTCGGATTTAAGAAGAAGAGACATTGTAGTATCCGTGTAGCGAAAGCAAAGGCGCTGATCAGCTTCGCAGCTAATGCCTGGGCAGGCTCAGACCTGAGCGGTTAACCAATAATCAGATGGACATTTTGTAGTGTGTGAAGCTTCGCCTGGAGGCACAAGCAGCCCATCCATTTCATTAGGACCCAAAGGGCAGGAGCGAAAACTTTTTAGACATTGTAACTTGTTATGCATATAACAGCTATATCACAGTAAGCAAATGCAAAATGCCTAGAAAGGCTTAGTTATTTGTATAAATGACCTCAGGCTGCTCAGCCGATAACAGTGGGTATGAAGCATCAAATCAAACCAGGTAGACAGACAGACAGACTGACAGACATGCAAGCAGGCAGGCAGGCAGGCAGGCAGGCAGACATACAGACAGACAGCCAGCCAGAGTACACCCTCACTGATCAGCAGCAAAATAAAGCATAACTTTGTATTATGTATAATTCTTCTTCTTATTTGTTTGCCTAAATCAATAAACCATAAAAATTCCTGAATGCACTGCTCCAATATTCTACAAATTGCTTGCACCTTTGTAACTTGCATAATGACAAAGGTCAAACTCACAATTCTTCATGTGGAATATTCAGGATGTAATTCCTATCAGGTGCAATATGGTGTTGAATATCTGTCTAAATACAGGGTCATAAACCTTTGAATACCACTAAGCACTTTGCTGTTAAGATTCTGACATTGATAAATGTGCCCTACGATTTAGTTTAAACATATTTTATTCCAAATCTCACAAATTACATCGATACAAACATATAAATTGGTAAATGACGAAAAGGATTAGAACGGAAGCAGAGCTTATAGAGTTCTTCTCCTAAAATTTCGATCTGAGGCTGCTGATTTCGGATTTTACAAGGCTTAGAAATCGAGCCCCATCTATAGACTAGACTAGCCGCAGAGATTTAAAAAAATGAAAATTACGAAAGGCGTTTTTCTTTATTTCTAAGCCTTGGGCAAGGCTAATCGGCCTACAAAATTCCGCGTACTTAAAATGGAAGATTTTGTAATTCTTGTTGAAAGTGGTTCAGTCAATTAAACTGCTAAAACGCGACACCAGAGATGGTGATTTCAAATGCCATAAGCATCACTATGTAACCATCAAAATGGACAGGTCTGACGAAATTCGCTCAAAAACGCCCAATATTTGACCCGAACGTTCTGGTTTAAGGTCGATTTTGGTTACAGACCCTAATATACCTAATATAATTATGCAAAGCGTCAAAAACGCCTGGTTCAAAACGTCACATCACCGACGTCATTTCAGCGCTTCCAGCAGGACTACTGCGTCCAAACTTCTAAACTCTATGGTCAGCTGTCAACCTGAACGCTGTGGAGCAATTACCCAGCTGAGCTCCGGGTGTCTTTGATTTTAGGCTAGCGGTTGACTTGGATACGAGTTGACTCGGGTACAAGTTTACCAGTCAGGAAAAGTTTGTACTCAGGCACAAAATGGAGTAATGAACACGTTTTACAGACAGAAAGTCTCCTAGCCAATTTTGTGGTTATTCTGTATTGTCAATGAAAAAAGAGAGAGAAAAAAAAAAACAACAACAACAAAAAAAAACAAACAAACATGAAAATCTCGATATTCATACGTCGATTAAAATTCGATTTTAACGTCCAAGGAGCTGCCCCGTGAAAAAACAAACATGGTTTCAGACCATATCCAACAGAAACCGGGCTGTTCAAACAGAGATGACAGATAGCTAAATGCTTGAAATTTATATGTTATTTTTAAAAGAATTAGAGGGTCTGTATTATCCGTGTAGCGAAGTACTATCTTCTGTTCGCATATGCAGAATGTTGGTTTTCTGATTCTATTGCACAAATGACGCTTTTTAAAAAGCTCTGTGAATACTGATTTCAAGAATTCTTGACAAGTAGTGAAATGTATCCACATATTTTTAAACACGTAAATGGAGGTGTTCGCAAAACTGACAATTTGGGGGATCCCAATTTAGATGCTGACTCTGTGACGTCCTTTTGTACGGCAGTGTTTGCTGCGTTGTACCTGGAACATTAATGACCACATGATACTGTGAACAACATGTCGACGGGATATCAAGGTACAGAAATCCAACATTTCGAAACGGAAACCCTGAATGTACGAAGGGCGTTCAAAAAGTTCGCGGAAAAGTGCAACCATATTCTTATTTTGTAAATCAGCTGAATTAAACTATAACAGTTATATAGACAAACATTATTTGTACTTATACAGCAAATTTTGCTGCTCTGGCATGAATACAATGTTAACAGTGGTTGCTATGGAAACAGTACATCACGATTACCGGCCCACTTTTGTTCATTTTTGCAAAAAGTCGATGTTTAATGATGACGTTGCATTTAATAGTTTACCGTGCTTTTTTCACCAAACTTTGTATGAGCAAAGTTCAGTATGTTTGCGGTGAGCAAATGACGTCATATAAGTGTGTGACGTCATTTGGGCGTACAGCGGCCATGTTGTTTAGTGGGTATGCCTAAAATGCGAAGGGAACAACGGTATTCGAAAACACTGCTAAGAGCAGGAAGCGCATATGGCAACACGGAAATAAAGAAAACGGCGATCAAAAAATAGTATGCATGATATCTACACGGCCAGAAAAGTGCCCATGTCGACTCGCGCAGCGTAACGTCAAATAACGTCATACAGTCGAAAATGATCGGCGTGATAGAAAAGAGTAGAATTCTTAAAATACACCACATATCGAATTGTAGTTTCGGCACAATTCATACACACAGAACTGACAATTAGACGCCCGTGTGCCAGAAAGATTCCAAAAATGCTTAAGAGCTAGCCAACAGCGGCATGAATGCGTATAGCATGACGTTGTTATGACGTTGGGCCGGTTTTACTGTTGCTACCTTAGAAACGCACGTGATTTAACGCATAATTTTCATCAGATTTTATTCAAATTTTGTGCATATGTTAACTATATGTTAATTTACAACATGCATAGAGAAAGTAAATTTCCCACGACAATTACAAATTTGGCAGCACTTTTCCTCGAACTTTTTGGATCCCCCTCGTATTTTGAATATTTGACAATTTCGTAGGCTGTGCGGATACATTTAATGCCAGAATATATAGGCCTGCTATCCAAATACATACACTTTCAAAGTACTATCTTGGACCCGATAAAGTTATGGTATTTGGGGGTTCGAGGTACTCTCAAAATCCTTCTGGAAAATATGAAAAGACTTTAAACATTGGACGTGATTTTAAAACCAGATTCTTGAATAGTATACGAGTGTATATTGAAACCCCATCCCACAGATGAAAAGAATACAATACCATCCCAGCTTTGTTTTCGAGATTTTCAAAATTACTTATTTTAGGGCAAAAATGCGTACAATTTTTTTTTTATAATTCGAAGCACTCCTAAAGGTTACTGTAATGCTGTCTTTAAGACACGCGCTCGTAACGCTGTCGTTTAGTGCCAGCGCCTAACATCTGGCCCCGTGGTTATATTTATTTTACATGCTAAACTCAACTGAGACATAAACTTCCGTTGATTTCTGCTATTTGAATATTTAAGAACAGTCTAAATACATGTTCAGTCACGGCATGAAAAAGTTTTATAACCTCGGTGCCTCGTCTTGCGAGCGATGTACATCCAGTTCGAGGGTCATACCAGAATTAACGACAAAATCTAAATAAAACTAAAGCTTTACCACCTTTGCATTTCTAATGTACCAACAAACAAACTTTAATATGTTACTCAGTGATTCTTTCAAATGCGTGTCACAATGTCAGGTCTGGTTGCTAGCCAACTGAAGAATGCAAGACGGTAAATGACTTTGGCCGCAACCCATTGTTGTTGATAAAGTTGCTACTTGCCTGAGTTGGGGACCAGTATCTTAAAACTGGTAACAGATCTGTTGAAGATACAATACATGTTTACATTCCATACCTTCATAAAATAGAAGTCTATCGCCAACCAATGTTGACCTTTGCCTAACCTATCATTTCTAGATTGGCTCAATTGGCTCATTCAAATGGTAAACCCAACGTCATATCAAAGCGTGTTTTCTTTCGCGGAAGTCACGGACGCCATAATGGTTTCTGATGGCCAAATTTTCGGTTTAATTTTGCATACAGCTGCTATGAAAATAAGCTACCAAAATGAAGACGAAAATGATACAGAATGCTGTTTTCTAAGTCTTTCTAGTTAGAAATCATACGAGAAACGAGTTAACACGGGTAACTGTCGTGCCTTATTTCTGACGATTCGACCTGCGCAACGCACGTTCAAAACGGCGCGATGTAACTGTACATCTGACTTTAATGAAATGACGTTCTTCGACCTCAGATCTTGAGCCTCAGATCAATCCGTTATTTACAAATGAAATGGAACATTTGAAACTTTTGTACATATATTGGTAATAAGGAAACACCAACATCACCACCACCAACAACAAAAAACATTAACTCGATACTCGCTTTTCTTATCTCGAAACTCGCTTTTGTTAACTCGATACTCGCTTTTCTTAACTCGATACTCACTTTTCATAACTCGAAACTCGCTTTTTTCATTTTAACTCGATACTCGCTTTTTTCAACTTGAAACTCGCTTTTCTTAACTCGAAACTCGCTTTTTCATTTCTTAACTCGATACTCGCTTTTCATAACTAGAAACTCGCTTTTCATAACTAGAAACTCGCTTTTCATAACTAGAAACTCGCTTTTCTTAACTCGATACTCGCTTTTCTTAACTAGAAACTCGTTTTTTTAACAAGAAACTCGCTTTTTTCAACTAGAAACTCGAAACTTACCAAAAGTGAAACTCTTATATAGCTATATGAAACAATAAGATAATCAAACAAAAAAAAAGCAAACACTTGACAACTATCTAAGGAAATGTCATCATTAATAATATGGATGTTTGTTTTGTATTTTTACGTCCCAATCAACAATATTTCAGTCACGCTGCATTAGTTTTACTGAGTTGTATAGAGCTAAATGTATTGCGCTCAGTGTATTTACTACTCGTCAACAGCTGTGTTCGAGCCCAACTGCGGCGCTTTAACCACTAGTCTACTGCATTTTCGATAAACAGTTTCACAAATGAGACACAAGTTTTCAGTGGTATCCATAGCTACAGCAAGTTTCAGCGAGAGGAGTCATAAATTGATGAATGCATGTATATTACTTTTCACATTAAACAAATATCATCATCAAGTTGGTATGTTTGTGATACACGTCACCGTTTTCAACTAGATTTACGTCCTATCAGTAGTATTTCAGTCACTACTTCTAGGTATATATAAAATTGGATGGTTTTCATTTCTATTGGTGGTTTTGTTTTGCGGTATTTACGTCCCATTTATTTACATTTCAGTCACCACTTAATTAGTTTGATTGTAGCGTATAGATTAAGAGTATTGTGCACATGGACACACTCGTCACTCATGGGGGGTTGACCCCCAGAATGCGGTGTCCGACGCACTAACCACGTGCTACTGCATTTTCGATATGTCAGGCTATACGATTTGTTAGATTCTCACTTAAGACCACCTTTATACAAAACACACATAGGATTGCATCTCTACAGCAAGTTTCAGCGATAACATTTACATATATATGTACGTTTTCAAGTATGCTTATACTCAGAGTTTATAATGAACCTCTGAACGTTTTCATAATGATGGCTATGAACGTGCACAGATTTCTAATAATCGGTTTACTAGTACTGTTCATTAACTGGTTAAATTTAATAGTATTAGGTCGTCTATAAAAATATGGCTTGATAAATTGTTTTCGTTCATCATTAAAAAAGTTACAGACCAAAACATAGTGGAATTCATCACCTACATCATCCTTGCATAATGTACATATACATTCCTTTAGGGGCTTCTTATACCAACTTCCTACTTCTACGGGGAAACGATGATTTCGTGTTCGCAGTGCAGTGATCAGCCTACAATTTTTATTAGATAAATAGGAAAAATATATATTTCTTTCAAAGTTTTCTTTAAATATTTGATAATTCACTCCACTCGAGGATTTGTTTACTTTGTCGTGCCAGGTCTGAATATATTGATCTTTAAGTTTTTGTTTGAATGCTTGTGTGAACCACTTGCTATTAATTTCGTTTACTTCGTTTTGAGCGAGCCAGACGTGTCCGAAGCCATTTGTGTTTATTAGCGATTTTATATGACTGAGCCACGGTGAATCTAGCTTTTCGTTTTCGTGTAAGTAATAAGTTAAATCGTATAATGATTTAGCGGTATCGTTTTTGCTGTTTACCAGTTTACACCAAAACGATATCATTCTGCTATAAATGTCGATGAAAAGTGGGTACGCACCTAGCTCCCCGTAAACCATATAGGTTGGTGTAGACTTTTTGAGATAGAGAATTTGTTTAAAGAATTTTACGTGTACGCGTTCAATTATATCTATATTTCCATATCCCCAAATTTCGCAGCTATATTGCAAAATGGGTTTGATCATTTTATCAAAAAGTTCAATTTGCATATCTATTGGCAAATTTAGATTTCTGATTTTTCTATGCAGTGAGAACAATTTAGCATTTGCTTGATTTGCGATGTGCTTTTTGGCCTGAAAGTACGAGCCGCTACGCGCTAGAAGCACCCCTAAGTACTTGTATACGTTTACAATTTCTATCTCTGCGTTCTTGAAATAGAATTTCACTTTTTTGGAGAGTTTCCCTTCTGAGAATATCAATACTTTCGTTTTACTTGTATTTACAGATAGACGCCACTTGTCACAATAATTTTCGAATTTGTTAAGTGCAAACTGTAGATCGTTTTTACGGTTGCCAAATAAGACGGTGTCATCCGCAAAGAGCAAGATAAGTATCGTAATATAATGCATTATGCTGTCATCGGGGTCCGTTTCACATACGACTCCAGGTACGCGGTTAATTGCCAAATAGTGATGTAGGTCGTTTAGGTAGACCGAAAAAAGAAGTGGCGAAAGGTTCTCCCCCTGCCGGACGCCTATCATTGATGGAAAAAACGCTGAAGCTCCTTCAGAATTCTTGACTCGCGACTTAGTACGTTCGTACATGTTTTTAATGAAATTGTAACAATTTCCGTTTATGTTCGTATTCAGAAGTTTGTGCCATAACCCGTTTCTCCAGACCGTGTCAAATGCTTGTCGAAAATCTATATATGCGCAATGCAGTTTCTGTTTACTTGCTGTTGAAAGCTCTATGAGACTGTGTAGAATATATAGGTTATCTGTTGTCGAGAAGCCTTTGCGAAAGCCTGCTTGACAGGAATTAATGACATTATTTTCCTCAAAATACTTACTTATTCGGTTGTTTAATATCGACGTAAACAGTTTTCCGAAACAACTCAATTATAGTGTTATAGGTCTGTAATTTTCGGGAGCATTTATGTCCCCCTTGTTTTTGTAGATTGGAAGTATATTACCAGCTGACCAGCTTTCTGGAACTATTCCGTTTTCAAATATTAAATTAAAAAGTTTAACATAAAGGGGTCACATTACATTTATTGTGCTTTTGATATGTTCATTTAAAATGTTGTCAATTCCCTGGCTTTTAGAATTTTTGAGGCTCTTCACCGCTTTTTGTATTTCAGTCTCTGTGAATTTGTGGTTCAAGGCTTCATTTAACTCATTTTCACCATCTATGTTTATGAAAAGTTCATCGTTATTCTCGTTTTCTGTCTCGTGATGTAAATTTCCTTCTTCATTTGCTTTTTTAAAATATTCATAAAGGGTGTTTAGTGGGGCGGTTTTATCAATAATTCTCCAAAATTCTTTTGGTTTTGCATTTTTTAAACTTCGAAGCTTTGATTTTTTTTTGCATTTTTATGACGCCTAAAATTTGAGGCCATTTTATTTTTATATTCCTTGCTAACCTGTTTTAGAAGATTTTTATAAAAATTTGTTTTATATTTGTTATATAATTTACGTATTCTGTGATATGATTGTCTTGCTTTATAGCATTCTGTGTTAAACCAAAGCCTTTGGGCTGTTTTCTGTGATTTTTTCATATTTTTAGTTTTCTGTTTTACCCTGAATGTCGTTTTAGCATTTGAGACAAATAAATTTTCTATTTGTCCAACGATCGTATTTATTTCTACATCGTCAATTTCGCTTTTCAGTAATAATGAACTTAAAACTGGGTCAATTTTGTGTATTTCTTCAAAATTTATATTTTGAATGAATAAATCGCGTTTTTCGTCGTCCCATAAACGCACCTCTGGCTCGCGGCGTTACTATTAATTCGCGATTTCGAATCCGTTTTTTTCCACTTGCGTGTTAATCGTGATTGCGATTGGACAATGTGCGTCCGAGAATAAAGCATCGAATTCTAGAATGTGAAATCCTAGGATCATATTGAATGTAGACGCTGTGCATAATGCGTAGTCGATCGTGCTACTGCTTTTACAAGTAAGGTTTGCGCTTTGAATCATTGAAACATTTCAGGATTTCAGAGTTTTCGCGTTCAAGCTCTTGGTTCCCATAAGCTTCGCAAATAAAGCTATCGGTTTTTACAAAATCACACAGTTGCAAGGTTCGTGAGTTAAAATCTCCGAGTATCAGCACTTTCTGATTTTTTTTTCACAAAATTTATCATACTCATATTGCAGCTCGAGATATGGATCCCTACTGGAATATTTCGAACCAATCGGTGGTATATATACTATACCACAAAGCAAATCAGCATTATCTAGCATTATTTTCTTTGATATCAAAAACCAAAGTATCAGTTTACTATTACTTTTTAATACAGATATATATGGAGCAAGGCTTTCTTTGATTAAGAGAGTTATCCCGCCGGATCTATATTTCGATGATGCTTTACGATTTTTACTGAATATTTGGAAACCTTCTATTTCAACCACGTCAACGTCATCAAGCGTGCTCTCTTGGAGCCCTATAATGTCGAACTGATCCAATAAATCAGTGAATTCAGGATGTATTAATTTTGACTTTAGGCCGCAGACATTTAATGATAATATTTTCAAGTCAGTGTATTTAGTAGTTCGTAATGTTTCATTTCTATGTATATGTATGTGAGATTGATTTTTTTTGTTCATTCAGTTTATTGTTGCCCTCTGCGCAGTGATACCTATGCTTTAGGAAACCTCCAACACATACAGAAACTATTTCCCTAAAACATTAAATTTCCAACCTTTTTGCATTTTAGTGTGTTTGGTTGCGTTGATGCATTACGTCCCAGTCAATGGTCATATCGGGAGATTGTCTCAAATTTTGTTGGACTTCTACTCAACACCAGGATTTCATAACACCCAAAATGTGCTTTAAAATATAACCACCTAAGTAAACCAAAACAGCTTATATGTGTGGTAGGTTTGACTTGAACCACTTTTTCTGGTCACTCTCATGCCTTCTGAGCGATTTATCTGTAATCAGATAGGCATTTGCTTAAAAATTTTGCCTGGAGACGCAATCAGTCCATCTTCATGTATTTCATCAGTCCCCAATTTGCGGGGTCCCCCATGAATTTAGAATTATTCACATAATCTGTGAAAATTTTGGATCAAAATATTGCGTTTTATGTTTGTGTCATGTTTCAGTGGTGCGGAAATGATGATTTCATTTATCATTCTGAATACATTTTAAGAAAATGCGAGACATTTTTGTCCCATTGAAATCGTCATATCCATTCAATTAAAAGTTCTGAAATCGAGATATACACAAGGCAAGCTTTTAAATTCACGTCCACACAGAAAATTGCGTATTGCACATGCTTTGTATTCCAGAAAAAAAGAAACAAACAAAAACAACAAAAACATGCACTTGGCCAATTTACCAAACGTGAGTCATACTATCATACAAAGAATAACACCCGCGATTTGCTGTAGTGCTATGTATTCACAATTGGCCATGTACATTTGTTTCTCCTAGGTTTTCGTCACAAGTTTACTGGTCAGTGAATATTTTGGGTGACAGCTGGCGTTTGGTAAATTCTAAGAAAACTTTTTTTTAAGTTTCTCCTTGTTTAAGTATCAATGCTAGAACGCGAATGACGCACTGGATCTATGCCATGAGGATGTTTTTACGTCATATTCGTATAATGCAATTAAATTATTTTGTGAGAGGGTAGGGGTGTTCGTAAGAGATTTTCCAACTTCCATTCTATTTCCGATGAACAATTAATTTTTAATTTTATTGATGTTTCTTAAATGTAATAAAATGCAGTGCATTGACAATTGTCTACTTTATCATGCTTGGAAGGTTGATATATGGCGATTTTTAAACAAAAGAACTGCTCATGTATAAAGTTTTCAAACTGCAATATTTGATAATCGTATCAGTTTTCTTTGAAATTAACCACGCTTCATCGAAATACAGTCTTCTAATGTATTCTGAATTAGAAATTTTAATTGCTTCTCTAGTTTTCAAGCAAATGACTAAACAAATATGTAGGCGTTTGAAGTTTCCTTATGTGTATATGAGCCATCGAATCCACAGATGCGTAAAAAGAAGCTTATCAGCACATGTTCAGGGCTATCATTTCGCTACAAGGATAGAATCACACCTCCTCTGTCTATCTTTCAAGCTTCTGACCATATCCTGTCTTTAAAGACCTGGTCTGGAGCCTAGGCTGTTGGTTTTTGCACACAAAGACTGATGTTCGACTGTTTCTTATTGAACTCGCATCTTTATTTGACGACAGCTTCAAAATATATCGCATGGATTTGCAGTTTATCCTAGAGCTATATGGGTTTGCTAGCCAACAAGTCTGCACTAGTCAGTGTTTTGAAAACAAAACTTGAACCAGCTGTGCACTTGATCTCAGAGCTTACACAGGAATATGTCGAATTAGATACATTTTTCATACATGCAGGCGATGGGGAATGGACCAAACTTAATGATGAATAAAAAATATGCAAGCGGTCATATAATCTGTCTCGATCACATAATATCTAAATCCAATTTTGATTTCTAAACGTGGTTGGGGCATGGATCCAGTGTTCTTCTCCTGTGACTCGAGTTGATGTATATCTAACACCATCGGTGGATACCGTGGCTATACAGGGGTTCGCCGGCAAAACACAGTGAAGAGGCGTTAGACAAACACGGTTCGCCTCGGATTGTACGTAGTCTATTCCGGTTCAACAGTTATATTCCAGGTCGTCAGGATTCACTCCTGATCGGTAAAACGGTATGAACCGCGGCCTAAAGTCGAGACAGTGAAAACGGGGCAAAATTACGGGCTATTTCAAAAAGTGTACAGGCAAGATTCAACATTTTGATATGTACAGTGTAGTTCTCGCAACGATCGTTCAGTGTCAATTTCTAATGGCAAAACGTCGCTATATTATAACATAAATTAATATTATAACATATATACATATTATAACTTAAAATCTTGGCATCCGACAAGCATGAGATGACCCCTCTGTAAAGTGTCCAGTTCAGGTTCCGCTCTCCGCTTAGATTAATCCTTTAAATGTCCATTAGTACAATTAAAATGAGTTTTGTACCTATATTCGAGAAGAAGTACCTAAAACATGTTCACATTTAACTATTTAACTATTTTCATGATTTATGAAACAGTTTCATGTGTCCTATTGTATAAAATGAGTCCTGGGGTACTACAAAAAATCGATAATAATTGTATAACAAACTGGTACATTTTTTTAAGTTATGTACCTGTAATCGCTTTCATTGAGAAGAAGTACCCAAAATCCGATCATATTTAACATTTTTATTGTCTGTAAAGCATTTTTCATGACTCATAAAGAGTCCTGGGGTGTCCTGGTACGTCTTGGGGTGTCCTCCGGTATTTTTCGGCGTCCTGGGGTAATAAGACTGACCGTCGTGTCTGTCCCAGTACTGTTCCCGGAGCCTTCAATCCAGTCAAAAGTGGAGGAAGTAAATGTGATAAAAGTAACAAAGATGAGTAGTCTAGAGAAAACTATCCTGTGTACTGACTAGAAGTGCATGCCATTATTCGTGTACACGGCTACCCAGGTATTAGCTATTCGCCAACAGACATAGGAAATTCTCATGTCAAAAAATGTCTCTCGGTCCCGGTGTCCTTTGCGAGTGATATTGAAGATGAAGTGTTAGTCGGGAATAGGCCTACTGCTTTGAAGGATTCGCCCCATTTCGATGATCAACCCACAGAAGCGCCAACCTGTCTCAAACAACTTAATGATGTCCTTTCTCAGCACACAGAAAACTTACAGAATATGTTGGACTCTTTCAAGTCTAATACTGTACATTCTCTTGAGATTTCTTTTGTGGGCGCTATTGAAAAACTCAGCAATATACAGTCAAGTCAGTCAAACAGAGATCAGCAAGCTCAAATCAGCCAGCTGCTTCGAGAGAAGGACATATTGATGAGAGAGAAGGATAATTTGCTGCAACAACGTAGAAATGGCTCCAGTGACGACAATCAGCTTTCAGCGATGAAAGGAGAAATTCAGTCCCTTACGCGGAAACTCGAAAAATGCACACAAGAAAAAGATAACATACAAGAACGCTTACATAATTCGGTAACTGAGCATGAAATCCAGAATTCGAAGCTTGAACTGGATACAACTGTTCTACGTCAAAAGCTAGATGCCATGTCATGTAGAAATGAAACGTAAAACAATGAACTGCTTAGACTAGAGAAAATGACAGCTATGAAAAATGACGATGTGTTGGAACTTGAAAACAGCAAGAGAGACCTCAAACGTAAGATAGATCAACTAGAGATGGATATTTTGTCGTGGAAATTCCATGCTTCTCGGGCTGATGACTCATAACTCGTGGGTACAACAGAAAAGTCACCAGTTATAATAAGTGACAGTGATAAAGACACCCAAAAAGAAAGAACCTACAGCTCGGTGGCGTCAGCGGGAACGGACGTAACGCAACAAGGCGCGACGTCGACGTCAGGACATCAACGTGTCTTGGGGACGGAGTCGGGAACGTCAAATTTCGCGGCGTCTCAATCCAAAAGGGGGAGTTTGATTACGGGAATGCAGCGGGATTCAGCGACAAGATCGGCGTCAAATCAACACAAAGGAAATTAATCAAGATCAAAAAGTAAAGGATACTGTGATTTTAATTGGTACATCTAATGTACGATTAAGCGCAAGATACATTGCTAGAGAAAACTACTACGTGCGCAAGGTTATCAAATACACGGTATCGGAAGCAAGGGACTATATTGAATCTCTAGAGAATAGCGACAAGGTGTCCAAGTTTTTGCTACATCTATCCTATAACGATATAAAGACCCTCTCGGCTACGGAGCATACTACGGCGTATTGTGAACTCGTCAAATTAATTCAAGAAAAGTATGCCAGTGTTTTCTCTGTTTTCTCAGGTGATTGTTTCCCTTGGACTTCCTTGTAAAGATCAAAAGATTTACAACGAAATTGAGATAGCCAATGCTATGATTAAGGAGCGTTTATTCGGGGTGCCGGGAGTTAAACTGTGTGACAATAGTAATCTGTCATACCGAGGTAAACCAGCCCATTGAATGTTGGAAGAAGACGGAGTCCATGTATCCAGACGGGGTGTTTATGCGTTGAGTCTTGCATCTACAGCTTTGGCGATGAATCGGAATCGAGGAACTTTCGGTCGAAGGGAGGTAACTTCATGAGATTTGGTGGACGTATATCAACCGGTTTTCATGCGGGTTACGGCAATGTGCGTTCTCAGCGTTAAATAGTAAAATAGTGAACTATCATAGTGACGAAGAAAACTTCTCTGAATCTAGCCTACTGGAACATAAACTGTCTGAAATCAAAATTGTTCGATAAATCAAATGATACTGTGTTTTTAAAGGAAATTTCACGTTTTGACATTGTCTGCTTATCTGAAATTAAGTGCAATATGGATAATGTAAATTATTTGATGGTTTTCGGTCTCATGTTTTGCTTAGGAAGCAGACAAGAAAAGGTCAGGTTCACGGTGGTTTAGCTATTTTAGTTAAAATAATATAAGACAAGGGGTAATGTTTTTGCAATCCACGTCATCAGAATACCAATGGTTTGTTCTTAAGAAAGACTATTTTGGCTTTACTAATGATGTATATGTTTGCTGTGTTTATTTTTCGCCTAGGAATTCTACCTTTAATGAATCTAGCCTACTGGAACATAAACTGTCTGAAATCAAAATTGTTCGATAAATCAAATGATACTGTGTTTTTAAAGGAAATTTCACGTTTTGACATTGTCTGCTTATCTGAAATTAAGTGCAATATGGCTAATGTAAATTTTGATGGTTTTCGGTCTCATGTTTTGCTTAGGAAGCAGACAAGAAAAGGTCACGTTCACGGTGGTTTAGCTATTTTAGTTAAAATAATATAAGACAAGGGGTAATGTTTTTGCAATCCACGTCATCAGAATACCAATGGTTTGTTCTTAAGAAAGACTATTTTGGCTTTACTAATGATGTTTATGTTTGCTGTGTTTATTTTTCGCCTAGGAATTCTACCTTTAATACAAATTGTGCTAACGAAAATGATTTATTTGAACGAATTAACATAGATTTGTCACAGCATAGTAAGAATGGCAAAGTACTTATTTGTGGCGATTTAAATGCAAGAACCGGCGATAATTAGCCTGATTTTATTCTAAATGATGATACATCATATATTCCACTGTCCGATAATTATTTACAGGATATTAATTTAGAATACCGTAATAGCCAAGACATAATCATTGACAAAAGGGGTAGAGATCTGTTGGATTTTTGTATAGAAAGCCAAATGCGCATTCTTAATGGTCGAACGTTTTGTGACATGCAAGGCATGTATATGTCGTATAACTATAACGGAAATAGTGTTGTTGATTACATGATTGCTTCTGAATGTTTGCTGTCACAGGTTTTATATTTTAATCTCAGTCTCAATAAGCCAAGATTGTCCGATCATCCACATGTAAGCTGTAAAATATTAGCCAATTTCTCGATGGGACTTGAATCAGTCCCTCTTTTGCCTTTTCCTGTAAAACATAAATGGACTGAGACATCGTCGGAAAGTTTTAAAGACGCTTTATGTTCTTGTTCAATTAAACAGAAAATTTTGGATTTCGAAAACTTAGATACAAGCTCTTCAGCAGATACGTTGTTAAATAAACTTGAAAATGTGTACTAACAAGTCAAAGAAACGTAAAACTTAAAAAAAAAAAAAAAAAAAAATGTTACGACTTCGAGCTTTATAATATGCGAAAAAAGCTTGACCAGAAGGGGGTTTTGTATACTAAATACCCATGTGACCCATGTTTGTATTAAGAACTCTTATTGAAAAGTATACAAAGGATAAAGGTGGTAAATTATTCACTTGTTTCATAGATTTCTGCAAAGCTTTCGATACCGTTATTTGTGAAATCTTGTTATACAAGTTGCTTAGAATTGGAATTGCTGGGAATTTTTACAATGTTATCAAAGACATGTACGTAGACAATTACCTCAATGTGAAATTACTAAACGGCTTCACGCAATCATTTTTTGTCTAATATTGGGGTCAGGCAAGGTGATATACTAAGTCCAGATTTATTCAAAATATTTATCACCGATCTACCTGATATTTTTGATAAAAGCTGTCATGGAGTTGAGATGGGCTCATATAATTTGAATTGCTTACTTTATGCCGATGATGTAATTTTATTGTCTAAGAACGAAGAAGGTTTGCGAAGCTTGAAAATATTGTGCTGATTGGTGACTAGATGTAAATTTAGAAAAGACAAAAGTCTTAGTATTTGATAAAACTGGTAAATTGTATAAAACTGAATTTAGATTTAATGGCGAACTGTTAGAAAATGTGAGAGAATATAAATATTTAGGGGTAACATTTTGTATTTCTGGGTCATTTTCAGTTGCTTCATCGGAGCTTTACAAAAAAGCACTCAAAGGCATATTCAAACTGAAAGGTATTTTGGTTCTACGTACCCGAAGTCTTCGGTTGCTTTTCATATATTTGACCACACTATAAAGCCAATTTTGACTTATGGTTGCGAGATTTGGCCTCCGATGAATAAATCCGTACGTTCAGCTGACAATATTCTTGATACCCTTTACCAGAATTTACACGGTGAAAAGCTACATACTAAATTTTGTAAGTTTTATTAGGTGTTCATTCCAAAGCTTCCAATATAGCTTGTGTTGGCGAGCTTGGTCGGTTCCCATTTTATATTGATTTTTACAATGACATATTAAAGTACTACTTTTACGCTTCACAAAAAACGGACGACTCTTTAATTGGTCAAACTTTGTTAACGAGTAAGACTTTGTTCGAGTCCGGTGTGAAATCATGGTTCGCAGGAGTCGATACTATTCTAAAAGAATTAAATGTTAATGAAATGAATTGTAGTCAAGCAAAACCATCTTTGATAAGTAGGTATAAAACACTGTGACGTAATATATTGGAAACTGAAGCTGTGACAAAAAAGGGTAAATTGAGAACATATTTCAGTTTTAAGTCAGTCTTTCAAAACGAAGTTTATTTGAATATTGTGAGGAACCGGAGTCACCAGCGGTCTCTAACAAAATTAAGAATTAGCTCGCACAAATTAGAAATCGAAAGTGGCAGATACAGCAGGAAAGCAGTAGCTGAAAGAATATGTAAAAAATGCAACGATGATAAAATAGAAGACGAAATTCATTTTATTTGTGATTGTTCTCTATATAATGCAGAAAGACTAAGATTATTTGATTATGTAAATCAAGAAATTCAAATTTTTCATCTTTAAATAGCTTTGATAAATTCATATGGCTGATGACGTGCGAAAATAGTGAAATTCTCAATAGATTTGCCGAATTTGTGCACACATGCTTTCCTATGCGTGATACTGCATAAGATGTTATACATGTATGTTTTGATTTATCGTTCAGTTTTGTGAAAGATATTGCGATGTGAGCCACACAGCATTATCATTTTATAATTATTATCGCATATTATGTGTTCACCTGTTTTCAAATGTTTGATTTAGTTTTTCACCAATCAACTTAATTGTGATGACATGTACATTTGCTCGTAAATTTCATACCATGTAATGGTCCATAATTGGATAATAAATTATCTTATCTTATCTTACAAAGTTTACAAATATGCTTTTGGTTTCAATATTGTGGCAAGAACAATGTTATGTCACATCACTTTAACTCAAATAATCAAGTTAAACATCATTCGTTACAAAATACGACGCGCCACCCTTTTAAAGTACGTGTTTTTCACATCAAACGTGGCTTTTAAAATATACAACGATCAGGTTTTCATGTCAGCTCTGGTTTGGTAGCAGAAAAGATGACTCGAATAGTTAGCTAACCGTTATATATGATGATTGGTCGCATAACCAGGACAGAATCTACCCTAATAAAATATGTTTTGTTAATTTCTGAAATTGCCTCGTGTAATATATGTGTATTGCTTGGATGTATGAGTTTTGTGACAGTATTACATGTAAATGGTAGATCGATTTAATGCAATTTCTTTTGTAGAGATGAAGAAGATGAAAGTCTGTTGTGTGTTTCCTTTCCTTCGTCGACATAAGATACAAGATACAAGATACAAACATTTTATTCCCTAAAAGGCCACCGGCCCAAAATACATAACAATTCATATACATTAAAGAGTGACGTATAACATTTACTATACCTTGCTTTACAAAAGCAATGATAATAAGATATCTTAATGAAAAATGTGAATAGGATCATTACAGAGATACTTTGAATGGTCAATCATCTAAACTCTGCAGTAGTTCATTTCTGTGCTTAAATGCACTTACTAGATATTTAGCTATTAATAGTAATGAAGACGTTTCGGTGTTTGACATTGTCGAGTAAAATGTAAAGGGTGTAACAATAGATATTAGCCATTCAGGCTTGAAATAGATATTTCTAATTTGTGTGTAAGTAGGACAAATAAGAAAAAAGTGAAATACGTCCTCAACGACGTACGCATTACGTTTTAAACACAAAGGACAAAATCTAAGGGAGCGATCTGATGCCTCCCTTTCTCAATCATCAGACTATGACTAGAACATCGAAAATTTGATATTACCTTTTTATACATACATGGAAGGTCTGCATGCAAATAGTATGTAGTTTCAAAAGTTGTTTTAAAATGTTTATATTGCAATGCTTTGGAAGAATTTTCAATTTCCGATTGTAGTTCTTGCATATAGCAATCTTTGATTCGTTGTTTAAACATATGAATAAAATGTACACCATTTTCAATCGTATCTGCTTCCCACATGTACCCAAATCCGTGCCTGTACAATAGCGAGCGAACACACGAGGCCCAGTTGATTTTTCCTGCAGCATATTGTAGCACTGTTTTGGGTACCTGTGGTTTGGCATTTGTACTAACCTAACCCAGTACTTAATGCATTGTGTCATGTATGTGACAGCAAGAGGATATCTACCGCACTCACTGAGAGCAAAGAAGTCTGCAGCATTTTGGTGCAGTCCAATATACCTTTTACAAAACTGACTATGTATCTTCTCGATTTGTTTGGAATATTCAAAGCCCCAGATGTCTGAGCCATAACAGAGTATAGGCGTTACAATAGAGTCAAATAATTTAAATGAATCGTTTTGAGGGAAATTTCCAAAGTGTTTTTGATACTGAAAAATTCTGCAGACAGCTTTGCTTGCTTGGTGTGCTACTTCTTTAGTCTTTGTCCATACCAATTTTGGAGTGAAATATACCCCTAAATACTTATAAAAAGGAACAATGTCGATACGCTCTCCATATAGTACCATTTTTCTATTTGTTTCAAAATACCACAATTTCTAAATACTATTATTTTTGTTTTTAACAGATTCAATGACATTCCAACAGATTCACAGAAACTGTGTATACAATTTATATGGTGTTGCAATCTAACTACATAGTATCGCTAAAACAAGCAACGTCATCAGCAAACATAAGTGCTATCAAGTCTTCAATTTGGTCTGTCACAAAAATACCCCTATCACACTCTGTTTTAAGATATGATATTAGATCGTTTATAAATAACGAAAAAATAATTGGGGAGCTCACACATCCTTGCCTTGTACCAATGTGGCATTCCAAAAACCGAGTAAGTCCCTTTTTAACTTTAACACATGATTTCAACTGAGAGTACATAGATTAAATACAGACAAAAATTTACTATTTGGATTGATTCCTTTTCTTCGTAATGAAAACCACAGACTGACATGATGAATGCTATCAAAGGCCCGTTTAAAATGTATGAAAATACAATACAATCTGCCCCTTTCTCTACAAAGATATTTTTGTACTAAAGACTGAAGTGAAAAAAATATTATCGATAGTACTGTAACCTTTCCGGAAGCCTGCTTGGGCTTCATCTATAGCGTTATTTGTATCTGCCCATTCTGAGAGACGTGTTCTTATTACTGTCATAAAGATTTTGCAGAGACAATTTATTAATGAGATAGCTCTATAATTTTCAGTATTATTGACAGGACCACTTTTATGTATAGGAGAGATGATACTTTTACACCAGTCTTCTGGAAAATGTCCAGAGTCATATATATCGTTAAACAGCAGAACAAGAAATTGTGTGATGTCATCGATGACAGATTTAAACATTTCAATGCAAAAACCGTCTGGTCCCCCAGAACGATCAGATTTTAATTTGTTAATAGCACGTCGTATTTCTATTTCAGTAAAAGGAAAATCTAAGCAATCAGCATTGTTATTCTGAGTTATGTTATGCAAAGGGTGGTTTTGATCAATTTCGGGCTGTGAATCTGAAGGCGCAAACAATGTTTGAAAGTATTTTATCCAATCACTATTACTAATTTTAGAGGTTTTTGTGGATGTCCCACTACAAGATTTTATAGTTTTCCAAAATTCTTTTGGTTTATTTTTTATTTCTATCAATCGTGCCCTGTTCCCTTTTTTTTTAATTTGACACATACTTTTAAACCGTTTACGCTCTGTTTTATAGTGTATATAGTCATCTTCTGAGTTTGATGAACGAAATTTTCTCAGCGCCTTAAACTTTTTAGATTTTCGAAGTGAGCAAGATTGATCCCACCATTCTGGCTGCAATTTTTCGTGTTTATTTGGTTTATGCGTTGAAACATTCATTTTCATAAGTTCACCAGCTTCTTGAAAAAGTTTAACAAAGGATTTCAAATGTTGCACTAAGAAACACTAGTATCAGTTCTTAACAAGAAAATGATAAAGGTTTGAATGGTGTCTTTCTTGGCGTTACAGATGGTGTAACTGTAGTCTATGGAGACGTTACTCTATAATGTGGTCCATCAGACCATTTTCTTGTTGACAACTGATATTTCTTACGTCGATGAAGGGAAAGAAACACACGGCAGACTTTCATCGTCATCTCTGCAATACAAATGCAAAGGAATGGCATAAATCGATGTACATTTGATAACTGACACAAAATCCATATATCCAGACAATATATACATATAATTACACATGAGCCAATTTCAGAAATTAACAAAACATATTTTATTATGGTAGATACAGGCCTGGTTATGCGTCCAATTATCATATAGATAACTACTCGAGTCATCTGTTCTGCTATCAAACCAGAGCTGGCATGAAAACCTGATCGTTGTATAATTTGAAATCCGCGTGTTTCGTAATACTCTTTGATGAATACTCAACGTATTTTAAAAGGATGACGCGTATTTCGTAACGAATGTTGTCCAACTTGATTATCTGAGTTAAATGATGTGACTTCTAGTTTTGTTCTTGTCGAAATATTGAAACAACAAGCATATTTGTAAACTTTGTATGACGATCTACATAGGGTCTAGGTGATTCTCCATGGGCATATCTCTAGCCACATATTTAAAACGCTGGGTGTATCATCTGATAATAGCCTTGCGCATAAAATACCATGAAATATCTTCTTTCTCATCAAATTGAAATTTCATGAGAAGCATCTGCGTTGTTTTAGATTTGGAAGCCAGGTGCGTTGTAAATGAAATTCTTGAATATTTTTTCATAAAAAGTTGTGAAATTATTTGGGCGCTTGTCTTTCGACGTCATTGTCTTGGCTTTCGATGTTCTTGGCAGATCAAGCGCTTTGATCGTGTATTTAAGAGAGAAATCGGTAATAAAAGGAAATTTTCGTACAAAATACCGTTACCTGAAAAAGTAAATTTGGGTCTAGGTTTTCATTTCGAAACAAATTGACTTAAATTTACTACCGTTGCAAAGGGAAATGAATAGGGGTACTTTAAGGCATGTGTCAGATTTTACAATCGTTGAACAATGGTAAAACAGTTAGAAAGTATGTATCATGCCTTTTTCACCCGTCAAATATCCGCCATTTTATGTGGTAGCCTCTGCGTCCGAAAACGAGTGCCTGTGCGTTTCGGATGTGGCCTATGCGTTTACTATGACCAGTTTGTTGGGAAGGGGTAACAAAAGTTTGTATAAATGGTCAAGGTCACATGACCAAGATGGCCGTCATGGCTATATGTAGCGAAAACCTTTAAAATCTTCTCCAGAACCAGGCCTATGATTTTGAAACTTGACATGAAGCATCAGGCAATGGAGCTCTACAAGGTTTGTATAAATCATGACCCTGGGATGACCTTGACCTATTTTATGGCAAGGTCAACATAGGACGCCCATGCTTTTGTATGGGGAAAATTGCTAAAATATGATTTGAATGGGCAAATAGACAGAATGTTTATGAAAAAAATTGTCCCCCGGGGCTATATTCATGTACATGACCATAATATTCAAACATCATGTGCTCTGAAACCGCTTGGCCAATCAAAGCCAAATTTTATGTGTAGGATCGTTTGAAAGGTGCTGTGAAAGTTTGTATAAATGGTCAAGGTCACATGACCAAGATGGCTGCCATGGCTATAACTAGCAAAAACCTTTAAACATATTCTTCTCCAGAACCAGAAGGCCTATGATTTTGAAACTTGGCATGAAGCATCAGACAATGGAGCTCTACAAAGTTTGTATAAATCATGACCCTTGGATGACCTTGACCTATTTTACGGCAAGGTCAACTTAGGTCGGCCATGCATTTGAATGGGGAAAATTGTTACAATGTCATTTGAAGGGCAAAACTTGCAGTTAATTGGCAAATGGACTGAATCTTAATGATTTAAAAAAGAAATTGACTCCAGAGGTTGCTCTGACCCTGCTCTCTGTGGGGTTATATACATGTATATTATCATTCAAGTCAAACAAGTTTATTGGTATATATCTCAGGTCTCAGGTGAGTGTTTACAGGACC
Source organism: Rugalucina vietnamica (assembly GCA_964017185.1). Lineage (NCBI taxonomy): Eukaryota > Metazoa > Mollusca > Bivalvia > Lucinida > Lucinidae > Rugalucina > Rugalucina vietnamica. The sequence goes on from OZ024870.1 coordinate 49,030,992, forward strand.
ATTGGTCCTCTTGTTTAGCTCACCTGAGCCAATGCCTCAAAGTGAGCTTATCGTATAGGCATGATCGGGCGTGCGGCCATCAGTTGTCCACAATTTCTAAGATCCTATTCTCTGAAACCGATCAAGTTGAAATTTTATGTGCAGCCTCCTTGCGTAGTGGCTATGAAATTTTGTTCGCGATATCTTCATGCAATGCCCATATATGCTATTAACCCTTCAATAATCTTCTTCTCCTGAATCGATGGGCCACAAAGAAACTTGGTATGTAGCATCAGGGACTCTAGCCCATCATAGTTTGCTCAAATAATGACCCTTGACCTATTTTATGGCAAGGGGCACGTGAATTTTGGAAACATAGGCTTTTACATGGGAAAAGGCGAAAACAATGGATATTTTGGAAACTATTGCAGCCCGAGACTTGAAAGTTGCAAAATGCAGACAACTAATGGACCCAAGGTCATTTGAACACGGCTACCAAACAGTTAAATGCGTAACCGCGGTGAAGAAAAGAAATCAGATTCACGTCCTTCCGGTTTTGCGTGTAAGGTGCAGTAAAAGGTAAACAAACTTTCGCAGCTCGTGTTTCCAAGTAATTTATTTTCACCTGGAGAAAGTTATTAAAATTTTCTCAATGCAATTTTGTTTGTCGAAGACATCTCAGATCATTTTTGACCTGCATCCGGGTTTTTCCCATATGGAAGATGAAAAAGGCAACAAACTGCATCTCTTTAAAAAGTACTTTAAGATGATGTTTTTTACTATACAAGCCATCATTGGTCCTTATTGTTATTTATTTTAATCGCTTTTTGTGTGACGAAAGCTTTTGCAAAGAAAAATTAAAATCTAAAATCTGTGGATTTTGAAATTGTATGATCCATGCAGGCCATCGTAGATAAGATGCGTTCGGATTTTCTCCATTAAATATAGGCGTGTTCGGATCAAAGGCTCTGCTCAACAGAACGAGTCGTTTCGGTCCAGCGACTCTTAAGGACTCTCGCCGTAAGGACACTTGAAAAGCATTTCCTCTCAGTCATGTCTGCAAGAGTCATACTGTCTGTCTGTCTGTCTGTCCAGCATCCTGTACCCTATTGCAAAACAGATATTAATCTTCGACAATTATCTTTTTTAATGATGTTTCTTGTTAGTTATAAATTGATCTAATCGTATTTCAAAGGATTTCCAGATTTGTCTCCTTATAATCGTGATTTTTATTCCCTCCTCCAAAATGCATGTTGAGATTGCATTGTACATGAAGAAAATATGGGTCAGTCATAGGGATATTTTTAGATCCCCGCTAATTGCGTCATTATAAACGGACGGCAAGGCAGCGAACAGATAATTTTAACATTGTATAAGTTCTGTGAACACTTTCCTTGCCATTGACCGCTGCATTCTATGTATATGTGGCTAAAAGCTGTGTCAAAATTTCGGTCACGCATTTAATTATTAGAATGATAGCAAAATAATCGACATTAAAAGCACCTGTTTTTTAGTTTCTCTCTCGAGTTCAACGTTTAACAATTTAATTATCACAACTTGTCTCGTCATCTTTGTATGGTTTTTACCTCTACAAATCAAGTTTTATTGAAGGGTTTTTTACTTACAGTGGTGTGCAAGAAAAAACAAAGAAACGAGAATCTGCATATACAAAAGCCTTGAATATACCTTGGTTTTCCTTTTGCTCATGGTTTTAGTGAGTGAAAATAATTAACCCAGTTAATGCATATAGACAACCCCCTCTCAAGGAAAATGAAAAAAAAATCCAAAATTGGTTTATTTGTGATGTTTGCAGTGAGAATACTTGGTATATATCAAAATACAAACATTTTTGCAACAAACATGCAATACAAAAACACTGTAATTCACATGTATGGCATTCCTGTTTACTTTAAAACATTGTGAATACTGTATTTTGCTTTTTTTTCGTTTGCTTTCATCTAAAACGCTGTACAGAGAATGTTAAATATAATAAAACAGGCAGAGGTTTTCAAACATATCTTGAAATAAATCCTTCTTATTTTAATGATTAAATGCTTAACCATTTTTTTCTTCCCTTCGAAAAATAAATGTTGAACCCTAAGAAAAGTGAATACTGTGGCAGACATCAGCTGTAATTTATTTAATATATAACTACAAATTTGTCGCGGAACAATCACATAAACATGATATTTAACAGCAAATTGCCAAATTGTTAGTTGTATTTTGCCGTTCTTGATCGTGTTGAAACACATATTTCGAAGGAGGGAACAAATAACCCCCAAAAACATCAAGTAATTTGCAAACTGTTTTGGTGCTGTCTAACAATGATAAATAAGTGACAAAATAGCATTCTTAGATTTTTGATAGCGTTCTGTACTACAAAATAATTATCGATCGAAACGAGTAGTGTATGTTTTGTTTACATTTTGTTGCACCTCACACGCAAAAATCCTTAACCGGCGGTTACGCATTTAACTGTTTGGTAGCCGTGTTGAATATGAAAATTAAGATATAGAGGATATGCTTTTTTGAGGTGAATACCATATATATTTCATCGAGTGGGTTGAAAACATCAGAATTTTCGCGAGTGCGCAGCACGAGTGAAAATTCTGATGTTTTCAACTCACTCGATGAAATATATTTGGTATTCACCAAAAAAGCAAATTTTCTTTTTATACTTTAAACTGAAAAAAGTAGTTCCTCTTCTACAGTGAAGATATAATAGGCTGATATCAGTCACTAGTGACTTTTGATATCAGTGAGATTTGATATCAGTGAAATTTCATATCAATGAAAATACCAATTTTATCAAGTTTTGATATACATTGGTTTTTACTGTAAAGTATAAAATAAAATGGTTTTCTCAGAAATCACTTGGCCTATGAAAGTGAAATTTTATTTGGAGCTTCCATGTTCAGCGGGGGGGGGGGGGGACAAAATTTTGGGCGCAAAATCTGTTCAAATGCTCAACATGGCTGCGATGCTCAAAAATCTTCTCCAGAACTGTTGGGCTGATATTTCTGAAACTTGGTATGTAGCAACTGGAACCTTAGCCAATCATTGTTTGTTCAAATGATGACCCAAGGATGACCTTGACATATTTGCCCAAGATTGGTCTGCTCCAGAACCGGTGGGCCAATTTTCATGAAACTTGGTTTGTAGTAAATGGGACTCCAGTCCATCATAGTTTGTTCAAAACCTTGACCAATTTTATGGCAAGGTCAGTTTTGGAAACATAGCTTGTACATGAAAAAGTGAGAACAATGGATATTTCCAAACTATTGCAGCCTGAGACCTGAAAGTTGGTAGAAGCAGACAAGTTATGTAGGTATGTGATTAATTAAGTGGCCTCAAGGTCATTGGAATACATGTATCGAAAGTAAAGACTTGTTTTTCTCAGTAACCTATCAGCCTATGAATGTGAAATTTCATTTGAATCCTTCATGAAAAGGGAGAATGAAATTTTGTTTGAGAAATGCTCATAAATCACCTCCAGAACTGTTGGGCTGATATTTCTGAAACTTGGTATGTAGCAACTGGAACCTTAGCCAATCATTGTTTGTTCAGATGATGACCTAAGGATGACCTTGGCATATTTTACGGCAAGGTCAATTTGGGAAGCTGGCTATTACATGAAAACAATGGATTTTTTTTGGAAACTATTGCAGCCTGAAGCTTGGCAGATGCAGCCAACTAATGAAGTCAATAAAAGTATGTGAGTTTTGAAGATCAAGGTCATTTCATTATGACTAAATGCTCCAAGATTGGGCTTCAGGTGAGTGTTCTCAGGACCAGTGGTCCTCTGGTTCAGTATTATGTCAGGGGGCCTATAACTATTGTACTTTCACTATTCTTGCATATACATGTATGTGTAGGACATTTTTATCAATGTAAAGAAAATTGAAAGTTTGATAAAATTATTTTTTTCAACCCAGCCCATCCGTAGAAAATCCATGGAATCAGTAGACAAAATCCATGGAAACCATTGACAAAGTTCAGCTAGAGTATTGGAACAAAAACAGTGGACAAATTCTAGTGAACCCATGGAAAATGTCCATTGATTTTTTCCAGTATGTCCATGGATTTTTTCCAGTCCATGGATTATTTCCATGGAATCTATGGATTCTGTCCAGGGAGACAGTGGACAAAACCCATAGAAATAATCCATGGACATTGTCCATGGAATCCACGGAAATAATGCATGGACTCCATGGACAATGTCCATGGACCTTTGAGCAGTTGGCAGTGCAGAGTAGACCCTTACAAGAGCCCTGACTTATGAATCACTATTCAATCATACAGCTTTCATGCACATTATGACTAAACTTGAAAACTGCCAAATCTTTTTAGATATGGTGATAGAATTATCAAGAGCTTAGGACTCTTAATAAGAGCATGGAACTGAATCATGAATTGCTACAGAGAACAACAAACACAGATGCAATCAATAAAGGGAGTGAATTGGCATGCTAGTGTCTACTTGGTTGTTTCAATGGAAGGATGTACCCAGAAAGTGTCTCTGACATGACCGTGACTTCTCATTCAGGCCAGTTTATGAAATCTAACATGTCCCAACCAGACACTGCTGCAGTATGATAAATAAGACCAACACGCACATATTTTCATATCTTAACTTCACAGTTCTTCTAAAATGTTTACCTGTAAGGATCTTGTTTTTGCAAGTCCTAGCTTTTATCAATATATCTGTCCAGAAATGTTCATTCATTCCCCACTTCCCCACATATGTTCCACATAAGTTTTGTCTTGACAATTTTCTATTATTGTTTTATTCGCGTCTTCTTTGCACTGTTATTTTATTTTCAATTCACTTTTACGTCCCTTTCAAGATTATTTCAGCTCATATGAGACGAGCCAATAGTGCTCATAGCTCAAATCTGTTTTCTTTTCAAAAAGGATAATATTTTCAGTGAAAAATAAATGGTGGTAAAAAGTAGCATCACAGATTTCTGATTTTTTTTCTCAAAGTGCGTTAGGGGATGAATGACAAAATTGAATAGGGTAGATAGGCGACAGTGACAACTTCAATTTCAGGGGGTCCCATCGCTTCTGCAAGTCTGCGAGACGTGCTCGCAGGCAACATAAAAAAGATTAAATGTTTACATTGATTTATTGATTTTTTTATTTCCTCAAATTTAGGAGAGCTTACAAAACATACAACATACAAAATACAATAAAGCAGCAATACATACAATCAAAATACAACATACGAACAAGAGAAGAAAAAAAATACAACAATCAAATAAGTGAGACAGAGTGATGAAAAAAAAAACAACTTTCATACCTTTCAGAACAATATTGTAAGGGTGCCAGCCATCAGAAAAATGGTGATAAGTGGTCGGAGAGTAGCAAAAATTCCATTCATACCCTCTGGCAGAGGACCCCACTGGAAGATTGAAAACCGATGTTTGGTCAATTTTAAGTCTTGCAAAAGTGTTGAATTTAAAGGATGTATAACGCAACACATGACATTCTAAAACACGGTATTCCACGAAACAGCTCATATCGCAACTAATACTTATCATAGACCAATGAATATACTATTCTAATACAGCTTAGATAGTGTCCTTTCATTCAGTAGTAAGAAATGGCAATAAACTCACGTGCATTATTCATACATATTCATGAAATATCAAATATAAGGGATATCAATAATTACAACTCCATTATAAACTATTTTCAGACCCATTCCATAATTCTGGACCATAATTTGACTGAAGTTATAGCTCAGTGATGCAATTTTACCATTCCTTTAATGCAATAGGGAAACACATCACAGTTGTATTTTCATGAATATTAATGAAAAATGTATCCTTGGTAAACAACAATATAAAAAGAATGGGTGCCTACCTACAAAAATGCTCATATCTGAGCATTCAGTTGTTCTAAAGGTGACTAAAATTGAAACCACAGTAATGCATGGCTATAGAGCTGTCGCTTTGGTTGTCAATAATACAAATATTTACTAGTACCTTGTATATTTGTGAATATATTTAATGGTACATATCAATAAAATCACAAAAATCATTAAAACCCATAATAAAACTCATTTCAGGCCCAAGCTATCATCCTGACACACTGTTATTGCACGAGTGATGCCATTTGGCAACTTTACAACTTTATCAAAGGCCTAATGCATAATATTAGAATCACCTCATTTGCATATTCATGATTATTATTTATAAAAATGTAAATTTGAGAAAAACATTAAAAACTTAAAAGTAAACTAACTAAATTAGACGTATCTGACATTTGAATTGACATAGGGTGCTGAAAGTGGTATTAAATGAATGCTTAGACTATGAACTATTGCCTTAAAGTCATATGTATAAGAATCATTTCTTTTTCACTTTCAAGAATATTAATGTTAGGGTAAGAATATTGGATAATAAAAAAACACATGAAAGTTAGAAAGGTACACCTTCAAAATGATTTGTATATTTGCAACTGATAGCATAATAGTGCAGAAATTGGTAATAAATGGTTGCTGTGACAATGTACCGTAACTGTGTGATCTGATTTTCTGAACTAATTTCTCTTCAATATACCAACTAAATCACTGATATCTCAGATATCCATTGCCTTTGAATTTTGAAATTGACATCAAAGGGTAGCTAGGACAATGTATTATTGCCGTATGGTCTCTTATACAAATCCTTTGAGATTTGATCTCATTGATTTTAAGTGAAACATCGATACAAATAGAAAACGACAGACTAAAGGGGGTCCATCATCAACAACAACACCACCAACAACAACAACAAAAAATGTATTTTGGTTGTTTAGGTATATCTGGCAACTTGACAATAGAACATTCTGATAGCAATTATACTCCTCAAAAGAAGTTTTGCACCACTTGGATTTTTTCATATTTAAAGTGACATTTTGACTAACAAATTTTAAACCTACCTTTTTTCAATTTGCACAGTCTGAAAGAGTTTGATAATGTGTGTGATGAGACCGGAAAACGTTGCGGCAACGATTTTAAAAAATATTGAAAATTCCCATTTTCTGTAAATACTGAAAATCGAAAAAATTCCGACAAAAATGCCACAGTGTGAAGAATACATTTTTGTTTCTAAATTTACACACAAGAGCTTCAAAGCAAATGATTCAGCCAGAGAAGAATTTCAAAAATCTCAAAATTTGGGTATAAATGCATTTTTTGACAAATTTGCAATTTTTGAGAAAAAATCTTAAATATTGAAGATAATGAGTAAAATCAAAATTCATTTCAATTTTTAATTACTATGAAATGTTTTGATACCAAAACCAACCGCCTATTTTCTTTCTGTTAAAGGCTATTGCATGTCAAAGATATTGCATGAGTATGTTTTTGATATGAAGCTTTTTAAAAAGTCGGAATTTGGATGGGTTGAAAAGCAGTACCTCCAGTGAAACATTAAGGGGTGATGCATGCTGTATTTGATAGAAAAAACTAATTTTATTGGAGAGATGAGTTACAAAGCTTTATCTGAGAATTTAAACAAAATCTAAAAAAAAAATCGTTATTTTTGGTCAAAAATAGTGTTTGTGTCTAAAAAATTGATTTTTATTTATTTATTTATTTATTTATTTATTTATTTATTTATTTTGCTTTAAATGATTGCTTTCAGTATCTCGGGTGACGATGTGAAACAAATTCAGGTTTGGTTGCCCAGAAATAAAGATGGGGGCTTTTTGCTGCATCCCATTTTGGTGTTTTCAAAAACATGCATTTTTGCACATTTTTACTTAATCTTTTCAAGACAAATTATTGCTTTGTAATTCACGAAATCCAGCCCTTTAAGATGGTATTCAGTTTTAAAAGTTTATTTGAAAAAGACCTATACTAAACATTATTTTAAAAAGAGAAAAATATTTACTGGTGCTAAACTGATTTTGATGAGTATAGTTGATGCTATTTTGAGCTCTCAAAGGCCATTGCCAGCAGAGAAATAAACGATTTTGTTGGTTTACCCCTTCGGATTTCCGCATTTTTCTCTCATTTTTAAAGTTCTCATTAAAATTCATGAATTGTTCTGTGGTGTTTTCTTCATTTTTAATTTTCGAAAATAATTATGAAGATTATATTTCTATAAAGCTAGAGGGCTACAGTACATTGCATTAATCATTTGTTTGATACTACTATAAGCAATCTGGGGCTATAAACAGTACATCTACAAAACTTTGTTATTTTGTAGGTACAGCTGTATGTATAAAAATGATGTCATTTCTTCATCTTTTGTTATTTCGGCTTATGTTTGTAAAGTTACGAGGCTGTTTATCGAATGGACTTGTCTCTAGAGTCTTGCAAATACCGACTGTCTCAAATAGACAAACTGTTAAGATTTTCGAAAATGTTGCATTTTCGGGAAGCCATTTGTTCTAAACGTATATATTTGCTGCAAGCTCGAACTATATCTATTCTTGGCATTGTCTCTACTAGTAATAGTTTATGCCAGTATTTCATCATTACGTTAAACATCGGCCAGAAAACAAGGCATTGAATTTGAGTTTACAAAATGAAATCAATGTTCTTGCATATTTTACGCTAACCTGTTGAATTCAATATCGCCGTAGTAAGAAGTAGGATTGTACAATAACATACATCGTACAATAACATACATCGTACAATAACATATGAATAAGGTCATACATAGGTTATCGATTTTGAAAGAGCACCCCAGGACACATTTATTGTTTCTCTCGCATATTTACATTTGGTCTCACAACCATATACAGCTCGGTTTCAAAAATAACATACCCCTGCAATGTCGCAAAATAAATTGACCTCTTCACCTTCATTGCATCGATCATTGCTTGATGGCTATTAACTTGGTACGAATGAAACTTGCACATTTTGTGCATATGGTTATGTGTGTTGAAATGGTATTTAATTTATATTGATCATGAGCAGTCCGATCGGACAGGAAGCTGTCTTTGGCATATACCAAAATTCTGAAAGATTTAAAGTCAAGTTTTCAAATTTAAGCGGCTGGTAAGGTGGACGTACTGTGAATATTGCCACTTTATGACCTGCAGGCTATGCATTGACACCTATTTGAGACATCTTCAAGCTTGCACCACACTCGAAAAAAATACAGATTCAGAAATTGGAAGTTTAATGTACCCACTACCTTGTAAATAAGTACCTTGCAAATGCATGTTTTCAGCGCAAAAATTCTCTTCAAAGTTATCCAATTTTATAAATTTGCATCTCAGAATAGCAGTAATAATCGAAATGATTATTTATAGATAGTTCTATAGAATTGTGTCTCTTGCAAGGCGCACATGCCTATGGCAGTGTTAAAGTTATGTAATGACCTTCTTAAACATAATACATTAATCAAAGACATTTGTTAGTATGTGAGTATATTTGATTGAAATCTTGTGACTGGTCATCTAATCAAGATGGTTTTTATACGAAAACATCCCCGAGAAACTCCTAAGAAACAAACATCAGGCGCAAGAGAACACAGTAAGATGTAAATGGACAGTTATAGCAGTTTTGCTTCCTTAACACACGCCTGTAATGAAAGAAATAGCGTCTATGTAATCATTATTTCAGTACTTAAAATGGTACGCGAATTTGGTGCAAGTTTTAAGGTATCTAAAGTAGATGTTCTTGAATAGCATTCAGGTCAGAAAGTGGCAATATTCTTAGTAAGTACATCATACCAATCGCCTAAACATGAAAAAATTAGCTTAAATCTGTCAGAATTTTGGTATACGTCAAAGGCAGCGTCCTGTCCGTTCGGACTGCTAATGATCAATATAAATTTAATACCATTTTAACACACATAAGCATATGCACAAAATGTAGAAGTTTCATTCGAACCAGGTCAACAGTCATCAAGCAATGGTCGATGCAATAAAGGTGAAGAGGTCAATTTATTTTGCGACATTGCAGGGGTATGTTAATTTTGAAACCGAGCTGTAGATATCGTGTTAAGTTAAAGGACCAGAATAAAATACTGAAAAAGCAAGAAGAAAAAAAAAAAAAAAAAAAAAAAAAAAAAAAAAAAACAAACAACGAACGACGAACGACAGCATTACAGTGCCAAGATAACCATTGAGATAACCAAGTGAAAGTGTAAAAGCAATGAAACATATACATACAAAAATATATTGGTTGCAATGGGCTGAATATCAGTTCATTCGTCCATCCATCTGTCAGTCTGTCGGTCGACCAGTATTTTTTTCTTTTCTTTTCAAACGCTTATGCATAATTGTTAAATTCAAGGCAATAATGTATCATTGCCACCAGTTTAAGACCCGTTTGACCGCGCACTGATTTATAATTAAAGAAGATTAGTGTCGTTAATAGAGGTGTAAAGTTAAATCAGCTGGCTAACCTGCACTCCGATACACTTCGTGACCTCGCTCCTCTCCCATGACAGCTTAGCATTAGTTGCCTTTAAACTATGGTCGAACAAATTATGGATTTCGTAAGAAGCTTATAGCTGCTTTATTTGATGATACGTGTTAGAATTTTTGTTTTATTTTGTTAGAAAATGCATAAATCTTTTCAAAAACTTCTGATTAGCCTGCATAATTTCAATAAACTTGCAAAAAGCAATCGATTTTCTACTTTGTTTCCTATATTCTACAGTAGTCTCCCCTTATCTATTTATAGACATGTGTGATATTTTCCACAGAAAACACAATAGGCAGCCATCCAATCCATGAAAAAAATCTTTAGATGGCAAAATGGGGTAAAAGCTGGCATCCATGCTGATATCGTTCCTAGACATGTACTGTGACATATAGGGGTGGATGCCAAGTCTGTAAATGGCACTGGGTCTCAGAATTAGGTCAAAGGTCAACTGGGTGCAAAATAACAAGAAAATGTATGAAAACTCTTTTCAGTGCCATTCCTTTGCTGTATTTTCCACAAATTTTCACCGAAACTACATTATATACACTTATTATGCATGTGGCGTTTATAGCATAACAAATGAGAGTGCTAAGCATATGTCCTAGCAAGGTTAAAGGTCATTTGAGTGCAAAAAATACGAAGATATTCGTAAAATTCCCCGGGAGCTAATTTGACCTACCTTGCACCCCATGACAATTTTTCATGGGTGCCAAATCTCATTGGGACCCCAGAAATGCAAAGAATTTTTGTCCTCAAAGATAAACTCTTTTTTGCACCATGAAAAATGCATGGTTTCCATGGCAACCGTTGACGTGATTCTTGAGCATAGGGGTGGACATACAAAAATGGTCATATCTCCGCTGTTACTTGTCCTAGACCACTGAGCATGGTCTTGTTTTAAGGCTTAGACATTGCCCTTTCATCCAATGGTAAGTAATGCTAGTGATCTAATTTGCATATTCATGAATTTAAATGAAAACTTAAAAAATCACAGAAAAATCGCTAAACATCTATAAATAAACTAATTTCAGGCCCAAACGATAATTGAAATACTTTGTTATTAAACCAGTAATGTCATTTGACAAATTTATTGATGTCATGGACGTTAATGAAAATTATCTCATTTGCATATTCATGAATTTTAATCAAAATGTCGAAAATCGGGTAAAAACAATGGGAAAACTATCACCATTGCAAGGTTTTTGATGGGTTATATGATCTATCTTGTATCTCTGGCTGCCAGAGGGACCGCCTTAATGCCATAAAATATTGTCCTCAACAATGAACGAAAGAATAGGATGTACTCACAAAAATATTCATATACCAACAATAGTATGCTCTAGAATACTATAATTGGTGTGATAGTGATGAATGGTCCTGGAAATTTAACCTTAATAACTATTTTTCAAATCACTGAATTTGCTTATTGATGAAAATTAATAAAACACACAAGAAATCAGAGAAAAACCTTGGAAAAAATAGGGGGTATACGTACAAAATCACTTGAACAAGAGCTGTTAACAAATCCAGGATGCTGAAATAAGTATCAAATGAATACTTTGGCAATGTACTACGACCCTAAAGTCTGATATAAGAATGATCTGATTTTCAATTTCATGAATTTTAATGAAAACTTCATAAATGGGAATGAAAAGTGGAAAAATTAAACGGGTAAACCTACAGAATGACTTGTATCTCGGCACCCAAAAGCCTTAAAAAGCTAAAAATCGAATGATTGCTAGTGCAATATTATACCATCCTGTGCTACGATATATATGTAATTTGATTTTTTGTTTAATAAATATTAACAAAACCTTTCAAATTTAGAGGAAAATTACGTGCATATTAAGGCGTTATACATAGAAAATCACGTCTCCTATCAGAGCTCCATTTGAAGAAACACTGAACATTATCTTTATAGAAACGTACTAGCAAAATGAGCTATCTACACAGATGTCCAAATGTTTTTACACAGCCAGATCTTTTTTTTATATTGGTTAACTTTAGATAACTGGATGTAAGGTTAGCTCGGGAATATGGTTCAAGTTTTCTGTGTTACAAATACCAACTCTAATGCAGGCTCTATTCTAGCCGCCAGGCGTAAATCTTTGCATGTAGAATGTATAATTTTAGCTGTCAAATCCTTGATGTAGTGATTTAAGAGGGCATACCCCGGAAAGACAAAATATGTCCTGTCTTTTTAAGACCATCGGCAATTTGCATATGGAGGAAAGGGGCTCTAGCATTATGTACGGTAACACTGTTAAGTAAAATTGACCTTGATTACAAACAATGCAGTGCACCATACCCAGACAATGAAAGTCGGATTGCCACTGACAAGCATTACAGAAACCTATCACCGAGTCGGCCAATACCACTTCCATTCTGCAATGGTAAATGTGCAACCCTACCTCATATAACCAAGAAATATTGTGAGACCCAAAGTAGAATACTCTCCTACAGTACAGGTAAACACACAAAATTGAACCAACAACATTAACTTGTTGACAAACCCAACATCCCCAAATACTACAAAACTAAGCCCAAAAGTTTTTGTACATAGTTACTAGAAGATGCAAGTATCTTTAGCATCCACACCCACCCCTGCTGTACCTCTAATTGTAATCATAGGCAAAAGTTGACCTGTTACATAAGGATCAACCAAATAGATCAGAGAATGTCCAGTCGAATACGATATCGGAAGATGTACACATAATAGAGATTCGTTGACGGATCTGAAATGAGAGAGGAATATTTTATGCAGTGGTCTCAGGCAAAATGCACATTTGTACTGGTTTGCTGTACAAGTTGGCTTTATCACGTCCTGGTTCGATACTCGCTCGAGGCAAACGGTAAAAACAGTAACTTTTTCACCTGTTACAATATACCAACCCACTGTTCCTTGACCTACCATACACCAGGGGAGTGTGGTAGCCTGGTAGTAGAGTACCAGAGCAATCAAGACACTTTTGAAGTCCTAGCTCATAGCAAAACGTTGTGGCTTTATTACAACATGGCTGAAAAAATATTGCCTGGTTCCATCAAAGCATAACCAAACCAAACCACCATCCCCATATTACCGTTGGTAGTCTCTATAAATACAAACAGCTTTAAAACCCAGTGATATACCCCATACCATTCATACTTTGCCCTATCCTAACCTACCCAATCCGGTTTCCTCCACCTCGGTTGACCATTGAACGCCAATATCCGCCTTCCATAATGTGTACATAAATTTAAAACCTTCAGTGTCAGTGAAATGCAGCTAACAATTAAACAAGTTGGCTTCTTTAAAAAGAAACCAATGAAAAGGTCAGCAGCCGTTTGTTATAAGAGATTCCTTTTGCTCTAGATTTCAGTGTTGTTGATTCTCTGGTTTGTCATTAATTTCGATTCCCGTACGTTTCAGTTTCGTTTCCTATACATGAATGTCGTTTCTTGTTATGAACGCTTGACCAGTGTGTGTATCTGTCACTCAAGGCATTGGCCAAAATTTCTGATGTTATGGAATCAAAGCCAATACTAAAGGGAACACGATTACAATCAATATGTCGATGTGTAGAAAACCATTTTGCAGTGCAGTCAATTTGTGACCAGAGTGCTGAATTTTGACCTGCAGCCACACTACCAGAAACAGACCCATGGGACCGATGTGATGGACTAAAAGTCAGTCATATAGGGTTCCTATAGTTTCTGTACCCCTCGTCAGGGTATCTACGATCTAAACCTAGATGCGCTATGATAAGCAGTCACCACGATCGAGACTGCTTGCTAGATTTTACCGCTTTTTGACGGGGAGTGTCAACAATGGATAAATTTAATTGATTGCAGTTAACTGTCTAGTCAGTATAGACGGGTTCACTAGTTTTTATTATGCGCTTTATGTGACAAAACGCGTAATTGAGAGAGAGCAGTCGATCATGGGTAAAATTTTCTTCATATTCAAAGTAAACACTGTGGAAAAGGTCCTCAATAAAAGTGAATTCATGCCATTGTGTTTCTTTGTGTTTACTAAAATGCACTGCTAGTTGAAGGCTCACAAGATGAGCTTATAGGATGGTGCTCAAGCCAGTGTCCGTCCATCCGTTAACACCGCTGGGCCTATCACAATCAAATTAAAACTAAAGCATCAATGAGGTAGGGGAGGGTTGCATTATGTTTTGGGTCAGGTCAGATCAGAACTCAGGGCTCCGGGGTATAATTATCTGACCTTTAAGCTTACAATGAGCAAATCTCTCAGGTGAGCTACAGGACCATTGGTCCTCTTGTTTAATGCAGACATCTTGGATTTTTTTAGGAAATATAATTTTTTTCTTGAATTTCTTCTTGTTTCAAAATTATTTAAATATTAGTTTTATGGATTCTCCACTTTAAATGCCACATGTTTAGATTTTATCACACATATGCATGAATTTCTATCAAAACCCCTTATTTTGGCAGCCATCTTGTAATTTGGCGGTCATCTTGAATTGCCCATGAATGTCAACCTGCATCATCTGGATTATAAATCAGGATATTCATGTGAATTAATTTCTGTAAAAGTATTTCTAAAGACACTATTGTACTGCAATCTTGGGTTCATGGCGAACTATTTAAAAGAAGTTTACCATTTTAGCAAATGTGTTATGAAAATGGTAAATGCAATTTAAAAATAAATGTCTGAGACTGAGCTACTTAATTTATTCAGTGATGTTTTAAATGTGTTTGTTTCAACAAATTTAATATCAATTCATCAATAAGAGGAGTTTAAGCCAAAGATTTTCCATCATTCTAGTGAATATTGGTGTATTTCTCTGAAAAGTTGCTAAATTGCACTTGTTGACCTTTTGACCTTCTATACCCTGGTTCAGACAAACATGCTTGATAAAGTGTCATATACAACCCCTTAGTTTATTATTTAGCCACTAGTATACCAAATCTCAGCATTCAAATCACTAAGTTTGGCCATGATTATACTTGTATATTCAGCTGTGTTAACGTTTCTTAACTTTTGCACTCATTGAACTTTGCCCTAATTTCTGACCTTAATAGGCAAATCTGGACATGGCATCCGCCCCTATGGCTTCAGGCAAACATCAATTAATATGTTTATGACAACAAATTGCTTCTACTCAATTTTGCCATCTTAAGTGAAAATAAGCCTGAAATGATTGATTGGATGGCTGCCTACAAAGTATTTTATGAATCGGCATACTTTTTCATAAGGAATATTTATAAATTAAGTCCTATCAGTCAGGAAAGATATAACATAATTTTCAATTTCTTTGGAGTCTTCATTAATTTTTCATTTTCGACCAAGGTCTCAATAGAAGTCATTTCCGCCGGTATGGAGAGGTCTAACGGAATACCGATGGAAATATTCCGTCTAGTGTAAAGTCTGTTTTTCACACCTTCAGGGACTCTATCTATCGAGCGGCGCACGCTTCTGTTATCATATATTACACGAAATTAAAGTCTCTGGTTTTCAAGAAAGAAAGAAAGAAAGAAAAAAATATTATTTCGATTATAGAATTATATCAGACAAATTTGTTTTTGACTTCTTTAATCAATCAATGATTACAGGGATGTAGTATCAATTGAATTCAGTGATAAAATCTCAGTGAAAACTAATTAACGTCAAAGTTTGAGTTAATCAAATCACCTTGCATTTCGTTCACTCGTTGACAACTGAATAAAATTCACCTGTCACTTGTGTGCATATTTAAAGAGGCACAAAATCCGTATTTTCATTCCGTACTTCACGATGCCGTTGACAATCGCATTTTACGGTGATAGTTACGTCTCTAGACTAAAGAATTTCTGCGATGCTGAGTTGCGAGTCCCTGCCAATATATGCTGGTTCGAAAAAAGTGGCATTCGCTCCGACTTCCTCGACAAGAAGGGTAAATTCGTCGTGGCAGCCCAGGCCAACTACGACCGAATGAACACGTTGAGACCGGATGATTCTAGTTTGACAGATATACTTAACCAAATTCCCAACGCACCTAGTAAGATTTTTGCCAATATTTCAAAAACGAATTGACCAAAAAAGTTCAAATTCAAAACATGATAAGACACATCATTTTGAAATAATGTGATGAAATTTTATTGCGATCGGCGATTTCTGTCGATATTTATTGAGCTTTTTGTTAGCACACCCATGATTCGAAAAATCAGGAAATACGTAATAAAAACAACGGTAGTGTAAGGAAAGGGTAAATCGTACACAACATTATAAAAATGATTTGCAGAACAATTCTATTGTGTGGTAGTGAGAATTACATCAATAATTCACTTACAAAGATTGAAATTTACTGCTTAAGTAAGTTCCCAAAAGGGCAAATAAACAGAATTTCGAATCTATCAGTTCAATTCATCTAAACAAATTAATGTCTAGTGTGTCCCCTATTAGCCTGTACCATCGCTAAACGGCGCTGTCGCATGGATAGGATGTGATTTCCTATTACATTTTGTGGAATGTTAACCACTCAGCAACCAACACTTGCTCTAACTGGCGACGGGTTTGAGGATTTGCAGGAATTACAAAACACTTTTAAGGGCTAAAACTGAGTCTTTGTACGAGTAAACGGACGGACGGACAGACAGGCTGACAGTGGAAACGAATTTCACTTTGTGACAAAATGGTTGCCTTTCAAACTTAAACTCGAATGATACCAAATGGTTGTGTTTAAGCAAGAAAAAATGGCACAATTAAGACTTCCTTTTTGCATTGACTTTAAACGTACCTGCGTAAAAGACGTAACCCCCTCAACTAAACCGATCGCTCCAGCCATTTTATCAACAGATAGACGAACCATTTTTATTGACTTCGATATGATACATAACCAGGATTCCAATAAAAGTTTCAGAATGAGAAAAAGCTACATACCACAAGGAGCACGTGCAGAAAACATGTTTTTCATGATTTACTTATTGCACGATTCCGAGAGAAAATTTGCGTGAAATAACCTAGTAGGTGTGTGTAAATGCTTAAGAGACAAGCGTGTGCTAAATTTCAAAGTCAAATCTTTGACGAAAGTGAAGTTATTCAAATTTTAAAAGTAGTGCGTTGGCATTTTTGCCAAGTGTATGTTATACAGCATGGTTTTACCATCGCTACACTTCGTACTGTGCATAGCTGTTATATTAGAATACATTAGTATCCTTAGGCTAACGTGACAGGGCGATGATACAATTCACTGCAATAGTATACTAGTATATTCATACTGAAACAAAACCTAAGATATACAATGACATCCATACTGACATTTGCCTGACACATGAATTACAATGAAATACCTTCTTTTTCGACAATTTGAAATTTCGTGAGAATCATCTGCATTGTTTTAGATTTAGAAGCCAGGTGCGTTGTAAATGAAATTCTTGAATAATTTTTAATAAAAGGTTGTGAAAGGGTGCTTGTCTTTTGACGTCATTATCTTGGCCTTCGATGTTCTTGGCAGAACAAGCGCTTCGTCGAGCGTGTACTTAAGAGAGAAGTCGGTAATAAAAGGGAATTTTCCTATAAAATACTGTTACCTGAAAAAGTAAATTTGGGTCTATTTTTTCATTTCGAAACAAATTGACTTATATTTACTACCGTCGTAAAGGGAAATGAATAGGGGGTACTTTAAGGCATGTGTCAGATTTTACAATCTTTGAACATAGTAAAACAGTTAGAAAGTATGTATCATACCTTTTTCACCTGACAAATATCCGCCATTTTATGGGGTAGCCTGTGCGTCCTAAAACGAGTGCCTATGCGTTTCGGATGTTGCCTATGTGTTTACTATGACCAGTGTGTCCTAAGGATAATCCACATGAAGTTTGGCTTTGATTGGCCAAGTGGTTTCAGAGGAGATGTTTGAAAAGTGTGAACAACAACGACGAAGACGACGACGACGGACGACGGAGCATGGGTAAGCCTTCGGCTCAGGTGAGCTAAAAAGTGGTCCATATCAAACTTAGTAGTATACTTTCTTTCACTTCCACTCCCCTACTGTGAAATCGAGTTAAAATTGACAAAAACAGAGCCTATGACTTATAAAATGTGTCAGACTATTTAAACAAGTAGCCCATGGGCAATGATCGCTCACCTGAGGGTCAAGAAGCACAGTCACTGGACAAAAGAAAAATAATTTTCGTTTTTACATCATATGGACATGGCACTCGTTTTGGATACTTTTATGTATACATTTGGTTCTCCTTTCCTAAATATGCTTCATATAAAATTTGGCTTTGACTGGCCAATCAGTTTCATAGGAGATGATGTTTGAATATTACGATAATATACATGTATATTGCCTCGGGTGGGGCAGAATGAGCCCCTGGGGTACAATTGTTTTTCAGAATCATTAATATTCAGTCATTGCCCATTTCAAGCAAGATTTTCCCTTTAAATGACATCTTAAAAGATTTTCCCATTCAAATGTATAGGCGGCCTATGTTGACCTTGCTGTAAAATAGGTCAAGGTCATCACAGGGTCATGATTCATAATCATATATATATATATATATATATATATATATATATATATATATATATATATATATATATATATATATATATATATATATATATATATATATTTTAGTACGTTAGTCATTTATGCTTCATGCTAAATTTCATTGAAATCGGTCCACAGGTTCCAGAGAAAAAAGAGTTCTAAAGGGGTTTTACATTATATGGGCCTGGTGGCCATCTTGGTCATGTGACCTCTTTTTTTATATGCACACTGTTTCCCCCTTCCTATTGATGCTTCATATAAAGCTTGGATTTGTTTGGCCAAGTGGTTGCAGAGGCGATGTTTGAATATTATGGTAATACATGTATATTGCCCTGGGTGAGGGCAGATGAGCCCCTGTGGTCCAATGTTTTTCAGAATCATATATTAATATTCAGTCATTTTAATGACATTTTAACAGTTTTCCCCATTCAAATGGATAGGTGACCTAAGTTGACCTTGCTGTAAAATAGGTCAAGGTCATCACAGGGTCATGAGTTATATAATTATTGGGGTACTTCAGCCATCGATGCTTCATTGAAATCTATCCACCTATTCCGGAGATTTTTGAAGGGTTTACCATATATGGTCATGGTGGCCATTTTGGTTATGTGACCTGGATTATTCATATACACTTTAATTCCCCCTTCCTATAGATGCTTCATATAAAATTTGGCTTTGTTTGGCCACGGGGTTTCAGAGGAGAAGATGTTTGAAAATTGTGGTAAGGGGTGAGGGCAGATGAGCCACTGGGGTCCCATTGTTTTCAGAATCATTAATATTCAGTCTAACTGCCCATTTCCGGCAAGGGTTTTCCTTGAAATGACATTTTAACAGTTTTCCCCATTCAAATGCATATGCAATTTAAGTTATCCATGCCGTAAAATAGGTCAAGGTCATCACGGGGTCACAGGTTATATATACATTTGAGTACTTTAGCCATCAATGTTTCATGCCAAGTTTCATTGAAATCAGTCCATCGGTTCTGCAGAAGAAGATTTTTGAAGGGTTTTTACCATATATGTTTAAGGCGGCCATCTTTGTCATGTGACCTGGATTATATACATTGGTTCCCCCTTCTTATAGATGCCTCATGTCAAATTTGGCTTTGATTGGACAAGCAGTTTCAGAGAAGATCTTAGAAAATTTTGGTGCACACGCCTGCTCGAGTACCATACTATATGCTCCCCATGAGCCTTCGGTATATGAATAACCATAGGGTCATGCGCCTCGAAGCTCACCTGAGTTTACAGCTATCACTTAAAAAATATGGCCAAATGATTTGGATGAAATGTCATATGCAACTTAGAGGACTACTTTATTAGTCTGGCAGATTCGGGGGTGGACCTGGATTTGCGGTGTATAGAAAATGCTTTGACTGATTATGATAGCCAACACCTTCAGAAACAAGAATCCACTTGATGCCACCTTGTCACCCTTGGGCAACTCCCATAATTCAAGATGGCGTCCAAGAGGGTTGTCATCTTTTAAAACTTAAAAGTACATGACCTTTATAATGCAAAATTCAAATATTTCTGATCAGATTTTATCCATACATGTTACAAATGTATCATTTTGTGAAAAGTTGTACTCTCATTTGTCTTCTGTGAGTGTAAAACAAAAATGGCATCCAAGATGGCCGCCTAAATTAAAAAAGGTTGAATTTTCAACCAAATTTCATACTTTGTCATGTTGTTTAACATTTTAAGTGGTGCAGAAGAAGAATATGGAACAAATGAACACAACTAAGCCACCTTATCACCCTTTGGCAATTAAATTAATTCAATACGGAGTCCAAGATGGCTGTCATCTATTTTAACCATACAGTACTAAAGCGCAAAATCTTGTGTTTTCTGATCAGATATTATCTAGGAATGTCATATATGTATCATATTGTGTAAATGTTGCACACATATAGGATTTATGTCATTGTGAAATAAAAATGGAATCCAAGATGGCTGCTAAAACTTAATAAAAATAGAATTTTCGATCAAAGTTTAGTCTTTTTACACTTTTTATTTATCAGTAGTGTAGACAAATGATATGCAGCTCAATAATCCAATACATGTTATCCATAGGTAACACTCATAATCAAAATCGCTCCAAAGTGGGTTATCATCTCTTATGGCAATACAGTTCTTGTGTATATTAACACTTGAAGGAAACGTTAACGTCATTGACAATGTCCGTAAGGGTGGACAAAATGGCGGGGTAAACTAAGCTGGCATCCTGTTATCACTATAAATTATCATGTAGTGGTATGGACCAAGTAAAAATGACAGGGGTCAAGAATGACGTTTGTATATGTATATGATTTTTTTTATTCAGTTTAACGTCCCTTTCAAGATTATTTCAGCTCATATGAGACGGGCCAGGGCGAAAACGGGAGAACCCCGAGAAAAACCACCTGGCACACCCGCAAGCAGAACTTGGCTTGTCTCACATGTGGCAAAAGGGGCTCGAACCCACACTAGACACAGCGGTGAGATGATCGGGTGATTAAGAAACAGCGCTCTTAACCGCTCGGCCACAGGGGCTGCCATGTATATGATTTGTGTATTGGTAAAATACAATTGCATGCAAAAGGATTTTCTTGATCTTGGGGGGCGAACACATCACATTCTCCCAGTTTAGTGTAAAATGCTTTGATCAGAAAGGTGATTAATTTTACACATTATGTATCATATTGTGATGAAATTGCACGCCCATTGGCCTTTTGTCAGTGATTAATAAAAATGGCATCCAAGGTGGCCACCAAAAGTAAAAAAAAGTGAAACAGGTTTTCACTATTTTATCACATCAAAGTGGCTTGCAACATAATGAATATATTTGATACCACCTTGTCGCCTTTGGTTTACTATCAAAATTCAATATCGCATCCAAGAGGGTTGTGGTGTTGCACATTTACGTATATAAATATTTATAATTATAAAAAAACTTCTATTTTATGCAAAAGGTGTTTACTGATCATAAACTTAGTATGTCGCTCATGCATCTACAAGTGCTTCAATGAAGTTGCAGGCCAACAGTGAATAAGTGAGAAACAAAATGGTATTGGAATCAGAAGTCTCATTGCTTCTGGTATTGCAATCACTATTTCTTTATCAGAAATGCCTATTTCTATCCAATGTCATATGTCAGACGGGGTCTTGAGCTGTGTGTTGAATTTTCTTTATTCAAATAATATTCTTTTTTTTTCAGGTTTCGAAAGTGCTTAACATCATCACTTGGGGCTTTATTGCTTTTCTAAGATTTACGAATACTTGCATTATGAAACCACAGAACCAATGAAAGATGGGCCACAGAGAGTTCAAATCATAAGAAACTGCAGTAGAATATACATTAATAACATATATTGTAAGCTAAAGGCATAGACTGATAATGGCACTTTTCATGTCATACCCATAGATCATGTGTTACAATATACACATCACATACTCACATGGAACAACTTTTGAAACATATGATTGACTGGGCAAATCTATCACCTATGAATATGAATAGAAGCCATCAATCAACCACGCCTGTGGGGCTACACGTACCTTGAAAAAGACCAAACACATTCAGATAGGTGGCGCAATGTTTGTTTGTATAGGTCATTTAGAGAAGGATTTAAAAAAAGAAAAAGAAAAACAGGAGTTGTACCACTCACTATCTACAGATATTTAGCAAGTGCTTATTAAGGAGACATTGTATAGCTTTCCCGTATACTAAACATAATATATAATACTGGGGTAAATCCCTTCCTATCCCATGGGTATTTGCATTCACTTCATTTTGTCAACTTGTCTTGGCACTAACATAGAATATACCGCTTTGGGTCTACAAAGCCTCACTGACTGACACAAATATAACAAGCGTCACCTATCTGGATGTATGTGCTCATTTGTTATGTTAAACAAATTCACCACTAGACAAACAGTCTGTGGAAAAGTCATGTATAAGGGTGGTAGATTGAATCCTTCTATTTTTAAATAATAAACTGGTGCAGTCAGTGGTATCTGACTTTTCAGAAGTCGTTCAACGCTCGTATGTGGTGTTCATAAAATGTGATCTTTGGTTATAAATTGAAATGTGATGGTCAGCTTCATTCTTTGCGTTAAGGGCACGATATAAAGGGCATCAGCGTATATTTTCTACAGTTTAGTATGGTTTGAACTCTCTTTGGTTCAGCCTTTGCCTCCATGTTTAAGACTCTTACCCAACCATAGGATGTCATAACATGTGAAAAATGCTTCAAAATCCAACACACCACATAAACAACTAAAGTTTATACATATTTATGCATGAATGGTTTTACGTAATCACTTTTCCAGAACAGGCTCAGAGCTTTGCCTGGAGGCACAAGCAGACCATCTTTTTGTCACAGCCCTGGGTTTGATCCCGTGCTTCAATTTTAGACGAGACAATTTTACAATGACATAATACACAAGAGGGTATCATATGTAACATGTGTGGACTAAATCTGATCAGAAAATACAAGATTTTGTACTACAGGGGCTAAGTACTGTATTGATATAACAGGTGAAAATCTTCTTGGACATCAAATTGAATAATGTGAGTTGCCACAGGATAACAGTTAAAAGTGCTGTGTTCATTTGTTGCACATTCTTCTTCTACACCACTTAAAAAGTAAAGGACAATGTAAAATTTTGAAATACTGTTGAAAATTCAACTTTTTTAAATTTTGGTAGCCATCTTGGATGCCATTATTATTATTATTATTATTATTATTATTATTATTATTACAAAATACCCATAAGGGTGCAACTTTTCCAGAAAGTGATACATACATGACATTTGTGGACGCACTATATTGCAATATAAGGGCCAAGTATTGTATGATTGTTACAGATGACAGCCCTCTTGGATGCCATATTGAATTATTTCAATTCCCAAGGATATCCACTGGGTTTATTTGTTCCATTTTCTTCTTCTACACCACTTATAAAGTAAGAAAGCGGGTAAAAATATGGAATTCGGTTGAACATTCAACTTTTTTTTAATTTTGGCGGCCGTCTTGGATGCCATTTTTATTTTCAATTACACAATACCCATGAGAGTGCAACTGTTCCACAACTTGATACCTATGCAACATGCACAGACTTTATCTGATAAGAAAACACATGATTTTGCACTATAACTGCTTAGATCTGTAAGGTTTTAACAGACCGCAACCTTCTTTGACGCCATCTTGAATTATGGGAGTTGCCCAAGGGTGACAAGGTGGCATCAAGTGGATTCTTGTTTCTGAAGGTGTTGGCTATCATTATCAGTCAAAACATTTTCTATACACCGCAAATCCAGGTCCACCAAAAATTTGCTGTTTCTCTCCCGGACTATATAAACATTTCTACAAAATTCAAATGTCCCCAATGCGACAGCAGAGACTGCCAATTTCCACTTTTCCCATTCATAAGTATATGGAAACGTAAAGTTGCCATAGCAACCAGAGTTCTTATCCGACTGGAACAAGAAACATAAGGATCTCTACTGACAAGATGGGAGAAGTCCCTAAATGTCTAAATTGTTGGGTATATTTTGAAACATCGTGACGTTTGCGCTTAGCGACGAAATTACGTGACGTCCCATACAACCAATGTTAAAAAAGAACACTTGAACGCAGCGTGCGACGGGGTGAGATAACGAGGGTGAATTAAGAATTTCTCACATGGGGTAAAACGTTGGATTTCTCTATCTGGTGTGCAAGAAAAATCGATCTTACACTGCTGGCTTGGTTGCTCATACAAGATAAGAAAAGCACGCGACTAAATTCGATCGTTTTTAGCCCAAAGCAGTTGCTTGCAGCAATAATGTTAAACAAAACTAGACTTAATTGGTGTGAATTTATTGGGTATAATCTTGATTCACGCTCGTTTTCAACGAAAAACAAATCAAAACTGCATCTCTTTTGGCTTTGACAACGATTTATTTACATTTGACGTCATATCCGTAATAAACACAACGTCATCAGAGTTAAAGCACGGTACCAGGTTACTTTACCGGTAAAATGAATTTAGGCCTAATCGGGGTATGTAAGAAAAAGAATCCATCAGTGGTGTTCAGTGGAGAAAGGAAAATCTCAACCCTCGGGTCCATCGTTCCAGTGGGAAACTCGGCGAGCCTCGTTTCCCACTGGAACGGATGGACCCTCGGGTTGAGATTTTCCTATCTCCACTGACCACCCATGATGGATTCTATTTTGATTGTTTGTACCTATCCAAATATTTACAACAGTTTATATTCATGTAGAAAAAAAGGTAGTTTCCTATATGGCCGCAAGTTTTCGCTATAAACAGAAGCAAATTGATGCTGACCATCATTGGATTATGTTTTAATGTCATTCTGCTTATGTTCCACGGTCTGGTGAACATTGTTCCTCAACTAGACCCAGCTTCTCGCTAACATGTATTGTCTAAATATATATTATATATATTAGGTGTCTCCAGAAAAAAAAAAAGATTTGTTAGGTATATAGGGGGGGGGGACATAGTTCAAAACTAACCAGAGGACCAATGGTCCTGTAAACGCTCACCTGAGTCTGCGGCATATACCAATAAACATGTTTGAATATTATGGTATTTAACCCCAGTGCAGGGGCAGATGAAGCCCTTGGGCCGTTTCCTTTTTTCAGAATAATCAATATTCTGTCCATTTGCCAATTTCTTGCTGGCTTTTCCCTTCAAATGGCATTTTAACAGTTTTTCCCATTCAAATGCATGGGCAACCCATGTTGACCTTGCCATAAACTTGGTCAAGGTCATCACAGGGTCATGATTTATATATACATTGTAGTACTTTAGCCATGGATGCTTCACGCCAAGTTTCATTGAAATCAATCTATTGGTTTCAGAGAAGAAGATATTTGAAGGATTTTTACCATATATGGGCATGGCCGCCATCTTGGTCATGTGACCTAGATTATTAATATATACATTGGTTCCCCCATCCTATAGATGCTTCACATAAAATTTGGCATCAATTGGCCAAGTGGTGTCAGAGGAGAAGATGTTTGAATATTATGGTATTATACATGTATATTGCCCCAGGGTGTGGGCATATGAGCCCTTAGGTCCAATTTATTTTCAGAATCATTAATATTTAGTCCTACTACCCATTTCCTGCAAGATTTTCACCTCAAATGACTTTTTAAAAGTTTTTCCCATTCCAATGCATTGGCGACCTATGCTGACCTTGTCATAAAATAGATCAAGGTCACCACAGGGTCATGATTTATATACACATTGTAGTACTTCAGCCATTGGTGCTTCATGTCAAGTTTCTTTGAAATCGGTCCACCAGATTCGGAGAAGAAGATTTTTGAAGTGTTTTTACCATATATGGGCATGGCAGCCATCTTGGTCATGTGAACTATATAATTTATATACACATTAATTCCCCCATTCCATAGATGCTTCACATAAAATTTGGCTTTGATTCGCCGAGCGGTTTCAGAGGAGAAGGTGTTTGAATATTATGGTAATATACATGTATATTGCACCGGGGTGGGGGCAGATGAGCCCCTGGGGTCCATTTTTTTTCAGAATCACTAATATTCAGTCCTACTGCCCATTTCCTACAAGACTTTCACTTTAAATGACATTTTAAAAGTTTCCCCTATTCAAATGCATTGGCGACGTATGTTGACCTTGCCGTAAGAAAAGGTCAAGGTCATCACAGGGTCATGATTTATATACACATTGTAGTGCTTGAGCCATCGATGCTTCATGGCAAGTTTCTTTGAAATCGATCCACCGGTTCTGGAGAAGAAGATTTTTGAAGGGTTTATACCATATATGGGCATTGTGGCCATCTTGGTCATGTGACCTGGATTATTTATATACATAATGATTACCCCTTCCTATTGATGCTTCACATAAAATTTGGCTTTGATTGGCCTAGCGGTTTCAGAAGAGATGATGTTTAAATATTATGGTAATATACATGTATATTGCCCGGGTGGGGGCATATGAGCCCCTGGGGTCCAATTGTTTTCAGAATCATTAATATTCAGTCCTACTGCCCATTTCCTGCAAGACTTTCACTTTAAATGACTTTAAATGACATTTTAAAAGTTTTCCCCATTCAAATGCATTGGCGACCTATGTTGACCTTGCCGTAAAATAGGTCAAGGACATCACAGGGTCATGCTTTATATACACATTGTAGTGCTTGAGCCATCAATGCTTCGTGCCAAGTTTCGTTGAAATCAGTCCACCGGTTCTGGAGAAGAAGATTTTTGAAGGGTTTTTACCATATATGGGCATGGCGGCCATCTTGGTCATGTGACCTGGATTTCTTATATATACATTGGTTCCCCCTTCCTATAGATGCTTCATACAAAATTTGGCTTTGGTTGGCCAAGCGGTTTCAGAGAAGAAGATCTTTGAAATTGTGGACGGACGACGGACGGACGACGGACGGACGCCGGATCATGGCCATCCTATAAGCTCACCTTGTGAGCCTAACGGCTCAGGTGAGCTAAAAATAGTAATGGTCCCCATTTTTTATTTAAGATAGGGAACAAAATGACTTTACAACAGGTTACAATGAAGCGCATGCACAACAACAACAAAATTAAAACTGGTTTATGTTGACAACATCCATTTTGTTTCGATTTATAGCAAAGAATTGCATTTTTAAACTACATAGGAAACTATATTGGAAACTATATATTTGCTCTTTGAACATAAGCAGTGTGAGAAAATGTAAATTTTTGGGTGGGTACAAAACCAAGAGTTATCTCCGCCTATTTGCATTTTAGGACTGCTGCCAAATCCAATTTTAAACAGTTTACATATACCTAATAATACATTTTAAAAGTTTGCTTAAATTAGAAATTAAGATTTAACCAGAGGGCCAATGTTCCTATAACCGCTCACCTGAGATCTGAGATATATACCAATAAACTTGTTTGAATACTAAGGTCATATAAATGTATATAGCCCTATGACAGGGTAAGAACATCCAACTTTTTCAACTTCATAAATATTCTGTTCATTTGCCCATTTCCTGGAAGTTTTTCCCTTCAGTGTCATTTTAACAGTTTTCTGCATTATGTGACCTATGTTGACTTTGCCATAAAATAGGTCAAGGTCACCACAGGATCATATTTTATACACACATTGTAGTAATCTAGTCTTTATTGCTACATGTCAAGTTTCGGTGCAATAGGTTCAGCAGTTCCTGCGAAGAAGATTTTTGAAGGGTTTTGACCATGTATGGTGGCCATAAATTAGGTCAAGGTCATCCAACTGAAAGGTCATGATTTCTATAAAATTTGTAGAACACCATTGCCCAATGCTTCATGCCAAGTTTCAAAATCATAAACTTTCTGGTTCTGGAGAAGAAGATTTTAAAATGTTTTTGCTATTTATAGCCATGGTGGCCATCTTGGTCATGTGACCTTGACCATTTATATAAAATTTCATTGCCCATTCCTAACAATGCTCCACATAAAGTTTGGCTTTGATTGGCCAAGGGATTTCAGAGAAGATGGTATTTGAATATCATGGTCATGTACATGTATATAGCCCTAGGACAGGGGCAGATAACCCCCTGGGGACAAAATTTTCTCATAAACACAAATATTCTGTCCATCTGCCCATTTCCTGCAAATTTGCCCTTCAAATCACATTTTAACAATTTTTCCTCATTGAAATGCATGGGCGACCTATGTTGACCTTGCCGTAAAATAGGTCAAGGTCTTTCCAGGGTCATGATTTATACAAACTTTGTAGAGCTCCTCTCCCTGGTGCTTCATGCCAAGTTTCAAGATCAGAGGCCCTTTGGTTCTGGAGAAGAAGATTTTTAAAGGTTTTTGCTATTTATAGCCACGGCGGCATGTGACCTGGACCATTTATATAAACTTTCATTCCCCCTTCCTAACGATGCTCCACATGAACTTTGGCTTTGATTGGCCAAGCGGTTTCAGAGGAGATGTTTGAAAAGTGTGGACAACAACAACAACAACGACGACGACAACGACAGAGCATGTGTATACTATAAGCTCACCTGTGAGCTTCGGCTCAGGTGAGCTAAAAATCGACACCTTTTAGGGACTTTTCCCATCTAATCCTAGAGATTTTTTTTAAGTGGAGGTTTATGTCAGGAACATGTATACCAGGCACAGGCTTCATCCCCCTTACAGTTTCTGAAAAAAAGAGTTTTGCCATAGCAACCAGACTTCTAAGCTGACTGGAACAAAAACACAATTTATGTTGTGGCTTATATCAGGAACATGTGTACAAAGTACAGCCTTGATCCCCCAAACAGTTTCTGAGGAGAAGCTTTTTTAGTATTTTATCGAAAATTTACCCTTTATCGAGCCCCGGCAAACAATCAAGATAAGCAATTAGGACAAAAGATATATGGAATGTAGAAGCCATTTTTAAAAACAAAATTCAAATACATGCATCTAAAAGGAAACATCAAAATTGGCAATTTTCACTTGTTCCCATTATAAGTCCATGAGAAGCATACAGGTGCGTTCACTTATTAGTATACCCCTGCGATATTCAGAAATAAATTGACAACTCTTCTTGTTTTTGAACCATCGTCACTGGCAAGAAATGGACAACGGGATAAATTTGTTTATATAATGTGTTAAGTATGTCTATAAATATTTTCTCTGTATATAAAACTTCCAGATCCTGTGATGATGTATGCCTAAATTGATTACATAACATATGGAGCCAAATTTTAATTTTAACAAAAATTTTCGCTGATATTCGAGTTTCAAAGATTCCACCAGGAATCATGGTTAATGATTTGTAATCGTATTTATAAATTATGAAAAAATAAACATTTTTGTACTACGGCTAAAAATTTGGTGTCTTTATGACCACTATTTACAAAGTTACACCATAAATTTCATTCATTGTACAATTTAGAATTCCATGGTAAAGCGGTTGTTACAATATAAAACTAAGCATGTCAGTGATATTTTGCAAGAAAATTAATATTCTGTTAGGACGGTTTTACGACCAAAGCTTGTTAGTGGGTTCCTTCATGAGGTAAGCATATTTTAAAGTTCTGTGGGGTCACCCATGACTTAGTATTCTGCCAAACCGTGGGTTGGCATTTCATCATATAGTTTCATGATATTTTCCTAAGCACAGGGGGCTTAGTGGGCCAATTTTTTGTTAGGCAATGACTCACACCTCTTCGTGTAATTCCAAACCTCTACTATATAATAGTGTTTAAGTCATGGAAATTAACATGCCAATAAAGGATGCAAAAATAGTATTTATGCAAGGCAATATGCTTTGTATTTATCCTAAATCCGCAAAACACATTATTGACATTAGAGGAATGTCTGTCTTTGAATGGCATGGTGATTACCATGACCTAAAGCCTATACAAGAGGATTTAAATGACCTGAAAGTGAGCTGTGAGAAATAGCTAACAATAAAAGTTTCTCTGACAAAGTCCCAGTCCCCTATGTAATTCTGTGCCGTGAAAGCAAAGATTGAATTGCATGATGAAATGCCAACCCACGGTTTGGCAGAATACAAAGCCATGGGTAACTCCACGGTGTTTTAAGGCATGCTTACCTCATGAAGGAACCCACCAGCAAGCTTTGGTCGTAAAACCGTTCTGGCAGAATAAAATAACACTGACGTGCTTAGTTTTATATTGTAACAACCGCTTTACCATAATATTATATTCTAAATTGTATAATGAATGAAATTCATGGTGTAACTTTGTAAATAGTGGTCATAAAGACACCAAATTTTCAGCCGTAGTACAAAAATTGTTATTCTTTCATAATTTACAAATTACATTACAAATCATTAACCATGATTCCTGGTGGAATCTTTGAAACTTAAATATCAGCGAAAATTTTCTTTAAAAAAATTTATTCATTCCCCTCATCTGTAGATGCTACATCTGCATATATTGCTACATATGAAAGCAATCAACCTTACTGCTTCAGAGCAGAAGTCATTTGATAATGTTGACAGTGGCAGAACCCCAGGTCCCTGCCCATCCTATAAGTAATAGTTAGAGTATGGAGGAGAGGTCAATACGAAAATTATAGACCCGGCACGTGAACTTAAAGCCGACCGATAATTTTCGTATTGACCGATACCGACATACTCTAACTGACTTATATACTGGCTGCTTTGTTTCGTTATAACAACTGCTATTAATCTTATGACAGCAAGCCTGTTGGCCAAACCATTCGCAGCATATTTAGACCAATTACATTCCGCTTAACTTTCTTTTCTCGCGACATGGCATATTAGCCAAACTATCCCACGGACTTATCGAGGTAACTAACTGTGAACGATAAATTTCCTCATGCAATCATGAACAAATAGACCCTTCACAGTAATTTCCCTTTTAAACGTCGTCAAACGTATTGCTTATGATTAACGCAAATAATTCAATACCTTCTAAGTATGATTTTACACAAATACATAATGTGCTTAAATTGATAAGCTAGTGTATATAGATCTATCAAGGGCTAATCTCCTTGCTGGAAAGACAGAGGACCATTTTATGCCCGGCTGTTTTGGGGGAAAACAGCTGGTCAAAAATAACTGTGTGAAGTTTGTTCCTACTGCCAGGTTTCTCATTCACAGCACACTAACCCTAACCCTAACCTTCTACTAACAATGGAACCAGGGAGCAAGAGCTAGTTTCACACAGATGTATGCGACGATTCGTTTAATATAACGTTTGGGGGAATTGTAAATAAATGAAACCGGAAATTTCTTTTCTTTTCTTTCACCGCAAAGGATTTGTAGAAAGAAACTGCATTTAACGTTAGAAAGATTCTTAACCACGATTTGCTAAAAAAAAAAAAAAAAAAAAAAAAAAAAAAAAAAAAAAAAAAATACTTTCAGATTTTCAGTCAGCCTTGGCAATATTTAATGTCTTTGAACACGGCGAAAACATTATTTTTGCTGTGCATCTGACCAATTACAAAATGTACTTACCTTTTATTGAGTTAAATATAAAAATCACTACATATATATACAGGACTGATAAGTTTCCCGCCTGATATTAGAGACCGGTGTATAAGTTTCCCGCCGGATATTATACACCGGTGTATAATAAACGGCGGGAAACTTATACACCTCCCGCCAAAACTTCCTTTGTTGAGTAGGTGTATATGTTTGTTAGAGACTTGCTCGAAACAAAGGAGCCAGTATATAAGCTCACCTATGAAAAGATACAAGTAGGCAACGATCAGAAAAAGGCGCAATCAGGAAGAGAAAGAGCCTTCAGCTCAGGTGAGCTAATAAGTGTGATAAGGACAAAAGTCATATGAAACATAGAGGACTATTCAGTAAACATTACTGCATAAACAAAATTCAAATACATTGTATATCCAGACAGACAGCAAAAAAATGTCAATTTTCATGCTTCTCTGGGAGCATTAGTTGCCACAGCAACCAGAGCTCTGATCTGATAAAAAACAATAACAAAATTTATGTAGAGGCTTATGTCAGGAATATGTATACCAAGTATAGCCTTGAATCCCCTAACA
This sequence comes from Rugalucina vietnamica, assembly GCA_964017185.1. Taxonomy (NCBI): domain Eukaryota; kingdom Metazoa; phylum Mollusca; class Bivalvia; order Lucinida; family Lucinidae; genus Rugalucina; species Rugalucina vietnamica. The sequence continues at coordinate 49,063,333 of OZ024870.1, forward strand.
GTTTCTGAGGAGAAGATTTTCAAGTACTTTTTCGTAAATTTACCCTTTATTGGACCCTAGCAACCAATCAAATTAAGCAATGTGGACAAAAGTCGTATAAGAAAAGTAGGGGACTACTTAATAAACATTTCTGAAAAAGCAAAATTCAAATACCATATTAGTTCTATTTAGTGCACTTAACACGTCTCCAAAATGTTCAAAGCATTTTTATACTAATTAGTGCTCACTAAACCTGAAATCAACACATAAAATGCTTGAAAAGCAAGTCGAAAATGTATGGTTACAGCAATTTAAGTAAATTTGAGATTTGTAAACTACTTAAAATCATTTAAGGCTTAATTTTATACATCTATTAAGACATAGTGATGGCAAAAGTGGTGCATAATACCGACCTGTTAGCCCAACAGTGTGCGCTTATGCACAGGTGTTTGGAAAAGACCAAGGTGTGCACTTCGGACCATGTGCGCTTATTAGAATGAAAATGGTATCTGCAAGAAGACAGCAAATATTGGCAATGCAGCCAGAGTTCTTATCCGATCAGAACAAAAAACAGCATTATTCATCCCCCCTCTTTAAGATGCTATATGTGTAATATAAAAGGTATCTGCCTCACAGCTTCAGAGAAGAAGTCGTTTGAAAATGTTGAAGGCGGACGAACGACAGACAACGGGTGCCTTCCTGTCATATACATGTAAGCTCACCAATGAGCCTTAAGCTTAGGTGAGCTAATTAATATGTGACTAAAAAATTCATATATAAACAAACTGACAATATAAAAATTTCACATGAAAAAGACTTTCACTCTGCCAGCAGAGCTAAGGAACATGGTGAGCTGCTATAAGACAAAATAAATGAGACAAACTCTGCATCTGCTGAAGACTCTGACCTAACAACATGAAGCATTGCATAATAAAGTATAGAAAAAAAGATAAACATCCAAACCAACTTCCCCTCAGTCTTGTTACTGGCAAGCCTCAGTCACACCAGTCTTGTTACTGGCAAGCCTCAGTCACACCAGTCTTGTTACTGGCAAGCCTCAGTCACACCAGTCTTGTAACTGACAAGCCTCAGTCACACCAGTTTTGTTACTGGCAAGCCTCGGTCACACCAGTCTTGTTACTGGCAAGCCTCAGTCACACCAAAAGAAAACCTCCATTTTACATAACTGTACAAAAACAAAATGTAGATCGCATGCACAGTTACAATTTAGCTGATATCCTCAATTAGGACATAAGCCATGTTATTTTTAAATCGGAAATATCAGGTCTCTAGGCATATTCAGTGCTGGTATAGCCAGGCTAAGTCTGACTTGTTCAGAGACCCTAGAGACAGTTGTTTCCCCATGACACACCTCAAATTTACATGTGGTTCTAGTTGTCCAGGCAGATGAGAGTCTCAGTGTACCAAGATTTTAGGATTACTGAAACAACAAGCAACTCCAGGAGTCAAACCTCTTATAATATAATTTACCCTTAATACCATGCTTGAAAGTTACCACATACACATTGAAGTACCATCATTTTCCCCGCCATGCTATACCATCTTTATACGCCCATGTAATTTAGACTCCCTGAGAATTTCTAACAAGCAGAAATGAAACACTTAACAGCTAATAAAAGGCATATGCAAATACAGTGTTGCTTACATCTTAGGCATCTTTTACTTACTGAGCTATTGGGAATATCCAAACACATTTATGTATGAAAGGAACCATTCGATATTCACATAAAACCCAATGTAATTCAACATTCTGAATGTCATAATCAAAATAAATTCTGATGCACTTGCCAATGTTGCTTGAGAATGAACAGGGCATTATCAAACCAGAGGACCAATGGTCCTGTAAACGCTCACCTGAGATCTGCTGCATATACCAATAAACATGTTTGAATATTATGTATTTAACTCCAGTGCAGGGGCAGATAAAGCCCTGGGGTCATTTTCTTTTTTCAGAATCTTCAAGATTCCGTCCATTTGCCAATTTCCTGCTGGCTTTTCCCTTCAAATGACATTTTAACAGTTTTCCCAATTCAAATGCAAAGGCAACCCATGTTGACCTTGCCATATTATATAAACTTGGTCCAGATCATCACAGGGTCATGATTTATATAAACATTGGAGAACTTTAGCCATTGATGCTTCATACCAAGTTTCCTTGAAATCAATCTATCAGAGAAGAAGATTTTGATGGGTTTTTAGTACTTTTACCATATATGGGCATGGCGGCCATCTTTGTCATGTGACCTAAATTATTAATATACACATTGGTTCCCCCATCCTATGGATGCTTCACATAAAATTTGGCTTTAATTGGACAAGCGGTTTCAGAGAAGAAGATGTTTGAATATTTTGGTAATATGCATGTATATTGCCCCGGGGTGCGGCCATATAAGCCCTTGGGTCCAACTTTTTTAGAATCATTAATATTCAGTCCTACTACCCATTTCCTGCAAGATTTTAACCTCAAATGACTTTTTGAATTAATTCCGAATTCAAATGCACTGGCGACCTATGTTGACCTTGTCATAAAATAGGTCATGGTCACCACAGGGTAATGATTTATATATACATTGTAGTACTTAAACCATCGATGCTTCATGCGAAATTTCTTTGAAATCGGTCCACCAGTTCCAGAGTAGAAAATTTTTGAAGGGTTTTTACCATATATGGGCGTGGCGGCCATCTTGGTCATGTGACCTAGATTATTTATATAAATATTGATTCCCCCATTTTATAGATGCTTCACATAAAATTTGACTTTGATTTACCATGCGGTTTCAGAGGCATTTGAATATTATGGAGATATACATGTATATTGCCCCGGGGTGGGGGCACATGAGCCCCTGGGGTCCAATTTTTTCAGAATCATTAATATTCAGTCTTTCTGCCCATTTCCTGCAAGATTTTCACCTCAAATGACTTTTTAAAAGTTTTCCCCATTCAAATGCATTGGCGACCTATGTTGACCTTGCTGTAAAATAGGTCAAGGTCATCACAGGGTCATGATTTATATATACATTGGAGTGCTTGAGCCATCGATGCTTCATGCAAAGTTTCTTTGAAATCGATCCTCCGGTTCTGCAGTAGAAGATTTTTGAAGGGTTTTGAACATATATATGCATGGCGGCCATCTTGGTCATGTGACCTGGATTATTTATATACACATTGGTTACCCCTTCCTATTGATGCTTCACATAAAATTTGGCTTTGATTGGCCAATCGGTTTCAGAGAAGAAGACGTTTAAATATTTTGGAGATATACATGTATATTGCCCCAGGGTGGGGGCACATGAGTCCCTGGGGTCCAATTTTTTCAGAATTATTAATATTCAGTCCTACTGCCCATTTTCTGCAAGACTTTCACTTTAAATGACATTTTAAAAGTTTTCCCCATTCAAATGCATTGGCGACCTATGTTGACCTTGCTGTAAAATAGGTCAAGGTCATCACAGGGTCATGATTTATATACACATTGTAGTGCTTGAGCCATTGATGCTTCATGCCAAGTTTCATTGAAATCGGTCCATCGGTTCTGGAGAAGAAGATTTTTGAAGGGTTTTTACCATATATGGGCATGGCGGCCATCTTGGTCATGTGACCTGGATTTCTTATATAAACATTGGTTCCCCCTTCCTATAGATGCTTCATATAAAATTTGGCTTTGATTGGCCAAGCGGATTTAGAGGAGAAGATCTTTGAAATTGTGGACGGACGGACGGACGACGGACGGACGGACGGACGGACGGACGCCGGATCATGGCCATCCTATAAGCTCACCTTGTGAGCCTAACGGCTCAGGTGAGCTAATAATTGCAACAGTATAAGAGCCGCCTCATGGGAAAACCAACAATCTGCATTTGCGAAAACAAAAACGCAGATCAGCTTCGCGGTAGCCGCAAAGCTGATCAGCGCGTTTGTTTTCGCTACATGGATAGCACACTTCCTCTTCTTTTTAAATCCGAAATTTCAAGCTTGCAGCCTGCTTCTGTGACTGTACAGCCTGATTTGTGTCGGACCTGATCGGAAACCACATTGTTGGTTTTCCCACGAGGCGGCTCATATTCTACAACATATAAACATACAACGACATCATGAACTACATTATTTATGATTGATGAATGTTGTGACTCTACATCAATGGGGATAACCCTATTCAACTAATTAATTTATTTGTGCCCATAGGGCAAATCTTGCATACAACTATCCCTCAATTTGTATATTAAAGAACTAAGTGGATTGTCTACACCTGTCTCTAACTTGACCCAAAACATTGAAAAGCAGGTAAAAGAGGGGCCAGTACAGCATTTGTTTTTACTACATACACTTATATACATAGATCCAGGAGCGTCATGATAAACCCGTGAATATATATGTATATATGTGTATTGTGGTCTCGACTTCCTTTGTATTGTATCTCGCGGAGGTCGATATCGCACCTGCATTGGGCAAAGTCAAAAGACCATGAAATGTATTTCAAGGGCACCGGGTCAAGGTGCATGCTTAAAGGGTATGTCAAGGACAATTACTATGCAAGGTTTCAGACTCGCAGCTATCTCTGATGTTGAGAAAACCAAACTTCGACGTAAAAACTTTCAAAGTCAGTGGACCTTGAAATATAGGTCAAGGGCACCGGGTTAAGGTGCATGCATGAAGGGTATGTCAAGGACAATTACTATGCAAGGTTTCAGACTCGCAGCTATATCTGATGTCGAGAAAACCAAACTTCGACGTAAATGTTGACGGACGGACGGACGGAAATTTGGACTCCTATATCGCACTCTGCTATAAGCAGGTGCGATAATAAGTGCAGCTAATGTGTATTTGTAAACAACAAGAACGCCGCGGAGGTCGATATCGCACCTGCATCAGGCAAAATAACTAAAAACATGAAATATACATGTAGGTCCAGGGCACCAGGTTAAGGTGTGTTCTGAAAGGGTAAGTGAAGGATGTTTACTATGCAAGGTTTCACACTCGCAGCTATCACAGGGGCAAAGAAAACCAAACTTCAACGTAAAAATTAACAAAGTCAATGGAACATGAAATATAGGTCAATGGCACCCGATCAAGGTGCATGTCAAGGACAATTACTATTCAAGCTTTCACACTAGCAGCTATGACTGATGCAGAAAAAAAAAACAAACTTCGACGTAAAAATGAACAACGTCTATGGACCGTGAAATATAGGTCAAGGTCAGCGGGTCAAGGTGCATGCTTGGAGGGTATGTCAAGGACAATTACTATGCAAGGTTTCACTATCGCAGCTATCACTGATGCAGAAAAAATCAAACTTCGACGTAAAAATTAACACTGATATAGAGAAAAACTTCGACGTAAAAATTAACAAAGCCAATGGACCGTGAAATTATAGGTCAAGGGCACCGGGTCAAGGTTGACGTGCTTGAAGGGTATGTCAAGGACAATTACTATGCAAGGTTCTGCACTCCTATCTCTCACTGATGTAGAGAAAACCAAACTTCGGTGTAAATGTTGACGGACGGACGAACGAACGGACGGATGGACAGAAATTTTAACTCCTATATCGCACCCTGCGATAAAACGGAACATGTTATGCCAAAAATCACATAAAAATGGTCTGAATGAGAAACAAGAACTCCGCGGAGGTCGATATCGCACCTGCATTGGGCAAAGTCAATAGACCGTGAAATATAGTTCAAGGGCACCGGGTCAAGGTGCGTGTTTGAAGGGCATGTCAAGGACAATTAGTATGCAAGGTTTCAGACTCGCAGCTATCTCTGTTGTCGAGAAAATCAAACTTTGACGTAAAGATTTTCAAAGTCAGTGACCCGTGAAATATAGGTCAAGGGCACCGGGTTAAGGTGCGTGCTTGAAGGGTATGTCAAGGACAATTACTATGCAAGGTTTCAGACTTGCAGCTATCTCTGATGTCGAGAAAACCAAACTTCGACGTAAAAAATTTCAAAGTCAGTGGACCGTGAAATATAGGTCAAGGGCACCGGGTTAAGGTGCGTGCTTGAAGGGTATGTCAAAGACAATATTACTATGCAGGGTTTCAGACTCGCAGCTATCTCTGATGTCGAGAAAACCAAACTTTGACGTAAATGTTGACGGACGGACGGACCCACGGATGGACAGAAATTTGTACTCCTATATCGCACCCTGCTATAAGTCCACAAATATGTATACATCTTTATGCTATAATTTTGTACCATAGCTACTTAATTAGTTCCACGATTGTACCAATATGTATGTGCCAATTACCGCAATAATGAATATATAATTTGTATTTCATGCTACCTACTAAAATTTAGTTTGCACCAATATATATATCGTATGTACTGAACAAGTAAGGCAACAGTCGCATTATTACAATATGTACAGAATTATTCACGTGTTAACATAAATTCAAAATTAATCACTTGTACTTGGTGTAAATAAATTCATTGTATATATATTCTTCGAAATGATGTGTAAAAAACATGGGGTCGGTGAAGGGGAGGAGGAGCCGACAAAAAAAAAAAAAAAAAAAGAAAAAAAAAAGGAAGGTTTCAGACGCAGCTATCTCTGATGTCGAGAAAACCAAACTTCGATGTAAAAATTTTCAAAGTCAGTGGACCGTGAAATATAGGTCAAGGGCACCAGGTTAAGGTGCGTGCTTGAAGGGTATGTCAAGGACAATTACAATGCAAGGTTTCAGACTTGCAGCTATCTCTGATGTCGAGAAAACCAAACTTCGACGTAAATGTTGACAAAACGTCGGCGTAAAAATTTTCAAAGTCAGTGCACCGTGAAGGGCACCGTGTTAAGGTGCGTGCTTGAAGAGTATGTCAGGGACAATTACTATGCAAGGTTTCAGACTCGCAGCTATCTCTGATGTCGAGAAAACCAAACTTTGACGTAAATGTTGACGGACGGACGGACGAACGGATGGACAGAAATTTGTACTCCTATATCGCACCCTGCTATAAGCAGGTGCGATAAAAAGGGGCACCAACTATTTCCCAAAAATATTCTGAGTCAAACATTGACAGAGAAGAAGAGAGAATGACCTGAAAATACTGTTTTTAAACGTGAAAACTAATGACATTGCTGAAGCTGTAAAAGTGGTCTCAAGTCCACAACTTTCGTCTTCCTTTGTAATGTGCAAAATACCTATCTATTAAAATTGGTTGCTGCTACATCGTAAAATTACTAACAAAATCAGTGCCAAGAAACAAGGAAGTTTTTCTCCCTAAATGAAACAAGTACTTTTGACTTTTGTAAAGACAAGCATTCAGCATGTATGTGATAAATTAAAAATGAAAATTGTATCAAAATGATGGCAGACAAAAATAAAAGGTATCTTAAAATGTTGTTGTCTAATTAAAACTCCAATTTGCTGTCATAATTTTCAAATCAGTGCCCTTGTGGACTGCAAAGTGACCCTGAAATACAGAACTATAGGCACTGTGACCAGACTGTTTCAATTAAAGAAATTACTTACCTGCTTACTTATTTTAACTTACTTACTCTTAAACGTTTGGTGAACAGCAAAGAAAACATAAATATCTCAATAAGCACTACACAATGGCCAAGTAGAAATTAAAAACACAAGCTGCAGAATGCAGCCAAGCCAGTCTGTACAACTGACTCCTCCCCCAGCAAGGTATAACCACGCCCACCCCTATTTCCTTAGACAAACATTGTGTTTTTGCATCTATATTCCCCCGTTGAAAAAGAGAAATGGAAGTGGAACTGCACAATCCGAATTTGAGAAGGCGGAAGAATTTAATGGTCAGTTCTCGGATGTTTTCACTAAAAGTGAATACAAACAGGTCCGTCTTATGGATAGATCTGCCCCATTCATGCATGATATTGTGGTCACAAAGGAAGGGGTGACCAAACTTCTCAAAGGTCTAAACCCGTCATAAGCCTTAGGGCCTGATGAGCTTCATCCCAGAGTCCTAAAGGAACTGGCTATGGAATATGGGCCGGTATTCGCCCATCTCTTCCAGCAGTCAATTGATACAGGTGAAGTTCCTAAAGAATGGTCTCTTGCTAATATTTGCCCCCTGTTTAAGAAGGGCGACAGGTCACTTGCCCGCAATTACCGCCCTGTTTCTTTGACATGCATTCCTTGTAAGCTTCTTGAACATATTGTATGCTAAAATATTATGGCCCATCTTGATGAACATGAACTCTTGTCGGACAGGCAACACGCATTTAGGAAATGGCATAGCTGTGAAACTCAGAATGACTGGGCCAAAATCTTAGACAAAAAAGGCCAGGTCGACACTTTTATACTCGATTTTGCAAAGGCTTTCGATACTCCTCCCCATGAACTCCTTAAAAGCAAATTGTTTAGCTATGGAATAGGTGGAACAACACTAAATTGGATAAATGCTTTCCTTTGTTTCAGACAACAAAGGGTAGTGGTTAATGGTATTAAATCGGATTGGGCTCCAGTTGTGTCGGGTGTCCCTCAGGGCACCGTTCTCGGCCCCTTGCTGTTTTCCTTGAATATAAATGACATCTCAGCAGACATTGAGTCTGAAATAAGACTCTTTGCTGATGACTGTGTTTGCTATCGTGAAATCAAGAATGAAGAGGATACATTGAAACTTCAGAGAGACATTGATCGTTTAGGCAGTTGGGCTAGGAAATGGGGAATGAGATTTCAACCTGTCAAATGCAACATGATGCAGCTGACAAACAAACGGTCTAGTAGGATACAGGCTAACTACACCCTTGAGGGCACTGTACTGGAAAACGTTGAAAGCATAAAATACCTGGGTGTAACTATCACAAATGATGTCGCGAAGCACGCGATTAATTTTGTACAGTTTTGCTCCAACGTTGTTTGTTTGTTTTTATGTAGCTCCGATGGAGCTTTCACGTGCTGCATGAAGTCACGAGGTATTCATGCCACGATGACTTCGTGCAGCTCGTGAGTTTTGTTAGCGGAGCTTCGTGACACTATATAAAGTCAACATTTTTCTTTTCAAACTAAGGCAAAATAAGGCGAAATTAAAAGGTTGATATTGTGTGTAAAAGTAAAAATAAAATAAGTTGAAATATCAAGTTGTGTTTTTTGTTGGAATAAATATTTGTACTGTGGCGGAGAAACAAGCCAAGGGCAAAATAGTTGATCGCCGCTACATTCATTGGTGCCGGAAGCCGGGAGCAAGAAAGAAAAAAGAAAGGTAAATACAAGGTACGTTTCACTTTTCTGTGTGCCAAAATCATGGGCTCTAATTTGCCATACTTGAAAGGAGTTCGGACAAGATATATAAATATCTTGAAAAAGGAAACAAAATGTGCTTCGGAAATTCTCACGTATGATGTCGCTTTGTTTGACGAAACAGAGTTGACACTCAAAATAAATAATTGTGTTGAAAAATTACAAATCTATTGTGACAAAGTTGAAAATCAGACCGATAAACTGGCGGAGGCCATCGGTGATTCAGACAAGGAGTTGTCTGAGCAGCTAGTCACTGAAAATGAATCAATCTGTGATAAAGCTATAGAATGTGTACTGAATCTTAAGCAAATGAAAGATGAAATCAGTCAAAACAAAGCAAAAGAGGCCGATGTGAAAAAAAAGGTTGGAATGACGCATATTGTTGAATTGCAAAAGCAAATGAATGCCATTGTTGTAGATCAAATGAGGCAACAACATGATTTTCTTGAGAAGCAAGACAAAAAGGAAAAAGAGTTAGCTACCACAGTAAAGTTACCCAAAAGAGACATAATGCCCTTTTCTGGAAATAAACTAAAATGGACGGAATTTTGGGATAGTTTTGAGTGTTCAATACATAGAAATAAGAAACTATCTAACATTGAAAAATTCAATTACCTCAAGAGCAAAGTAACTGGTGACGCTCAAAAAGCCATTTCAGGCTTAGCGTTGTCAAATGAAAATTACATAATAGCAATTGATATTCTGAAGGACAGATTTGGTGATTCACAAGAAGTGATTAACCTCCATTATAGCCAAATGATAAATTTACCACATGCATCAAGTAGTACCGGTAGTTTAAGAAATTTGCTGGATAACATGGAAAGACACCTTCGGAGTCTAGAGGTACACAAACAAAATGTCAATCAGGATGTTTTTGTTTCAATGATACGTGCAAAGCTGCCCCAAGAAGTCCTGTTACAATTAGAAATCATGCATGGAGCAAAGAACAAATGGACCGTAGATGCATTACGGCGCACACTCCATGAGTACATCACAGCAAGAGAACATGCTGACAAGCAAGACAGTTCACAAGACACACGCCAACTAAGATCCAATCAGCCGAGGTATGAAGGTAAACCAAAGTTTGGGCCTAGTACTAATTGGAGAAACGGAGCAAATGACTGGAGCGGCGCTCAAAACAGGTCAAACAGTACAGATAAAGGAGCAACTGGTGGCTTCGGCGGAGCAAAGCAAAATTTAGTAGGTTCGGCGGAGGCTCTTGTAATTAGCACAAAACAACACTCCGCTACTAGATATTTTGACCAGTGTAGGTACTGTGACAAACGCCATTGGAGCGATGAGTGCCCTACATATCGCACAATCGAAGACCGAAAAAAGCAATTGAAAGATAGTTGTTTTAAATGTCTGATTTCAGGTCATCTGTCGAAAGACTGTAAGAAGAATAAATCATGTGTGTACTGTGGTCAGGTAAATTCACATCACCGGAGTTTATGTCCAAGGAAGTTTCAAGCAAAGTTATTCAGTGCTCATTTATCTAATGAAATTAGTGGGTGCAATGAAGTCAGTGAAGTTGAAATATGTGAAGGTGAAAATGCTCTTGTCTCGTCAGGTGAAATGGTGCTAATGCAGACAGCTCAAGCAAAAGTCACCAACTTAAATCAGTCCAGATTTGAGCAAGTACGAATTCTATTAGATTCTGGTTCCCAACGTACATATATCACGGAAGGTTTGGCGGAGCAACTTCAACTTAGGAGGGAGAAAACAGAAGAGATAAAACTGGTGACATTTGGTTGTGAAACTCCTAAAACAGTGAAAACAACGCAAACGAAGTTGAATATCCAGTTAAACACATGTCAACCCCTAGAAATCAGTGCTAACATTGTGCCTTTCATCAGTGGCTCGGTTCAACGTACAGCATTGAACTTGTATTCTTCTGAGAATTTGGTGCATTTGTTGAAAAGTTTAGATATGGCAGATAGTGTTCCTTCATATACAGAATCTTCCACAGTAGAGTTATTGATAGGAAGTGATTTTTATCTGGATATCATTCTTTCTCAGAAGATTGAAGTACAGCCTGGCTTGTATCTTCTTGCATCAAAGTTAGGATGGATACTCACAGGGAGGACAAAGGCAAATGAAACAAGTGTGAAAGAATCATCCATGTTAACCTTAACATACGGGAACAACATTACTGAAACAGAAGTTTTTACAGCTGTCGACTCGGTGATACCCACCAAACCAGATCTTGAAGATTTTTGGAATATTGAAGCCATAGGTATTCTCGATGATCCTAGTACTAAGCATGATGATGTTGTAAAGAAGCACTTCACAGAAACGCTCACGTTCGAAGACAGCAGATACCAAGTAACATGGCCTTGGAGAGATGACACTGCTGATTTACCTGTTAATCGAGAGCTCGCGTTGGGTCGGTTGAAATCAGTTGTGACTAGAATGAGAGATAAAGCAGAGGTAATGGACACGTACGATTCAATCATAAAGGACCAGCTTGAAAAAGGTGTGATCGAGAAAGTGAATAATCCAGAGACAACAAATATCGTGCATTATTTACCACATCATGCTGTAATCAACCCACTGAAACCAACAACCAAACTTCGTATAGTATACGATGCATCAGCCAAGACTAGGAAAGAAAACAAAAGCCTTAATGAATGTCTGTATCGAGGTCCGGTTATGCTCAACGATTTATGTGGGCTGCTCATGAGATTTCGACTTCGCACTGTAGCTGTTGTGGCAGACATAGAAAAAGCATTTCTACAGATTGGCTTACAACCTACTGAAAGGGATGTTACACGGTTTCTTTGGTTGAAGGACCATCAGCAACTGAGAGTAGATAGTGATAACATACAAGAATTCAGGTTTTGTCGTGTCCCGTTCGGAATAATAACAAGTCCGTTTTTCCTGGGAGCAACCGTGGAATGTCATCTGGACTCATATGAAAGTGAGTTAGCTGAAAAACTGAAGCGCGACATATACGTCGACAATTTGATAACTGGCACAGATAGTGTTGAAGAAGCTGTCAGTCTGTATCACGGTGCAAAAAATATTTTCAAGGAGGCTTCCATGAATCTTCGTGAGTGGGTTACGAACAACGAAACAGTGAACCAGTTCATTCCATTCAGTGATAGGGCAACTTGTGATTCAGTAAAAGTGTTAGGGCATACTTGGAGTGTTGAACAGGATACCATCTCTTTGAAAACACCCAGTACGCTAGTATCTCAAATTCCAACGAAACGCAGTGTTCTGAAACAAGTAGCATCAGTATTTGATCCTATGGGATTACTTTCACCGGTTCTTCTTAAGGGAAAGATATTCATTCAGTCTCTTTGAAATAAGCATTTGGATTGGGACGATGCACTTAGTAGTGAGGATATTTCAGTTTGGAACGCGGTCAGTTCGGATTTGTCAAAACTTCCTGAGCATCAAATTTACCGATGTATCGCTCTAAATGAAAATGTCAACACAGTAAGGTATATTCTCTTGTGCTTTTGTGATGCTTCGGCACATGCCTATGCTGCAACAGTGTATCTTTTCCAAGAAAGCAGCAACTCTGAATCAAGGTCGGATCTTTTATTCTGCAAAACAAGACTTGCTCCGCTGAAAGAAATGACGATACCGCGCTTAGAGCTTATGGCAGTGGTTATAGGTGTCCGATGTATCAGATTTGTAAAGCAGCAGCTCAATATTCCCATCGAGAGATCACATTTATGGACAGATTCCCAATGCGTGTTAAAGTGGATAGACTCAGAAAAGGATTTGTCTGTTTTTGTTGCAAATAGAGTGAAAGAGATCAAAAGTGATGGTGATATTGTGTTTGGTTACGTCACATCCGGAGAGAATCCTGCCGACATTGCATCTCGCGGTGCTACTTTCCAAAACTTATGCCAAGATAAGTTGTGGTGGAATGGACCAAACTGGTTGACAGAACCAGATACAGAATGGCCAGGAACATTAAAAGAATTCAGTCAAAGAGCAGAAATAGATTCCATAGCTGAATTGAAGAAATCAGATGCAATTCAATCTAGCAAAGTATTAAATGTGTCAGAGAATGTGGTGACAGATAATTCTAGAAACAGTTCTCCATTTGAGATCAAGAGTGAGAATTACTCTTCATTCACAACGTTGGTTAGAGTTACGGCTCTTGTCATCCGTTTCATTAACAAGCTAAGGAAAACAGAAAGAGTACAAGGGCCACTGTCCAGTTCTGAATTGAAAAAGGCAGAAAATAAAAAACTTGAAAACAAACTATTAAAATTGTGTATAAAAATGTAAAATGAAGTGTTGTAAAAAGATTAAAAATATATAAATTTATCATGTGTTTTGAGTGATGGAAATGAAACACAGTTTAAATTGGTGAAAATGCAGGACAACTACACAAAGTTGCTTCCATATCTTATTGTACTAAAAAGTGCAGTCATCCATGTGTCAATGTAGTCGTTTGTTTACAAGCGAAAAAGTTCGTGCAAGTACTAGTGTATATGTACTCTAGCGGAGCAAACGATATATAAGTTTACCTTGTTTACATGAAAGAATAGTCCGTGCATAAATGTGTATAACCTGGCGGAGTCGTGTCAACCTAGTACAATTTGACTGCACGTGGATATAGTGAAGTAGTGTGCTGTAGATATATCGCTGTCAGTTACAAACTGTTTAGAACAAATAGGATTATCAAGGTTTTAAAAGTGTTCTCTATTTCAGAAAAATGTACCAGTGTGAATGTGGGAATAAGTATAAGTATAAACGTAATCTCAAAAGGCACAAAAATGAACGCCATAGTGTTGTGGAACACTGGAAGTGTGTTGAAGTGAATTGTAACAGAAAATTCATTCGAAGGAGCTATTTGTCCAAACACTTGATTATAAACCATGGGTATACAGCAATTAGAGGACGTGAGATGACATGCAGAACACCTCGGGGTGACAATAATCAGGATACGTCACAATACTATGAAGATGTTAGCGAGGATGACACTGTGTTCGATTTGATTGATGATATAAACAGGATGAGAAGCTTCAATGAGAGAGTTATTGATTTTGAATTAGGTTATTTAGATGATATAACCGTAAATGACGTGAATAACAATGGTGGTTCGTTGAGCGATGAAGATGCTGAGAAACCTACTGGTTCGATGAACGATGGGTATAAGCATGGAGCGGAGTCAGTGCAGAATGGGAAAGATGGGAACGATGAAGATTCGGTTCGTGGCGGAATTTCGATGATAAGTGATGCCGGTGATTCTGTAAGTGGCGATGATTCAGAGGTTGGAGATGATGCGCTGAGGGATGGTGATTCGGTAAATGGTGGTGATTCAGTAAATGGAGATGATGCGAAGAGGGATGGTGATTCGGTAAATGGTGTTGATTCGGTAAATGGAGATGATGCGCTGAGGGATTGTGATTCGGTAAATGGTAGTGATTCAGTAAATGGAGATGATGCGGTGAGGGATGGTGATTCGGTAAATGGTGGTGATTCAGTAAATGGAGATGATGTGCAGAGGGATGGTGATTCTATAAGTGGCGGTGATTCATTGGTTGGAGATGATTTGGTCAGGGACGATGATGATTCAATTATAATCATCGATAGTGAAGATGAGATGGCCATTGATATTTCTACCATGCAGACAAGAACACAGACATTTGTCATTACGTATAGACGACAGACGAGATACGTTGGCGGAAATCAAATAAACGATGCTGTTGTATCCATCGATAATGACTTTTATGAAGATTGGGATTAATTTGGTTTATTTTTGAGGGGCAGTGTCGCGAAGCACGCGATTAATTTTGTACAGTTTTGCTCCAACGTTGTTTGTTTGTTTTTATGTAGCTCCGATGGAGCTTTCACGTGCTGCATGAAGTCACGAGGTATTCATGCCACGATGACTTCGTGCAGCTCGTGAGTTTTGTTAGCGGAGCTTCGTGACACTATATAAAGTCAACATTTTTCTTTTCAAACTAAGGCAAAATAAGGCGAAATTAAAAGGTTGATATTGTGTGTAAAAGTAAAAATAAAATAAGTTGAAATATCAAGTTGTGTTTTTTGTTGGAATAAATATTTGTACTGTGGCGGAGAAACAAGCCAAGGGCAAAATAGTTGATCGCCGCTACAAATGATTTGAAATGGAATACTCATATTTCCAATGTTTGTACAAAGGCTAACAGAACTCTCGGATTCTTGAGGAGAAATTTGTATTCTTGTCCCCCAGATGTGAAAGAAGCAGCTTATAAAGCACTGGTGCGGCCGGTCTTGGAATATGGAAGCTCAGTTTGGGACCCTCACACTCATGGCCTCCAGGAAGAACTGGAAAAGGTCCAAAATCGTGCGGCAAGGTTTGTGACGGGAAATTATGTTTTTGAAACTGGGAGCATGACTGGCATTTTAGGTCAACTGAAATGGGAATCTCTTAAGAAAAGGAGGAAGGATAGTAGACTTATATTGCTATACAAAGGTCTAAAGGGTAAAGCCAGAATACCCACAGATGACCTTATCCCAAAGAATAGGCGTTGTAGAAATCAACACTCTTTGGCTTTTCTTATACCTTCAGCTAGCAAAGAAGCGTACAAAAGTAGTTTCTTTCCACAGACTATCAAGGACTGGAATGACCTCCCTGATTCACTTATCTCCTCTGCTGAAATGTCTGATGTCTGTGTGTCCAAGTTCGCTTCACTCGTGCGTTCAAGGGACTAATTTCTCCCCCATCCGAACCCCCTGGTGAAATAATGCCATTTGGCGTGTCATCAGTAAACTATTCAGATTCAGACCTGTAAAAAGCATGTGTTGGTTTGTTTGTCTAACCCCCTTGTTGTCTAACCGTCATTGACTGTTAGCTAATGTGCTGATTTGAATGGTCAATATAATAAGAGCTGTCGCAGGACAGCGCGCTCGACTGCTTCTGACCTTTGTCAAACACAAGGCCAAACCCGACCAGTAACCCAAAGCATTATGCTCATACATCTTTTTGCCTTGATGCGATAATGCAAAATCACTGAACCATGAAAGTTAACTACCTAAGATTTAAAGGTCTCACTCATATTGTGAAAGAGGTGTGTTCATATACCAACTGAGTGCCAAGACACAAGGCAAAATCACTGAACCGTGAAATAAGGTCACACTGACCTATAAGTGTTTCAGGGTCAAAGGGTACAAGTAGGCAAAGATCAGGAAAAGGCGCAATCAGAAAAAGCCTCAAAGGTCTAGTGATACTTACTCATAATGTGAAAGAAATATGATCATATACCCATTCAGTGTTGAGATATAAAGCAAAATCACTAAACCATGAAATTAGGTCATAGTGACCTATAAGTATGTTTGGGTTAAAGGTCTGGTCATACTCATTCATAATCAGAAAGAAGTATGAAAAAATACCAACTGAGTGTCGAGATATAAGGCAAAATCACTGAACAATGAAATTAGGTCAGTGATCCAGGAATACTTAACGGTCAAAGGTCTTGTCATACTTATACCGATTGAGTTCCGAGATATAAAGGAAAATCACTGAACCGTGAAATAAGGTCATATTGACCTAGGACTACTTTAGAGTCAAAGGTCTTGTCATACGCAAACATAGTGTCAAAGAAGTTTGTTCATAAACTACTTGAGTGCCGAGATATAAGGCAAAGTCACTGAACCGTGAAAATAGGTCATAGTGACCTATAAGTATATTGGGGTCAAAGGTCTGGTCATACTCACTCATAATCTGAAAAAAATATGAAAATATTCTAACTGAGTGTCAAGATGTAAGGCAAAATCACTGAACCGTGAAATTAGGTCACAGTGACCTAGGACTAATTCAGGGTCAAAGGTCTTGTCATACGCAAGCATACTTTGAAAGAAGTTTGTTCATAAACCATTTGAGAACCGAGATATAAGGCAAAATCACTGAACCGTGAAATTAGGTCACAGTGACCTATAAGTATATTGGGGTCAAAGGTCTGGTCATACTCACTCATAATCTGAAAGAAGTAAGAAAATATACTAATTGAGTGTCAAGATATAAGGCAAAATCACTGAACCATGGAAAGTAGGTCAACCGACCCTTACCGTCATGACACACAAGTCAGTGTCACAAAGTCAAAAGATGAATGACCAACCATCTTCCTAAGTTGTTTCTATTAAGAAATAAAAAGAAAAAAATTCGGGGAGTTCTAGATTTTGACCTCTAGCCCCGCCCCCCTGACTCCGACCCAGAGGTCCGATGTCATGGAACCTAAAGTGTATGAAGTATGAATGCTTTATGATAAGTTGTTGTCAAGATATGGACTCCTTGTAAAAGTAACACAGCAGTACATCTATTTTTTACAGTGTTCTAGTTTTTAACCTCCAGCCCCACCCCCCAGGAATGGACCGAGAGACCCGATGCCATGAAATGAAACTCAACCCTACAGGGTACCTATGGTCCGAGTATGAAAGCCCTCTGATAAAAAGTTTTCAAGATATAGACTTCTAGAATACTATATCACAGAAAAGCCATTATTATTAATTGTGTTCTAGATTTTAACCTCTAGCCCCACCCCCTGGCATGGACCCAGGGATCTGATGCCATGGAATGAAAGCCGACCCTACAGGGTGTCAATGGCCCAAGTATCAATGCTTTCTGATGAGTGGTTGTCAAGATATGGACTTCTAGAAAACTTTAACACAAGAATTGCCATTTTTGAAGGTGTTCTAGTTTTTAACCTCCAGCCCCACCCCCTGGCTTGGACCCAGGGGCCCGATGCCATGGAATGAAAGCTAACCCTACAGGGTATCTATGGTCCAAGTATGATAGTTGGGGAACCGAAATCGCGTATCTTGCAAAATGACAAAAAAATTGCACCCGATTTTGATATGGATGAATTTTTGTATATAGGTAGCCTGAACAGTGCTTGATATGGAACCACTGTATAGAAATGCGACACGAATTGCATTTCCCGTGAATAATGCATTTTGTATGGGACACCGTTGTTCCTTCCTTACAATATATATAATGCATAAATGTTTAAAGCGCATGCTCAGTTTGAGCTTGTATAAAAAATTATATACCATTTTCAACAGACAAGACTGCGTTTGTCGACTGTCAACTTCAAATACATTTATGAAGTATGGGCAGCCGTTTGAACGTTTTTATTATCTCTCTGTTGACGAAATATCAAATTTCATTTTACTTGAAAGCCAATACCGCGTTTTTCAGCGTGTTTTCTACTTCACGAAACTTCATTGAGTTACATCTGTGTCATATTGACAATTTGAGCGTAAAATAATAATTTATTTTTAAATTTTAGTATATGTTTTAAAACTATTTCGACTCCTCCATGAGTCATCATCAGGTGGCGATTGCAGGCGTCATATTTCAATATTATATATAAAAAGCTGTTGTGTTTGACTATAAAGAACAAAGCGCCTACAATAGATTTCTCCACTATAGTTTTTTTTTTATTTATTTATTTATTTTTTTTTTTTTTTTATTTTTTTTTTTTTCATTTTTTTTTTATTTTTTTTTTAAATTATGTTTTCATTATTTTATTTTCAGTAATAACATGTTCATTTTTATTTTCATACTTTCAATAATTACTTTTTGATTCTTTTGTCAATGTAACCCTTCTTCATCATAAGACACTTCAGGGTGTACTTTCACCCTGCCAAGTTTAACACTTCTCTATCCGAAGACACTTCAGTGTGTACTTTCACACTGCCAAGTCTAACCCATCTTCATCAGAAGACACTTCAGGGTTTACTTTCACCCTGCCACATTTACCTGGCGCCCCGACACAAAAACAACCAAGGACGCATGATACAGATGCCTTTGCACAAGGACATCTCTTCAAACACCTTGAAGATTTACATTTGCAGTCACATTTTTATAGACACAGGTTTAGAGTCCTTTTCCATCATGATGGGAATTAATTTTCCATCCAAAAGTTTTCTACCGAACTGTGTTGGGATAGGTATAGATGGATCAGGAAGATAGGCTCTTTTATACAATAACAACTGGTACAAGGCACGGGAGACGTGTAGTCTAAATGCGTCTTCTGTCGGTGGCAACGATCTTAAATCACCTTTTCCAGAGGACCAAAGATGAGCACGAAGCACATCGAGAGACTTGAAGCCTTCTCTACCATACAATGCCACGAAGAAATCCCGTGCTTCATCAATATGGGCCTTATTTATGTTCATGCTATTGCTCTCCATACCAAACTTAGAGACATTTGGAAAGCGGCCAGGCATTTTTAAGGCACAATGTGCAGCAAGTCGCTTACCACGTCTGTAGGGATAGCTAACAGTATCACAGCCCGTCAGAACATAACAGAACAAGAGACAGTCAGACGTTGCTAGTTCTGATCTTTGTGTCTGTTCAGACAATAACTTAATTAATGTGTGAATAGACAAAAAGTGTTCATTTTTCTCAATCCACATTTCTGACAAAGGCATTCTACAGAAGTGATACATGCACAACATAATGACATCCGTGTCTGTTGCGTGTACGACAGCCCTCTGGCAGCCAAAGGCATTAAGAGTAAAGTGTATGTGGGCTATAAGTCTTGTATCAGCCTCTTCGTGTAATGGACATGACAACTGACTGACTTCAAGACAGTGAGTTCTGGTGATAACAGTGGATCTTGACTTGTCATTAAAAGTACCACCAAGAAATAGATGGACTCCATTTGGAAGCAACTTTTAATGTTTACACCATGAACTGGACAAATAATGCAAGATGTGTTGTTTGTTCAATGGGTTTCTCAAAAGTGCTTTCCGATCCGGAATTTCAATATTATCAACCGGAACGTATTCTGGGCTGAATTTTGACTGGTCCCTACGAAGGCGCTCGTCACACTTAAGACTCAAGTCATCAGGCACATCGTATCTGTCCCCTACAAAGTGAACAATGGTACATCTCTTAGGTATAAGGTTCAGAATCTTTTCTAAATATAGCTGTGAAAACTGTTCAAATGTTTTTGCTCCTAGTGTTTGAAATCGTTGGATGAATGCCATGGCATCAATAACATAGACTGTTTTCAATTCAGAATTATCAAGATTGTCTTTGAATATAGCTTCATGTTCACTGTGTAAGGTACAAAGCGCAGCAATATAGTCTGACTTGGTTCCTTTTCGCATACTGTAACCCTGAGGACTGCGATTGTCAGGTTCAAACAACGACGTAGGGTACTGTACCCATTCATGAGAAAATGCATCGAGCTTTGATTCATCATTTGCCCCTTGCGCAAAGTAAAGTGCCCGTGTAACAGTACTTTCATGCTGGTATACTTTAGCAACGGGTTTGCTTTTCTGCTTATTCGTTTGCTTTTGCGTTGCAAAGGTAAAGACCTTTGTAATCTTGATTTTGTCACATTCGTTTGCTTCTGCTTCTTCCATGGCAGAAACACCTAGTTCCTTAGCCAAGAGAATATCCTGACTTGAAGCTATTATTCCATTAGATATGTTTATGACTTCAGAATGCTGTAAGTCGAATGGATCAATCATTCTGTTTGTCACAATATCTATGATATCATTGACTTTTGCCTCCGTAACCGTACCCGTATTTGATGCCTCTCTGTGGTGAGATGATTTACCAGCAGTAATATTGACCATGTTTTCAACCTGCTGTGAAACAGCGGTGAGAAACGGGGCGGTTTTGAGATATTTATCTCTAGCAGCTGGATTTTGTGACGTTCCTTTCATAAGAGAGGTTTTGCCATCTCTGTTATAAGTCTGCTCATGGGCAAGGTCAACCCATATGCCGTTGAATGAACCAGCAGTCCGATGTACACAAAACTTTCCATTCATGAATGCAGTGTACACATCCGGAGCAGATTCAGAAAGAGCTCTCATATCAGACAAGTATTGGGGCAAACAAACAGCATAATTTCTATGTCCAGCTGACACCATGTAGGGTATCATCTTCTGGACCTCATCTAGATGACTATTCCAATTTCCGGAGCGTTCTGCTTGGATGTACCGTCGCAATATCTGCACCATGTCAATATACATTAGGGATGTCAACCGGAGTCCGAACGTTCGGACTTCGGATCCCGTACCGAAGTTCGGATCCAAATTTTAGCGTCCGGACTTTCGCTAAAAAATCAAAATGTCTAATGTTTAGGTAAATTTCCATTATTATATGACAAAAATACGCAATATCTGCTTAGCAGAATTTAATTCAAAGTGTCAAAGGTCACGGTCTAACAGGTAAAGAGGTAAACGGGACAATGCCGGTCACGAGGAAGCGACAATAAACAAAGAAAGGATTAAATCTTTTGTTTTCTTTTGAAAACGATGTGATTGACACTTCTCAAGTTTTAAAAATAATAATTATACAGACCGCCGCCCGGCAAAACTACAATAGATATGTTTTGGGATTAAAGAAAACAAGTACATGTACTATGATCTTAATTTGACAAAATCAAATGCAGATTCTTAAGCTGACCCGTTTATGCAGAGAATACCATTAAATTTTCTACATGTGTAACAACGTCTTACAATTAGTTTTAGCATCATTATGTTTGAATGTAGATAAAATTGCCTAAACTGCATGGCGTTTCGTTTCTGCACCACATCAACGGAAACAACGCCAAGCTCAGTAACTCTTGATTATGAATGTACTTTCAAGGGAACACTCGACAAACATCCATTTATGTATGTATATACTGATAAGTATAAAAATGCGAACGTTCGAACCATCCGGATGTTTGTTTCCGAACGTCCGAACCTTAAATCTGACACCAAATGACATCCCTAATATACATAGACCAAAATCTAGCTGTTGGTGCAAGTGACTCTTCAAATTCATCAAGTTTATCTCTGAGTGATGCTAAGCTACCTTTAATAGAATTCACGTCAGAACTACGTACAACTACGTTGGACTCCTCCAGGTTTGAGAAAATTTCGTCAAGTGTACGTGCAAGATCCGAAAGACATTCCTCTGAACCTTCAACAACTAGCCACTTTTCAAATGCCCGCCATTTTAACCTTATCATGGCCTCAGACACTAATGAATGGCATCTCAGCATTTGGTAATAGTCCATCCCGGACATGACTTTGTTTGCAGTACCCCTGCCACAAACTTTACTTTCAACTAATACATCTTCTATTCCAGACTCTTTCATAAAATATCCAATAGCACCCATAAAATTTTCAATGATGTGAAAACCTCCAAGTCTAAGAATTAGATTTGCATACTTTTCATTATACTTTCTGATAAGACTTTTCGCGATGTCATAAATCGCCTGATCACAGGTCACTACTGTTTTAGTTTGACCCAATTTGGACATTACTGTCATAAAATAATCCAGAGATGTTTCAACAACACTTGCTTTTGTTGGTGTGTCTGGAAATATTGGACCGTATGCTATTACTGTTTTGTCTGAGGTTTCATGAAGGTTGTCAAAGAATTTATTCCAAGAAGGCATATCATAATCATCTGCAATATCATCATGTTCAGTTTCTAAAAGCTCTGTGGGTATCATACGCAGCATATGCCAAATAAAATTGTCTGTTTCATAAGCAGACGTAGATGTTTCAGAATCTTTGGCAATTAACGATAGACCTTTGATACTCCTTGCTTTTCGTCTATCGTTGACTGACACACCTCTCTCAGAGGCAGTAAAAACAGGGGAAGATTGAATAGCAATATTTCTCCCCTTTTTGAGAGGAACAGATACATCAGATGGCACCTCATTCTCTGCATCCTCTTCCAAATATTTATACATCGTATGTGTTGTTGCATGTAGAGTAGACCCGTCTGCAGTATGCTCACTAAAGTCTAAATTATCAAGAGCACATTGAAAAAACCCTTTAGACTTCAATTCTGATGGAATAAAAACACCATCTATGTCAGACTGTTTATCTAATTCATCCGCAACTGTGGTCACATAACGCTGATAGTGTTTCCAAAGCGATTCAATACAGTAAGTAATGCTTTACTTCTGAATTCTTTTATCAAGTAAAGGCCTAATCCCACGTGTTTTGGCGTGGCAATATAACTTGCATTGAACATTATGTCTTGAGCAAGATTTATAATGTTTCCATGCAAAGTATCTGAGACATTTAATCTGCCATCAGTTTTAAACGTTAAGTCTTCATCTGATAGAAGCCATCCTAAGTAGTTATATAGATCAGTGGGTATCATGTTCAAAGCATATTCCTTTGATATATCAATCGAAGGACAACCCTTATCGCAATCGTCTGTAATATCAGGCATCTGAGATGTTTTTCTCTGTTGCCGGGCCTTATCTTTGATCTGGCCTCTTAAACATTTAGCGGACATATACAGATGGCTATTACTGTTATGTGAATCAATGTCATTGGTATCACTACTATCTGTGTCTGTTAGCATTTCAGAGTCCTCAAGCTCTTGATTAAGCTTCAAAACTTCAGAGCACATATGCTCTAAAGTGATGTTTGAGGCACAAACGAGTGTTGTTATGCCTTTTGGATTTAAAAACTGAATGGAATCTCCAAAATGTGCTGATAACCGTTTCTTCATGTTATGTGTTCTATAGGTAATTGCCTGTGGAATTTTGAGTTCTTGCAACAGTTGGCGATATTGTGCTGTTAATTTCGACAAAGAGTATACTGCATTCTGCTTTAATAAGCTATCATTTATGTCGTTGACTAGCTGCAAGAACGCTTTGTCATAACTTGAGGGCTCATCTATACTATCAGGGGAATTCTTCTGCATGAAAAAACGCAGACACACTATATGGTACTGGAATTTATTCATTGCCAGGTCTATTTGATTATGATTTGTATCTGTTATGTTATGTAGGACGAATTCATCTTGCAGTTCATTTGCCTTCTCATATATAGCATCGCTTCTGGCTTTGGTAGAAACAGTGGACATATCTCTGACACCTTTTGAGTCTCTACATTTTCCGCATATTAAACAAGAACTTTGAAAATCAGAGACTTCCCCACTGTTATCAGTACCTCGAGCGATTACTTTCTGCCTCTTTGCCATTAAAATCTGATCAGGGCGATTAAGCATGTATATACTTTTGCACGATTTGTGGCACTTTGGACTACGGGATAAAAATGTTTTCTCAGTTTGTATAAAATTGCACAACCGATCATACACATCATCCCTTCTTTCATTGAGAGCACTTTTGAAACTGTCTAAGCCAGAAGCAGTCAGCTTATACAATGGGTCGTTCTTATATGTTTGACATATCAAACACTTTTCAAAATCTGTTTCAGAAGATTTTGGCCTTTTTAACGCCGATGACATAGTGACTGAGTCCGTCCTAGAATTGTGAACGACCCTGCAGTCCGGATGCGGACGCTGTAAGGAAGTTATGACGAACAGCAGCAAGATTGTATACATGTACATGAATGCTCGTAGTTAGCAATTAAGATGGTGTTACAAAATAATACAAAATCCGTTTGTCAACTGATAAAATTACGATTAAACGGAATACAATATCAGTCCAGATCGTGATCAGTATGAATATAACCAAAAGTAATGTTCGATATCAACATCAGGCGATGGAATGATACGAGCTCCATTCAACCGATCAAATATTGTACAGGTAAACACAATGCACGGAGTTCGCTTCAATATACAAATTACTGTTGCGTGAAAAATAAATCGGTGCAGTTACATTAGTGTATATGGTGGCTCTTATCTGTCATTACAGCTAACAAAAACATTTATCAGATCGTTTCATTTCGCTTTTTTGCGAACACATGAAATAAGAAAAACAATATTTAGTAGAAGATTCATGCAGCATAATATAGTAAGTCCTGGGTACAATCTGCATCCTTTTTTCTGTATGACATACCGTGCAATCAAACTTCTGTATGTCACAAACATGTATATAATGTTAATTGACATAATATGCTAGTGGAATACTCTACGTGTTTCGCTTTAATTGCAGCAATTAGGAATAACATTAATACTTTGAGTAAGGGAAAGAAAATTCTCGTCAATAATAAGGATGGTTACCGTTACACATTACAGTGGCGGATTTACAGTGGGTTCGGGGGTTCTGCAACCAAATTATTTCATTTTGATGAGAAAATTTAACAAACTTTAATTAAAAGTATGAAAACCAACCCCCTTAAATAGATTTGAACACCCTCTCCAGAAATCCTGGATCCACCCAAGCATTAAAGATAATTGTGCTTCAGACATAACATGCTTTATTTGTTAGATCATTTTTTATTCCTCTGTGCATAATACTTGAACAATGAGCCATGTCAAGCTCATTATTTCACCGAGAACCAAACTGTTCAGGCGACACTTTTTTCGATCATCAATATCTTACCTGATTTTCAAAAACAAATTAAGTGCTTACTCTCAAAATATGCAAAAAACGTCAGTGTATATATATAGAGCGTTTGTGTGCATATAATTGACAACATTGACTTTTATGTAAAAAACATGAAAAATAGACCTATTTATCAACGGGATAAAAGTGAACATGTAAGCGCGCAGTTTTTTACCAGATGTGCTTTTGAACATCATAAAACTAAATATCAGATGCATTTCAGATCAAAAAATACGCTTTTAATGATTTAAATGGAAAACGTACATTTTCATTTTTGATAAAAAATGGGTATCCTTGTTTTAAGGCTTAAAATTCAGAAATGATTCATCTTATATGATCATCATTAAGATGACGGTTTTCAGAGATATCATTTCATCACATGCTATCATTATTTTGCGTTCATTAGATTTTCTTAGAAAAATGCAGCGCATTTTGCACACACATATTTTTACATGTCCTTGATGGGCTTCCGTAGAAATTGTGCTGCTCTGACGTTATGCAAGTCGATCGATTGTTCTATACAGTGGTTTCAGATACACCATATAATGACCTTTGCATCTGTACAAAATTTATCCATATTATTTTCGGGTGCAAGGGTTAGCCAAAATCTCTCCTTGGTTCCCCAACTATGAATGCTTTCTGATGAGTGGTTGTCAAGATATGGACTTCTAGAAAACTTTAACGCAAGTGTGACGCGCACGCGCACGGGAACGCGCACGGGAACGGGAACGTGGACGACCGGGGTGACTATCTATCTTCTGATACTAAGTCGATCAATTTCTGAGCATCACCTCAGGTGTGGGGTGGGTGGCTAAATTTAGAATTTAGTAAAGGGAAAAGAAAACATTTGGGATGGACCATTAAAAGTATTTACAAGATATAGATGAGAGGCATACTAAAACGCATGCCTTTCCGAAAATCGACAGAAAATCTCTGTCGAAAAACGACAGACTCTGTCGAAAAACGACAGATGCTTTATTCTGCTTATTTTATTACACTTCGGTATTTTATTCACACTTGTACCTTATGCTACATCTACTCGGACCACGCATGTGTGTTCATGACTGTGGTTGTGCCCTGGGCTCAGAGCTCAGAGCCCATAAACGCTAACACGGCAGGTAGAGCAGTATGACTCTGTCGAAAAACGACAGATCCGTAATTCTACTTATATTATTACACTTCGGTATTTTATTCAAACTTGTACCTTATGGTACATCTACTCGGACCACGCATGTGTGTTCATGACTGTGGTTGTGCCCTGGGCTCAGAGCTCAGAGCCCATAAACGCTAACACGGCAGGTAGAGCAGTATGATTTTCTGTCGAAAAACGACAGATCCGTAATTCTACTTATTTTATTACACTTCGGTATTATTCAAACTTGTACCTTATGGTACATCTACTCGGACCACGCATGTGTGTTCATGACTGTGGTTGTGCCCTGGGCCCAGAGCTCAGAGCCCATAAACGCTAAGAGCAGTATGACTCTGTCGAAAAACGACAGATCCGTAATTCTGCTTATTTTATTACACTTCGGTATTTTATTCACACTTGTACCTTATGGTACATCTACTCGGACCACGCATATTTGTTCATGGCTGTGGTTGTGCCCTGGGCCCAGAGCTCAGAGCCCATAAACGCTAACACGGCAGGTAGAGCAGTATGACTCTGTCGAAAAACGACAGATCCGTAATTCTGCTTATTTTATTACACTTCGGTATTTCATTCACACTTGTACCTTATGGTACATCTACTCGGACCACGCATATTTGTTCATGGCTGTGGTTGTGCCCTGGGCCCAGAGCTCAGAGCCCATAAACGCTAACACGGCAGGTAGAGCAGTATGACTCTGTCGAAAAACGACAGATCCGTAATTCTGCTTATTTTATTACACTTCGGTATTTCATTCACACTTGTACCTTATGGTACATCTACTCGGACCACGCATGTTTGTTGATTTTCAGAAATCTGTCGAAAAACGACAGATGCTTTTTCTACTTATTTTATTAGACTTGTGTATTTTATTCACACTTGCACCTTAGGGTACATCTTCTCGGACCACGGATGGGTGCTCAATGCTGTGCTTGTGCCCTGGGCTCAGAGCCCAGAGTCCATAAAAGCGCTAACACAGCAGGTTGGGCAGCATGATTTTCAAAAAATCAACAGATACGTTTTTTTCTACTTATTTTATAACAGTTATAAATTTATTCACACCTAGTCCTAAGAGCCCATCGGGTTGGTGGTCATGGATATGCTTGCTTTGTGGGCTCAAAGCCCATAGTAAATGAAAGCGCTAACACTGCAGGTTGAGCAGCATCATGACTTTCACAGAAACGACAGATACGTTATTTTACTAATTTTATAATAGTTATGCGTTTTATTATTACTTGGACCTTAGGGCCCATTCACTCTGACTTCAGATGGGTGTTCATGTATATGCTCGTCACCTGGGCTCAGAGTCCAGAGCCCATAAAAGCTCTTATACAGGTAAATAATGTACATGCGTGTCCTTATGTTATGATGTTGCAATCTTGCCTTTATGACATACTTTATGTTCTTTAGATGTTGTCTTTATCCTCTAACGGAAGTATGAGCATTGTTTGGGCACAGGAAGCCCAAATTAAGATCAGGAAGCCCAAATTCCGAAGTCTGTCGAAACACGATATTTGAGCCATCGCAAGAGAAAACTATACATTTGTTCTTAGGACACATCCACTCTGACCTCGGATGGGTGGTTCAATGCTATGGTTGTGCCCTGGGCTCAAAGCCCAGAGTCCATAAAAGTGCGTACACGGCAGTTTGAGCAGCATGACTTTCAGAAAATCGACAGATACATTATTTCTACTAATTTTATTACAGTAATGTATTTTAATAACACTTGGACCTGAGGGCCCATCCACTCTGGCATCAGATGGGTGTTCATGGATATGCTTGTGACATGGGCTCAGAGCCCATAAAGCCCTTACATAGGTACAAAATGAACGTGTGTGTCCTTATTTTATAATGTTTTATCTTGCCTTTATGACATACTATATGTTCAAAGTTCGAGCATTGTTTGGGCTCAGGAAGCCCAAGCTTAGATCAGGAAGCCAAAAATTTCGAATTCTGTCGAAACTCGAAGTTTTAGGCAATTGGGTCGTCGCATGAGATAATCAACAATTTTATGTGCGAAAACAAAGGCGCAGATCAGCTTCGCGGTAAATCTTTGACCTAAATAAATAAATATTTGTCTATCTGTTGCAATGTCATGGTCTCAAGTATGGTTGCATGTATGTTGCAAACGAACAGTTTGAAACGTTTTATATATGCAAACGTTCATGTTATTCTGCAACTTTCGAATGCGATGCGTTCATGTAATTCTTAAAGCCTAAAGTTCACATTAATTCTGCAAACAGAGACTGGCGATTCATATCGGAAACTTCATATTTTTTTTTTCTTTTCATGGGCGGCCATCCTTGAATTTTCGAAACGGTAAGATGATACGCTAGCTTTTAGCATGAAAATGCGTATTCATTAATTAATTAATTTATTTATTCGTTATTATTTATTTATCTATGAATTCCATTCTCAGGTGTCAAAAGCCGGATGTCTATTGCCAAATCCTGTCTAAGGTTTTAGAACGCGGATATGTATTGTCAAATTCCAGGGGTATTCTACTTGGCAATAGCCAGAGTGATTTATGACATGTCGTTTGTGTGAAGTACCTGTAGCACCTACCTTGAATTTGAACCAATGAAATCGCTTTTCAGGCAAGAAACTAGTATGTAATGTTAAACCAAAATGAACATAGTCATCTCTTGTAGATAATTCAGAATGGAAAGACGCATTGCTCTACTAGGCGACTCGATACCTCACTGGTTCGGAGAAAGCAGATTCAGCAACGTGCACCTCTACGATAGCGACAGCTTCACCTACTATACGGAGAGAGGGCTATCCCTGAGAGACTGTGTTGTCCGACGCCACCCATCCTACGTCCGGCTACTAGAAGAACAACCTACTGACGTCTTCGTTCACCTCGGCGGAAACGATTTCCGGGCATGGGTCAAAGTCACCGACGTGCTGGGCCTAGCTGCAAGGCTAGAGTCCGAACTCTATCCAGCGAGGGTGCTGTTCGGGGACATACTCCCTAGAGGGAAAACAAAACAATTCACGAAGCTTACGCCACCAGCCTTCAACAAGATGGCCTACGACTACAACACGGGCCTCAGAGAACGGTGGGGCAGTCTAGTTGTGCCCTTCTACATACATGAGACAAGGAGGCCAGATGGGTCCCGAAGTGCTTACTTCGGACCGGATGAAAAAGGTACAAGTAGGCAAAGATCAGGAAAAGGCGCAATCAGAAAAAGCCTCAAAGGTCTAGTGATACTTACTCATAATGTGAAAGAAATATGATCATATACCCATTCAGTGTTGAGATATAAAGCAAAATCACTAAACCATGAAATTAGGTCATAGTGACCTATAAGTATGTTTGGGTTAAAGGTCTGGTCATACTCATTCATAATCAGAAAGAAGTATGAAAAAATACCAACTGAGTGTCGAGATATAAGGCAAAATCACTGAACAATGAAATTAGGTCAGTGATCCAGGAATACTTAACGGTCAAAGGTCTTGTCATACTTATACCGATTGAGTTCCGAGATATAAAGGAAAATCACTGAACCGTGAAATAAGGTCATATTGACCTAGGACTACTTTAGAGTCAAAGGTCTTGTCATACGCAAACATAGTGTCAAAGAAGTTTGTTCATAAACTACTTGAGTGCCGAGATATAAGGCAAAGTCACTGAACCGTGAAAATAGGTCATAGTGACCTATAAGTATATTGGGGTCAAAGGTCTGGTCATACTCACTCATAATCTGAAAAAAATATGAAAATATTCTAACTGAGTGTCAAGATGTAAGGCAAAATCACTGAACCGTGAAATTAGGTCACAGTGACCTAGGACTAATTCAGGGTCAAAGGTCTTGTCATACGCAAGCATACTTTGAAAGAAGTTTGTTCATAAACCATTTGAGAACCGAGATATAAGGCAAAATCACTGAACCGTGAAATTAGGTCACAGTGACCTATAAGTATATTGGGGTCAAAGGTCTGGTCATACTCACTCATAATCTGAAAGAAGTAAGAAAATATACTAATTGAGTGTCAAGATATAAGGCAAAATCACTGAACCATGGAAAGTAGGTCAACCGACCCTTACCGTCATGACACACAAGTCAGTGTCACAAAGTCAAAAGATGAATGACCAACCATCTTCCTAAGTTGTTTCTATTAAGAAATAAAAAGAAAAAAATTCGGGGAGTTCTAGATTTTGACCTCTAGCCCCGCCCCCCTGACTCCGACCCAGAGGTCCGATGTCATGGAACCTAAAGTGTATGAAGTATGAATGCTTTATGATAAGTTGTTGTCAAGATATGGACTCCTTGTAAAAGTAACACAGCAGTACATCTATTTTTTACAGTGTTCTAGTTTTTAACCTCCAGCCCCACCCCCCAGGAATGGACCGAGAGACCCGATGCCATGAAATGAAACTCAACCCTACAGGGTACCTATGGTCCGAGTATGAAAGCCCTCTGATAAAAAGTTTTCAAGATATAGACTTCTAGAATACTATATCACAGAAAAGCCATTATTATTAATTGTGTTCTAGATTTTAACCTCTAGCCCCACCCCCTGGCATGGACCCAGGGATCTGATGCCATGGAATGAAAGCCGACCCTACAGGGTGTCAATGGCCCAAGTATCAATGCTTTCTGATGAGTGGTTGTCAAGATATGGACTTCTAGAAAACTTTAACACAAGAATTGCCATTTTTGAAGGTGTTCTAGTTTTTAACCTCCAGCCCCACCCCCTGGCTTGGACCCAGGGGCCCGATGCCATGGAATGAAAGCTAACCCTACAGGGTATCTATGGTCCAAGTATGATAGTTGGGGAACCGAAATCGCGTATCTTGCAAAATGACAAAAAAATTGCACCCGATTTTGATATGGATGAATTTTTGTATATAGGTAGCCTGAACAGTGCTTGATATGGAACCACTGTATAGAAATGCGACACGAATTGCATTTCCCGTGAATAATGCATTTTGTATGGGACACCGTTGTTCCTTCCTTACAATATATATAATGCATAAATGTTTAAAGCGCATGCTCAGTTTGAGCTTGTATAAAAAATTATATACCATTTTCAACAGACAAGACTGCGTTTGTCGACTGTCAACTTCAAATACATTTATGAAGTATGGGCAGCCGTTTGAACGTTTTTATTATCTCTCTGTTGACGAAATATCAAATTTCATTTTACTTGAAAGCCAATACCGCGTTTTTCAGCGTGTTTTCTACTTCACGAAACTTCATTGAGTTACATCTGTGTCATATTGACAATTTGAGCGTAAAATAATAATTTATTTTTAAATTTTAGTATATGTTTTAAAACTATTTCGACTCCTCCATGAGTCATCATCAGGTGGCGATTGCAGGCGTCATATTTCAATATTATATATAAAAAGCTGTTGTGTTTGACTATAAAGAACAAAGCGCCTACAATAGATTTCTCCACTATAGTTTTTTTTTTATTTATTTATTTATTTATTTTTTTTTTTTATTTTTTTTTTTCATTTTTTTTTTATTTTTTTTTTAAATTATGTTTTCATTATTTTATTTTCAGTAATAACATGTTCATTTTTATTTTCATACTTTCAATAATTACTTTTTGATTCTTTTGTCAATGTAACCCTTCTTCATCATAAGACACTTCAGGGTGTACTTTCACCCTGCCAAGTTTAACACTTCTCTATCCGAAGACACTTCAGTGTGTACTTTCACACTGCCAAGTCTAACCCATCTTCATCAGAAGACACTTCAGGGTTTACTTTCACCCTGCCACATTTACCTGGCGCCCCGACACAAAAACAACCAAGGACGCATGATACAGATGCCTTTGCACAAGGACATCTCTTCAAACACCTTGAAGATTTACATTTGCAGTCACATTTTTTATAGACACAGGTTTAGAGTCCTTTTCCATCATGATGGGAATTAATTTTCCATCCAAAAGTTTTCTACCGAACTGTGTTGGGATAGGTATAGATGGATCAGGAAGATAGGCTCTTTTATACAATAACAACTGGTACAAGGCACGGGAGACGTGTAGTCTAAATGCGTCTTCTGTCGGTGGCAACGATCTTAAATCACCTTTTCCAGAGGACCAAAGATGAGCACGAAGCACATCGAGAGACTTGAAGCCTTCTCTACCATACAATGCCACGAAGAAATCCCGTGCTTCATCAATATGGGCCTTATTTATGTTCATGCTATTGCTCTCCATACCAAACTTAGAGACATTTGGAAAGCGGCCAGGCATTTTTAAGGCACAATGTGCAGCAAGTCGCTTACCACGTCTGTAGGGATAGCTAACAGTATCACAGCCCGTCAGAACATAACAGAACAAGAGACAGTCAGACGTTGCTAGTTCTGATCTTTGTGTCTGTTCAGACAATAACTTAATTAATGTGTGAATAGACAAAAAGTGTTCATTTTTCTCAATCCACATTTCTGACAAAGGCATTCTACAGAAGTGATACATGCACAACATAATGACATCCGTGTCTGTTGCGTGTACGACAGCCCTCTGGCAGCCAAAGGCATTAAGAGTAAAGTGTATGTGGGCTATAAGTCTTGTATCAGCCTCTTCGTGTAATGGACATGACAACTGACTGACTTCAAGACAGTGAGTTCTGGTGATAACAGTGGATCTTGACTTGTCATTAAAAGTACCACCAAGAAATAGATGGACTCCATTTGGAAGCAACTTTTAATGTTTACACCATGAACTGGACAAATAATGCAAGATGTGTTGTTTGTTCAATGGGTTTCTCAAAAGTGCTTTCCGATCCGGAATTTCAATATTATCAACCGGAACGTATTCTGGGCTGAATTTTGACTGGTCCCTACGAAGGCGCTCGTCACACTTAAGACTCAAGTCATCAGGCACATCGTATCTGTCCCCTACAAAGTGAACAATGGTACATCTCTTAGGTATAAGGTTCAGAATCTTTTCTAAATATAGCTGTGAAAACTGTTCAAATGTTTTTGCTCCTAGTGTTTGAAATCGTTGGATGAATGCCATGGCATCAATAACATAGACTGTTTTCAATTCAGAATTATCAAGATTGTCTTTGAATATAGCTTCATGTTCACTGTGTAAGGTACAAAGCGCAGCAATATAGTCTGACTTGGTTCCTTTTCGCATACTGTAACCCTGAGGACTGCGATTGTCAGGTTCAAACAACGACGTAGGGTACTGTACCCATTCATGAGAAAATGCATCGAGCTTTGATTCATCATTTGCCCCTTGCGCAAAGTAAAGTGCCCGTGTAACAGTACTTTCATGCTGGTATACTTTAGCAACGGGTTTGCTTTTCTGCTTATTCGTTTGCTTTTGCGTTGCAAAGGTAAAGACCTTTGTAATCTTGATTTTGTCACATTCGTTTGCTTCTGCTTCTTCCATGGCAGAAACACCTAGTTCCTTAGCCAAGAGAATATCCTGACTTGAAGCTATTATTCCATTAGATATGTTTATGACTTCAGAATGCTGTAAGTCGAATGGATCAATCATTCTGTTTGTCACAATATCTATGATATCATTGACTTTTGCCTCCGTAACCGTACCCGTATTTGATGCCTCTCTGTGGTGAGATGATTTACCAGCAGTAATATTGACCATGTTTTCAACCTGCTGTGAAACAGCGGTGAGAAACGGGGCGGTTTTGAGATATTTATCTCTAGCAGCTGGATTTTGTGACGTTCCTTTCATAAGAGAGGTTTTGCCATCTCTGTTATAAGTCTGCTCATGGGCAAGGTCAACCCATATGCCGTTGAATGAACCAGCAGTCCGATGTACACAAAACTTTCCATTCATGAATGCAGTGTACACATCCGGAGCAGATTCAGAAAGAGCTCTCATATCAGACAAGTATTGGGGCAAACAAACAGCATAATTTCTATGTCCAGCTGACACCATGTAGGGTATCATCTTCTGGACCTCATCTAGATGACTATTCCAATTTCCGGAGCGTTCTGCTTGGATGTACCGTCGCAATATCTGCACCATGTCAATATACATTAGGGATGTCAACCGGAGTCCGAACGTTCGGACTTCGGATCCCGTACCGAAGTTCGGATCCAAATTTTAGCGTCCGGACTTTCGCTAAAAAATCAAAATGTCTAATGTTTAGGTAAATTTCCATTATTATATGACAAAAATACGCAATATCTGCTTAGCAGAATTTAATTCAAAGTGTCAAAGGTCACGGTCTAACAGGTAAAGAGGTAAACGGGACAATGCCGGTCACGAGGAAGCGACAATAAACAAAGAAAGGATTAAATCTTTTGTTTTCTTTTGAAAACGATGTGATTGACACTTCTCAAGTTTTAAAAATAATAATTATACAGACCGCCGCCCGGCAAAACTACAATAGATATGTTTTGGGATTAAAGAAAACAAGTACATGTACTATGATCTTAATTTGACAAAATCAAATGCAGATTCTTAAGCTGACCCGTTTATGCAGAGAATACCATTAAATTTTCTACATGTGTAACAACGTCTTACAATTAGTTTTAGCATCATTATGTTTGAATGTAGATAAAATTGCCTAAACTGCATGGCGTTTCGTTTCTGCACCACATCAACGGAAACAACGCCAAGCTCAGTAACTCTTGATTATGAATGTACTTTCAAGGGAACACTCGACAAACATCCATTTATGTATGTATATACTGATAAGTATAAAAATGCGAACGTTCGAACCATCCGGATGTTTGTTTCCGAACGTCCGAACCTTAAATCTGACACCAAATGACATCCCTAATATACATAGACCAAAATCTAGCTGTTGGTGCAAGTGACTCTTCAAATTCATCAAGTTTATCTCTGAGTGATGCTAAGCTACCTTTAATAGAATTCACGTCAGAACTACGTACAACTACGTTGGACTCCTCCAGGTTTGAGAAAATTTCGTCAAGTGTACGTGCAAGATCCGAAAGACATTCCTCTGAACCTTCAACAACTAGCCACTTTTCAAATGCCCGCCATTTTAACCTTATCATGGCCTCAGACACTAATGAATGGCATCTCAGCATTTGGTAATAGTCCATCCCGGACATGACTTTGTTTGCAGTACCCCTGCCACAAACTTTACTTTCAACTAATACATCTTCTATTCCAGACTCTTTCATAAAATATCCAATAGCACCCATAAAATTTTCAATGATGTGAAAACCTCCAAGTCTAAGAATTAGATTTGCATACTTTTCATTATACTTTCTGATAAGACTTTTCGCGATGTCATAAATCGCCTGATCACAGGTCACTACTGTTTTAGTTTGACCCAATTTGGACATTACTGTCATAAAATAATCCAGAGATGTTTCAACAACACTTGCTTTTGTTGGTGTGTCTGGAAATATTGGACCGTATGCTATTACTGTTTTGTCTGAGGTTTCATGAAGGTTGTCAAAGAATTTATTCCAAGAAGGCATATCATAATCATCTGCAATATCATCATGTTCAGTTTCTAAAAGCTCTGTGGGTATCATACGCAGCATATGCCAAATAAAATTGTCTGTTTCATAAGCAGACGTAGATGTTTCAGAATCTTTGGCAATTAACGATAGACCTTTGATACTCCTTGCTTTTCGTCTATCGTTGACTGACACACCTCTCTCAGAGGCAGTAAAAACAGGGGAAGATTGAATAGCAATATTTCTCCCCTTTTTGAGAGGAACAGATACATCAGATGGCACCTCATTCTCTGCATCCTCTTCCAAATATTTATACATCGTATGTGTTGTTGCATGTAGAGTAGACCCGTCTGCAGTATGCTCACTAAAGTCTAAATTATCAAGAGCACATTGAAAAAACCCTTTAGACTTCAATTCTGATGGAATAAAAACACCATCTATGTCAGACTGTTTATCTAATTCATCCGCAACTGTGGTCACATAACGCTGATAGTGTTTCCAAAGCGATTCAATACAGTAAGTAATGCTTTACTTCTGAATTCTTTTATCAAGTAAAGGCCTAATCCCACGTGTTTTGGCGTGGCAATATAACTTGCATTGAACATTATGTCTTGAGCAAGATTTATAATGTTTCCATGCAAAGTATCTGAGACATTTAATCTGCCATCAGTTTTAAACGTTAAGTCTTCATCTGATAGAAGCCATCCTAAGTAGTTATATAGATCAGTGGGTATCATGTTCAAAGCATATTCCTTTGATATATCAATCGAAGGACAACCCTTATCGCAATCGTCTGTAATATCAGGCATCTGAGATGTTTTTCTCTGTTGCCGGGCCTTATCTTTGATCTGGCCTCTTAAACATTTAGCGGACATATACAGATGGCTATTACTGTTATGTGAATCAATGTCATTGGTATCACTACTATCTGTGTCTGTTAGCATTTCAGAGTCCTCAAGCTCTTGATTAAGCTTCAAAACTTCAGAGCACATATGCTCTAAAGTGATGTTTGAGGCACAAACGAGTGTTGTTATGCCTTTTGGATTTAAAAACTGAATGGAATCTCCAAAATGTGCTGATAACCGTTTCTTCATGTTATGTGTTCTATAGGTAATTGCCTGTGGAATTTTGAGTTCTTGCAACAGTTGGCGATATTGTGCTGTTAATTTCGACAAAGAGTATACTGCATTCTGCTTTAATAAGCTATCATTTATGTCGTTGACTAGCTGCAAGAACGCTTTGTCATAACTTGAGGGCTCATCTATACTATCAGGGGAATTCTTCTGCATGAAAAAACGCAGACACACTATATGGTACTGGAATTTATTCATTGCCAGGTCTATTTGATTATGATTTGTATCTGTTATGTTATGTAGGACGAATTCATCTTGCAGTTCATTTGCCTTCTCATATATAGCATCGCTTCTGGCTTTGGTAGAAACAGTGGACATATCTCTGACACCTTTTGAGTCTCTACATTTTCCGCATATTAAACAAGAACTTTGAAAATCAGAGACTTCCCCACTGTTATCAGTACCTCGAGCGATTACTTTCTGCCTCTTTGCCATTAAAATCTGATCAGGGCGATTAAGCATGTATATACTTTTGCACGATTTGTGGCACTTTGGACTACGGGATAAAAATGTTTTCTCAGTTTGTATAAAATTGCACAACCGATCATACACATCATCCCTTCTTTCATTGAGAGCACTTTTGAAACTGTCTAAGCCAGAAGCAGTCAGCTTATACAATGGGTCGTTCTTATATGTTTGACATATCAAACACTTTTCAAAATCTGTTTCAGAAGATTTTGGCCTTTTTAACGCCGATGACATAGTGACTGAGTCCGTCCTAGAATTGTGAACGACCCTGCAGTCCGGATGCGGACGCTGTAAGGAAGTTATGACGAACAGCAGCAAGATTGTATACATGTACATGAATGCTCGTAGTTAGCAATTAAGATGGTGTTACAAAATAATACAAAATCCGTTTGTCAACTGATAAAATTACGATTAAACGGAATACAATATCAGTCCAGATCGTGATCAGTATGAATATAACCAAAAGTAATGTTCGATATCAACATCAGGCGATGGAATGATACGAGCTCCATTCAACCGATCAAATATTGTACAGGTAAACACAATGCACGGAGTTCGCTTCAATATACAAATTACTGTTGCGTGAAAAATAAATCGGTGCAGTTACATTAGTGTATATGGTGGCTCTTATCTGTCATTACAGCTAACAAAAACATTTATCAGATCGTTTCATTTCGCTTTTTTGCGAACACATGAAATAAGAAAAACAATATTTAGTAGAAGATTCATGCAGCATAATATAGTAAGTCCTGGGTACAATCTGCATCCTTTTTTCTGTATGACATACCGTGCAATCAAACTTCTGTATGTCACAAACATGTATATAATGTTAATTGACATAATATGCTAGTGGAATACTCTACGTGTTTCGCTTTAATTGCAGCAATTAGGAATAACATTAATACTTTGAGTAAGGGAAAGAAAATTCTCGTCAATAATAAGGATGGTTACCGTTACACATTACAGTGGCGGATTTACAGTGGGTTCGGGGGTTCTGCAACCAAATTATTTCATTTTGATGAGAAAATTTAACAAACTTTAATTAAAAGTATGAAAACCAACCCCCTTAAATAGATTTGAACACCCTCTCCAGAAATCCTGGATCCACCCAAGCATTAAAGATAATTGTGCTTCAGACATAACATGCTTTATTTGTTAGATCATTTTTTATTCCTCTGTGCATAATACTTGAACAATGAGCCATGTCAAGCTCATTATTTCACCGAGAACCAAACTGTTCAGGCGACACTTTTTTCGATCATCAATATCTTACCTGATTTTCAAAAACAAATTAAGTGCTTACTCTCAAAATATGCAAAAAACGTCAGTGTATATATATAGAGCGTTTGTGTGCATATAATTGACAACATTGACTTTTATGTAAAAAACATGAAAAATAGACCTATTTATCAACGGGATAAAAGTGAACATGTAAGCGCGCAGTTTTTTACCAGATGTGCTTTTGAACATCATAAAACTAAATATCAGATGCATTTCAGATCAAAAAATACGCTTTTAATGATTTAAATGGAAAACGTACATTTTCATTTTTGATAAAAAATGGGTATCCTTGTTTTAAGGCTTAAAATTCAGAAATGATTCATCTTATATGATCATCATTAAGATGACGGTTTTCAGAGATATCATTTCATCACATGCTATCATTATTTTGCGTTCATTAGATTTTCTTAGAAAAATGCAGCGCATTTTGCACACACATATTTTTACATGTCCTTGATGGGCTTCCGTAGAAATTGTGCTGCTCTGACGTTATGCAAGTCGATCGATTGTTCTATACAGTGGTTTCAGATACACCATATAATGACCTTTGCATCTGTACAAAATTTATCCATATTATTTTCGGGTGCAAGGGTTAGCCAAAATCTCTCCTTGGTTCCCCAACTATGAATGCTTTCTGATGAGTGGTTGTCAAGATATGGACTTCTAGAAAACTTTAACGCAAGTGTGACGCGCACGCGCACGGGAACGCGCACGGGAACGGGAACGTGGACGACCGGGGTGACTATCTATCTTCTGATACTAAGTCGATCAATTTCTGAGCATCACCTCAGGTGTGGGGTGGGTGGCTAAATTTAGAATTTAGTAAAGGGAAAAGAAAACATTTGGGATGGACCATTAAAAGTATTTACAAGATATAGATGAGAGGCATACTAAAACGCATGCCTTTCCGAAAATCGACAGAAAATCTCTGTCGAAAAACGACAGACTCTGTCGAAAAACGACAGATGCTTTATTCTGCTTATTTTATTACACTTCGGTATTTTATTCACACTTGTACCTTATGCTACATCTACTCGGACCACGCATGTGTGTTCATGACTGTGGTTGTGCCCTGGGCTCAGAGCTCAGAGCCCATAAACGCTAACACGGCAGGTAGAGCAGTATGACTCTGTCGAAAAACGACAGATCCGTAATTCTACTTATATTATTACACTTCGGTATTTTATTCAAACTTGTACCTTATGGTACATCTACTCGGACCACGCATGTGTGTTCATGACTGTGGTTGTGCCCTGGGCTCAGAGCTCAGAGCCCATAAACGCTAACACGGCAGGTAGAGCAGTATGATTTTCTGTCGAAAAACGACAGATCCGTAATTCTACTTATTTTATTACACTTCGGTATTATTCAAACTTGTACCTTATGGTACATCTACTCGGACCACGCATGTGTGTTCATGACTGTGGTTGTGCCCTGGGCCCAGAGCTCAGAGCCCATAAACGCTAAGAGCAGTATGACTCTGTCGAAAAACGACAGATCCGTAATTCTGCTTATTTTATTACACTTCGGTATTTTATTCACACTTGTACCTTATGGTACATCTACTCGGACCACGCATATTTGTTCATGGCTGTGGTTGTGCCCTGGGCCCAGAGCTCAGAGCCCATAAACGCTAACACGGCAGGTAGAGCAGTATGACTCTGTCGAAAAACGACAGATCCGTAATTCTGCTTATTTTATTACACTTCGGTATTTCATTCACACTTGTACCTTATGGTACATCTACTCGGACCACGCATATTTGTTCATGGCTGTGGTTGTGCCCTGGGCCCAGAGCTCAGAGCCCATAAACGCTAACACGGCAGGTAGAGCAGTATGACTCTGTCGAAAAACGACAGATCCGTAATTCTGCTTATTTTATTACACTTCGGTATTTCATTCACACTTGTACCTTATGGTACATCTACTCGGACCACGCATGTTTGTTGATTTTCAGAAATCTGTCGAAAAACGACAGATGCTTTTTCTACTTATTTTATTAGACTTGTGTATTTTATTCACACTTGCACCTTAGGGTACATCTTCTCGGACCACGGATGGGTGCTCAATGCTGTGCTTGTGCCCTGGGCTCAGAGCCCAGAGTCCATAAAAGCGCTAACACAGCAGGTTGGGCAGCATGATTTTCAAAAAATCAACAGATACGTTTTT
This sequence comes from Rugalucina vietnamica, assembly GCA_964017185.1. Taxonomy (NCBI): domain Eukaryota; kingdom Metazoa; phylum Mollusca; class Bivalvia; order Lucinida; family Lucinidae; genus Rugalucina; species Rugalucina vietnamica. The sequence continues at coordinate 49,104,330 of OZ024870.1, forward strand.
TTCTACTTATTTTATAACAGTTATAAATTTATTCACACCTAGTCCTAAGAGCCCATCGGGTTGGTGGTCATGGATATGCTTGCTTTGTGGGCTCAAAGCCCATAGTAAATGAAAGCGCTAACACTGCAGGTTGAGCAGCATCATGACTTTCACAGAAACGACAGATACGTTATTTTACTAATTTTATAATAGTTATGCGTTTTATTATTACTTGGACCTTAGGGCCCATTCACTCTGACTTCAGATGGGTGTTCATGTATATGCTCGTCACCTGGGCTCAGAGTCCAGAGCCCATAAAAGCTCTTATACAGGTAAATAATGTACATGCGTGTCCTTATGTTATGATGTTGCAATCTTGCCTTTATGACATACTTTATGTTCTTTAGATGTTGTCTTTATCCTCTAACGGAAGTATGAGCATTGTTTGGGCACAGGAAGCCCAAATTAAGATCAGGAAGCCCAAATTCCGAAGTCTGTCGAAACACGATATTTGAGCCATCGCAAGAGAAAACTATACATTTGTTCTTAGGACACATCCACTCTGACCTCGGATGGGTGGTTCAATGCTATGGTTGTGCCCTGGGCTCAAAGCCCAGAGTCCATAAAAGTGCGTACACGGCAGTTTGAGCAGCATGACTTTCAGAAAATCGACAGATACATTATTTCTACTAATTTTATTACAGTAATGTATTTTAATAACACTTGGACCTGAGGGCCCATCCACTCTGGCATCAGATGGGTGTTCATGGATATGCTTGTGACATGGGCTCAGAGCCCATAAAGCCCTTACATAGGTACAAAATGAACGTGTGTGTCCTTATTTTATAATGTTTTATCTTGCCTTTATGACATACTATATGTTCAAAGTTCGAGCATTGTTTGGGCTCAGGAAGCCCAAGCTTAGATCAGGAAGCCAAAAATTTCGAATTCTGTCGAAACTCGAAGTTTTAGGCAATTGGGTCGTCGCATGAGATAATCAACAATTTTATGTGCGAAAACAAAGGCGCAGATCAGCTTCGCGGTAAATCTTTGACCTAAATAAATAAATATTTGTCTATCTGTTGCAATGTCATGGTCTCAAGTATGGTTGCATGTATGTTGCAAACGAACAGTTTGAAACGTTTTATATATGCAAACGTTCATGTTATTCTGCAACTTTCGAATGCGATGCGTTCATGTAATTCTTAAAGCCTAAAGTTCACATTAATTCTGCAAACAGAGACTGGCGATTCATATCGGAAACTTCATATTTTTTTTTTCTTTTCATGGGCGGCCATCCTTGAATTTTCGAAACGGTAAGATGATACGCTAGCTTTTAGCATGAAAATGCGTATTCATTAATTAATTAATTTATTTATTCGTTATTATTTATTTATCTATGAATTCCATTCTCAGGTGTCAAAAGCCGGATGTCTATTGCCAAATCCTGTCTAAGGTTTTAGAACGCGGATATGTATTGTCAAATTCCAGGGGTATTCTACTTGGCAATAGCCAGAGTGATTTATGACATGTCGTTTGTGTGAAGTACCTGTAGCACCTACCTTGAATTTGAACCAATGAAATCGCTTTTCAGGCAAGAAACTAGTATGTAATGTTAAACCAAAATGAACATAGTCATCTCTTGTAGATAATTCAGAATGGAAAGACGCATTGCTCTACTAGGCGACTCGATACCTCACTGGTTCGGAGAAAGCAGATTCAGCAACGTGCACCTCTACGATAGCGACAGCTTCACCTACTATACGGAGAGAGGGCTATCCCTGAGAGACTGTGTTGTCCGACGCCACCCATCCTACGTCCGGCTACTAGAAGAACAACCTACTGACGTCTTCGTTCACCTCGGCGGAAACGATTTCCGGGCATGGGTCAAAGTCACCGACGTGCTGGGCCTAGCTGCAAGGCTAGAGTCCGAACTCTATCCAGCGAGGGTGCTGTTCGGGGACATACTCCCTAGAGGGAAAACAAAACAATTCACGAAGCTTACGCCACCAGCCTTCAACAAGATGGCCTACGACTACAACACGGGCCTCAGAGAACGGTGGGGCAGTCTAGTTGTGCCCTTCTACATACATGAGACAAGGAGGCCAGATGGGTCCCGAAGTGCTTACTTCGGACCGGATGAAAAAGGTACAAGTAGGCAAAGATCAGGAAAAGGCGCAATCAGAAAAAGATTCCCACTCCAAAAACCGAGGTGGGAAAAAACCAAACTAACAATCAGGTACTTATACCATGAAACATATCGTAAGCCGAATGAGCAGCTATTTTCCCAATAGGTGGCCACTCAGTTACCTTAACTTAACTAAAAATATGAAAACATACATAAGGCGCCAACAGCACAAAAAATTTTTATACACCAAAACATAAAACAAAAAGAACCACCACAGAAGTATCGACTTGGAACGATCAGTAACACAAAGTCACTGGCGGGCTTAAACCGGTTTTACATGGCCACAACCTCACCCTCAGCTTCCGCAGTGGTTCATAACATTTAGTTAGTTATTCGGTCCTCGTGGTGAATCTCTAACTAGTCAATGAATCATCAAGAACAAACAAATAAATCATGATAAACATCCTGATGAATCAAAAACCAGGACTCACAGACTGAGTAAGCTGCCCGACGATGGAGATCCCTGGGCGCCGAATAACCTACTAACTCCGGAGCAAAAGAAAAACACCAGTTGGACCCCGGTGGGCCAAGCAACAGACAAGAAGCTCCGGCCCCAACCAACTAAAATGAATAGCTTTATGTCGGGGCCATCATAGAGTCTGACGCCCGACCCACCGGTGTGCAATTAAAGAAGGCAGCATAGTTATCAACCATGATTGGGTTAAAAACTAAACATGCAGACTGTCGCATAACATTCAAGTTATAACCTATACGTCTGTAACGTGTTAAGATTTTTCTGAACTGAAAAGAAAAATCATTAATTCCTTTAAGTTTCTTAAACTTGTAAACCAAGTCACCATAAAATTCAGGTTCCGAAAGGCCCTCACTTAAAAGCATCTTTAACCCAACATTATATTTGGAAATCAATTCATAGTGTCTACGATAAAATTTAGAAAATGTTTTTCGAAGTTTATGATACCGATAGCCCTGTTGGAGAAGTTTTGCCGTTAAACATTTATTTCGAGCGTTGAAGTCTGTAACATGATTGCAGACTCTAGCAAACCTAATAAGTTGCGAAATGTATACACCATAAGAAGCACGACGAGGAACGTCACCATCCAAAAAAGGAAAATTTACTATATCAAAATCAAAGTCATCGCGCTTATCATAAATTTTAGAAGAAACAAATCCATTTGCAACAGAAAGATGTAGATCTAAAAAGGGGGCTTCAGTATCTGAGATATTGGCTTTGTTCAACTGAAGTTCAGGTGGATAAATTTGATTGACCATACCTTCAAAATAAGGGTTGTCAATGTTCAAAAGGTCATCGAGGTACCTAGATGTGGAATTAAAAGCCTCGATAACATCAGCTTGATTATCATGGTTAAGAGAATCCATGAAATCTCTTTCGTCCACCTTTCTGGTCCACCTTTCTGATCCGGAGGGATTCATCAAGTACCGTAAGGTACTTCGGCGGTGCCTGCTATAAACGCAGGCATCTGCACCAACGGTCCTTTTAAGGACCACACATATTATTCGAAGAAAGCCTTATAATGTCAAAAATAAAACATCCAACACACTCCCAAATTATCCCGGTCAATAAAAGCCAAAAACCCTTTATTTATTTATTTATTTATTTATTTATTTAGTTAGTTAGTTAGTTAGTTAGTTAGTTAGTTAGTAAGTAAGTTAGCGAATTAGTTAGTTATGACGGTCGGCAGCAGATACTTTTAAAATACGGTCATTTTGGTGCATGTTTTCGTCTCCAACACACACCCTACGTATCCCGGTCAATCAAAGCCCAGAAACATTTTATCTATTAATTAATTTAATAAATAAATAAATAAATAAATAAATAAATAAATAAATAAATGTTTAGCTAACTTTGGTGCAATTTCCGAAAAAGAACGAAAGGCTGATATTTAGCATGATTCATGTAATTCTGCAACTATCGAGTGCAAGCGGCAACGCATGTACGGCTACATTTATAAATGCTTTTCCTTAGCATGTTGTTTATGAACATGCATTTCCGTATTCATTCATTCATTCATTCATTCATTCATTCATTCATTCATTCATTCATTCATTCGGATTACAGGACGGATGCGTTTATTTATCTATTTAGTTGACTACATCATGTCTTTCAGCATTAGCACTGACATTTCAACCGACAACGCATGTACGGCTACATTTATAATTGTATGCTAAATGCATATATGTAATTCTGCAACTCATGTAATTCTTATTATTTATTTAGTAAGTTAGTTAATTAGTTATTACGGTCGGCAGCAGGCACAGTTAATAGAATAATGTGTTTTAATTCATAAGGTCCTTATTAATCGCCGGATTCTGTCGAAAAACGACAGAATCTGCCGCAATGGTCGAGTCTTAGATGCACTATTATTTCTTTATTCTCTAAAGACTAAATGAATGGATAAATAAATTAACTTAAAAATGAAGGTAGGAATTAAACAAGCAATAGAAAAACTGCATAAATAAACAAATAAATTAAGACCATACATAGGAGTAGTATTTGAGATAAGATGGCTAATAGAATAATGTGTTTTAATTCATAAGGTCCTTATTAATCGCCGGGTTCTGTCGAAAAACGACAGAATCCACCGCAATGGTCGAGTTTAGATGCACTATTATTTCTATATTCTCTAAAGACTAAATAAATAAATAAATAAATATATGTTTAGCTAATTTTGGTGCCATTTCCGAAAAAGAACGAAAGGCTGATATTTAGCATGATTCATGTAATTCTGCAACTATCGAGTGCAAGCGGCAACGCATGTACGGCTACATTTATAAATGCTTTTCCTTAGCATGTTGTTTATGAACATGTATTTCCGTATTCATTCATTCATTCATTCATTCATTCATCCATTCGGATTACAGTACGGATGCGTTTATTTATCTATTTAGTTGACTACATCATGTCTTTCAGTATTAGCACTGACATTTCAAGCGACAACACATGTACGGCTACATTTATAATTGTATGCTAAATGCATATATGTAATTCTGCAACTCATGTAATTCTTATTATTTATTTAGTAAGTTAGTTAATTAGTTATTACGGTCGGCAGCAGGCACAGTTAATAGAATAATGTGTTTTAATTCATAAGGTCCCTATTAATTGCCGGATTTCTGTCGAAAAACGACAGAATCCGCCGCAATGGTCGAGTTTTAGATGCACTATTATTTCTTTATTCTCTAAAGACTAAATAAATGGATAGATAAATAAACTTAAAAAAAAATGAAGGAAGGAATAAATGAAGCATTTCTATCCGAATTGGTTGAAGTAAAATGTGCATCTTTTAATTGTATAATTTGTATAATTAAGCATGTAACCTGTGAACATACGGATGCTGTCAGAAATAGTAAAATGTGCATCTTTTAATTGTATAATTGCATGTAACCTGTTAACATACGGATGCTAACAGAAATTTCTGAAAATTGACTATTTCCACGTGAATTGGTTTAAGTTAAATGTGCATCGTTTTAAGTGTATAACTAGGCATGTAACCTGTTAAAAATACAGATGAGGTAAGAAAATCGACTATTTCCGTCCGAATGTGCATGTGCAGATATGTATAATAAGGCACGTACCTTCTTAACATTAATACATGTCTGTCAATGAATTTCCGACAATAGACTTTTTTGCCCTAATGCAAATTCTAAATTCATTTACAGATATTTCGTTTTATCGGTTTGGCATATTTAATATGGTGTGAAGTGCCTGAGAATTAATAGCGTACTTATAATAATAACAATTTATTTGTGTGATATATTATAACTACAACGCTTAGTTTTAACTTGTTGACACGGTTTTAATGGTTGCAAATGTAAAGCTTAGTGTTTACGTGTTGCCATTAACGGTTTTAACTACAACGCTTAGTTTTAACTTGTTGACACGGTTTTAATGGTTGCAAATGTAAAGCTTAGTGTTTACGTGTTGTCATTAACAGTTTTAACTGCAACGCTTAGTTTTAACATGTTGCCACGGTATTAACGGTTGCAAATCCAATGCTTAGTGCTAACGTGTTGCAATAAACGGTTATAACTACAACGCTTAGTTTTAACGTGTTGACATGGTTTTAATGGTTGCGAATGCAAAGCTTAGTGTTTACGTGTTGTCATTAACGGTTTTAACGCTTAGTTTTAACGCATTGTAACCGCAATGCTTAGTGTTAACGTGTTGTCATTAACGGTTGCAACTGCAACGCTTAGTGTAAACATGTTGACACTAACGGTTGCAACTGCAGTGCTAAGTGTTAACATGTTGACATAAACGGTTGCAACGTGTTAACGTGTGGAAATTAACGTAAGCAAATGCTACACTTACTGTAATGTTGACACTAACGCTTGCAACTGCAATGCTTAATGTTAACGTGTTGCCTTTAAAGGTTGCAACTGCAACGGTTAGTGCTTACATGTTGACACTAACGTTTGCAACTGCAACGCGTAGCTTTAACGTGTTGCCACTAACGCTTAATGTTAACGTCTTGCCATTAAAGGTTGCAACTGTAACGGTTAGTGCTTACATGTTGACACTAACGTTTGCAACTGTTTTAACGGTTGCAAATGCAAAGCTTAGTGTTTACGTGTTGCCATTAACGGTTTTAACTACAACACTTAGTTTTAACATGTTGCCACGGTTGCAAATCCAATGCTTAGTGCTAACGTGTTGCAATTAACGGTTATAACTACAACGCTTAGTTTTAACGTGTTGACATGGTTTTAATGGTTCCAAATGCAAAGCTTAGTGTTTACGTGTTGTCATTAACTTTTTTAACTACAACGCTTAGTTTTCACGCATTGTAACCGCAATGCTTAGTGTTAACGTGTTGTCATTAACGGTTGCAACTGCAACGCTTAGTGTAAACATGTTGACACTAACGGTTGCAACTGCAATGCTAAGTGTTAACATGTTGACATAAACGGTTGCAACGTGTTAACGTGTTGAAATTAACGTAAGCAAATGCTACACTTACTGTTATAATGTTGACACTAACGGTTGTAACTGCAACGCTTAGTTTTAACGTGTTGCCACTAACGCTTGCAACTACAATGCTTAATGTTAACGTGTTGCCTTTAAAGGTTGCAACTGCAACGGTTAGTGCTTACATGTTGACACTAACGTTTGCAACTGCAACGCTTAGCTTTAACGTGTTGCCACTAACGCTTAATGTTAACGTCTTGCCATTAAAGGTTGCAACTGTAACGGTTAGTGCTTACATGTTGACACTAACGTTTGCAACTGCAACGCTTAGCTTTAACGTGTTGCCACTAACGCTTAATGTTAACGTGTCGCCATTAAAGGTTGCAACTGTAACGGTTAGTGCTTACATGTTGACACTAACGTTTGCAACTGTTTTAACTGTTGCAAATGCAAAGATTAGTGTTTACGTGTTGCCATTAACGGTTTTAACTACAACGCTTAGTTTTAACGTGTTGACACGGTTTTAACGGTTGCAAATGCAAAGCTTAGTGTTTACGTGTTGTCATTAACGGTTGCAACTGCAACGCTTAGTTTTAACGTGTTGCCACGGTATTAACGGTTGCAAATCCAATGCTTAGTGCTAACGTGTTGCAATAAACGGTTATAACTACAACGCTTAGTTTTAACGTGTTGACATGGTTTTAATGGTTGCAAATGCAAATCTTAGTGTTTACGTGTTGTCATTAACGGTTTTAACTACAACGCTTAGTTTTAACGCATTGTAACCGAAATGCTTAGTGTTAACGTGTTGTCATTAATAACGGTTGCAACTGCAACGCTTAGTGTAAACATGTTGACACTAACGGTTGCAACTGCAATGCTAAGTGTTAACATGTTGACATAAACGGTTGCAACGTGTTAACGTGTTGAAATTAACGTAAGCAAATGCTACACTTACTGTTATAATGTTGACACTAACGGCTGTAACTGCAACGCTTAGTTTTAACGTGTTGCCACTAACTCTTGCAACTGCAATGCTTAATGTTAACGTGTTGCCTTTAAAGGTTGCAACTGCAACGGTTAGAGCTTACATGTTGACACTAACGTTTGCAACTGCAACGCTTAGCTTTAACGTGTTGCCACTAAGGCTTAATGTTAACGTGTTGCCATTAAAGGTTGCAACTGTAACGGTTAGTGCTTACATGTTGACACTAACGTTTGCAACTGTTTTAACGGTTGCAAATGCAAAGCTTAGTGTTTACGTGTTGCCATTAACGGTTTTAACTACAACGCTTAGTTTCAACGTGTTGACACGGTTTACACGGTTGCAAATGCAAAGCTTAGTGTTTACGTGTTGTCATTAATGGTTTTAACTGCAACGCTTAGTTTTAACATGTTGTCACGGTATTAACGGTTGCAAATGCAATGCTTAGTGCTAACGTGTTGCAATTAACGGTTATAACTACAACGCTTAGTTTTAACGTGTTGACATGGTTTTAATGGTTGCAAATGTAAAGCTTAGTGTTTACGTGTTGTCATTAACGGTTGCCACTGCAACGCTTAGTTTTAACGTGTTGCCGCGGTATTAACGGTTGCAAATCCAATGCTAAGTGCTAAGTTACTGCTAACGTGTTGCAATTAACGGTTATAACTACAACGCTTAGTTTTAACGTGTTGACATGGTTTTAATGGTTGCAAATGCAAAGCTTAGTGTTTACGTGTTGTCATTAACGGTTTTAACTACAACGCTTAGTTTTAACGCATTGTAACCGCAATGCTTAGTGTTAACGTGTTGACATTAACGGTTGAAACTGCAACGCTTAGTTTAAACATGTTGACACTAACGGTTGCAACTGCAATGCTAAGTGTTAACATGTTGACATAAACGGTTGCAACGTGTTAACGTGTTGAAATTAACGTAAACAAATGCTACACTTACTGTAATGTTGACACTAAAGGTTGCAACTGCAACGCTTAGTTTTAACGTGTTGCCACTAACGCTTGCAACTGCAATGCTTAATGTTAACGTGTTGCCTTTAAAGGTTGCAACTGCAACGGTTAGTGCTTACATGTTGACACTAACGTTTGCAACTGCAACGCTTAGCTTTAACGTGTTGCCACTAACGCTTAATGTTAACGTGTTGCCATTAAAGGTTGCAACTGTAACGGTTAGTGCTTACATGTTGACACTAACGTTTGCAATTGCAACGCTTAGCTTTAACGAGTTGCCACTAACGCTTAATGTTAACGTGTTGCCATTAAAGGTTGCAACTGTAACGGTTAGTGCTGACATGTTGACACTAACGTTTGCAACTGTTTTAACGGTTGCAAATGCAAAGCTTAGTGTTTACGTGTTGCCATTTACGGTTTTAACTACAACGCTTAGTTTTAACGTGTTGACACGGTTTTAACGGTTGCAAATGCAAAGCTTAGTGTTTACGTGTTGTCATTTACGGTTTTAACTGCAACGCTTAGTTTTAACATGTTGCCACGGTATTAACGGTTGCAAATCCATTGCTTAGTGCTAACGTGTTGCAATTAACAGTTATAACTACAACGCTTAGTTTTAACGTGTTGACATGGTTTTAATGGTTGCAAATGCAAAGCTTAGTGTTTACGTGTTGTCATTAACGGTTTTAACTACAACGCTTAGTTTTAACGCATTGTAACCGCAATGCTTAGTGTTAACGTGTTGTCATTAACGGTTGCAACTGCAACGCTTAGTGTAAACATGTTGACACTAACGGTTGCAACTGCAATGCTAAGTGTAAACATGTTGACATAAACGGTTGCAACGTGTTAACGTGTTGAAATTAACGTAAGCAAATGCTACACTTACTGTTATAATGTTGACACTAACGGTTGTAACTGCAACGCTTAGTTTTAACGTGTTGCCACTAACGCTTGCAACTGCAATGCTTAATGTTGACGTGTTGCCTTTAAAGGTTGCAACTGCAACGGTTAGTGCTTACATGTTGACACTAACGTTTGCAACTGCAACGCTTAATTTTAACGTGTTGCCACTAACGCTTAATGTTAACGTGTTGCCATTAAAGGTTGCAACTGTAACGGTTAGTGCTTACATGTTGACACTAACGTTTGCAACTGCAACGCTTAGCTTTAACGTGTTGCCACTAACGCTTAATGTTAACGTCTTGCCATTAAAGGTTGCAACTGTAACGGTTAGTGCTTACATGTTGACACTAACGTTTGCAACTGCAACGCTTAGCTTTAACGTGTTGCCACTAACGCTTAATGTTAACGTGTCGCCATTAAAGGTTGCAACTGTAACGGTTATTGCTTACATGTTGACACTAACGTTTGCAACTGTTTTAACGGTTGCAAATGCAAAGCTTAGTGTTTACGTGTTGCCATTAACGGTTTTAACTACAACGCTTAGTTTTAACGTGTTGACACGGTTTTAACGGTTGCAAATGCAAAGCTTAGTGTTTACGTGTTGTCATTAACGGTTGCAACTGCAACGCTTAGTTTTAACGTGTTGCCACGGTATTAACGGTTGCAAATCCAATGCTTAGTGCTAACGTGTTGCAATAAACGGTTATAACTACAACGCTTAGTTTTAACGTGTTGACATGGTTTTAATGGTTGCAAATGCAAAGCTTAGTGTTTACGTGTTGTCATTAACGGTTTTAACTACAACGCTTAGTTTTAACGCATTGTAACCGAAATGCTTAGTGTTAACGTGTTGTCATTAATAACGGTTGCAACTGCAACGCTTAGTGTAAACATGTTGACACTAACGGTTGCAACTGCAATGCTAAGTGTTAACATGTTGACATAAACGGTTGCAACGTGTTAACGTGTTGAAATTAACGTAAGCAAATGCTACACTTACTGTTATAATGTTGACACTAACGGCTGTAACTGCAACGCTTAGTTTTAACGTGTTGCCACTAACTCTTGCAACTGCAATGCTTAATGTTAACGTGTTGCCTTTAAAGGTTGCAACTGCAACGGTTAGAGCTTACATGTTGACACTAACGTTTGCAACTGCAACGCTTAGCTTTAACGTGTTGCCACTAAGGCTTAATGTTAACGTGTTGCCATTAAAGGTTGCAACTGTAACGGTTAGTGCTTACATGTTGACACTAACGTTTGCAACTGTTTTAACGGTTGCAAATGCAAAGCTTAGTGTTTACGTGTTGCCATTAACGGTTTTAACTACAACGCTTAGTTTCAACGTGTTGACACGGTTTTAACGGTTGCAAATGCAAAGCTTAGTGTTTACGTGTTGTCATTAATGGTTTTAACTGCAACGCTTAGTTTTAACATGTTGTCACGGTATTAACGGTTGCAAATGCAATGCTTAGTGCTAACGTGTTGCAATTAACGGTTATAACTACAACGCTTAGTTTTAACGTGTTGACATGGTTTTAATGGTTGCAAATGTAAAGCTTAGTGTTTACGTGTTGTCATTAACGGTTGCAACTGCAACGCTTAGTTTTAACGTGTTGCCGCGGTATTAACGGTTGCAAATCCAATGCTAAGTGCTAAGTTACTGCTAACGTGTTGCAATTAACGGTTATAACTACAACGCTTAGTTTTAACGTGTTGACATGGTTTTAATGGTTGCAAATGCAAAGCTTAGTGTTTACGTGTTGTCATTAACGGTTTTAACTACAACGCTTAGTTTTAACGCATTGTAACCGCAATGCTTAGTGTTAACGTGTTGACATTAACGGTTGCAACTGCAACGCTTAGTTTAAACATGTTGACACTAACGGTTGCAACTGCAATGCTAAGTGTTAACATGTTGACATAAACGGTTGCAACGTGTTAACGTGTTGAAATTAACGTAAACAAATGCTACACTTACTGTAATGTTGACACTAAAGGTTGCAACTGCAACGCTTAGTTTTAACGTGTTGCCACTAACGCTTGCAACTGCAATGCTTAATGTTAACGTGTTGCCTTTAAAGGTTGCAACTGCAACGGTTAGTGCTTACATGTTGACACTAACGTTTGCAACTGCAACGCTTAGCTTTAACGTGTTGCCACTAACGCTTAATGTTAACGTGTTGCCATTAAAGGTTGCAACTGTAACGGTTAGTGCTTACATGTTGACACTAACGTTTGCAATTGCAACGCTTAGCTTTAACGAGTTGCCACTAACGCTTAATGTTAACGTGTTGCCATTAAAGGTTGCAACTGTAACGGTTAGTGCTGACATGTTGACACTAACGTTTGCAACTGTTTTAACGGTTGCAAATGCAAAGCTTAGTGTTTACGTGTTGCCATTTACGGTTTTAACTACAACGCTTAGTTTTAACGTGTTGACACGGTTTTAACGGTTGCAAATGCAAAGCTTAGTGTTTACGTGTTGTCATTTACGGTTTTAACTGCAACGCTTAGTTTTAACATGTTGCCACGGTATTAACGGTTGCAAATCCATTGCTTAGTGCTAACGTGTTGCAATTAACAGTTATAACTACAACGCTTAGTTTTAACGTGTCGACATGGTTTTAATGGTTGCAAATGCAAAGCTTAGTGTTTACGTGTTGTCATTAACGGTTTTAACTACAACGCTTAGTTTTAACGCATTGTAACCGCAATGCTTAGTGTTAACGTGTTGTCATTAACGGTTGCAACTGCAACGCTTAGTGTAAACATGTTGACACTAACGGTTGCAACTGCAATGCTAAGTGTAAACATGTTGACATAAACGGTTGCAACGTGTTAACGTGTTGAAATTAACGTAAGCAAATGCTACACTTACTGTAATGTTGACACTAACGGTTGTAACTGCAACGCTTAGTTTTAACGTGTTGCCACTAACGCTTGCAACTGCAATGCTTAATGTTAACGTGTTGCCTTTAAAGGTTGCAACTGAAACGGTTAGTGCTTACATGTTGACACTAACGTTTGCAACTGCAACGCTTAATTTTAACGTGTTGCCACTAACGCTTAATGTTAACGTGTTGCCATTAAAGGTTGCAACTGTAACGGTTAGTGCTTACATGTTGACACTAACGTTTGCAACTGCAACGCTTAGCTTTAACGTGTTGCCACTAACGCTTAATGTTAACGTGTCGCCATTAAAGGTTGCAACTGTAACGGTTAGTGCTTACATGTTGACACTAACGTTTGCAACTGTTTTAACGGTTGCAAATGCAAAGCTTAGTGTTTACGTGTTGCCATTAACGGTTTTAACTACAACGCTTAGTTTTAACGTGTTGACACGGTTTTAACGGTTGCAAATGCAAAGCTTAGTGTTTACGTGTTGTCATTAACGGTTTTAACTGCAACGCTTAGTTTTAACGGTTGGAAATCCATTGCTTAGTGCTAACGTGTTGCAATTAACAGTTATAACTACAACGCTTAGTTTTAACGTGTTGACATGGTTTTAATGGTTGCAAATGCAAAGCTTAGTGTTTACGTGTTGTCATTAACGGTTTTAACTGCAACGCTTAGTTTTAACCTGTTGCCACGGTATTAACGGTTGCAAATCCAATGCTTAGTGCTAACGTGTTGCAATAAACGGTTATAACTACAACGCTTAGTTTTAACGTGTTGACATGGTTTTAATGGTTGCAAATGCAAAGTTAGTGTTTACGTGTTGTCATTAACGGTTTTAACTACAACGCTTAGTTTTAACGCATTGTAACCGAAATGCTTAGTGTTAACGTGTTGTCATTAATAACGGTTGCAACTGCAACGCTTAGTGTAAACATGTTGACACTAACGGTTGCAACTGCAATGCTAAGTGTTAACATGTTGACATAAACGGTTGCAACGTGTTAACGTGTTGAAATTAACGTAAGCAAATGCTACACTTACTGTTATAATGTTGACACTAACGGTTGTAACTGCAACGCTTAGTTTTAACGTGTTGCCACTAACGCTTGCAACTGCAATGCTTAATGTTAACGTGTTGCCTTTAAAGGTTGCAACTGCAACGGTTAGTGCTTACATGTTGACACTAACGTTTGCAACTGCAACGCTTAGCTTTAACGTGTTGCCACTAACGCTTAATGTTAACGTGTTGCCATTAAAGGTTGCAACTGTAACGGTTAGTGCTTACATGTTGACACTAACGTTTGCAACTGTTTTAACGGTTGCAAATGCAAAGCTTAGTGTTTACGTGTTGCCATTAACGGTTTTAACTACAACGCTTAGTTTCAACGTGTTGACACGGTTTTAACGGTTGCAAATGCAAAGCTTAGTGTTTACGTGTCGTCTTTAACGGTTTTAACTGCAACGCTTAGTTTTAACATGTTGCCACGGTATTAACGGTTGCAAATGCAATGCTTAGTGCTAACGTGTTGCAATTAACGGTTATAACTACAACGCTTAGTTTTAACGTGTTGACATGGTTTTAATGGTTGCAAATGTAAAGCTTAGTGTTTACGTGTTGTCATTAACGGTTGCAACTGCAACGCTTAGTTTTAACGTGTTGCCGCGGTATTAACGGTTGCAAATCCAATGCTTAGTGCTAAGTTACTGCTAACGTGTTGCAATTAACGGTTATAACTACAACGCTTAGTTTTAACGTGTTGACATGGTTTTAATGGTTGCAAATGCAAAGCTTAGTGTTTACGTGTTGTCATTAACGGTTTTAACTACAACGCTTAGTTTTAACGCATTGTAACCGCAATGCTTAGTGTTAACGTGTTGTCATTAACGGTTGCAACTGCAACGCTTAGTGTAAACATGTTGACACTAACGGTTGCAACTGCAATGCTAAGTGTTAACATGTTGACATAAACGGTTGCAACGTGTTAACGTGTTGAAATTAACGTAAACAAATGCTACACTTACTGTAATGTTGACACTAACGGTTGTAACTGCAACGCTTAGTTTTAACGTGTTGCCACTAACGCTTGCAACTGCAATGCTTAATGTTAACGTGTTGCCTTTAAAGGTTGCAACTGCAACGGTTAGTGCTTACATGTTGACACTAACGTTTGCAACTGCAACGCTTAGCTTTAACGTGTTGCCACTAACGCTTAATGTTAACGTGTTGCCATTAAAGGTTGCAACTGTAACGGTTAGTGCTTACATGTTGACACTAACGTTTGCAACTGCAACGCTTAGCTTTAACGAGTTGCCACTAACGCTTAATGTTAACGTGTTGCCATTAAAGGTTGCAACTGTAACGGTTAGTGCTTACATGTTGACACTAACGTTTGCAACTGTTTTAACGGTTGCAAATGCAAAGCTTAGTGTTTACGTGTTGCCATTAACGGTTTTAACTACAACGCTTAGTTTTAACGTGTTGACACGGTTTTAACGGTTGCAAATGCAAAGCTTAGTGTTTACGTGTTGTCATTAACGGTTTTAACTGCAACGCTTAGTTTTAACGGTTGGAAATCCATTGCTTAGTGCTAACGTGTTCCAATTTACAGTTATAACTACAACGCTTAGTTTTAACGTGTTGACATGGTTTTAATGGTTGCAAATGCAAAGCTTAGTGTTTACGTGTTGTCATTAACGGTTTTAACTGCAACGCTTAGTTTTAACCTGTTGCCACGGTATTAACGGTTGCAAATCCAATGCTTAGTGCTAACGTGTTGCAATAAACGGTTATAACTACAACGCTTAGTTTTAACGTGTTGACATGGTTTTAATGGTTGCAAATGCAAAGTTAGTGTTTACGTGTTGTCATTAACGGTTTTAACTACAACGCTTAGTTTTAACGCATTGTAACCGAAATGCTTAGTGTTAACGTGTTGTCATTAATAACGGTTGCAACTGCAACGCTTAGTGTAAACATGTTGACACTAACGGTTGCAACTGCAATGCTAAGTGTTAACATGTTGACATAAACGGTTGCAACGTGTTAACGTGTTGAAATTAACGTAAGCAAATGCTACACTTACTGTTATAATGTTGACACTAACGGTTGTAACTGCAACGCTTAGTTTTAACGTGTTGCCACTAACGCTTGCAACTGCAATGCTTAATGTTAACGTGTTGCCTTTAAAGGTTGCAACTGCAACTGTTAGTGCTTACATGTTGACACTAACGTTTGCAACTGCAACGCTTAGCTTTAACGTGTTGCCACTAACGCTTAATGTTAACGTGTTGCCATTAAAGGTTGCAACTGTAACGGTTAGTGCTTACATGTTGACACTAACGTTTGCAACTGTTTTAACGGTTGCAAATGCAAAGCTTAGTGTTTACGTGTTGCCATTAACGGTTTTAACTACAACGCTTAGTTTCAACGTGTTGACACGGTTTTAACGGTTGCAAATGCAAAGCTTAGTGTTTACGTGTCGTCTTTAACGGTTTTAACTGCAACGCTTAGTTTTAACATGTTGCCACGGTATTAACGGTTGCAAATGCAATGCTTAGTGCTAACGTGTTGCAATTAACGGTTTTAACTACAACGCTTAGTTTTAACGTGTTGACATGGTTTTAATGGTTGCAAATGTAAAGCTTAGTGTTTACGTGTTGTCATTAACGGTTGCAACTGCAACGCTTAGTTTTAACGTGTTGCCGCGGTATTAACGGTTGCAAATCCAATGCTTAGTGCTAAGTTACTGCTAACGTGTTGCAATTAACGGTTATAACTACAACGCTTAGTTTTAACGTGTTGACATGGTTTTAATGGTTGCAAATGCAAAGCTTAGTGTTTACGTGTTGTCATTAACGGTTTTAACTACAACGCTTAGTTTTAACGCATTGTAACCGCAATGCTTAGTGTTAACGTGTTGTCATTAACGGTTGCAACTGCAACGCTTAGTGTAAACATGTTGACACTAACGGTTGCAACTGCAATGCTAAGTGTTAACATGTTGACATAAACGGTTGCAACGTGTTAACGTGTTGAAATTAACGTAAACAAATGCTACACTTACTGTAATGTTGACACTAACGGTTGTAACTGCAACGCTTAGTTTTAACGTGTTGCCACTAACGCTTGCAACTGCAATGCTTAATGTTAACGTGTTGCCTTTAAAGGTTGCAACTGCAACGGTTAGTGCTTACATGTTGACACTAACGTTTGCAACTGCAACGCTTAGCTTTAACGTGTTGCCACTAACGCTTAATGTTAACGTGTTGCCATTAAAGGTTGCAACTGTAACGGTTAGTGCTTACATGTTGACACTAACGTTTGCAACTGCAACGCTTAGCTTTAACGAGTTGCCACTAACGCTTAATGTTAACGTGTTGCCATTAAAGGTTGCAACTGTAACGGTTAGTGCTTACATGTTGACACTAACGTTTGCAACTGTTTTAACGGTTGCAAATGCAAAGCTTAGTGTTTACGTGTTGCCATTAACGGTTTTAACTACAACGCTTAGTTTTAACGTGTTGACACGGTTTTAACGGTTGCAAATGCAAAGCTTAGTGTTTACGTGTTGTCATTAACGGTTTTAACTGCAACGCTTAGTTTTAACATGTTGCCACGGTATTAACGGTTGCAAATCCATTGCTTAGTGCTAACGTGTTGCAATTAACAGTGATAACTACAACGCTTAGTTTTAACGTGTTGACATGGTTTTAATGGTTGCAAATGCAAAGCTTAGTGTTTACGTGTTGTCATTAACGGTTTTAACTGCAACGCTTAGTTTTAACGTGTTGCCACGGTATTAACGGTTGCAAATCCAATGCTTAGTGCTAACGTGTTGCAATAAACGGTTATAACTACAACGCTTAGTTTTAACGTGTTGACATGGTTTTAATGGTTGCAAATGCAAAGCTTAGTGTTTACGTGTTGTCATTAACGGTTTTAACTACAACGCTTAGTTTTAACGCATTGTAACCGAAATGCTTAGTGTTAACGTGTTGTCATTAATAACGGTTGCAACTGCAACGCTTAGTGTAAACATGTTGACACTAACGGTTGCAACTGCAATGCTAAGTGTTAACATGTTGACATAAACGGTTGCAACGTGTTAACGTGTTGAAATTAACGTAAGCAAATGCTACACTTACTGTTATGTTATAATGTTGACACTAACGTTTGTAACTGCAACGCTTAGTTTTAACGTGTTGCCACTAACGCTTGCAACTGCAATGCTTAATGTTAACGTGTTGCCTTTAAAGGTTGCAACTGCAACGGTTAGTGCTTACATGTTGACACTAACGTTTGCAACTGCAACGCTTAGCTTTAACGTGTTGCCACTAACGCTTAATGTTAACGTGTTGCCATTAAAGGTTGCAACTGTAACGGTTAGTGCTTACATGTTGACACTAACGTTTGCAACTGTTTTAACGGTTGCAAATGCAAAGCTTAGTGTTTACGTGTTGCCATTAACGGTTTTAACTACAACGCTTAGTTTCAACGTGTTGACACGGTTTTAATGGTTGCAAATGCAAAGCTTAGTGTTTACGTGTTGTCATTAACGGTTTTAACTGCAACGCTTAGTTTTAACATGTTGCCACGGTATTAACGGTTGCTAATGCAATGCTTAGTGCTAACGTGTTGCAATTAACGGTTATAACTACAACGCTTAGTTTTAACGTGTTGACATGGTTTTAATGGTTGCAAATGTAAAGCTTAGTGTTTACGTGTTGTCATTAACGGTTGCAACTGCAACGCTTAGTTTTAACGTGTTGCCGCGGTATTAACGGTTGCAAATCCAATGCTTAGTGCTAAGTTACTGCTAACGTGTTGCAATTAACGGTTATAACTACAACGCTTAGTTTTAACGTGTTGACATGGTTTTAATGGTTGCAAATGCAAAGCTTAGTGTTTACGTGTTGTCATTAACGGTTTTAACTACAACGCTTAGTTTTAACGCATTGTAACCGCAATGCTTAGTGTTAACGTGTTGTCATTAACGGTTGCAACTGCAACGCTTAGTGTAAACATGTTGACACTAACGGTTGCAACTGCAATGCTAAGTGTTAACATGTTGACATAAACGGTTGCAACGTGTTAACGTGTTGAAATTAACGTAAACAAATGCTACACTTACTGTAATGTTGACACTAACGGTTGTAACTGCAACGCTTAGTTTTAACGTGTTGCCACTAACGCTTGCAACTGCAATGCTTAATGTTAACGTGTTGCCTTTAAAGGTTGCAACTGCAACGGTTAGTGCTTACATGTTGACACTAACGTTTGCAACTGTTTTAACGGTTGCAAATGCAAAGCTTAGTGTTTACGTGTTGCCATTAACGGTTTTAACTACAACGCTTAGTTTCAACGTGTTGACACGGTTTTAACGGTTGCAAATGCAAAGCTTAGTGTTTACGTGTTGTCATTAACGGTTTTAACTGCAACGCTTAGTTTTAACATGTTGCCACGGTATTAACGGTTGCAAATGCAATGCTTAGTGCTAACGTGTTGCAATTAACGGTTATAACTACAACGCTTAGTTTTAACGTGTTGACATGGTTTTAATGGTTGCAAATGTAAAGCTTAGTGTTTACGTGTTGTCATTAACGGTTGCAACTGCAACGCTTAGTTTTAACGTGTTGCCGCGGTATTAACGGTTGCAAATCCAATGCTTAGTGCTAAGTTACTGCTAACGTGTTGCAATTAACGGTTATAACTACAACGCTTAGTTTTAACGTGTCGACATGGTTTTAATGGTTGCAAATGCAAAACTTAGTGTTTACGTGTTGTCATTAACGGTTTTAACTACAACGCTTAGTTTTAACGCATTGTAACCGCAATGCTTAGTGTTAACGTGTTGTCATTAACGGTTGCAACTGCAACGCTTAGTGTAAACATGTTGACACTAACGGTTGCAACTGCAATGCTAAGTGTTAACATGTTGACATAAACGGTTGCAACGTGTTAACGTGTTGAAATTAACGTAAACAAATGCTACACTTACTGTAATGTTGACACTAACGGTTGTAACTGCAACGCTTAGTTTTAACGTGTTGCCACTAACGCTTGCAACTGCAATGCTTAATGTTAACGTGTTGCCTTTAAAGGTTGCAACTGCAACGGTTAGTGCTTACATGTTGACACTAACGTTTGCAACTGCAACGCTTAGCTTTAACGTGTTGCCACTAACGCTTAATGTTAACGTGTTGCCATTAAAGGTTGCAACTGTAACGGTTAGTGCTTACATGTTGACAGTAACGTTTGCAACTGTTTTAACGGTTGCAAATGCAAAGCTTAGTGTTTACGTGTTGCCATTAACGGTTTTAACTACAACGCTTAGTTTTAACGTGTTGACACGGTTTTAATGGTTGCAAATGTAAAGCGTAGTGTTTACGTGTTGTCATTAACGGTTTTAACTGCAACGCTTAGTTTTAACATGGTGCCGAGGTATTAACGGTTGCAAATCCAATGCTTAGTGCTAACGTGTTGCAATTAACGGTTATAACTACAACGCTTAGTTTTAACGTGTTGACATGGTTTTAATGGTTGCAAATGCAAAGCTTAGTGTTTACGTGTTGTCATTAACGGTTGCAACTGCAACGCTTAGTGTAAACATGTTGACACTAACTGTTGCAACTGCAATGCTAAGTGTTGACATAAACGGTTGCAACGTGTTAACGTGTTGAAATTAACGTAAGCAAATGCTACACTTACTGTTATGTTATAATGTTGACACTAACGGTTGTAACTGCAACGCTTAGTTTTAACGTGTTGCCACTAACGCTTGCAACTGCAATGCTTAATGTTAACGTGTTGCCTTTAAAGGTTGCAACTGCAACGGTTAGTGCCTAAATGTTGACACTAACGTTTGCAACTGCAACGCTTAGCTTTAACGTGTTGCCACTAACGCTTAATGTTAACGTGTTGCCATTAAAGGTTGCAACTGTAACGGTTAGTGCTTACACTCCCGCCCGCGTATTTGTACTCCATTTACGCGTATTACGCGAGTATTACGTGAGTATTACGTGCGTAAGGCCAATTACGCGCATTTACGCGTAACATGCGCATATTTACGCGTAACATATCTCATTAATATTCATAAGCAGAGATAAATGCGTCGATACGCGTAAGGTTCAGTCATTACGCGTATGAAGTATCGCCCAATCAGACTGGCAATACGTTTACGCGTATTTACACGTATCATACGCGTAACGACAAGGAGTATAAAAGCTAAAGTACCTAACGGTTGATTTTATTATTCAATCAAAAATAAACAATGTGCAAGTTTTATGGATTTTATTGATGTATCGTAATCGTGAAAATGGCGTGACTTTATTCTAGTTATTGTCAAATTGTTTTATGTTTACATGGGGTTTGAAGTTTACAGATTCAAGAAGCATAAAACTTACCCAATAACTGTCATCATGTCAACATTCAGCCTTCAACTGGAGTGAAAATTCATGCGTGACTAAGTGACTTTCACCTGTAGGTAACCATGTTCAGTTCTGTTCATTTTTTTTTCATTGTCGTTTAGTTCCCCCTCCATTTTTAGAGGCACCACCGTACGGTATACGGCATGTTAGATTTTCGCTTGTTTTCCTACCACGTCTCTTTCTTATTTATTGATATTCAATTATTATTTAACAGAACTCGAATGTTTTCTTCTTCAAAATAAAAACCACAAGCAAATATAACAGAAACTTGGTGTTCGTTCAGCTACCGATCTGGGGATGAAGCTTTAAAAATATTTCTCACGGATGTTATTTCGTACTCATGAATTGTTCGAGCCCTTAATACTGCAGGCCTTAGTTTGAACAAGATAAGATATTGTTTTGGTCTAAAGCAAAGTCCGGAATTTTGGTTTAACCATAAAATTTCAAGATTGTTGGCTCATTCATTACGCGTATATAACGCGTATTTTTTTTACGTAAGACTGTTTTAATCTCGATTGGTTAGAACAATACGTATACATACTTCAAATACGCGTAATGACTTGCTTTACTAATTCACCGCTCATTGGTTAAAGTCATTACGCGTAATGTATGCGCATTACGCGTATCATACGCGTAAGAAAAAATGAATTTTGACTGGCTATTGACACATACGCGTATAAAATAGGCGCGTATTACGCGAGTATTACTCGCGTATGTTACGCGCATTCAATGAGTACAATTACGCGGGCGGGAGTGTACATGTTGACACTAACGTTTGCAATTGCAACGCTTAGCTTTAACGAGTTGCCACTAACGCTTAATGTTAACATGTTGCCATTAAAGGTTGCAACTGTAACGGTTAGTGCTGACATGTTGACACTAACGTTTGCAACTGTTTTAACGGTTGCAAATGCAAAGCTTAGTGTTTACGTGTTGCCATTAACGGTTTTAACTACAACGCTTAGTTTTAACGTGTTGACACGGTTTTAACGGTTGCAAATGCAAAGCTTAGTGTTTACGTGTTGTCATTAACGGTTTTAACTGCAACGCTTAGTTTTAACATGTTGCCACGGTATTAACGGTTGCAAATCCATTGCTTAGTGCTAACGTGTTGCAATTAACAGTTATAACTATAACGCTTAGTTTTAACGTGTTGACATGGTTTTAATGGTTGCAAATGCAAAGCTTAGTGTTTACGTGTTGTCATTAACGGTTTTAACTACAACGCTTAGTTTTAACGCATTGTAACTGCAATGCTTAGTGTTAACGTGTTGTCATTAACGGTTGCAACTGCAACGCTTAGTGTAAACATGTTGACACTAACGGTTGCAACTGCAATGCTAAGTGTTAACATGTTGACATAAACGGTTGCAACGTGTTAACGTGTTGAAATTAACGTAAACAAATGCTACACTTACTGTAATGTTGACACTAACGGTTGTAACTGCAACGCTTAGTTTTAACGTGTTGCCACTAACTCTTGTAACTGCAATGCTTAATGTTAACGTGTTGCCATTAAAGGTTGCAACTGCAACGGTTAATGCTTACATGTTGACACTAACGTTTGCAACTGCAACGCTTAGCTTTAACGTGTTGCCACTAACGCTTAATGTTAACGTCTTGCCATTAAAGGTTGCAACTGTAACAGTTAGTGCTTACATGTTGACAGTAACGTTTGCAACTGTTTTAACGGTTGCAAATGCAAAGCTTAGTGTTTACGTGTTGCCATTAACGGTTTTAACTACAACGCTTAGTTTTAACATGTTGCCGAGGTATTAACGGTTGCAAATCCAATGCTTAGTGCTAACGTGTTGCAATTAACGGTTATAACTACAACGCTTAGTTTTAACGTGTTGACATGGTTTTAATGGTTGCAAGTGCAAAGCTTAGTGTTTACGTGTTGTCATTAACGGTTGCAACTGCAACGCTTAGTGTAAACATGTTGACACTAACGGTTGCAACTGCAATGCTAAGTGTTGACATAAACGGTTGCAACGTGTTGAAATTAACGTAAGCAAATGCTACACTTACTGTTATGTTATAATGTTGACACTAACGGTTGTAACTGCAACGCTTAGTTTTAACGTGTTGCCACTAACGCTTGCAACTGCAATGCTTAATGTTAACGTGTTGCCTTTAAAGGTTGCAACTGCAACGGTTAGTGCTTACATGTTGACACTAACGTTTGCAACTGCAACGCTTAGCTTTAACGTGTTGCCACTAACGCTTAATGTTAACGTGTTGTCATTAAAGGTTGCAACTGTAACGGTTAGTGCTTACATGTTGACACTAACGTTTGCAACTGCAACGCTTAGCTTTAACGTGTTGCCACTAACGCTTAATGTTAACGTGTCGCCATTAAAGGTTGCAACTGTAACGGTTAGTGCTTACATGTTGACACTAACGTTTGCAACTGTTTTAACGGTTGCAAATGCAAAGCTTAGTGTTTACGTGTTGCCATTAACGGTTTTAACTACAACGCTTAGTCTTAACGTGTTGACACGGTTTTAACGGTTGCAAATGCAAAGCTTAGTGTTTACGTGTTGTCATTAACGGTTTTAACTGCAACGCTTAGTTTTAACGGTTGCAAATCCATTGCTTAGTGCTAACGTGTTGCAATTAATAGTTATAACTACAACGCTTAGTTTTAACGTGTTGACATGGTTTTAATGGTTGCAAATGCAAAGCTTAGTGTTCACGTGTTGTCATTAACGGTTTTAACTGCAACGCTTAGTTTTAACGTGTTGCCACGGTATTAACGGTTGCAAATCCAATGCTTAGTGCGTGTTGCAATAAACGGTTATAACTACAACGCTTAGTTTTAACGTGTTGACATGGTTTTAATGGTGGCAAATGCAAAGCTTAGTGTTTACGTGTTGTCATTAACGGTTTTAACTACAACGCTTAGTTTTAACGCATTGTAACCGAAATGCTTAGTGTTAACCGGTTGTCATTAATAACGGTTGCAACTGCAACGCTTAGTGTAAACATGTTGACACTAACGGTTGCAACTGCAATGCTAAGTGTTGACATGTTGACATAAACGGTTGCAACGTGTTAACGTGTTGAAATTAACATAAGCAAATGCTACACTTACTGTTATAATGTTGACACTAACGGTTGTAACTGCAACGCTTAGTTTTAACGTGTTGCCACTAACGCTTGCAACTGCAATGCTTAATGTTAACGTGTTGCCTTTAAAGGTTGCAACTGCAACGGTTAGTGCTTACATGTTGACACTAACGTTTGCAACTGCAACGCTTAGCTTTAACGTGTTGCCACTAACGCTTAATGTTAACGTCTTGCCATTAAAGGTTGCAACTGTAACGGTTAGTGCTTACATGTTGACACTAACGTTTGCAACTGTTTTAACGGTTGCAAATGCAAAGCTTAGTGTTTACGTGTTGCCATTAACGGTTTTAACTACAACGCTTAGTTTCAACGTGTTGACACGGTTTTAACGGTTGCAAATGCAAACCTTAGTGTTTACGTGTTGTCATTAACGGTTTTAACTGCAACGCTTAGTTTTAACATGTTGCCACGGTATTAACGGTTGCAAATGCAATGCTTAATGCTAACGTGTTGCAATTAACGGTTATAACTACAACGCTTAGTTTTAACGTGTTGACATGGTTTTAATGGTTGCGAATGCAAAGCTTAGTGTTTACGTGTTGTCATTAACGGTTTTAACGCTTAGTTTTAACGCATTGTAACCGCAATGCTTAGTGTTAACGTGTTGTCATTAACGGTTGCAACTGCAACGCTTAGTGTAAACACGTTGACACTAACGGTTGCAACGTGTTAACGTGTTGAAATTAACGTAAGCAAATGCTACACTTACTGTAATGTTGACACTAACGCTTGCAACTGCAATGCTTAATGTTAACGTGTTGCCTTTAAAGGTTGCAACTGCAACGGTTAGTGCTTACATGTTGACACTAACGTTTGCAACTGCAACGCTTAGCGCTTAGCTTTAACGTGTTGCCACTAACGCTTAATGTTAACGTCTTGCTATTAAAGGTTGCAGCTGTAACTGTTAGTGCTTACATGTTGACACTAACGTTTGCAACTGTTTTAACGGTTGCAAATGCAAAGCTTAGTGTTTACGTGTTGCCATTAACGGTTTTAACTACAACACTTAGTTTTAACATGTTGCCACGGTTGCAAATCCAATGCTTAGTGCTAACGTGTTGCAATTAACGGTTATAACTACAACGCTTAGTTTTAACGTGTTGACATGGTTTTAATGGTTCCAAATGCAAAGCTTAGTGTTTACGTGTTGTCATTAACTTTTTTAACTACAACGATTAGTTTTAACGCATTGTAACCGCAATGCTTAGTGTTAACGTGTTGTCATTAACGGTTGCAACTGCAACGCTTAGTGTAAACATGTTGACACTAACGGTTGCAACTGCAATGCTAAGTGTTAACATGTTGACATAAACGGTTGCAACGTGTTAACGTGTTGAAATTAACGTAAGCAAATGCTACACTTACTGTTATAATGTAGACACTAACGGTTGTAACTGCAACGCTTAGTTTTAACGTGTTGCCACTAACGCTTGCAACTGCAATGCTTAATGTTAACGTGTTGCCTTTAAAGGTTGCAACTGCAACGGTTAGTGCTTACATGTTGACACTAACGTTTGCAACTGCAACGCTTAGCTTTAACGTGTTGCCACTAACGCTTAATGTTAACGTCTTGCCATTAAAGGTTGCAACTGTAACGGTTAGTGCTTACATGTTGACACTAACGTTTGCAACTGTTTTAACGGTTGCAAATGCAAAGCTTAGTGTTTACGTGTTGCCATTAACGGTTTTAACTACAACGCTTAGTTTCAACGTGTTGACACGGTTTTAACGGTTGCAAATACAAATCTTAGTGTTTACGTGTTGTCATTAACGGTTTTAACTGCAACGCTTAGTTTTAACATGTTGCCACGGTATTAACGGTTGCAAATGCAATGCTTAGTGCTAACGTGTTGCAATTAACGGTTATAACCACAACGCTTAGTTTTAACGTGTTGACATGGTTTTAATGGTTGCAAATGTAAAGCTTAGTGTTTACGTGTTGTCATTAACGGTTGCAACTGCAACGCTTAGTTTTAACGTGTTGCCGCGGTATTAACGGTTGCAAATCCAATGCTTAGTGCTAAGTTACTGCTAACGTGTTGCAATTAACGGTTATAACTACAACGCTTAGTTTTAACGTGTTGACATGGTTTTAATGGTTGCAAATGCAAAGCTTAGTGTTTACGTGTTGTCATTAACGGTTTTAACAACAACGCTTAGTTTTAACGCATTGTAACCGCAATGCTTAGTGTTAACGTGTTGTCATTAACGGTTGCAACTGCAACGCTTAGTTTAAACATGTTGACACTAACGGTTGCAACTGCAATGCTAAGTGTTAACATGTTGACATAAACGGTTGCAACGTGTTAACGTGTTGAAATTAACGTAAACAAATGCTACACTTACTGTAATGTTGACACTAACGGTTGTAACTGCAACGCTTAGTTTTAACGTGTTGCCACTAACGCTTGCAACTGCAATGCTTAATGTTAACGTATTGCCTTTAAAGGTTGCAACTGCAACGGTTAGTGCTTACATGTTGACACTAACGTTTGCAACTGCAACGCTTAGCTTTAACGTGTTGCCACTAACGCTTAATGTTAACGTGTTGCCATTAAAGGTTGCAACTGTAACGGTTAGTGCCAACATGTTGACACTAACGTTTGCAATTGCAACGCTTAGCTTTAACGAGTTGCCACTAACGCTTAATGTTAACGTGTTGCCATTAAAGGTTGCAACTGTAACGGTTAGTGCTGACATGTTGACACTAACGTTTGCAACTGTTTTAACGGTTGCAAATGCAAAGCTTAGTGTTTACGTGTTGCCATTAACGGTTTTAACTACAACGCTTAGTTTTAACGTGTTGACACGGTTTTAACGGTTGCAAATGCAAAGCTTAGTGTTTACGTGTTGTCATTAACGGTTTTAACTGCAACGCTTAGTTTTAACATGTTGCCACTGTATATACGGTTGCAAATCCATTGCTTAGTGCTAACGTGTTGCAATTAACAGTTATAACTACAACGCTTAGTTTTAACGTGTTGACATGGTTTTAATGGTTGCAAATGCAAAGCTTAGTGTTTACGTGTTGTCATTAACGGTTACAACGCTTAGTTTTAACGCATTGTAACCGCAATGCTTAGTGTTAACGTGTTGTCATTAACGGTTGCAACTGCAACGCTTAGTGTAAACATGTTGACACTAACGGTTGCAACTGCAACGCTAAGTGTTAACATGTTGACATAAACGGTTGCAACGTGTTAACGTGTTGAAATTAACGTAAGCAAATGCTACACTTACTGTTATAATGTTGACACTAACGGTTGTAATTGCAACGCTTAGTTTTAACGTGTTGCCACTAACGCTTGCAACTGCAATGCTTAATGTTAACGTGTTGCCTTTAAAGGTTGCAACTGCAACGGTTAGTGCTTACATGTTGACACTAACGTTTGCAACTGCAACGCTTAGCTTTAACGTGTTGCCACTAACGCTTAATGTTAACGTGTTGCCATTAAAGGTTGCAACTGTAACGGTTAGTGCTTACATGTTGACACTAACGTTTGCAACTGTTTTAACGGTTGCTAATGCAAAGCTTAGTGTTTACGTGTTGCCATTAACGGTTTTAACTACAACGCTTAGTTTCAACGTGTTGACACTGTTTTAACGGTTGCAAATGCAAAGCTTAGTGTTTACGTGTTATCATTAACGGTTTTAACTGCAACGCTTAGTTTTAACATGTTGCCACGGTATTAACGGTTGCAAATGCAATGCTTAGTGCTAACGTGTTGCAATTAACGGTTATAACTACAACGCGTAGTTTAACGTGTTGACATGGTTTTAATGGTTGCAAATGTAAAGCTTAGTGTTTTCGTGTTGTCATTAACGGTTGCAACTGCAACACTTAGTTTTAACGTGTTGCCGCGGTATTAACGGTTGCAAATCCAATGCTTAGTGCTAAGTTACTGCTAACGTGTTGCAATTAACGGTTATAACTACAACGCTTAGTTTTAACGTGTTGACATGGTTTTAATGGTTGCAAATGCAAAGCTTAGTGTTTACGTGTTGTCATTAACGGTTTTAACTACAACGCTTAGTTTTAACGCATTAGCTTAGTGTTAACGTGTTGTCATTAACGGTTGCAACTGCAACGCTTAGTGTAAACATGTTGACACTAACGGTTGCAACTACAATGCTAAGTGTTAACATGTTGACATAAACGGTTGCAACGTGTTAACGTGTTGAAATTAACGTAAACAAATGCTACACTTACTGTAATGTTGACACTAACGGTTGTAACTGCAACGCTTAGTTTTAACGTGTTGCCACTAACGCTTGCAACTGCAATGCTTAATGTTAACGTGTTGCCTTTAAAGGTTGCAACTGCAACGGTTAGTGCTTACATGTTGACACTAACGTTTGCAACTGCAACGCTTAGCTTTAACGTGTTGCCACTAACGCTTAATGTTAACGTGTTGCCATTAAAGGTTGCAACTGTAACGGTTAGTGCTTACATGTTGACAGTAACGTTTGCAACTGTTTTAACGGTTGCAAATGCAAAGCTTAGTGTTTACGTGTTGCCATTAACGGTTTTAACTACAACGCTTAGTTTTAACGTGTTGACACGGTTTTAATGGTTGCAAATGTAAAGCTTAGTGTTTACTTGTTGTCATTAACGGTTTTAACTGCAACGCTTAGTTTTAACATGGTGCCGAGGTATTAACGGTTGCAAATCCAATGCTTAGTGCTAACGTGTTGCAATTAACGGTTATAACTACAACGCTTAGTTTTAACGTGTTGACATGGTTTTAATGGTTGCAAATGCAAAGCTTAGTGTTTACGTGTTGTCATTAACGGTTGCAACTGCAACGCTTAGTGTAAACATGTTGACACTAACGGTTGCAACTGCAATGCTAAGTGTTGACATAAACGGTTGCAACGTGTTAACGTGTTGAAATTAACGTAAGCAAATGCTACACTTACTGTTATGTTATAATGTTGACACTAACGGTTGTAACTGCAACGCTTAGTTTTAACGTGTTGCCACTAACGCTTGCAACTGCAATGCTTAATGTTAACGTGTTGCCTTTAAAGGTTGCAACTGCAACGGTTAGTGCCTAAATGTTGACACTAACGTTTGCAACTGCAACGCTTAGCTTTAACGTGTTGCCACTAACGCTTAATGTTAACGTGTTGCCATTAAAGGTTGCAACTGTAACGGTTAGTGCTTACATGTTGACACTAACGTTTGCAATTGCAACGCTTAGCTTTAACGAGTTGCCACTAACGCTTAATGTTAACGTGTTGCCATTAAAGGTTGCAACTGTAACGGTTAGTGCTGACATGTTGACACTAACGTTTGCAACTGTTTTAACGGTTGCAAATGCAAAGCTTAGTGTTTACGTGTTGCCATTAACGGTTTTAACTACAACGCTTAGTTTTAACGTGTTGACACGGTTTTAACGGTTGCAAATGCAAAGCTTAGTGTTTACGTGTTGTCATTAACGGTTTTAACTGCAACGCTTAGTTTTAACATGTTGCCACGGTATTAACGGTTGCAAATCCATTGCTTAGTGCTAACGTGTTGCAATTAACAGTTATAACTATAACGCTTAGTTTTAACGTGTTGACATGGTTTTAATGGTTGCAAATGCAAAGCTTAGTGTTTACGTGTTGTCATTAACGGTTTTAACTACAACGCTTAGTTTTAACGCATTGTAACCGCAATGCTTAGTGTTAACGTGTTGTCATTAACGGTTGCAACTGCAACGCTTAGTGTAAACATGTTGACACTAACGGTTGCAACTGCAATGCTAAGTGTTAACATGTTGACATAAACGGTTGCAACGTGTTAACGTGTTGAAATTAACGTAAACAAATGCTACACTTACTGTAATGTTGACACTAACGGTTGTAACTGCAACGCTTAGTTTTAACGTGTTGCCACTAACTCTTGCAACTGCAATGCTTAATGTTAACGTGTTGCCATTAAAGGTTGCAACTGCAACGGTTAATGCTTACATGTTGACACTAACGTTTGCAACTGCAACGCTTAGCTTTAACGTGTTGCCACTAACGCTTAATGTTAACGTCTTGCCATTAAAGGTTGCAACTGTAACGGTTAGTGCTTACATGTTGACAGTAACGTTTGCAACTGTTTTAACGGTTACAAATGCAAAGCTTAGTGTTTACGTGTTGCCATTAACGGTTTTAACTACAACGCTTAGTTTTAACGTGTTGACACGGTTTTAATGGTTGCAAATGTAAAGCTTAGTGTTTACGTGTTGTCATTAACGGTTTTAACTGCAACGCTTAGTTTTAACATGTTGCCGAGGTATTAACGGTTGCAAATCCAATGCTTAGTGCTAACGTGTTGCAATTAACGGTTATAACTACAACGCTTAGTTTTAACGTGTTGACATGGTTTTAATGGTTGCAAGTGCTAAGCCAGCATCACAGCCCAGAGGGCGGGGTAGAGGTGGTGCTTGTCCTGTTGGTGGGAGACGCAGTCGTAGGGATGCCCCCACCCCCAAGAGGCACAGGGGTGCAAGCAGTGCCTCTGATGATTATGAGTCTGCAACTGAAGTCGACCCTGCCGTTGTGGCAGACTCACTGCTGGCCTGTCTCTCCAAAGATGATGATCTGATGGTGTCCTTTATCGATAAACTGTTCAAAATGCCGAGTTTGCAAGATAAGATAGTTGCACAGGTCATGAAAGTCTTGAAAACTACCTCGACTGAAAATGTTGTAAAGGAAACTGCCAATGCTGTTTCGCATGATCTGACAAACACAATTGAAAAACTGTCAAATAATGTTGAGAAACTAACCACAGAGCTAACTAAATCCAGAAATCAATGCGATGAACTGGAGCAGTACTCGCGCAGGAACAACATCATAATTTCTGGAATTCCTGAAAATGATACAATACCAGCTGAGGATCTTGTTCTTACTCTCGTAAATGAGTATGCTGAAACACCCATTAGGTACAGTGATATTGACAGAACACATCGTATTACTCGGACCAATGCTGCTGCTGGTGGGAAGGATAAGAAGCCTCGTGACATTATTGTAAAATTCTGCAGCTATAAGTCGAAAAAAGCCATACTCTCAAGAGAACCATTGAAAAAGCTCAAGGCTGCTAATGAAGTGATTCCTGACAATGAAAGAATCTTCATCCGCGAAGATCTTACAAAGGCGAGAAACTCAGTCCTGTACAAAGGGCGTGTTCTAAAGCGAGCGGGTCACATCAAGGATGCGTTTACAAGGGACGGGCGTATAGTGCTGAAACTCTTTACTGACAAAGTAGTGTTTATCACATCCGAGGATGAGTTTGTTGAATTTTGTAAAGACCGTAAAATCAAATATGTTGATCCTAAAGGTACTGTCAAAAGAAAACCTGCTTCTGGACCAAGTCATTACATGAACATTGACAAGGATTCTACTCCAGGTGGTAGCCATAGTGGAATGGACCCTGCGGCTGCTGAATTCATTCCATCCCAGACACCTATGGACTTCGGCATGGGCCATATGACACAGGACCCACCCTCACCGTCCCAGTCTCTGCTCAAATAATTGAATTGAATTGAACTGACTAGACTTAACATGAAAGCCTGTACAGGTGTTAATATGCTGTACTAGGCACTTTAATCCAGAGTGACTATTTACACACATATGTTCTGATTTTGTTTTTTCCATATACTTTTGTTCCAAAGCTATATCTATTGTTGCAGTATACTGGAGTTTCATGAACTACCCGGTCAAAAGCTAGTACAAGTAATAAACAAGTGAAATTGTCGAAAGTCATTGAAAGCATTATCAGTGCCATGATTCCCTATTAAACATGTTCAAGTGAAGCTTTATCATTTTACTTAATATAAACTTTTTGTATCCACATAATATTGACAAGATGGTTCAATCCAACTTTCCAAAGCAAATGACTTCTGATTCAACACAAACCAGCCAAAAGCTAATAAACAAGCCCTTTCATGTAGACCTGTGCACTTCAAGATTTGTGCCTGTGAAACCTGTGTAGCAGTCATAAAGTTAGATTGTAATATGACAATGTTATGTCACTATTACGAACATGCACCCCTTGTAAACAGCATGGTAATGATCGAATAGTCGGATTGTGCAGTCCGGTTGGATCTCCGGGATTAGAAATGTTAATTGCTTCTATATGATGATGATGATGTCTATGATATCAAATCCTGGACCTTTTTATATGATGAAGATAACTGCCTCATTTCATTTAATATACTACTTTATTTTACTCAATTGAATGTCAGACTTGTCTATGCCTCAATTATAATCCAGAGTTAGTTAGGTTTATATGCTGAACTTTGTAAATCCACTCCTTGAATCTATGAAATTGTATATTTAACAGATTATTGGGAACTAGAGTTGATTATAAAAATTTTCCACTTTTTCGTTCTTAAACCTCTCAATTCATCAATTCATTGATCCACTTGCACTTCATGTTCATATGTATATATTTAATCTTGAACTAACATCACTGAGAACTTGAAATATGTACAAATTAAATTCCAACTCTTCCATTCTGATGTGTCACAATACAGTACTTCACATTTTGGAATATCATGTATAAATATCTCCGGCTGTTAATTCCTAAGCATAATCTAGAGTGGTTGGTGTCCGCCAGTAGAAGTTAACCTCTCATCCTAGTATTATAGACTTGATCCAATCTGAAATACAATAATCAAAACCATTGTTATATTGTTAACTACATGTAAGTTTTCATTTTATATGTATATGTATTTTGAAACTGTAATATTGGGTTTGTCTTTATTGAAAAGGAAATGTACATTTCAATAAATTTTTTAAATGATCATCATGCATCCTAAATTGGTGTCAATTGACAACTCAACTATCACTGTCAAATATTTCAACAATTGCTGAATATAGCTATCTGTTTAAAAATAATTAATCTCAATAGCAACCTATGTTCACACTAATTATTTAGTAAATTCACAATGCTCTGATCCTATTAAATGCTTACAAGAGTATTTTTATTGATATATGACAACGCGCCATTTTTTGGAAGTCTTACTTTTCACCACTAAACTTGCTTTTCTCTCTATACTTGTTAAATCTAAGCTTATATTATCTCTTATAGTCAGTTAAAATGCTCTTTCTACTTCCTCTTCCCTTAATTTCCATCTTTACTCTATCTCCTTACCTAAATCTTATCTGCACTGAGTTGGGTCCATCATTTGCTTACTGCCTACTGTATTTCAAACCTGAAACCAGAAGTAATAATGGTTAAGGTTAATGGCTTATTATTTACAGGGGATAAAATATATCTCAAACAAAGTAAAAAAACATCCAGAAGTATCTCAGCTGCTGCCAACCAACCTAATTTAACCAATAATACCACAAATGATTTATCAAGCTTAAATATTGCTCATACTAATATTAATGGTGTACGTAATAAACTTGATCATGTCAGTGCTGAGCTTTCTGATTACGAAATAATCTGTGTCTCTGAAACCAAGCTTAACCCTAACTTTCCTACGAGCAAAATTACCATCAACGGTTATAGAACACCAATAAGAAAGGATAGGATTACCGACAATGGTGGTGGATTAGCTATTTACACCAAACATAACATTTACACTGTTAGACGACAAGACCTTGAAAATAACAATATTGAAAATATTTGGATTGAAGTACACACCTCCAATAATAAGCTACTTCTTGGTTTGTTCTACAGACCACCTGACAGCTCAGCAGAATTCTGGAATCATTTTGAGGATTCTGTTGAATCAGCAGCTGATCTTAACCTTAATATGCTAATAGTAGGGGATTTTAACAATGATTTATTGAGTAAATATTATAACAGAAAGATGACAAGAATAATGCAAAAATTTGATCTCCACCCTACTATAAATGAAGCAACCAGATTTGATGGTAATACTAAGAGCTGTCTTGACCTGATAATGACAAATCATAAAGCAATTATAAATAATACTAAAATTCTTCCACCATTTCATAGTGACCATTGCACCGTTACAGCTGAAGTATCCTTTAAAACTTACAAAGCCCAATCATTTAAAAAGACATTGTGGAAATTTGAAGAGGCAAACATAGCTGGGATTGAAGAGCAACTCGACTCTACAGACTGGTCTTTTATAAGCACAAACTCAAATATAAATGAAATAACACAAACATTTGAAGAAATTTTAATGAAAGCATCCAATGACTATGTTCCCAAAGTTACCTTCACTGTACGTCCCAATGATAAACCTTGGATGAATAGCGAAATAAGGAAAGAAATAAGAAAAAGAGACAGACTATATCATAAGGCAAAAATATCCAAATCTCAAATACACTGGCGAAATTTTAAAAATAAGCGAAATGAGGTAATTGACCTTATAAGGTCAGCTAAATCAAACTACATGAAAAAACTACAGTCTTCTTTAAGTGATCCAAACCTAAAACCAAAAGCATGGTATAAAATAGTTAATGAAATCACAAAACTTAAAAATAAAAATAACCCCTCCCCTCCCCTACGTAAAGACAACCAAATAAATATACATCCTTTTGACAAAGCCCAAGTTCTTAATAAACATTTTGCAGAAATCTCTAGCATCGAAAATGAGCCCCCACTCCCTGATGATCCAGAACCGCCCAATCACCGTTTCCAATCCATCATAATAAGTGAGCAAGATGTAAAGGATCAATTACATAAATTGAATGCCTCAAAACCAGCTGGTCCTGATGAAATATTTCCTAAATTAATTAAACTTATGTCTAAAAGCCTAGTTAAACCACTTACCATGCTATTTAACAGATCTTTGGAACTTGGATCTGTGCCTAATCAGTGGAAAATGGCTAACATCTCTGCCATCTTCAAAGGCAAAGGCGAAGAACAGGACCCATCAAACTATAGACCAATCTCTATCACAAGTTGCCTAGGGAAAATATTAGAAAAAATAATATTTAAGTACTTGTATAACTACTTACATGAAAATAACATATTAACCGATTTTCAATCTGGATTCCGCCCAAAAGACTCAACCGTCAACCAATTGCTTGAAATCTATCACATTATTATATCCAATATGGACAAAGGCAAAGAAATTAAATTCATTTTTTGTGACGTTAGTAAAGCCTTTGACAAAGTCTGGCATCGTGGTTTGATCCATAAACTAAAAAAATATGGCCTATGTGACGGCATTATTGAATGGTTTTCAAGCTATTTAACTAACCGCAAACAAAGAGTAACTATTGATGGCTTTCATTCAACCTGGTCAGACACAGAAGCAGGTGTACCGCAGGGCTCAGTCCTAGGCCCATATTTATTTTTACTATATATAAATGACATAGTGGAAAATATCTCCAGTAATATTCGTCTTTTTGCCGACGATACATCTTTGTTTACAGTAATTGAAAATGCAGACTCCATTAAAACTTTGAAAGAGGATATTTACAGAATAACTAAATGGTCGAAAGATTGGCTCATTATTCTAAACCATGTCAAAACATCAACAATGACATTTACATGGAAAAAAGACTCCAACTTACCTGATGTTATAATGAATGATACTGTTTTAAGTGATGATCCAAACCACACTCATTTAGGTCTTACATTTACATCGGATGCACGGTGGGATGAGCATATAAGAAAAATTTATGAAAAAGCTGCTTTTAAACTAAATGTACTACGAATGCTTAAATATGATCTAGATCGAAAGTCCTTATTACGATTTTATATTTCATATATTAGACCTACCTTAGAATATGCAGATGTAGTATGGGACAATATCTCCCAGCGAAATGTAGATCTGTTAGAAAGTATCCAGCTAGATGCCTGTAGAATAATCACTGGACTGCGAAAAGGTACCTCCCACGACATCTTGTATCAGGAATGTGGCCTCTGCTCTTTAGCTGAACGTAGAAAACAGCACAAACTGATTCAGTTTTACAAGATTTTAAATCATGATGCACCAAATTATCTTCAGAATATAGTAGCCAACTTTAATGAACACCAATCTCAATATGAGTTAAGAAATCCAAAGCTTAAACATCCTACACCTAAATCAAAAACATACAAAGATAGTTTTTTCATATCTACAACTGACTTGTGGAATGAGCTTCCCCAAAGCTTACTGAATGCAACATCTCTGTATTCCTTCAAAAAAATTCTTAAAGAGCAAATACCAGTACCAGCTAAATATTTTTCATACGGCAGTCGAAGACTCAATATATTAATGTGTCAATTAAGGAATTCAAAAAGTCAATTGCAGTCGGATTTATGTCATGATCATTTAGCTGATTCAGCAATCTGTAATAATTGTAATGCACATGTTCCCGAAACGGCTCAACATTTCTTCTTTGAATGTTCAAAATATGAAGCTGAAAGATATGAACTCATCCACACTCTAATAAGGTATCCAATTATCTATGAAAATCTTGCAATATTGAATGCAAATAACCTGCTTTTTGGGCTACCCAATATGACACTTAAAGACAATGAGATACTAGTTGACATAGTCACTCACTTCATTGAAAAAACTGGACGTTTTTACTAATTAATATTTTATCTTGATTATAAATATATTTTTTGTTAAATCTATTACTTGTTATAAAGAGTAATGACCTTCATGATTGAAATAACGGCTATGCTAGTGCAGCTGCGAGGCTGCCTCACCGTTAATACATGACTTAACTGTATAATATATATGAGTATCGATGCATACTTACCGTAAAATTGACCACATAACGGTGAAACTTATAATCGATTTTCATGATCTTCCACGGTCGTCGATTCCACGTCTGTATACGGTGAAGAGGCTCGTAGCATGCAACGGTGTTAACTAGTGAACTTTATCCGGCCCCGGTTACCGCATAATGTTAAACCATGACATGATTATCTATGGAACTAAATTCGATTTGATTTAATTTACAAAGTGAAAGAGCTATAAGCAAACCCAACCCCAACTCAGAAGTCTCTCTCTCTCTCTCTCTCTCTCTCTCTCTCTCTCTCTCTCTCTCTCTCTCTCTTTCACCCCCTCTCCGAGGCCCTCGCTCTCTTGCTCTTAGCGTGAGTTTCTGAAGTTTCAAATGTTCTTCTTTCTATTTTTCTTCCTCATATTTACTAATATTCTTCTTATGATACATTTGTATTCTTACGTTCTGAATTTTTTTACTCACTCCTTTTAAGACTCATGTATGAATGATTATAGTTTGACAATTATATTGTATTCATAAACTTTGAAAATGTTACTTCATAAATGTTGTGTACAATGTATATACGTTTGCTGTCTGCAGTACCCAAGTCAAGGAAAGGACCATTATAGGCCTAGCCTACTGTCTAATCCTTTGATTCTTGTTTATATAATATTTGTATGCATGAATGTTTGTACTTAATATGTAATCATGAAATTTCTAATAAATAAAATAAATAAAAGCTTAGTGTTTACGTGTTGTCATTAACGGTTGCAACTGCA
Source organism: Rugalucina vietnamica (assembly GCA_964017185.1). Taxonomy (NCBI): domain Eukaryota; kingdom Metazoa; phylum Mollusca; class Bivalvia; order Lucinida; family Lucinidae; genus Rugalucina; species Rugalucina vietnamica. The sequence continues at coordinate 49,142,107 of OZ024870.1, forward strand.
ACGCTTAGTGTAAACATGTTGACACTAACGGTTGCAACTGCAATGCTAAGTGTTGACATAAACGGTTGCAACGTGTTGAAATTAACGTAAGCAAATGCTACACTTACTGTTATGTTATAATGTTGACACTAACGGTTGTAACTGCAACGCTTAGTTTTAACGTGTTGCCACTAACGCTTGCAACTGCAATGCTTAATGTTAACGTGTTGCCTTTAAAGGTTGCAACTGCAACGGTTAGTGCTTACATGTTGACACTAACGTTTGCAACTGCAACGCTTAGCTTTAACGTGTTGCCACTAACGCTTAATGTTAACGTGTTGTAATTAAAGGTTGCAACTGTAACGGTTAGTGCTTACATGTTGACACTAACGTTTGCAACTGCAACGCTTAGCTTTAACGTGTTGCCACTAACGCTTAATGTTAACGTGTCGCCATTAAAGGTTGCAACTGTAACGGTTAGTGCTTACATGTTGACACTAACGTTTGCAACTGTTTTAACGGTTGCAAATGCAAAGCTTAGTGTTTACGTGTTGCCATTAACGGTTTTAACTACAACGCTTAGTTTTAACGTGTTGACACGGTTTTAACGGTTGCAAATGCAAAGCTTAGTGTTTACGTGTTGTCATTAACGGTTTTAACTGCAACGCTTAGTTTTAACGGTTGCAAATCCATTGCTTAGTGCTAACGTGTTGCAATTAATAGTTATAACTACAACGCTTAGTTTTAACGTGTTGACATGGTTTTAATGGTTGCAAATGCAAAGCTTAGTGTTCACGTGTTGTCATTAACGGTTTTAACTGCAACGCTTAGTTTTAACGTGTTGCCACGGTATTAACGGTTGCAAATCCAATGCTTAGTGCGTGTTGCAATAAACGGTTATAACTACAACGCTTAGTTTTAACGTTTTGACATGGTTTTAATGGTTGCAAATGCAAAGCTTAGTGTTTACGTGTTGTCATTAACGGTTTTAACTACAACGCTTAGTTTTAACGCATTGTAACCGAAATGCTTAGTGTTAACCGGTTGTCATTAATAACGGTTGCAACTGCAACGCTTAGTGTAAACATGTTGACACTAACGGTTGCAACTGCAATGCTAAGTGTTAACATGTTGACATAAACGGTTGCAACGTGTTAACGTGTTGAAATTAACATAAGCAAATGCTACACTTACTGTTATAATGTTGACACTAACGGTTGTAACTGCAACGCTTAGTTTTAACGTGTTGCCACTAACGCTTGCAACTGCAATGCTTAATGTTAACGTGTTGCCTTTAAAGGTTGCAACTGCAACGGTTAGTGCTTACATGTTGACACTAACGTTTGCAACTGCAACGCTTAGCTTTAACGTGTTGCCACTAACGCTTAATGTTAACGCCTTGCCATTAAAGGTTGCAACTGTAACGGTTAGTGCTTACATGTTGACACTAACGTTTGCAACTGTTTTAACGGTTGCAAATGCAAAGCTTAGTGTTTACGTGTTGCCATTAACGGTTTTAACTACAACGCTTAGTTTCAACGTGTTGACACGGTTTTAACGGTTGCAAATGCAAACCTTAGTGTTTACGTGTTGTCATTAACGGTTTTAACTGCAACGCTTAGTTTTAACATGTTGCCACGGTATTAACGGTTGCAAATGCAATGCTTAGTACTAACGTGTTGCAATTAACGGTTATAACTACAACGCTTAGTTTTAACGTGTTGACATGGTTTTAATGGTTGCGAATGCAAAGCTTAGTGTTTACGTGTTGTCATTAACGGTTTTAACGCTTAGTTTTAACGCATTGTAACCGCAATGCTTAGTGTTAACGTGTTGTCATTAACGGTTGCAACTGCAACGCTTAGTGTAAACACGTTGACACTAACGGTTGCAACGTGTTAACGTGTTGAAATTAACGTAAGCAAATGCTACACTTACTGTAATGTTGACACTAACGCTTGCAACTGCAATGCTTAATGTTAACGTGTTGCCTTTAAAGGTTGCAACTGCAACGGTTAGTGCTTACATGTTGACACTAACGTTTGCAACTGCAACGCTTAGCTTTAACGTGTTGCCACTAACGCTTAATGTTAACGTCTTGCCATTAAAGGTTGCAACTGTAACGGTTAGTGCTTACATGTTGACACTAACGTTTGCAACTGTTTTAACGGTTACAAATGCAAAGCTTAGTGTTTACGTGTTGCCATTTACGGTTTTAACTACAACGCTTAGTTTCAACGTGTTGACACGGTTTTAACGGTTGCAAATACAAAGCTTAGTGTTTACGTGTTGTCATTAACGGTTTTAACTGCAACGCTTAGTTTTAACATGTTGCCACGGTATTAACGGTTGCAAATGCAATGCTTAGTGCTAACGTGTTGCAATTAACGGTTATAACTACAACGCTTAGTTTTAACGTGTTGACATGGTTTTAATAGTTGCAAATGTAAAGCTTAGTGTTTACGTGTTGTCATTAACGGTTGCAACTGCAACGCTTAGTTTTAACGTGTTGCCGCGGTATTAACGGTTGCAAATCCAATGCTTAGTGCTAAGTTACTGCTAACGTGTTGCAATTAACGGTTATAACTACAACGCTTAGTTTTAACGTGTTGACATGGTTTTAATGGTTGCAAATGCAAAGCTTAGTGTTTACGTGTTGTCATTAACGGTTTTAACTACAACGCTTAGTTTTAACGCATTGTAACCGCAATGCTTAGTGTTAACGTGTTGTCATTAACGGTTGCAACTGCAACAATTAGTTTAAACATGTTGACACTAACGGTTGCAACTGCAATGCTAAGTGTTAACATGTTGACATAAACGGTTGCAACGTGTTAACGTGTTGAAATTAACGTAAACAAATGCTACACTTACTGTAATGTTGACACTAACGGTTGTAACTGCAACGCTTAGTTTTAACGTGTTGCCACTAACGCTTGCAACTGCAATGCTTAATGTTAACGTATTGCCTTTAAAGGTTGCAACTGCAACGGTTAGTGCTTACATGTTGACACTAACGTTTGCAACTGCAACGCTTAGCTTTAACGTGTTGCCACTAACGCTTAATGTTAACGTGTTGCCATTAAAGGTTGCAACTGTAACGGTTAGTGCCAACATGTTGACACTAACGTTTGCAATTGCAACGCTTAGCTTTAACGAGTTGCCACTAACGCTTAATGTTAACGTGTTGCCATTAAAGGTTGCAACTGTAACGGTTAGTGCTGACATGTTGACACTAACGTTTGCAACTGTTTTAACGGTTGCAAATGCAAAGCTTAGTGTTTACGTGTTGCCATTAACGGTTTTAACTACAACGCTTAGTTTTAACGTGTTGACACGGTTTTAACGGTTGCAAATGCAAAGCTTAGTGTTTACGTGTTGTCATTAACGGTTTTAACTGCAACGCTTAGTTTTAACATGTTGCCACGGTATATACGGTTGCAAATCCATTGCTTAGTGCTAACGTGTTGCAATTAACAGTTATAACTACAACGCTTAGTTTTAACGTGTTGACATGGTTTTAATGGTTGCAAATGCAAAGCTTAGTGTTTACGTGTTGTCATTAACGGTTACAACGCTTAGTTTTAACGCATTGTAACCGCAATGCTTAGTGTTAACGTGTTGTCATTAACGGTTGCAACTGCAACGCTTAGTGTAAACATGTTGACACTAACGGTTGCAACTGCAATGCTAAGTGTTAACATGTTGACATAAACGGTTGCAACGTGTTAACGTGTTGAAATTAACGTAAACAAATGCTACACTTACTGTAATGTTGACACTAACGGTTGTAACTGCAACGCTTAGTTTTAACGTGTTGCCACTAACGCTTGCAACTGCAATGCTTAATGTTAACGTGTTGCCTTTAAAGGTTGCAACTGCAACGGTTAACGCTTACATGTTGACACTAACGTTTGCAACTGCAACGCTTAGCTTTAACGTGTTGCCACTAACGCTTAATGTTAACGTCTTGCCATTAAAGGTTGCAACTGTAACGGTTAGTGCTTACATGTTGACAGTAACGTTTGCAACTGTTTTAACGGTTGCAAATGCAAAGCTTAGTGTTTACGTGTTGCCATTAACGGTTTTAACTACAACGCTTAGTTTTAACGTGTAGACACGGTTTTAATGGTTGCAAATGTAAAGCTTAGTGTTTACTTGTTGTCATTAACGGTTTTAACTGCAACGCTTAGTTTTAACATGGTGCCGAGGTATTAACGGTTGCAAATCCAATGCTTAGTGCTAACGTGTTGCAATTAACGGTTATAACTACAACGCTTAGTTTTAACGTGTTGACATGGTTTTAATGGTTGCAAATGCAAAGCTTAGTGTTTACGTGTTGTCATTAACGGTTGCAACTGCAACGCTTAGTGTAAACATGTTGACACTAACGGTTGCAACTGCAATGCTAAGTGTTGACTTAAAAGGTTGCAACGTGTTAACGTGTTGAAATTAACGTAAGCAAATGCTACACTTACTGTTATGTTATAATGTTGACACTAACGGTTGTAACTGCAACGCTTAGTTTTAACGTGTTGCCACTAACGCTTGCAACTGCAATGCTTAATGTTAACGTGTTGCCTTTAAAGGTTGCAACTGCAACGGTTAGTGCTTACATGTTGACACTAACGTTTGCAACTGCAACGCTTAGCTTTAATGTGTTGCCACTAACGCTTAATGTTAACGTGTTGCCATTAAAGGTTGCAACTGTAACGGTTAGTGCTTACATGTTGACACTAACGTTTGCAACTGCAACGCTTAGCTTTAACGTGTTGCCACTAACGCTTAATGTTAACGTGTCGCCATTAAAGGTTGCAACTGTAACGGTTAGTGCTTACATGTTGACAGTAACGTTTGCAACTGTTTTAACGGTTGCAAATGCAAAGCTTAGTGTTTACGTGTTGCCATTAACGGTTTTAACTGCAACGCTTAGTTTTAACAGTTGCAAATCCATTGCTTAGTGCTAACGTGTTGCAATTAACAGTTATAACTACAACGCTTAGTTTTAACGTGTTCACATGGTTTTAATGGTTGCAAATGCAAAGCTTAGTGTTTACGTGTTGTCATTAACGGTTTTAACTGCAACGCTTAGTTTTAACGTGTTGCCACGGTATTAACGGTTGCAAATCCAATGCTTAGTGCTAACGTGTTGCAATAAACGGTTATAACTACAACGCTTAGTTTTAACGTGTTGACATGGTTTTAATGGTTGCAAATGCAAAGCTTAGTGTTTACGTGTTGTCATTAACGATTTTAACTACAACGCTTAGTTTTAACGCATTGTAACCGCAATGCTTAGTGTTAACGTGTTGTCATTAACGGTTGCAACTGCAACGCTTAGTGTAAACATGTTGACACTAACGGTTGCAACTGCAATGCTAAGTGTTAACATGTTGACATAAACGGTTGCAACGTGTTAACGTGTTGAAATTAACGTAAGCAAATGTTATAATGTTGACACTAACGCTTGCAACTGCAATGCTTAATGTTAACGTGTTGCCTTTAAAGGTTGCAACTGCAACGGTTAGTGCTTACATGTTGACACTAACGTTTGCAACTGCAACGCTTAGCTTTAACGTGTTGCCACTAACGCTTAATGTTAACGTGTTGCCATTAAAGGTTGCAACTGTAACGGTTAGAGCTTACATGTTGACACTAACGTTTGCAATTGCAACGCTTAGCTTTAACGAGTTGCCACTAACGCTTAATGTTAACGTGTTGCCATTAAAGGTTGCAACTGTAACGGTTAGTGCTGACATGTTGACACTAACGTTTGCAACTGTTTTAACGGTTGCAAATGCAAAGCTTAGTGTTTACGTGTTGCCATTAACGGTTTTAACTACAACGCTTAGTTTTAACGTGTTGACACGGTTTTAACGGTTGCAAATGCAAAGCTTAGTGTTTACGTGTTGTCATTAACGGTTTTAACTGCAACGCTTAGTTTTAACATGTTGCCACGGTATTAACGGTTGCAAATCCATTGCTTAGTGCTAACGTGTTGCAATTAACAGTTATAACTACAACGCTAAGTTTTAACGTGTTGACATGGTTTTAATGGTTGCAAATGCAAAGCTTAGTGTTTACGTGTTGTCATTAACGATTTTAACTACAACGCTTAGTTTTAACGCATTGTAACCGCAATGCTTAGTGTTAACGTGTTGTCATTAACGGTTGCAACTGCAACGCTTAGTGTAAACATGTTGACACTAACGGTTGCAACTGCAATGCTAAGTGTTAACATGTTGACATAAACGGTTGCAACGTGTTAACGTGTTGAAATTAACGTAAACAAATGCTACACTTACTGTAATGTTGACACTAACGGTTGTAACTGCAACGCTTAGTTTTAACGTGTTGCCACTAACGCTTGCAACTGCAATGCTTAATGTTAACGTGTTGCCTTTAAAGGTTGCAACTGCAACGGTTAATGCTTACATGTTGACACTAACGTTTGCAACTGCAACGCTTAGCTTTAACGTGTTGCCACTAACGCTTAATGTTAACGTCTTGCCATTAAAGGTTGCAACTGTAACGGTTAGTGCTTACATGTTGACAGTAACGTTTGCAACTGTTTTAACGGTTGCAAATGCAAAGCTTAGTGTTTACGTGTTGCCATTAACGGTTTTAACTACAACGCTTAATTTTAACGTGTTGACATGATATTAATGGTTGCAAATGTAAAGCTTAGTGTTTACGTGTTGTCATTAACGGTTTTAACTGCAACGCTTAGTTTTAACATGTTGCCGAGGTATTAACGGTTGCAAATCCAATGCTTAGTGCTAACGTGTTGCAATTAACGGTTGTAACTACAACGCTTAGTTTTAACGTGTTGACATGGTTTTAATGGTTGCAAATGCAAAGCTTAGTGTTTACGTGTTGTCATTAACGGTTGCAACTGCAACGCTTAGTGTAAATATGTTGACACTAACGGTTGCAACTGCAATGCTAAGTGTTGACATAAACGGTTGCAACGTGTTAACGTGTTGAAATTAACGTTAGCAAATGCTACACTTACTGTTATGTTATAATGTTGACACTAACGGTTGTAACTGCAACGCTTAGTTTTAACGTGTTGCCACTAACGCTTGCAACTGCAATGCTTAATGTTAACGTGTTGCCTTTAAAGGTTGCAACTGCAACGGTTAGTGCTTACATGTTGACACTAACGTTTGCAACTGCAACGCTTAGCTTTAACGTGTTGCCACTAACGCTTAATGTTAACGTCTTGCCATTAAAGGTTGCAACTGTAACGGTTAGTGCTTACATGTTGACACTAACGTTTGCAACTGCAACGCTTAGCTTTAACGTGTTGCCACTAACGCTTAATGTTAACGTGTCGCCATTAAAGGTTGCAACTGTAACGGTTAGTGCTTACATGTTGACACTAACGTTTGCAACTGTTTTAACGGTTGCAAATGCAAAGCTTAGTGTTTACGTGTTGCCATTAACGGTTTTAACTACAACGCTTAGTTTTAACGTGTTGACACGGTTTTAACGGTTGCAAATGCAAAGCTTAGTGTTTACGTGTTGTCATTAACGGTTTTAACTGCAACGCTTAGTTTTAACGGTTGCAAATCCATTGCTTAGTGCTAACGTGTTGCAATTAATAGTTATAACTACAACGCTTAGTTTTAACGTGTTGACATGGTTTTAATGGTTGCAAATGCAAAGCTTAGTGTTCACGTGTTGTCATTAACGGTTTTAACTGCAACGCTTAGTTTTAACGTGTTGCCACGGTATTAACGGTTGCAAATCCAATGCTTAGTGCGTGTTGCAATAAACGGTTATAACTACAACGCTTAGTTTTAACGTGTTGACATGGTTTTAATGGTTGCAAATGCAAAGCTTAGTGTTTACGTGTTGTCATTAACGGTTTTAACTACAACGCTTAGTTTTAACGCATTGTAACCGAAATGCTTAGTGTTAACCGGTTGTCATTAATAACGGTTGCAACTGCAACGCTTAGTGTAAACATGTTGACACTAACGGTTGCAACTGCAATGCTAAGTGTTAACATGTTGACATAAACGGTTGCAACGTGTTAACGTGTTGAAATTAACATAAGCAAATGCTACACTTACTGTTATAATGTTGACACTAACGGTTGTAACTGCAACGCTTAGTTTTAACGTGTTGCCACTAACGCTTGCAACTGCAATGCTTAATGTTAACGTGTTGCCTTTAAAGGTTGCAACTGCAACGGTTAGTGCTTACATGTTGACACTAACGTTTGCAACTGCAACGCTTAGCTTTAACGTGTTGCCACTAACGCTTAATGTTAACGTCTTGCCATTAAAGGTTGCAACTGTAACGGTTAGTGCTTACATGTTGACACTAACGTTTGCAACTGTTTTAACGGTTGCAAATGCAAAGCTTAGTGTTTACGTGTTGCCATTAACGGTTTTAACTACAACGCTTAGTTTCAACGTGTTGACACGGTTTTAACGGTTGCAAATGCAAAGCTTAGTGTTTACGTGTTGTCATTAACGGTTTTAACTGCAACGCTTAGTTTTTACATGTTGCCACGGTATTAACGGTTGCAAATGCAATGCTTAGTGCTAACGTGTTGCAATTAACGGTTATAACTACAACGCTTAGTTTTAACGTGTTGACATGGTTTTAATGGTTGCGAATGCAAAGCTAAGTGTTTACGTGTTGTCATTAACGGTTTTAACGCTTAGTTTTAACGCATTGTAACCGCAATGCTTAGTGTTAACGTGTTGTCATTAACGGTTGCAACTGCAACGCTTAGTGTAAACACGTTGACACTAACGGTTGCAACGTGTTAACGTGTTGAAATTAACGTAAGCAAATGCTACACTTACTGTAATGTTGACACTAACGCTTGCAACTGCAATGCTTAATGTTAACGTGTTGCCTTTAAAGGTTGCAACTGCAACGGTTAGTGCTTACATGTTGACACTAACGTTTGCAACTGCAACGCTTAGCGCTTAGCTTTAACGTGTTGCCACTAACGCTTAATGTTAACGTCTTGCTATTAAAGGTTGCAACTGTAACGGTTAGTGCTTACATGTTGACACTAACGTTTGCAACTGTTTTAACGGTTGCAAATGCAAAGCTTAGTGTTTACGTGTTGCCATTAACGGTTTTAACTACAACACTTAGTTTTAACATGTTGCCACGGTTGCAAATCCAATGCTTAGTGCTAACGTGTTGCAATTAACGGTTATAACTACAACGCTTAGTTTTAACGTGTTGACATGGTTTTAATGGTTCCAAATGCAAAGCTTAGTGTTTACGTGTTGTCATTAACTTTTTTAACTACAACGATTAGTTTTAACGCATTGTAACCGCAATGCTTAGTGTTAACGTGTTGTCATTAACGGTTGCAACTGCAACGCTTAGTGTAAACATGTTGACACTAACGGTTGCAACTGCAATGCTAAGTGTTAACATGTTGACATAAACGGTTGCAACGTGTTAACGTGTTGAAATTAACGTAAGCAAATGCTACACTTACTGTTATAATGTTGACACTAACGGTTGTAACTGCAACGCTTAGTTTTAACGTGTTGCCACTAACGCTTGCAACTGCAATGCTTAATGTTAACGTGTTGCCTTTAAAGGTTGCAACTGCAACGGTTAGTGCTTACATGTTGACACTAACGTTTGCAACTGCAACGCTTAGCTTTAACGTGTTGCCACTAACGCTTAATGTTAACGTCTTGCCATTAAAGGTTGCAACTGTAACGGTTAGTGCTTACATGTTGACAGTAACGTTTGCAACTGTTTTAACGGTTGCAAATGCAAAGCTTAGTGTTTACGTGTTGCCATTAACGGTTTTAACTACAACGCTTAGTTTCAACGTGTTGACACGGTTTTAACGGTTGCAAATACAAAGCTTAGTGTTTACGTGATGTCATTAACGGTTTTAACTGCAACGCTTAGTTTTAACATGTTGCCACGGTATTAACGGTTGCAAATGCAATGCTTAGTGCTAACGTGTTGCAATTAACGGTTATAACTACAACGCTTAGTTTTAACGTGTTGACATGGTTTTAATGGTTGCAAATGTAAAGCTTAGTGTTTACGTGTTGTCATTAACGGTTGCAACTGCAACGCTTAGTTTTAACGTGTTGCCGCGGTATTAACGGTTGCAAATCCAATGCTTAGTGCTAAGTTACTGCTAACGTGTTGCAATTAACGGTTATAACTACAACGCTTAGTTTTAACGTGTTGACATGGTTTTAATGGTTGCAAATGCAAAGCTTAGTGTTTACGTGTTGTCATTAACGGTTTTAACTACAACGCTTAGTTTTAACGCATTGTAACCGCAATGCTTAGTGTTAACGTGTTGTCATTAACGGTTGCAACTGCAACGCTTAGTTTAAACATGTTGACACTAACGGTTGCAACTGCAATGCTAAGTGTTAACATGTTGACATAAACGGTTGCAACGTGTTAACGTGTTGAAATTAACGTAAACAAATGCTACACTTACTGTAATGTTGACACTAACGGTTGTAACTGCAACGCTTAGTTTTAACGTGTTGCCACTAACGCTTGCAACTGCAATGCTTAATGTTAACGTATTGCCTTTAAAGGTTGCAACTGCAACGGTTAGTGCTTACATGTTGACACTAACGTTTGCAACTGCAACGCTTAGCTTTAACGTGTTGACACTAACGCTTAATGTTAACGTGTTGCCATTAAAGGTTGCAACTGTAACGGTTAGTGCCAACATGTTGACACTTTCGTTTGCAATTGCAACGCTTAGCTTTAACGAGTTGCCACTAACGCTTAATGTTAACGTGTTGCCATTAAAGGTTGCAACTGTAACGGTTAGTGCTGACATGTTGACACTAACGTTTGCAACTGTTTTAACGGTTGCAAATGCAAAGTTTAGTGTTTACGTGTTGCCATTAACGGTTTTAACTACAACGCTTAGTTTTAACGTGTTGACACGGTTTTAACGGTTGCAAATGCAAAGCTTAGTGTTTACGTGTTGTCATTAACGGTTTTAACTGCAACGCTTAGTTTTAACATGTTGCCACGGTATATACGGTTGCAAATCCATTGCTTAGTGCTAACGTGTTGCAATTAACAGTTATAATTACAACGCTTAGTTTTAACGTGTTGACATGGTTTTAATGGTTGCAAATGCAAAGCTTAGTGTTTACGTGTTGTCATTAACGGTTACAACGCTTAGTTTTAACGCATTGTAACCGCAATGCTTAGTGTTAACGTGTTGTCATTAACGGTTGCAACTGCAACGCTTAGTGTAAACATGTTGACACTAACGGTTGCAACTGCAATGCTAAGTGTTAACATGTTGACATAAACGGTTGCAACGTGTTAACGTGTTGAAATTAACGTAAACAAATGCTACACTTACTGTAATGTTGACACTAACGGTTGTAACTGCAACGCTTAGTTTTAACGTGTTGCCACTAACGCTTGCAACTGCAATGCTTAATGTTAACGTGTTGCCTTTAAAGGTTGCAACTGCAACGGTTAACGCTTACATGTTGACACTAACGTTTGCAACTGCAACGCTTAGCTTTAACGTGTTGCCACTAACGCTTAATGTTAACGTCTTGCCATTAAAGGTTGCAACTGTAACGGTTAGTGCTTACATGTTGACAGTAACGTTTGCAACTGTTTTAACGGTTGCAAATGCAAAGCTTAGTGTTTACGTGTTGCCATTAACGGTTTTAACTACAACGCTTAGTTTTAACGTGTTGACACGGTTTTAATGGTTGCAAATGTAAAGCTTAGTGTTTACGTGTTGTCATTAACGGTTTTAACTGCAACGCTTAGTTTTAACATGTTGCCGAGGTATTAACGGTTGCAAATCCAATGCTTAGTGCTAACGTGTTGCAATTAACGGTTATAACTACAACGCTTAGTTTTAACGTGTTGACATGGTTTTAATGGTTGCAAATGCAGAGCTTAGTGTTTACGTGTTGTCATTAACGGTTGCAACTGCAACGCTTAGTGTAAACATGTTGACACTAACGGTTGCAACTGCAATGCTAAGTGTTAACATGTTGACATAAACGGTTGCAACGTGTTAACGTGTTGAAATTAACGTAAGCAAATGCTACACTTACTGTTATAATGTTGACACTAACGGTTGTAATTGCAACGCTTAGTTTTAACGTGTTGCCACTAACGCTTGCAACCGCAATGCTTAATGTTAACGTGTTGCCTTTAAAGGTTGCAACTGCAACGGTTAGTGCTTACATGTTGACACTAACGTTTGCAACTGCAACGCTTAGCTTTAACGTGTTGCCACTAACGCTTAATGTTAACGTGTTGCCATTAAAGGTTGCAACTGTAACGGTTAGTGCTTACATGTTGACACTAACGTTTGCAACTGTTTTAACGGTTGCAAATGCAAAGCTTAGTGTTTACGTGTTGCCATTAACGGTTTTAACTACAACGCTTAGTTTCAACGTGTTGACACTGTTTTAACGGTTGCAAATGCAAAGCTTAGTGTTTACGTGTTATCATTAACGGTTTTAACTGCAACGCTTAGTTTTAACATGTTGCCACGGTATTAACGGTTGCAAATGCAATGCTTAGTGCTAACGTGTTGCAATTAACGGTTATAACTACAACGCGTAGTTTTAACGTGTTGACATGGTTTTAATGGTTGCAAATGTAAAGCTTAGTGTTTTCGTGTTGTCATTAACGGTTGCAACTGCAACGCTTAGTTTTAACGTGTTGCCGCGGTATTAACGGTTGCAAATCCAATGCTTAGTGCTAAGTTACTGCTAACGTGTTGCAATTAACGGTTATAACTACAACGCTTAGTTTTAACGTGTTGACATGGTTTTAATGGTTGCAAATGCAAAGCTTAGTGTTTACGTGTTGTCATTAACGGTTTTAACTACAACGCTTAGTTTTAACGCATTAGCTTAGTGTTAACGTGTTGTCATTAACGGTTGCAACTGCAACGCTTAGTGTAAACATGTTGACACTAACGGTTGCAACTGCAATGCTAAGTGTTAACATGTTGACATAAACGGTTGCAACGTGTTAACGTGTTGAAATTAACGTAAACAAATGCTACACTTACTGAAATGTTGACACTAACGGTTGTAACTGCAACGCTTAGTTTTAACGTGTTGCCACTAACGCTTGCAACTGCAATGCTTAATGTTAACGTGTTGCCTTTAAAGGTTGCAACTGCAACGGTTAGTGCTTACATGTTGACACTAACGTTTGCAACTGCAACGCTTAGCTTTAACGTGTTGCCACTAACGCTTAATGTTAACGTGTTGCCATTAAAGGTTGCAACTGTAACGGTTAGTGCTTACATGTTGACAGTAACGTTTGCAACTGTTTTAACGGTTGCAAATGCAAAGCTTAGTGTTTACGTGTTGCCATTAACGGTTTTAACTACAACGCTTAGTTTTAACGTGTTGACACGGTTTTAATGGTTGCAAATGTAAAGCTTAGTGTTTACTTGTTGTCATTAACGGTTTTAACTGCAACGCTTAGTTTTAACATGGTGCCGAGGTATTAACGGTTGCAAATCCAATGCTTAGTGCTAACGTGTTGCAATTAACGGTTATAACTACAACGCTTAGTTTTAACGTGTTGACATGGTTTTAATGGTTGCAAATGCAAAGCTTAGTGTTTACGTGTTGTCATTAACGGTTGCAACTGCAACGCTTAGTGTAAACATGTTGACACTAACGGTTGCAACTGCAATGCTAAGTGTTGACATAAACGGTTGCAACGTGTTAACGTGTTGAAATTAACGTAAGCAAATGCTACACTTACTGTTATGTTATAATGTTGACACTAACGGTTGTAACTGCAACGCTTAGTTTTAACGTGTTGCCACTAACGCTTGCAACTGCAATGCTTAATGTTAACGTGTTGCCTTTAAAGGTTGCAACTGCAACGGTTAGTGCCTAAATGTTGACACTAACGTTTGCAACTGCAACGCTTAGCTTTAACGTGTTGCCACTAACGCTTAATGTTAACGTGTTGCCATTAAAGGTTGCAACTGTAACGGTTAGTGCTTACATGTTGACACTAACGTTTGCAATTGCAACGCTTAGCTTTAACGAGTTGCCACTAACGCTTAATGTTAACGTGTTGCCATTAAAGGTTGCAACTGTAACGGTTAGTGCTGACATGTTGACACTAACGTTTGCAACTGTTTTAACGGTTGCAAATGCAAAGCTTAGTGTTTACGTGTTGCCATTAACGGTTTTAACTACAACGCTTAGTTTTAACGTGTTGACACGGTTTTAACGGTTGCAAATGCAAAGCTTAGTGTTTACGTGTTGTCATTAACGGTTTTAACTGCAACGCTTAGTTTTAACATGTTGCCACGGTATTAACGGTTGCAAATCCATTGCTTAGTGCTAACGTGTTGCAATTAACAGTTATAACTATAACGCTTAGTTTTAACGTGTTGACATGGTTTTAATGGTTGCAAATGCAAAGCTTAGTGTTTACGTGTTGTCATTAACGGTTTTAACTACAACGCTTAGTTTTAACGCATTGTAACCGCAATGCTTAGTGTTAACGTGTTGTCATTAACGGTTGCAACTGCAACGCTTAGTGTAAACATGTTGACACTAACGGTTGCAACTGCAATGCTAAGTGTTAACATGTTGACATAAACGGTTGCAACGTGTTAACGTGTTGAAATTAACGTAAACAAATGCTACACTTACTGTAATGTTGACACTAACGGTTGTAACTGCAACGCTTAGTTTTAACGTGTTGCCACTAACTCTTGCAACTGCAATGCTTAATGTTAACGTGTTGCCATTAAAGGTTGCAACTGCAACGGTTAATGCTTACATGTTGACACTAACGTTTGCAACTGCAACGCTTAGCTTTAACGTGTTGCCACTAACGCTTAATGTTAACGTCTTGCCATTAAAGGTTGCAACTGTAACGGTTAGTGCTTACATGTTGACAGTAACGTTTGCAACTGTTTTAACGGTTGCAAATGCAAAGCTTAGTGTTTACGTGTTGCCATTAACGGTTTTAACTACAACGCTTAGTTTTAACGTGTTGACACGGTTTTAATGGTTGCAAATGTAAAGCTTAGTGTTTACGTGTTGTCATTAACGGTTTTAACTGCAACGCTTAGTTTTAACATGTTGCCGAGGTATTAACGGTTGCAAATCCAATGCTTAGTGCTAACGTGTTGCAATTAACGGTTATAACTACAACGCTTAGTTTTAACGTGTTGACATGGTTTTAATGGTTGCAAGTGCAAAGCTTAGTGTTTACGTGTTGTCATTAACGGTTGCAACTGCAACGCTTAGTGTAAACATGTTGACACTAACGGTTGCAACTGCAATGCTAAGTGTTGACATAAACGGTTGCAACGTGTTGAAATTAACGTAAGCAAATGCTACACTTACTGTTATGTTATAATGTTGACACTAACGGTTGTAACTGCAACGCTTAGTTTTAACGTGTTGCCACTAACGCTTGCAACTGCAATGCTTAATGTTAACGTGTTGCCTTTAAAGGTTGCAACTGCAACGGTTAGTGCTTACATGTTGACACTAACGTTTGCAACTGCAACGCTTAGCTTTAACGTGTTGCCACTAACGCTTAATGTTAACGTGTTGTAATTAAAGGTTGCAACTGTAACGGTTAGTGCTTACATGTTGACACTAACGTTTGCAACTGCAACGCTTAGCTTTAACGTGTTGCCACTAACGCTTAATGTTAACGTGTCGCCATTAAAGGTTGCAACTGTAACGGTTAGTGCTTACATGTTGACACTAACGTTTGCAACTGTTTTAACGGTTGCAAATGCAAAGCTTAGTGTTTACGTGTTGCCATTAACGGTTTTAACTACAACGCTTAGTTTTAACGTGTTGACACGGTTTTAACGGTTGCAAATGCAAAGCTTAGTGTTTACGTGTTGTCATTAACGGTTTTAACTGCAACGCTTAGTTTTAACGGTTGCAAATCCATTGCTTAGTGCTAACGTGTTGCAATTAATAGTTATAACTACAACGCTTAGTTTTAACGTGTTGACATGGTTTTAATGGTTGCAAATGCAAAGCTTAGTGTTCACGTGTTGTCATTAACGGTTTTAACTGCAACGCTTAGTTTTAACGTGTTGCCACGGTATTAACGGTTGCAAATCCAATGCTTAGTGCGTGTTGCAATAAACGGTTATAACTACAACGCTTAGTTTTAACGTGTTGACATGGTTTTAATGGTTGCAAATGCAAAGCTTAGTGTTTACGTGTTGTCATTAACGGTTTTAACTACAACGCTTAGTTTTAACGCATTGTAACCGAAATGCTTAGTGTTAACCGGTTGTCATTAATAACGGTTGCAACTGCAACGCTTAGTGTAAACATGTTGACACTAACGGTTGCAACTGCAATGCTAAGTGTTAACATGTTGACATAAACGGTTGCAACGTGTTAACGTGTTGAAATTAACATAAGCAAATGCTACACTTACTGTTATAATGTTGACACTAACGGTTGTAACTGCAACGCTTAGTTTTAACGTGTTGCCACTAACGCTTGCAACTGCAATGCTTAATGTTAACGTGTTGCCTTTAAAGGTTGCAACTGCAACGGTTAGTGCTTACATGTTGACACTAACGTTTGCAACTGCAACGCTTAGCTTTAACGTGTTGCCACTAACGCTTAATGTTAACGTCTTGCCATTAAAGGTTGCAACTGTAACGGTTAGTGCTTACATGTTGACACTAACGTTTGCAACTGTTTTAACGGTTGCAAATGCAAAGCTTAGTGTTTACGTATTGCCATTAACGGTTTTAACTACAACGCTTAGTTTCAACGTGTTGACACGGTTTTAACGGTTGCAAATGCAAACCTTAGTGTTTACGTGTTGTCATTAACGGTTTTAACTGCAACGCTTAGTTTTAACATGTTGCCACGGTATTAACGGTTGCAAATGCAATGCTTAGTACTAACGTGTTGCAATTAACGGTTATAACTACAACGCTTAGTTTTAACGTGTTGACATGGTTTTAATGGTTGCGAATGCAAAGCTTAGTGTTTACGTGTTGTCATAAACGGTTTTAACGCTTAGTTTTAACGCATTGTAACCGCAATGCTTAGTGTTAACGTGTTGTCATTAACGGTTGCAACTGCAACGCTTAGTGTAAACACGTTGACACTAACGGTTGCAACGTGTTAACGTGTTGAAATTAACGTAAGCAAATGCTACACTTACTGTAATGTTGACACTAACGCTTGCAACTGCAATGCTTAATGTTAACGTGTTGCCTTTAAAGGTTGCAACTGCAACGGTTAGTGCTTACATGTTGACACTAACGTTTGCAACTGCAACGCTTAGCGCTTAGCTTTAACGTGTTGCCACTAACGCTTAATGTTAACGTCTTGCTATTAAAGGTTGCAACTGTAACGGTTAGTGCTTACATGTTGACACTAACGTTTGCAACTGTTTTAACGGTTGCAAATGCAAAGCTTAGTGTTTACGTGTTGCCATTAACGGTTTTAACTACAACACTTAGTTTTAACATGTTGCCACGGTTGCAAATCCAATGCTTAGTGCTAACGTGTTGCAATTAACGGTTATAACTACAACGCTTAGTTTTAACGTGTTGACATGGTTTTAATGGTTCCAAATGCAAAGCTTAGTGTTTACGTGTTGTCATTAACTTTTTTAACTACAACGATTAGTTTTAACGCATTGTAACCGCAATGCTTAGTGTTAACGTGTTGTCATTAACGGTTGCAACTGCAACGCTTAGTGTAAACATGTTGACACTAACGGTTGCAACTGCAATGCTAAGTGTTAACATGTTGACATAAACGGTTGCAACGTGTTAACGTGTTGAAATTAACGTAAGCAAATGCTACACTTACTGTTATAATGTTGACACTAACGGTTGTAACTGCAACGATTAGTTTTAACGTGTTGCCACTAACGCTTGCAACTGCAATGCTTAATGTTAACGTGTTGCCTTTAAAGGTGGCAAATGCAACGGTTAGTGCTTACATGTTGACACTAACGTTTGCAACTGCAACGCTTAGCTTTAACGTGTTGCCACTAACGCTTAATGTAACGTGTTGCCATTAAAGGTTGCAACTGTAACGGTTAGAGCTTACATGTTGACACTAACGTTTGCAATTGCAACGCTTAGCTTTAACGAGTTGCCACTAACGCTTAATGTTAACGTGTTGCCATTAAAGGTTGCAACTGTAACGGTTAGTGCTGACATGTTGACACTAACGTTTGCAACTGTTTTAACGGTTGCAAATGCAAAGCTTAGTGTTTACGTGTTGCCATTAACGGTTTTAACTACAACGCTTAGTTTTAACGTGTTGACACGGTTTTAACGGTTGCAAATGCAAAGCTTAGTGTTTACGTGTTGTCATTAACGGTTTTAACTGCAACGCTTAGTTTTAACATGTTGCCACGGTATTAACGGTTGCAAATCCATTGCTTAGTGTTGCAATTAACAGTTATAACTATAACGCTAAGTTTTAACGTGTTGACATGGTTTTAATGGTTGCAAATGCAAAGCTTAGTGTTTACGTGTTGTCATTAACGATTTTAACTACAACGCTTAATTTTAACGTGTTGACATGATATTAATGGTTGCAAATGTAAAGCTTAGTGTTTACGTGTTGTCATTAACGGTTTTAACTACAACGCTTAGTTTTAACGTGTTGACACGGTTTTAACGGTTGCAAATGCAAAGCTTAGTGTTTACGTGTTGTCATTAACGGTTTTAACTGCAACGCTTAGTTTTAACATGTTGCCACGGTATTAACGGTTGCAAATCCATTGCTTAGTGCTAACGTGTTGCAATTAACAGTTATAACTACAACGCTAAGTTTTAACGTGTTGACATGGTTTTAATGGTTGCAAATGCAAAGCTTAGTGTTTACGTGTTGTCATTAACGATTTTAACTACAACGCTTAATTTTAACGTGTTGACATGATATTAATGGTTGCAAATGTAAAGCTTAGTGTTTACGTGTTGTCATTAACGGTTTTAACTGCAACGCTTAGTTTTAACATGTTGCCGAGGTATTAACGGTTGCAAATCCAATGCTTAGTGCTAACGTGTTGCAATTAACGGTTGTAACTACAACGCTTAGTTTTAACGTGTTGACATGGTTTTAATGGTTGCAAATGCAAAGCTTAGTGTTTACGTGTTGTCATTAACGGTTGCAACTGCAACGCTTAGTGTAAATATGTTGACACTAACGGTTGCAACTGCAATGCTAAGTGTTGACATAAACGGTTGCAACGTGTTAACGTGTTGAAATTAACGTAAGCAAATGCTACACTTACTGTTATGTTATAATGTTGACACTAACGGTTGTAACTGCAACGCTTAGTTTTAACGTGTTGCCACTAACGCTTGCAACTGCAATGCTTAATGTTAACGTGTTGCCTTTAAAGGTTGCAACTGCAACGGTTAGTGCTTACATGTTGACACTAACGTTTGCAACTGCAACGCTTAGCTTTAACGTGTTGCCACTAACGCTTAATGTTAACGTGTTGCCATTAAAGGTTGCAACTGTAACGGTTAGTGCTTACATGTTGACACTAACGTTTGCAACTGCAACGCTTAGCTTTAACGTGTTGCCACTAACGCTTAATGTTAACGTGTCGCCATTAAAGGTTGCAACTGTAACGGTTAGTGCTTATATGTTGACACTAACGTTTGCAACTGTTTTAACGGTTGCAAATGCAAAGCTTAGTGTTTACGTGTTGCCATTAACGGTTTTAACTACAACGCTTAGTTTTAACGTGTTGACACGGTTTTAACGGTTGCAAATGCAAAGCTTAGTGTTTACGTGTTGTCATTAACGGTTTTAACTGCAACGCTTAGTTTTAACGGTTGCAAATCCATTGCTTAGTGCTAACGTGTTGCAATTAACAGTTATAACTACAACGCTTAGTTTTAACGTGTTGACATGGTTTTAATGGTTGCAAATGCAAAGCTTAGTGTTTACGTGTTGTCATTAACGGTTTTAACTGCAACGCTTAGTTTTAACGTGTTGCCACGGTATTAACGGTTGCAAATCCAATGCTTAGTGCTAACGTGTTGCAATAAACGGTTATAACTACAACGCTTAGTTTTAACGTGTTGACATGGTTTTAATGGTTGCAAATGCAAAGCTTAGTGTTTACGTGTTGTCATTAACGGTTTTAACTACAACGCTTAGTTTTAACGCATTGCAACCGAAATGCTTAGTGTTAACGTGTTGTCATTAATAACGGTTGCAACTGCAACGCTTAGTGTAAACATGTTGACACTAACGGTTGCAACTGCAATGCTAAGTGTTAACATGTTGACATAAACGGTTGCAACGTGTTAACGTGTTGAAATTAACGTAAGCAAATGCTACACTTACTGTTATAATGTTGACACTAACGGTTGTAATTGCAACGCTTAGTTTTAACGTGTTGCCACTAACGCTTGCAACTGCAATACTTAATGTTAACGTGTTGCCTTTAAAGGTTGCAACTGCAACGGTTAGTGCTTACATGTTGACACTAACGTTT
Source organism: Rugalucina vietnamica (assembly GCA_964017185.1). Lineage (NCBI taxonomy): Eukaryota > Metazoa > Mollusca > Bivalvia > Lucinida > Lucinidae > Rugalucina > Rugalucina vietnamica. Next base: position 49,162,576 of record OZ024870.1, read on the forward strand.
GCAACTGCAACGCTTAGCTTTAACGTGTTGCCACTAACGCTTAATGTTAACGTGTTGCCATTAAAGGTTGCAACTGTAACGGTTAGTGCTTACATGTTGACACTAACGTTTGCAACTGTTTTAACGGTTGCAAATGCAAAGCTTAGTGTTTACGTGTTGCCATTAACGGTTTTAACTACAACGCTTAGTTTCAACGTGTTGACACTGTTTTAACGGTTGCAAATGCAAAGCTTAGTGTTTACGTGTTATCATTAACGGTTTTAACTGCAACGCTTAGTTTTAACATGTTGCCACGGTATTAACGGTTGCAAATGCAATGCTTAGTGCTAACGTGTTGCAATTAACGGTTATAACTACAACGCGTAGTTTTAACGTGTTGACATGGTTTTAATGGTTGCAAATGTAAAGCTTAGTGTTTACGTGTTGTCATTAACGGTTGCAACTGCAACGCTTAGTTTTAACGTGTTGCCGCGGTATTAACGGTTGCAAATCCAATGCTAAGTGCTAAGTTACTGCTAACGTGTTGCAATTAACGGTTATAACTACAACGCTTAGTTTTAACGTGTTGACATGGTTTTAATGGTTGCAAATGCAAAGCTTAGTGTTTACGTGTTGTCATTAACGGTTTTAACTACAACGCTTAGTTTTAACGCATTAGCTTAGTGTTAACGTGTTGTCATTAACGGTTGCAACTGCAACGCTTAGTGTAAACATGTTGACACTAACGGTTGCAACTGCAATGCTAAGTGTTAACATGTTGCCATAAACGGTTGCAACGTGTTAACGTGTTGAAATTAACGTAAACAAATGCTACACTTACTGTAATGTTGACACTAACGGTTGTAACTGCAACGCTTAGTTTTAACGTGTTGCCACTAACTCTTGCAACTGCAATGCTTAATGTTAACGTGTTGCCATTAAAGGTTGCAACTGCAACGGTTAATGCTTACATGTTGACACTAACGTTTGCAACTGCAACGCTTAGCTTTAACGTGTTGCCACTAACGCTTAATGTTAACGTCTTGCCATTAAAGGTTGCAACTGTAACGGTTAGTGCTTACATGTTGACAGTAACGTTTGCAACTGTTTTAACGGTTGCAAATGCAAAGCTTAGTGTTTACGTTTTGCCATTAACGGTTTTAACTACAACGCTTAGTTTTAACGTGTTGACACGGTTTTAATGGTTGCAAATGTAAAGCTTAGTGTTTACGTGTTGTCATTAACGGTTTTAACTGCAACGCTTAGTTTTAACATGTTGCCGAGGTATTAACGGTTGCAAATCCAATGCTTAGTGCTAACGTGTTGCAATTAACGGTTATAACTACAACGCTTAGTTTTAACGTGTTGACATGGTTTTAATGGTTGCAAGTGCAAAGCTTAGTGTTTACGTGTTGTCATTAACGGTTGCAACTGCAACGCTTAGTGTAAACATGTTGACACTAACGGTTGCAACTGCAATGCTAAGTGTTGACATAAACGGTTGCAACGTGTTGAAATTAACGTAAGCAAATGCTACACTTACTGTTATGTTATAATGTTGACACTAACGGTTGTAACTGCAACGCTTAGTTTTAACGTGTTGCCACTAACGCTTGCAACTGCAATGCTTAATGTTAACGTGTTGCCTTTAAAGGTTGCAACTGCAACGGTTAGTGCTTACATGTTGACACTAACGTTTGCAACTGCAACGCTTAGCTTTAACGTGTTGCCACTAACGCTTAATGTTAACGTGTTGTCATTAAAGGTTGCAACTGTAACGGTTAGTGCTTACATGTTGACACTAACGTTTGCAACTGCAACGCTTAGCTTTAACGTGTTGCCACTAACGCTTAATGTTAACGTGTCGCCATTAAAGGTTGCAACTGTAACGGTTAGTGCTTACATGTTGACACTAACGTTTGCAACTGTTTTAACGGTTGCAAATGCAAAGCTTAGTGTTTACGTGTTGCATTAACGGTTTTAACTACAACGCTTAGTTTTAACGTGTTGACACGGTTTTAACGGTTGCAAATGCAAAGCTTAGTGTTTACGTGTTGTCATTAACGGTTTTAACTGCAACGCTTAGTTTTAACGGTTGCAAATCCATTGCTTAGAGCTAACGTGTTGCAATTAATAGTTATAACTACTACGCTTAGTTTTAACGTGTTGACATGGTTTTAATGGTTGCAAATGCAAAGCTTAGTGTTCACGTGTTGTCATTAACGGTTTTAACTGCAACGCTTAGTTTTAACGTGTTGCCACGGTATTAACGGTTGCAAATCCAATGCTTTGTGCGTGTTGCAATAAACGGTTATAACTACAACGCTTAGTTTTAACGTGTTGACATGGTTTTAATGGTTGCAAATGCAAAGCTTAGTGTTTACGTGTTGTCATTAACGGTTTTAACTACAACGCTTAGTTTTAACGCATTGTAACCGAAATGCTTAGTGTTAACCGGTTGTCATTAATTACGGTTGCAACTGCAACGCTTAGTGTAAACATGTTGACACTAACGGTTGCAACTGCAATGCTAAGTGTTAACATGTTGACATAAACGGTTGCAACGTGTTAACGTGTTGAAATTAACATAAGCAAATGCTACACTTACTGTTATAATGTTGACACTAACGGTTGTAACTGCAACGCTTAGTTTTAACGTGTTGCCACTAACGCTTGCAACTGCAATGCTTAATGTTAACGTGTTGCCTTTAAAGGTTGCAACTGCAACGGTTAGTGCTTACATGTTGACACTAACGTTTGCAACTGCAACGCTTAGCTTTAACGTGTTGCCACTAACGCTTAATGTTAACGTCTTGCCATTAAAGGTTGCAACTGTAACGGTTAGTGCTTACATGTTGACACTAACGTTTGCAACTGTTTTAACGGTTGCAAATGCAAAGCTTAGTGTTTACGTGTTGCCATTAACGGTTTTAACTACAACGCTTAGTTTAAACGTGTTGAAACGGTTTTAACGGTTGCAAATGCAAACCTTAGTGTTTACGTGTTGTCATTAACGGTTTTAACTGCAACGCTTAGTTTTAACATGTTGCCACGGTATTAACGGTTGCAAATGCAATGCTTAGTAATAACGTGTTGCAATTAACGGTTATAACTACAACGCTTAGTTTTAACGTGTTGACATGGTTTTAATGGTTGCGAATGCAAAGCTTAGTGTTTACGTGTTGTCATTAACGGTTTTAACGCTTAGTTTTAACGCATTGTAACCGCAATGCTTAGTGTTAACGTGTTGTCATTAACGGTTGCAACTGCAACGCTTAGTGTAAACACGTTGACACTAACGGTTGCAACGTGTTAACGTGTTGAAATTAACGTAAGCAAATGCTACACTTACTGTAATGTTGACACTAACGCTTGCAACTGCAATGCTTAATGTTAACGTGTTGCCTTTAAAGGTTGCAACTGCAACGGTTAGTGCTTACATGTTGACACTAACGTTTGCAACTGCAACGCTTAGCGCTTAGCTTTAACGTGTTGCCACTAACGCTTAATGTTAACGTCTTGCCATTAAAGGTTGCAACTGTAACGGTTAGTGCTTACATGTTGACACTAACGTTTGCAACTGTTTTAACGGTTGCAAATGCAAAGCTTAGTGTTTACGTGTTGCCATTAACGGTTTTAACTACAACACTTAGTTTTAACATGTTGCCACGGTTGCAAATCCAATGCTTAGTGCTAACGTGTTGCAATTAACGGTTATAACTACAACGCTTAGTTTTAACGTGTTGACATGGTTTTAATGGTTCCAAATGCAAAGCTTAGTGTTTACGTGTTGTCATTAACTTTTTTAACTACAACGATTAGTTTTAACGCATTGTAACCGCAATGCTTAGTGTTAACGTGTTGTCATTAACGGTTGCAACTGCAACGCTTAGTGTAAACATGTTGACACTAACGGTTGCAACTGCAATGCTAAGTGTTAACATGTTGACATAAACGGTTGCAACGTGTTAACGTGTTGAAATTAACGTAAGCAAATGCTACACTTACTGTTATAATGTTGACACTAACGGTTGTAACTGCAACGCTTAGTTTTAACGTGTTGCCACTAACGCTTGCAACTGCAATGCTTAATGTTAACGTGTTGCCTTTAAAGGTTGCAACTGCAACGGTTAGTGCTTACATGTTGACACTAACGTTTGCAACTGCAACGCTTAGCTTTAACGTGTTGCCACTAACGCTTAATGTTAAAGTCTTGCCATTAAAGGTTGCAACTGTAACGGTTAGTGCTTACATGTTGACACTAACGTTTGCAACTGTTTTAACGGTTGCAAATGCAAAGCTTAGTGTTTACGTGTTGCCATTAACGGTTTTAACTACAACGCTTAGTTTCAACGTGTTGAAACGGTTTTAACGGTTGCAAATACAAAGCTTAGTGTTTACGTGTTGTCATTAACGGTTTTAACTGCAACGCTTAGTTTTAACATGTTGCCACGGTATTAACGGTTGCAAATGCAATGCTTAGTGCTAACGTGTTGCAATTAACGGTTATAACTACAACGCTTAGTTTTAACGTGTTGACATGGTTTTAATGGTTGCAAATGTAAAGCTTAGTGTTTACGTGTTGTCATTAACGGTTGCAACTGCAACGCTTAGTTTTAACGTGTTGCCGCGGTATTAACGGTTGCAAATCCAATGCTTAGTGCTAAGTTACTGCTAACGTGTTGCAATTAACGGTTATAACTACAACGCTTAGTTTTAACGTGTTGACATGGTTTTAATGGTTGCAAATGCAAAGCTTAGTGTTTACGTGTTGTCATTAACGGTTTTAACTACAACGCTTAGTTTTAACGCATTGTAACCGCAATGCTTAGTGTTAACGTGTTGTCATTAACGGTTGCAACTGCAACGCTTAGTTTAAACATGTTGACACTAATGGTTGCAACTGCAATGCTAAGTGTTAACATGTTGACATAAACGGTTGCAACGTGTTAACGTGTTGAAATTAACGTAAACAAATGCTACACTTACTGTAATGTTGACACTAACGGTTGTAACTGCAACGCTTAGTTTTAACGTGTTGCCACTAACGCTTGCAACTGCAATGCTTAATGTTAACGTATTGCCTTTAAAGGTTGCAACTGCAACGGTTAGTGCTTACATGTTGACACTAACGTTTGCAACTGCAACGCTTAGCTTTAACGTGTTGCCACTAACGCTTAATGTTAACGTGTTGCCATTAAAGGTTGCAACTGTAACGGTTAGTGCCAACATGTTGACACTAACGTTTGCAATTGCAACGCTTAGCTTTAACGAGTTGCCACTAACGCTTAATGTTAACGTGTTGCCATTAAAGGTTGCAACTGTAACGGTTAGTGCTGACATGTTGACACTAACGTTTGCAACTGTTTTAACGGTTGCAAATGCAAAGCTTAGTGTTTACGTGTTGCCATTAACGGTTTTAACTACAACGCTTAGTTTTAACGTGTTGACACGGTTTTAACGGTTGCAAATGCAAAGCTTAGTGTTTACGTGTTGTCATTAACGGTTTTAACTGCAACGCTTAGTTTTAACATGTTGCCACGGTATTAACGGTTGCAAATCCATTGCTTAGTGCTAACGTGTTGCAATTAACAGTTATAACTACAACGCTTAGTTTTAACGTGTTGACATGGTTTTAATGGTTGCAAATGCAAAGCTTAGTGTTTACGTGTTGTCATTAACGGTTACAACGCTTAGTTTTAACGCATTGTAACCGCAATGCTTAGTGTTAACGTGTTGTCATTAACGGTTGCAACTGCAACGCTTAGTGTAAACATGTTGACACTAACGGTTGCAACTGCAATGCTAAGTGTTAACATGTTGACATAAACGGTTGCAACGTGTTAACGTGTTGAAATTAACGTAAACAAATGCTACACTTACTGTAATGTTGACACTAACGGTTGTAACTGCAACGCTTAGTTTTAACGTGTTGCCACTAACGCTTGCAACTGCAATGCTTAATGTTAACGTGTTGCCTTTAAAGGTTGCAACTGCAACGGTTAACGCTTACATGTTGACACTAACGTTTGCAACTGCAACGCTTAGCTTTAACGTGTTGCCACTAACGCTTAATGTTAACGTCTTGCCATTAAAGGTTGCAACTGTAACGGTTAGTGCTTACATGTTGACAGTAACGTTTGCAACTGTTTTAACGGTTGCAAATGCAAAGCTTAGTGTTTACGTGTTGCCATTAACGGTTTTAACTACAACGCTTAGTTTTAACGTGTTGACACGGTTTTAATGGTTGCAAATGTAAAGCTTAGTGTTTACGTGTTATCATTAACGGTTCTAACTGCAACGCTTAGTTTTAACATGTTGCCGAGGTATTAACGGTTGCAAATCCAATGCTTAGTGCTAACGTGTTGCAATTAACGGTTATAACTACAACGCTTAGTTTTAACGTGTTGACATGGTTTTAATGGTTGCAAATGCAAAGCTTAGTGTTTACGTGTTGTCATTAACGGTTGCAACTGCAACGCTTAGTGTAAACATGTTGACACTAACGGTTGCAACTGCAATGCTAAGTGTTGACATAAACGGTTGCAACGTGTTAACGTGTTGAAATTAACGTAAGCAAATGCTACACTTACTGTTATGTTATAATGTTGACACTAACGGTTGTAACGGCAACGCTTAGTTTTAACGTGTTGCCACTAACGCTTGCAACTGCAATGCTTAATGTTAACGTGTTGCCTTTAAAGGTTGCAACTGCAACGGTTAGTGCTTACATGTTGACACTAACGTTTGCAACTGCAACGCTTAGCTTTAACGTGTTGCCACTAACGCTTAATGTTAACGTGTTGCCATTAAAGGTTGCAACTGTAACGGTTAGTGCTTACATGTTGACACTAACGTTTGCAACTGCAACGCTTAGCTTTAACGTGTTGCCACTAACGCTTAATGTTAACGTGTCGCCATTAAAGGTTGCAACTGTAACGGTTAGTGCTTACATGTTGACACTAACGTTTGCAACTGTTTTAACGGTTGCAAATGCAAAGCTTAGTGTTTACGTGTTGCCATTAACGGTTTTAACTGCAACGCTTAGTTTTAACAGTTGCAAATCCATTGCTTAGTGCTAACGTGTTGCAATTAACAGTTATAACTACAACGCTTAGTTTTAACGTGTTCACATGGTTTTAATGGTTGCAAATGCAAAGCTTAGTGTTTACGTGTTGTCATTAACGGTTTTAACTGCAACGCTTAGTTTTAACGTGTTGCCACGGTATTAACGGTTGCAAATCCAATGCTTAGTGCTAACGTGTTGCAATAAACGGTTATAACTACAACGCTTAGTTTTAACGTGTTGACATGGTTTTAATGGTTGCAAATGCAAAGCTTAGTGTTTACGTGTTGTCATTAACGATTTTAACTACAACGCTTAGTTTTAACGCATTGTAACCGCAATGCTTAGTGTTAACGTTGTGTCATTAACGGTTGCAACTGCAACGCTTAGTGTAAACATGTTGACACTAACGGTTGCAACTGCAATGCTAAGTGTTAACATGTTGACATAAACGGTTGCAACGTGTTAACGTGTTGAAATTAACGTAAGCAAATGCTACACTTACTGTTATAATGTTGACACTAACGCTTGCAACTGCAATGCTTAATGTTAACGTGTTGCCTTTAAAGGTTGCAACTGCAACGGTTAGTGCTTACATGTTGACACTAACGTTTGCAACTGCAACGCTTAGCTTTAACGTGTTGCCACTAACGCTTAATGTTAACGTGTTGCCATTAAAGGTTGCAACTGTAACGGTTAGAGCTTACATGTTGACACTAACGTTTGCAATTGCAACGCTTAGCTTTAACGAGTTGCCACTAACGCTTAATGTTAACGTGTTGCCATTAAAGGTTGCAACTGTAACGGTTAGTGCTGACATGTTGACACTAACGTTTGCAACTGTTTTAACGGTTGCAAATGCAAAGCTTAGTGTTTACGTGTTGCCATTAACGGTTTTAACTACAACGCTTAGTTTTAACGTGTTGACACGGTTTTAACGGTTGCAAATGCAAAGCTTAGTGTTTACGTGTTGTCATTAACGGTTTTAACTGCAACGCTTAGTTTTAACATGTTGCCACGGTATTAACGGTTGCAAATCCATTGCTTAGTGCTAACGTGTTGCAATTAACAGTTATAACTACAACGCTAAGTTTTAACGTGTTGACATGGTTTTAATGGTTGCAAATGCAAAGCTTAGTGTTTACGTGTTGTCATTAACGATTTTAACTACAACGCTTAGTTTTAACGCATTGTAACCGCAATGCTTAGTGTTAACGTGTTGTCATTAACGGTTGCAACTGCAACGCTTAGTGTAAACATGTTGACACTAACGGTTGCAACTGCAATGCTAAGTGTTAACATGTTGACATAAACGGTTGCAACGTGTTAACGTGTTGAAATTAACGTAAACAAATGCTACACTTACTGTAATGTTGACACTAACGGTTGTAACTGCAACGCTTAGTTTTAACGTGTTGCCACTAACGCTTGCAACTGCAATGCTTAATGTTAACGTGTTGCCTTTAAAGGTTGCAACTGCAACGGTTAGTGCTTACATGTTGACACTAACGTTTGCAACTGCAACGCTTAGCTTTAACGTGTTGCCACTAACGCTTAATGTTAACGTGTTGCCATTAAAGGTTGCAACTGTAACGGTTAGTGCTTACATGTTGACAGTAACGTTTGCAACTGTTTTAACGGTTGCAAATGCAAAGCTTTGTGTTTACGTGTTGCCATTAACGGTTTTAACTACAACGCTTAGTTTTAACGTGTTGACACGGTTTTAATGGTTGCAAATGTAAAGCTTAGTGTTTACGTGTTGTCATTAACGGTTTTAACTGCAACGCTTAGTTTTAACATGTTGCCGAGGTATTAACGGTTGCAAATCCAATGCTTAGTGCTAACGTGTTGCAATTAACGGTTATAACTACAACACTTAGTTTTAACGTGTTGACATGGTTTTAATGGTTGCAAGTGCAAAGCTTAGTGTTTACGTGTTGTCATTAACGGTTGCAACTGCAACGCTTAGTGTAAACATGTTGACACTAACGGTTGCAACTGCAATGCTAAGTGTTGACATAAACGGTTGCAACGTGTTGAAATTAACGTAAGCAAATGCTACACTTACTGTTATGTTATAATGTTGACACTAACGGTTGTAACTGCAACGCTTAGTTTTAACGTGTTGCCACTAACGCTTGCAACTGCAATGCTTAATGTTAACATGTTGCCTTTAAAGGTTGCAACTGCAACGGTTAGTGCTTACATGTTGACACTAACGTTTGCAACTGCAACGCTTAGCTTTAACGTGTTGCCACTAACGCTTAATGTTAACGTGTTGTCATTAAAGGTTGCAACTGTAACGGTTAGTGCTTACATGTTGACACTAACGTTTGCAACTGCAACGCTTAGCTTTAACGTGTTGCCACTAACGCTTAATGTTAACGTGTCGCCATTAAAGGTTGCAACTGTAACGGTTAGTGCTTACATGTTGACACTAACGTTTGCAACTGTTTTAACGGTTGCAAATGCAAAGCTTAGTGTTTACGTGTTGCATTAACGGTTTTAACTACAACGCTTAGTTTTAACGTGTTGACACGGTTTTAACGGTTGCAAATGCAAAGCTTAGTGTTTACGTGTTGTCATTAACGGTTTTAACTGCAACGCTTAGTTTTAACGGTTGCAAATCCATTGCTTAGTGCTAACGTGTTGCAATTAATAGTTATAACTACTACGCTTAGTTTTAACGTGTTGACATGGTTTTAATGGTTGCAAATGCAAAGCTTAGTGTTCACGTGTTGTCATTAACGGTTTTAACTGCAACGCTTAGTTTTAACGTGTTGCCACGGTATTAACGGTTGCAAATCCAATGCTTTGTGCGTGTTGCAATAAACGGTTATAACTACAACGCTTAGTTTTAACGTGTTGACATGGTTTTAATGGTTGCAAATGCAAAGCTTAGTGTTTACGTGTTGTCATTAACGGTTTTAACTACAACGCTTAGTTTTAACGCATTGTAACCGAAATGCTTAGTGTTAACCGGTTGTCATTAATAACGGTTGCAACTGCAACGCTTAGTGTAAACATGTTGACACTAACGGTTGCAACTGCAATGCTAAGTGTTAACATGTTGACATAAACGGTTGCAACGTGTTAACGTGTTGAAATTAACATAAGCAAATGCTACACTTACTGTTATAATGTTGACACTAACGGTTGTAACTGCAACGCTTAGTTTTAACGTGTTGCCACTAACGCTTGCAACTGCAATGCTTAATGTTAACGTGTTGCCTTTAAAGGTTGCAACTGCAACGGTTAGTGCTTACATGTTGACACTAACGTTTGCAACTGCAACGCTTAGCTTTAACGTGTTGCCACTAACGCTTAATGTTAACGTCTTGCCATTAAAGGTTGCAACTGTAACGGTTAGTGCTTACATGTTGACACTAACGTTTGCAACTGTTTTAACGGTTGCAAATGCAAGGCTTAGTGTTTACGTGTTGCCATTAACGGTTTTAACTACAACGCTTAGTTTAAACGTGTTGAAACGGTTTTAACGGTTGCAAATGCAAACCTTAGTGTTTACGTGTTGTCATTAACGGTTTTAACTGCAACGCTTAGTTTTAACATGTTGCCACGGTATTAACGGTTGCAAATGCAATGCTTAGTAATAACGTGTTGCAATTAACGGTTATAACTACAACGCTTAGTTTTAACGTGTTGACATGGTTTTAATGGTTGCGAATGCAAAGCTTAGTGTTTACGTGTTGTCATTAACGGTTTTAACGCTTAGTTTTAACGCATTGTAACCGCAATGCTTAGTGTTAACGTGTTGCCATTAACGGTTGCAACTGCAACGCTTAGTGTAAACACGTTGACACTAACGGTTGCAACGTGTTAACGTGTTGAAATTAACGTAAGCAAATGCTACACTTACTGTAATGTTGACACTAACGCTTGCAACTGCAATGCTTAATGTTAACGTGTTGCCTTTAAAGGTTGCAACTGCAACGGTTAGTGCTTACATGTTGACACTAACGTTTGCAACTGCAACGCTTAGCTTTAACGTGTTGCCACTAACGCTTAATGTTAACGTCTTGCCATTAAAGGTTGCAACTGTAACGGTTAGTGCTTACATGTTGACACTAACGTTTGCAACTGTTTTAACGGTTGCAAATGCAAAGCTTAGTGTTTACGTGTTGCCATTAACGGTTTTAACTACAACACTTAGTTTTAACATGTTGCCACGGTTGCAAATCCAATGCTTAGTGCTAACGTGTTGCAATTAACGGTTATAACTACAACGCTTAGTTTTAACGTGTTGACATGGTTTTAATGGTTCCAAATGCAAAGCTTAGTGTTTACGTGTTGTCATTAACTTTTTTAACTACAACGATTAGTTTTAACGCATTGTAACCGCAATGCTTAGTGTTAACGTGTTGTCATTAACGGTTGCAACTGCAACGCTTAGTGTAAACATGTTGACACTAACGGTTGCAACTGCAATGCTAAGTGTTAACATGTTGACATAAACGGTTGCAACGTGTTAACGTGTTGAAATTAACGTAAGCAAATGCTACACTTACTGTTATAATGTTGACACTAACGGTTGTAACTGCAACGCTTAGTTTTAACGTGTTGCCACTAACGCTTGCAACTGCAATGCTTAATGTTAACGTGTTGCCTTTAAAGGTTGCAACTGCAAGGGTTAGTGCTTACATGTTGACACTAACGTTTGCAACTGCAACGCTTAGCTTTAACGTGTTGCCACTAACGCTTAATGTTAACGTCTTGCCATTAAAGGTTGCAACTGTAACGGTTAGTGCTTACATGTTGACACTAACGTTTGCAACTGTTTTAACGGTTGCAAATGCAAAGCTTAGTGTTTACGTGTTGCCATTAACGGTTTTAACTACAACGCTTAGTTTCAACGTGTTGAAACGGTTTTAACGGTTGCAAATACAAAGCTTAGTGTTTACGTGTTGTCATAAACGGTTTTAACTGCAACGCTTAGTTTTAACATGTTGCCACGGTATTAACGGTTGCAAATGCAATGCTTAGTGCTAACGTGTTGCAATTAACGGTTATAACTACAACGCTTAGTTTTAACGTGTTGACATGGTTTTAATGGTTGCAAATGTAAAGCTTAGTGTTTACGTGTTGTCATTAACGGTTGCAACTGCAACGCTTAGTTTTAACGTGTTGCCGCGGTATTAACGGTTGCAAATCCAATGCTTAGTGCTAAGTTACTGCTAACGTGTTGCAATTAACGGTTATAACTACAACGCTTAGTTTTAACGTGTTGACATGGTTTTAATGGTTGCAAATGCAAAGCTTAGTGTTTACGTGTTGTCATTAACGGTTTTAACTACAACGCTTAGTTTTAACGCATTGTAACCGCAATGCTTATTGTTAACGTGTTGTCATTAACGGTTGCAACTGCAACGCTTAGTTTAAACATGTTGACACTAACGGTTGCAACTGCAATGCTAAGTGTTAACATGTTGACATAAACGGTTGCAACGTGTTAACGTGTTGAAATTAACGTAAACAAATGCTACACTTACTGTAATGTTGACACTAACGGTTGTAACTGCAACGCTTAGTTTTAACGTGTTGCCACTAACGCTTGCAACTGCAATGCTTAATGTTAACGTATTGCCTTTAAAGGTTGCAACTGCAACGGTTAGTGCTTACATGTTGACACTAACGTTTGCGACTGCAACGCTTAGCTTTAACGTGTTGCCACTAACGCTTAATGTTAACGTGTTGCCATTAAAGGTTGCAACTGTAACGGTTAGTGCCAACATGTTGACACTAACGTTTGCAATTGCAACGCTTAGCTTTAACGAGTTGCTACTAACGCTTAATGTTAACGTGTTGCCATTAAAGGTTGCAACTGTAACGGTTAGTGCTGACATGTTGACACTAACGTTTGCAACTGTTTTAACGGTTGCAAATGCAAAGCTTAGTGTTTACGTGTTGCCATTAACGGTTTTAACTACAAAGCTTAGTTTTAACGTGTTGACACGGTTTTAACGGTTGCAAATGCAAAGCTTAGTGTTTACGTGTTGTCATTAACGGTTTTAACTGCAACGCTTAGTTTTAACATGTTGCCACGGTATTAACGGTTGCAAATCCATTGCTTAGTGCTAACGTGTTGCAATTAACAGTTATAACTACAACGCTTAGTTTTAACGTGTTGACATGGTTTTAATGGTTGCAAATGCAAAGCTTAGTGTTTACGTGTTGTCATTAACGGTTACAACGCTTAGTTTTAACGCATTGTAACCGCAATGCTTAGTGTTAACGTGTTGTCATTAACGGTTGCAACTGCAACGCTTAGTGTAAACATGTTGACACTAACGGTTGCAACTGCAATGCTAAGTGTTAACATGTTGACATAAACGGTTGCAACGTGTTAACGTGTTGAAATTAACGTAAACAAATGCTACACTTACTGTAATGTTGACACTAACGGTTGTAACTGCAACGCTTAGTTTTAACGTGTTGCCACTAACGCTTGCAACTGCAATGCTTAATGTTAACGTGTTGCCTTTAAAGGTTGCAACTGCAACGGTTAACGCTTACATGTTGACACTAACGTTTGCAACTGCAACGCTTAGCTTTAACGTGTTGCCACTAACGCTTAATGTTAACGTCTTGCCATTAAAGGTTGCAACTGTAACGGTTAGTGCTTACATGTTGACAGTAACGTTTGCAACTGTTTTAACGGTTGCAAATGCAAAGCTTAGTGTTTACGTGTTGCCATTAACGGTTTTAACTACAACGCTTAGTTTTAACGTGTTGACACGGTTTTAATGGTTGCAAATGTAAAGCTTAGTGTTTACGTGTTATCATTAACGGTTTTAACTGCAACGCTTAGTTTTAACATGTTGCCGAGGTATTAACGGTTGCAAATCCAATGCTTAGTGCTAACGTGTTGCAATTAACGGTTATAACTACAACGCTTAGTTTTAACGTGTTGACATGGTTTTAATGGTTGCAAATGCAAAGCTTAGTGTTTACGTGTTGTCATTAACGGTTGCAACTGCAACGCTTAGTGTAAACATGTTGACACTAACGGTTGCAACTGCAATGCTAAGTGTTGACATAAACGGTTGCAACGTGTTAACGTGTTGAAATTAACGTAAGCAAATGCTACACTTACTGTTATGTTATAATGTTGACACTAACGGTTGTAACGGCAACGCTTAGTTTTAACGTGTTGCCACTAACGCTTGCAACTGCAATGCTTAATGTTAACGTGTTGCCTTTAAAGGTTGCAACTGCAACGGTTAGTGCTTACATGTTGACACTAACGTTTGCAACTGCAACGCTTAGCTTTAACGTGTTGCCACTAACGCTTAATGTTAACGTGTTGCCATTAAAGGTTGCAACTGTAACGGTTAGTGCTTACATGTTGACACTAACGTTTGCAACTGCAACGCTTAGCTTTAACGTGTTGCCACTAACGCTTAATGTTAACGTGTCGCCATTAAAGGTTGCAACTGTAACGGTTAGTGCTTACATGTTGACACTAACGTTTGCAACTGTTTTAACGGTTGCAAATGCAAAGCTTAGTGTTTACGTGTTGCCATTAACGGTTTTAACTGCAACGCTTAGTTTTAACAGTTGCAAATCCATTGCTTAGTGCTAACGTGTTGCAATTAACAGTTATAACTACAACGCTTAGTTTTAACGTGTTCACATGGTTTTAATGGTTGCAAATGCAAAGCTTAGTGTTTACGTGTTGTCATTAACGGTTTTAACTGCAACGCTTAGTTTTAACGTGTTGCCACGGTATTAACGGTTGCAAATCCAATGCTTAGTGCTAACGTGTTGCAATAAACGGTTATAACTACAACGCTTAGTTTTAACGTGTTGACATGGTTTTAATGGTTGCAAATGCAAAGCTTAGTGTTTACGTGTTGTCATTAACGATTTTAACTACAACGCTTAGTTTTAACGCATTGTAACCGCAATGCTTAGTGTTAACGTTGTGTCATTAACGGTTGCAACTGCAACGCTTAGTGTAAACATGTTGACACTAACGGTTGCAACTGCAATGGTAAGTGTTAACATGTTGACATAAACGGTTGCAACGTGTTAACGTGTTGAAATTAACGTAAGCAAATGCTACACTTACTGTTATAATGTTGACACTAACGCTTGCAACTGCAATGCTTAATGTTAACGTGTTGCCTTTAAAGGTTGCAACTGCAACGGTTAGTGCTTACATGTTGACACTAACGTTTGCAACTGCAACGCTTAGCTTTAACGTGTTGCCACTAACGCTTAATGTTAACGTGTTGCCATTAAAGGTTGCAACTGTAACGGTTAGAGCTTACATGTTGACACTAACGTTTGCAATTGCAACGCTTAGCTTTAACGAGTTGCCACTAACGCTTAATGTTAACGTGTTGCCATTAAAGGTTGCAACTGTAACGGTTAGTGCTGACATGTTGACACTAACGTTTGCAACTGTTTTAACGGTTGCAAATGCAAAGCTTAGTGTTTACGTGTTGCCATTAACGGTTTTAACTACAACGCTTAGTTTTAACGTGTTGACACGGTTTTAACGGTTGCAAATGCAAAGCTTAGTGTTTACGTGTTGTCATTAACGGTTTTAACTGCAACGCTTAGTTTTAACATGTTGCCACGGTACTAACGGTTGCAAATCCATTGCTTAGTGCTAACGTGTTGCAATTAACAGTTATAACTACAACGCTAAGTTTTAACGTGTTGACATGGTTTTAATGGTTGCAAATGCAAAGCTTAGTGTTTACGTGTTGTCATTAACGATTTTAACTACAACGCTTAGTTTTAACGCATTGTAACCGCAATGCTTAGTGTTAACGTGTTGTCATTAACGGTTGCAACTGCAACGCTTAGTGTAAACATGTTGACACTAACGGTTGCAACTGCAATGCTAAGTGTTAACATGTTGACATAAACGGTTGCAACGTGTTAACGTGTTGAAATTAACGTAAACAAATGCTACTCTTACTGTAATGTTGACACTAACGGTTGTAACTGCAACGCTTAGTTTTAACGTGTTGCCACTAACGCTTGCAACTGCAATGCTTAATGTTAACGTGTTGCCTTTAAAGGTTGCAACTGCAACGGTTAATGCTTACATGTTGACACTAACGTTTGCAACTGCAACGCTTAGCTTTAACGTGTTGCCACTAACGCTTAATGTTAACGTCTTGCCATTAAAGGTTGCAACTGTAACGGTTAGTGCTTACATGTTGACAGTAACGCTTGCAACTGTTTTAACGGTTGCAAATGCAAAGCTTAGTGTTTACGTGTTGCCATTAACGGTTTTAACTACAACGCTTAATTTTAACGTGTTGACATGATATTAATGGTTGCAAATGTAAAGCTTAGTGCTTACGTGTTGTCATTAACGGTTTTAACTGCAACGCTTAGTTTTAACATGTTGCCGAGGTATTAACGGTTGCAAATCCAATGCTTAGTGCTAACGTGTTGCAATTAACGGTTGTAACTACAACGCTTAGTTTTAACGTGTTGACATGGTTTTAATGGTTGCAAATGCAAAGCTTAGTGTTTACGTGTTGTCATTAACGGTTGCAACTGCAACGCTTAGTGTAAATATGTTGACACTAACGGTTGCAACTGCAATGCTAAGTGTTGACATAAACGGTTGCAACGTGTTAACGTGTTGAAATTAACGTAAGCAAATGCTACACTTACTGTTATGTTATAATGTTGACACTAACGGTTGTAACTGCAACGCTTAGTTTTAACGTGTTGCCACTAACGCTTGCAACTGCAATGCTTAATGTTAACGTGTTGCCTTTAAAGGTTGCAACTGCAACGGTTAGTGCTTACATGTTGACACTAACGTTTGCAACTGCAACGCTTAGCTTTAACGTGTTGCCACTAACGCTTAATGTTAACGTGTTGCCATTAAAGGTTGCAACTGTAACGGTTAGTGCTTACATGTTGACACTAACGTTTGCAACTGCAACGCTTAGCTTTAACGTGTTGCCACTAACGCTTAATGTTAACGTGTCGCCATTAAAGGTTGCAACTGTAACGGTTAGTGCTTACATGTTGACACTAACGTTTGCAACTGTTTTAACGGTTGCAAATGCAAAGCTTAGTGTTTACGTGTTGCCATTAACGGTTTTAACTACAACGCTTAGTTTTAACGTGTTGACACGGTTTTAACGGTTGCAAATGCAAAGCTTAGTGTTTACGTGTTGTCATTAACGGTTTTAACTGCAACGCTTAGTTTTAACGGTTGCAAATCCATTGCTTAGTGCTAACGTGTTGCAATTAACAGTTATAACTACAACGCTTAGTTTTAACGTGTTGACATGGTTTTAATGGTTGCAAATGCAAAGCTTAGTGTTTACGTGTTGTCATTAACGGTTTTAACTGCAACGCTTAGTTTTAACGTGTTGCCACGGTATTAACGGTTGCAAATCCAATGCTTAGTGCTAACGTGTTGCAATAAACGGTTATAACTACAACGCTTAGTTTTAACGTGTTGACATGGTTTTAATGGTTGCAAATGCAAAGCTTAGTGTTTACGTGTTGTCATTAACGGTTTTAACTACAACGCTTAGTTTAAACGCATTGTAACCGAAATGCTTAGTGTTAACGTGTTGTCATTAATAACGGTTGCAACTGCAACGCTTAGTGTAAACATGTTGACACTAACGGTTGCAACTGCAATGCTAAGTGTTAACATGTTGACATAAACGGTTGCAACGTGTTAACGTGTTGAAATTAACGTAAGCAAATGCTACACTTACTGTTATAATGTTGACACTAACGGTTGTAACTGCAACGCTTAGTTTTAACGTGTTGCCACTAACGCTTGCAACTGCAATGCTTAATGTTAACGTGTTGCCTTTAAAGGTTGCAACTGCAACGGTTAGTGCTTACATGTTGACACTAACGTTTGCAACTGCAACGCTTAGCTTTAACGTGTTGCCACTAACGCTTAATGTTAACGTGTTGCCATTAAAGGTTGCAACTGTAACGGTTAGTGCTTACATGTTGACACTAACGTTTGCAACTGCAACGCTTAGCTTTAACGAGTTGCCACTAACGCTTAATGTTAACGTGTTGCCATTAAAGGTTGCAACTGTAACGGTTAGTGCTGACATGTTGACACTAACGTTTGCAACTGTTTTAACGGTTGCAAATGCAAAGCTTAGTGTTTACGTGTTGCCATTAACGGTTTTAACTACAACGCTTAGTTTTAACGTGTTGACACGGTTTTAACGGTTGCAAATGCAAAGCTTAGTGTTTACGTGTTGTCATTAACGGTTTAAACTGCAACGCTTAGTTTTAACATGTTGCCACGGTATTAACGGTTGCAAATCCATTGCTTAGTGCTAACGTGTTGCAATAAACAGTTATAACTACAACGCTTAGTTTTAACGTGTTGACATGGTTTTAATGGTTGCAAATGCAAAGCTTAGTGTTTACGTGTTGTCATTAACGGTTGTAACTGCAACGCTTAGTTTTAACGTGTTGCCACGGTATTAACGGTTGCAAATCCAATGCTTAGTGCTAACGTGTTGCAATAAACGGTTATAACTACAACGCTCAGTTTTAACATGTTGACATGGTTTTAATGGTTGCAAATGCAAAGCTTAGTGTTTACGTGTTGTCATTAACGGTTTTAACTACAACGCTTAGTTTTAACGCATTGTAACCGACATGCTTAGTGTTAACGTGTTGTCATTAATAACGGTTGCAACTGCAACGCTTAGTGTAAACATGTTGACACTAACGGTTGCAACTGCAATGCTAAGTGTTAACATGTTGACATAAACGGTTGCAACGTGTTAACGTGTTGAAATTAACGTAAGCAAATGCTTACATAAATTTAAATAAATACCTTTCTTTCCCCCTCCCCAAAAAAAAAATTTCATTTTTAACTTTTTTTTTTCTCACTCCTCTCTGTGCCTACTTTAATTATATATTATATTGATCACAATGCGTTTCAATTTAAATAAATACCCTTTCTTTTCCCAAAAAAATATTTTCATTTTTTAGCGTTTTTTTTTTTTTTTTTTTTTTTTTTTTTTTTTTTTTTTTTTTTCACTTTTCTCTGTGCCTACTTCAAATATATATTATATTGATCATAATACGTTTTAATTTAACTAAATACTTTATTTTTCCAAAATTTAATACACTGAAATCAACCGTAACTTTTTACGGGTACCGTAATTTCTTACGGGACCCGTAACTTTTTACGATATAGAAGCTCTGGGCCTTGTGGTTTCAAAGAAGAATTTTTTAATCGTTCCCATTGTAAGTCTAAGGCAGCTATCTATTATTCATGGAACGACAATTTTGATACAATCTGCTCCAAAAACCTAATGCAGTAAATCCCCAAACCCAATGATAGGTCACAGTATATTTGATCAAGATCGGCCCAGTAGCTTCAGAAATATTCTTCTTTGAAATTGAGGACAGACGAAGGATCTGGAATATTACATCCATAGAAAACAGCTACATGTATGGTCATGTCAGGATGGTCAGTTATCCTTGCCACAAATCAGGCTACCAGTTATTTGTAATTTGACGCCACACCTATAAATTGCATTTTCAATGGTTTTCAGTATCATAGTCTATTGGGAGCCTAAAGTGTCTTGCTCAGTGGCACCTCACACTGGAGTTACATGTAGATGTCAAACTCACTCTGAATTTCAGTACTCTCTCACTAGGCCGCTAAGCCACCATACTCCCCTACCTTCCCTGACCAATTATATACCTTAAAAATTTAATTTTGCACAATGATATCAATCAAGTTGTATTTTTTGATTTGTTGGAGACGTATCGCACCTTGATTTTGTCTGGACAGACAGATCTTTCTTGAATTTTACAGCTGTTTTGACTTGTTGCTTTACGTCCCAATCAACAGCTATGGTCATGTCATGACAATGGTTCCGATTTATGGGACTTCTAGTCACCCAATATTATTAGAATGTCATGGAATCCATAATATACTACAAACATAACCATTCTTGTCTTCAACTACTGTTCATACACCATCTTCCAGAAACTGCCTTTTTCAAAATCTTGCTTTTCTGAAACACCTCAAGACAAATATGAGACCATAACACCATTTTGCATTCCAACAGTCATAAGGCCATTCATGTACATTCAAAAGGCCTATTCAAAATAATTCTGGCCATAATCTTTTTATTAGTAAACAGATTTTCAAAACTTTTGCAGTACTTTTTAAGACTTTAAGAAAACAAAATGACATTGGTCACATTCTTCTTGTGGTGTTTCTGAAAAGTGAGATTTTGAAAAATGAAAGACCATCCACGAAGGAATATGTAGGGCAAATGAAAACTACAATACCAGAAATAATCATCTTTCTCTAGAACAAGATAATTGTCGAATAATAAGAAAATCTTTCCAACTTTGAAAAAAAAAACAACAAAAAAAAAAAAAAAAAAAAAAAAACAACCCCGATATCATGTACCCCTATAATCTGATCCAAACATATAATTTATCAGTACAAATAGTGAAGAACCTGCATATTGTATATCAGAAATTCCAAACACTTAAGCCCTCACTGGAATGTGACAACTTGGAGACCAGTTTGCGAATAGTTCGCGACAATGGTTAATGATATAAACACAACTTTCACGTTGCAGTCTCATTGAATGTACATTTATGCAACAAATTCGCGAATTTCGAATTTTGAAAATATATCTTGCGGTGGTCGCACAACTGTCGCATGTCAGTCACGACATTCGTGAGAGTGACTCATGACATTCCCATGAATGAAGCTTATTTTCATTTTCATTCGTGCGACGGTCGCGAGACATTCTTGAGAGTACAAATTCCTACGAATGTCACTTAGTTTTGTTTTCTCGCCAGATAGTCGCTAGGTACTCGCATGTTTTCTCAAGACTGTCATGCAACTGTGGTACGACATTCGTACAAATGTCCTGAAAATTTCGCCAAAATTTTGCGGCGACAGGTTCACAACACTAGCACGAATGGCATACAACTGTCACTCGACAATTGGCAACAGTCTTGCGAAATATTTTGGCGAAAAAAATTCACATAATAGTGGAGCTGCTTAATGAGAAAATACTTCAGTTGATGATACAAGCATGAAATTTTCACCATATGTTCTTTACATAACACACATTAAATTCTGATCCCTGGCCACTCGAAATTCCGCCATTTTTAAGATGGCCGCCAAAAACAAAATGGCCGACAATTGTGAAAGGAGTACATGTAGTAAATTGCTCATATCTTATGTTCTTTTCATCATAGAACAACGATATTGATACCAAAATGAAGCTAAATGATTGTTCTTTTAAATAAAGTTCCAATATTCAAATTACCTAATTTGTATATTTATGAATATTAATGAGATCTTACTTTTTTGGCTAAAAATTGAGAAAAAAAAGACACATCTTATTTTCTGAACGATGTAAAATGTTAAATGAAATGGATAACTATGGTTTTGATATTGCTAGACCATAAATTATCATAAATCAACAAAAGCTAATTAGCATGCTCATGAATATTCATTTTAAAACATTTTAAGACTTTGTAAGCCCTTATAGGGCCTTTAGTTTAAAAATTCATACAGTAAATTGCTTATAGCTTAGGTCCTGTTCATCATAGAACATCAGTTTTGATACCAAAATAAAGCGTAATGATTATTCTTTCCAATGGAGTTCAAATATGCAAATTACTTCATTTGCATATTTATGATATTATAAGGTCTTATTTTGTTGCCGAAAAACTTGAAAAAAAAAATCACATCTCATTCTCCGAATGATGTAAAATGTTAAATGAGATTGATAACTGTGGCTTTGGTATTTCTACACCATAAATAATCATAAATTAACAACAGCCAATTAGCATATTCATGAATATTCATTTTTAATTACTTCAAGACTGTATCAGTTTAGTGAAGAAAGTTAAAACTGTAAATTGTCTATAAATTTGTTGCAATTTTATTTGATAACAATTTTATTATGCTAAATCGTTCAGTCTTATTATAATAAATAGACAGGGCCTCTTATTATCTGCATGTCCGAGATGTAGTTTACTATAACCCCATTCATGCGAAAGATAATTATGTCATGACCTACATAATTTTGTACACAAGGTAAGATTCTAAATTTAGAATTAGATTGTCTGAATGACTCAGACACACCCAGTGAACAAATTCGATTACCCCTAGCGTTTTTAATGGCTTTAAGTTATAGCAGTAAACAGTTATAAATGAATAAAATACTACTAACTTAACCAGGGTCATGGCACCAATACACTACTTGTCCCTGATCAGGGTCTTTTGGTCAGATCAAAAACAGTAAACCACGCCGACAATCACTTTAGTCACGTGAGGAGATCAATACGGTCTGGTAAAACCGAACACACGAATCATTTGCAAGAAGATAAACCGAACCGAACCGTTTTAAAGATACAAGATGCAATATCTTTTATCACCTTGAAACTCCACTTGAATTACCAAATGTTAATTTCATTTAAACATATATTAATAATCAAATAATAATCGAGGATCTATTAATCAACTAAAATTTAACTGTTGGTATCGATGTTGAAGGGTCCATCTCTCTATCTCTCCTCTCTCTCTCTCTCCGGCTCTCTCTCTCTCATATCTATTTTCCACGCGTATCTACTACACTGTATTACTCTCTCTCCCTCTCTCTCTCCCTCTCTCTCTCTCTCTTTCTCTCTCTCTTTCCGTCTCTCTCTCAATAAATGACCAGGAAAATACAAAAAATTGCATACAATAACCATGCTTATATATATATAGACTTAATGTTATATCATGCACATTACAGTACCGGCGTACGTCCAAGGAGAGGATGCATACAGGCCCTGCCTATATCCAATCCTTTGACGTCTATATATATGCTAATAATTCTTTCACCTTGTTTGATTATTTTGTGCTGAATGTATGTGAGTCAATATATATTTTTGCAACCATTTCAAGGGGTTAGTTGTTAAAAATTCAAACGTCTCAAATAGGAAAGTGACATTAACAAACAAGTTTATGGATCTCTCCCCCGTGTAGAACACTACTCGGTGACCCTTAAAAGATATCTAATTTGCATATTCATGAATTTTAATGAAAACATTAAAAATGACAGAAAATCGTTAAAAATCAATAAATAAACTAAATTTGAGGTCGAAACTATCATTGTGACACTTTGTTATTGAACCAATAATACCATATGACAAATTGATTGATGTCATGGGCCAAAATGACAATTATCTTATTTGCATATTCATGAATATTAATAGAAAATGTCGAAAAACGAGGGATAAACTATAGCAATTTCAAGGTTTTGGATGGGTTACAAGATCTACCTTGCATCCCTGAAACCAATGTTCATGGCTGCCAGTGTGTTCAGAAGGACCATCTAAATGCCATAAAATATTGTCCTCAACGATGGACACATTTGCATGATGTAAAATTATATAGTTTCCGCACCCCCCCCCACCCTACTGTGATTCTAAAGAATAGGGTGTACTCACAAAAATATTCATATACGAACAAAAGCATGATCTAAAATACTATAATGGGTTTGGTTGTGATGCATGGACTGATCAATTTAAACTTAATACCTATATTTCAAATCATTGATATTGCTTATTCATGAAAATAAATGAAACACACAAGAAATCAGAGAAAAAGGGGGTATACATACAAAATCACTTAAATCATAGCTGTTCACAAACCTAGGATGCTGAAAGAAGTATAAAATAAATGCTATGACAATGTTCTATAACCCTAAAGTCTCATATAAGAATGATCTTATTATTTTCAGTTTCATGAATTTTCATGAAAACTTCATAAATTTGAATGAAAAAATGGAAAAAAATAAACCGGCAAACCTAAAAAATGGTGTGTATCTCGGCAACCAAAAGCCCTTACACGCTGAAAATGGCATGAATTGATTGCCAGGACATTAGTATACCATCCTGTACTACAATATATAAGTCATTTGATTTTTTGTATTATGAATATTAACAAAACCTTTCGAATTTCTATGGAAATTACGGAAAAATTAAGGTGGTATACATAGAAAATCACATGTATCTTGGCTACTGACTGACCTAGAGAGCTATAATTGGTATCAAATAATTGCTAGGACAATGTTCTATAACCATATAATCAGATATTTAAATCACCAGCTTCTTCTATTAGAATGATATTAATGAGATTTATATAAATAAGGGAAACATCAACGAAAAATGAAGGGGTACACCAACAAATTGAATATATTTCGACTACCAATGGCTGTAGAGATCTCAAAATGACATCAATAATAGCTAGGACAATATTGTATTATCATGTATTCAGATAAACAAGGGTACACTTGCTGGCAACCAAGATTCAATTAAATTTATTAGAGCACAAGCTTCAATTTTCTGTTAATATTACACTTTTCATACATTTTATTCAGTACTCACAAAAATTGAAAAAAAAAAAAGAAAAAAAAAAGTGTGATTAGGCTATCAGACTGCATGACATAATTGCATCATTCTAGCATTCTATTGGTACCATTTCAGCACATATGGCAATTGGCAGCTGAGATATATGCAATTATTCTTAGTGATCTCATTAATACCCATACAACAAAAGTCACTATTTATTTATATAACAGGTTATATGGTTATAGAATATTGTTCTATAGCACTCTATGTCTATCAGTAGCCAAAATTCATGTGATTTTCTATGTAAACTGCCTTAATTTTTCCGTAACTTTCCTCTAAATTCAAAAGGTTTTGTTAATATTCATAAAATAAAAAAATGAATTACTAACATATTGTAGTACAGGATGGTATAATATTGCCCTAGCAACCATTTAATGCAATTTTTAGCATGTTAGGGTTTTTGCTTGCTGAGAAAAGCATCATTTTTATATTTGCCGGTTAAATTTTTCACTTTTTCATTCCTATTTATGAAGTTTCCATTAAAATTCATGAAATTGAAAATAAGATCATGCTTATATATGAGACATAAGAGACAGAGTACATAGCCAGAGCATTTATTTGATAGTTCTTTTACCATCCTAGGTTTGTAACAGCTCTGCTTTTAGTGATTTTGTACGTATACCCCCTATTTCATCTAAGATTTTTCTCCGATTTCTTGTGTGTTTTATTTATTTTCATGAATAAGCAAAATCAATGATTTGAATAATAGGTATTAAGGTTAAATTGCTAAGTCCATGCATCATTATCAGACCAATTATAGTATTCTAGAGAATGCTATTGTTTGTATATGAATACTTTTACGAGTACACCCTATTCTTTAGGATCACACAAGGGGTGGATGTGGAAACTATATTTTTTTTACATCATGCAAATGTGTTCATTGTTGAGGACAATATTTTATGGCATTAAGATGGTCCCTCTGACCACACTGGCAGCCATGAAAATTGGTTTCAGGGATACAAGATAGATCTTATAACCCATCAAAACTTGCAATGGCTTTAGTTAATCGCCGTTTTTCTTTAATTTTCTATTTTTTATTAATATTCATGAATATGCAAATGAGATAATTTTCATTTAGGCACATGACATCAATACATTTGTCATATGCTATTACTGGTTAAATTACAAAGTGCCACAATTATAGTTTCGACCTCAAATTAAATATGGCTGATTTTTCTGTCATTTTTTAATATTTTCATTAAAATTCGTGAATATGCAAATTAAATATCTTGTATTTCTTACCATATGGTGAAAGGGCAATGTCTAAGCTTTAAATTTGTGACCAAGTTCAGTGGTAATTAATTTTGTATGCACACATCCATTTTTTTAAATGACCTAAATTAATCTTCAAATGTTCAAATGCGAAAAAATACCGCTGATTTTGAGAATCTTCCGAAACCCAAATAAAACTGAATCATTTTATATTTTGGACAAAGGAAGTGCGGTTTGTTGGATACAAAGACAATGTTGAAATTCGCAGACACTTTGAACCGAAAGGACAAAGGCATAAATGTACAGGTTATTATGCTGAAAGTTTCTTTTTTAATGGCTTAACGTATACTTTGTTCTCTTTTTTACCAGAAAAATCAACTTTTTGATGAATGTTCAATTATTTCCTTAACGTAATAACAGGGTTGGGGTAATATGGACCATTGGGGAATATGGGCCACCCTGTGTTTTCTTCAAATATTTTACTCAAGACTCATGTTTGACAAAAAGTAATAACATTTTGTTATTCCCTGGTTATCCAACCTAAATTATCGAAATCATTTTTACATTCATACCTAAGCTGGTGTTTTCGGACAGGTTAAGTTAATGAACCCCAATAAAACAGCCTGTGAAAATCATGCACTTAGAATGTTTTAGTTTACACTTAAGAACCAATAAAAAGATTAATGACATTATATAGAACCAAGTTTCACGTAAAATTAACCTAATACACCGTTTTTAGAAGATGATGCAAATGGTCATTTGCATGAGCTATTTTTCAGTGTTGGAAAATTTCTCCATTGACATAACCCTCGTGTCTGGGGTAATATGGACCATCAATTTCCCAATGTAAATTTTCCTTTTGGGGTAATATGGACCATCTAGTAAGAATTTTGTCTCAAACTCTTTCTGAAAGTGATACACTGAACATTTGATACCACATGTATTTAGAATTTTAACTTTTGCACTTGTGTGATATGTTTAAAGCTATCTTTGAAAATAAACTCTTTTTTAAGTGAAGTTTATAAGCAAAATGAACATATTTTGAAATCTGTGACATTTTTGCGAATGTCCGTTTTGTAAGTTTGTCAAGGTGTTTTGATTTTTGATGCGAAATATTTTTCCAGTGAATTTGTTTCGTGAACATCTATGTTTATTTTATGCTAAATAGACTTTTAACTAGAAGTTTACATTTTGTTTTCCGAATTTATATGTTGACATCATCAGCATTTTTAAGTTGTGGTCCATATTACCCCAGTAGAGTGGTCCATATTACCTCAAATGTCTGGGGTAATTTGGACCACCCAGTGGGTGTGTTTATCATAATAAGCAACAAAAACTAGCAAACGAAATGAAGTAAATTTTATATTAAAATGGTTTGCAGATGCCTGCCTCAAAACAGACACAGTATACAATAATAACGTAAATAGCCTGTGGTTGAACTGATTCGTTTTGTGCTTAAGCGGTCCATATTCCCCCAAATTACCCTATATATTACTTGATGTAACGTGTGTTTGATAAACAGACATATTTGACATCTATTTGTTGAAATTGTATAAACTATAAAAGTTTGATATTTGGAAGTAGCAAAAACGTTCAAATGCAGGTAGTATTGGCCGTATTGCGCAATTTTGGGTACTGAATCCTCATCAGTGACCCTTTATAAAGTCTGCAGACTCTCTGGCTGTATTGGAATTGCTGTGTTGCTCTGTATTATACAATGAAACTTATAAAATCAAAGCATATCAGAAATAAATATCCTTTCCCCGAAACATTGTCCCTGATGTAACGATTTCTGTCCCTGATGTAACACTTTTCACCGTTACATCACGGACCGTTACATCAGGGACGTATTTTGAATAAATCACCTGTAAATTGCTTCCAATATACTTGTGCGTTCATTGTTATGGTGAAATGTTTACACAACCACTAAACACGTTTTATGAATAGTACCTACATATTGTCGTTTGAAAAAAATAATCAGTAGAGGCTGTAACATCAGGGAACTATTATAAATATACTCACTCACCTGACAATTGTAATTATTATTTTTTCAGATCTACTCTATAGATGTGTCATCACGGCAGTCAGCCATATTTAATTTCAATGTAGCTCTTCAAAATGCAGATAGATGTTCCACCTTTACCAAGGGGAGTCACCTTGTACTTGGTATTTTTAGATAAATTGTTACATCAGGGACAAAATGTTAGGTACAAAGTTTGAACACGTAAATTTAGTATTAAAACCATGGATATTTGCTATCAAAATGTATTATGTCATGCATGAATGATTGAATATAGATGGAGTAGCATTTAGAACAACCACCTTAGCAAAAAAATCATTGAATCAGAGACAGATAGCAAAAAATCATTTTGCAGACAGCGAAAATATGCCATTTTAGACACTTTGAGTAACATTTTTTTATATTTACTAGCACTTTAACGATTTTGTTTTGGATGACTTATACTCACCTCGATTCACACCACATTCCAAGCATAAAACATTTACCAGAAGTAAACGGTTTTCAGAAAAAACTTATCCGGACAGGATTTGGTTACGAAAAAATATATTGACTCGTGTATGTATATAGATATGTCATGAAATTTCTAATAAATAAATAAATTGTCTATAAATATCACTTTCATTGTAAAATAAGTGTCATTAATACAAGATATATGTCATTGTACTTTCTTTCTAAGCTCGCATGTGTTCACTGGCTAACTGAATATCAAAACGTACTAATAATATAAAAACGCATGTTTGATCCCTATAGTGCATACCTACGTGGGATTATCAAAAATTACGTGGACTTTTCTTATAACTTAGGATTATACGACTCGATTCCACTCAAACTTTCAATCCACATGGATGCATGTAATATGCATGAGTGTGCAAAAATTTATCACAATCCCTTCATCCGTTATAAAATTATTGTGAAATGAAAACACACACTTTCGCCACCTTGGAGCACTCCGATGATGTCAGTGACGTTGGTGCAAAAACACTGATTTTGAACCTCAAAATGTGCTTTTTAGGGCTACTGATTTTTACAGTTTTACTGCTCAAAGCATGTCAAAAGATTGTTTAACTATTGCAGCATGGTTTAAATTACCAATCAATATAAAAAACTTAATGTATTGCCTTGATTTGAGAATAAATTTGGACTGGCCTAAAGGATGCTTACTTTTTAAATTATGATTTAGACGTTAGAACATTTTAAATGACGGATATGAATTTCGATATTTCTTTGGGTCCTATTTGTTCAAACATGCACGCAATGTTTCATTTGTAATGCTTTATCGAAGGACATTGAAGTTTTACCGGCAAATAAGAAATTAGGATTAGTTTCAAATGGGAATTGTACAATATTGCCGGTTGATATGTGTTGCATGAAAATCAGACATCGCTTAAACATTGTGAAAAAAGCAAACATGCATGCCTAATCAAAACAACGTAGGTGCACAACCGGTCCACCATAATTTTTAAGCATTTATAAATTGTTTTGCAATGGATTCATTAAGGCACATGGCACGTTTGGCTGTGATCTGCAAAACCGTTTTGAAGAAAATGCAAAAGAAATGCGATACTGCAGTGCCAAACTTAACGTCATTTCTGACGTGCTCCGTGATGGGGAGGGTGGGGTAAGAAAAACCATCACCAACTGCTAATAAAACATTTTAGATTAACCAAACTTTCAGAATCTAGTGAAGTTAAACAAGTTTAATGTCAGATGAAATTTGAATATGTTTGCCTGAACCGTTGTCAAGTTATGGGAAAAGTCCACGTAATTTTTGATACCCCCTCGTACGTATATATCTAAACTAAAATTGACAATTTATGTTTTTGTAGTGAGCTTCCCACGATTAAATTATTTCCTATCAATTATTTGCTTGCATCTACTAAGTCTGACCAGTCATAGCATCATCATATCCTTTTTATAGTCCTTTGTCCTCATCTGAGTGTTGGACTTGTTTGACATATTTCCTTCTGTTAAAAGTTTCAAACTTACAGCAATACTCTTTGGCTCCATGTCGCAAAATCTAAAGGGTCACTTCAATAGGGCTTGAATAGCCGAAACCGTCTTATGGTCCATCACCTTTCTCACAAATATACTCACTGCTCTTAAAGGATCGCAGTTTTATTTTTATTTGCTGTTACTGCAACTGGTGTTGTGCCGTGTGGCGGTCCTACAAAGTCTCCCCGTACATCATTCATAGTGCAGATTATATTTTCTTTTTGGTCCTTTGAGATCAGAGAGGGTATTTTGAGAAATCAGAAAATTATTATTGGTTAAGATTCATTTTCTAACCAACGTTTACTGTATTTGGCCCCATTTTGATTAAACAAGTCTTTATTATTGACTACCCTGTTAAAAGTTGCAAAATTACAGCAATATTCTTTGGCTCCATGTTGCCAATTCTAAAGGGTCACTGAAGAGGCTTGAATCCTCAGGGATTGCTTGCAATCAGTTTGTATGCCTACTTGTACCTTTGAATAGCCGAAATCGCGGTATGGCCCATCCCCTATCAAACAAATATACTCACTGCTTTTAAAGGATCTCAGTTTTATTTTCATTCTTAGACGACTTCTCCACTCTGAGCGATTCTACGGATCGGCAGTAACCATTCTAACCTCCTTTTCGTCGTCCAACAACACTTCATCCCATGAATTCCTCAGTTTGCCGGATCTATTCTGCGCAACTACATTTAGCTTGCGTACTTGAGAAATAAAGACTTTAATGCGCTCTACATGTCCATACCATCTCATCTTGCTGGAGCGAAGCACTACATCTATATCCTGAAGTCCAAGCTTTGAGAGAAGGGAGCTTACTTCATCATTTGCCTTGAAATTACAGATCCAGCACATCATTGCATGGTCATTGCACTACAGGGCGACAAAGTGTAGCCAGTCATTGCCCATGTACATAAGTTGAATACACTCGACCTCAAGTCAAACGTGGCATATTGCGATTGGTGTGGAGAGGGAGTTGTTGGCAGAACTTGCCCTAAGCCAGTTCACAACCTCCACCAGCAAAACGCATGTCTCCCAGATAACAGAACTCTGGTACAGCCTCAACTTTTTCCTCATCAACTAGAACCTCCTTCACTAGCGTTCCATCTTTGGGACGCGCTTTTCCTAGGCAACCAGCATGATGGCGCAAGGAGCCTTTGATTCCACTGCATTTCTTGTGGATCCAGGACAAGCATCCACCAAAGAAGACGGCATTTCATCCTGTCTGACAGACGCCAAGGGATTCTTTCCAGATTTTTTTCAGAAGGTTCTGATTGAGGCCAGAGACCATGATCTTTGTCTCCCCCATATTCACTCAAAGAACTTTCCTCTCTATCTCTGCTTTCCAAGTCTTTAACAACAGGTGAGCCGCCTCGTGGGAAAACCAACGATGTGGTTTCCGAACAGGTCTGACACAAACCGAGCTATACAAGCACAGCTTGAAATTTTGGAGTTAAGTAGACGAGGAATTGTACTATCCGAGTAGCGAAAACAAAGGCGCTGATCAGCTTCGCGGTTTCTGATCTGCGTCTTTGTCTTCGCCTATGCAGATTGTTGGTTTTCCCATGAGACGGCTCAGGTAGTTCTTCCATGGATTTGACAGTGTCATATCATAAGTCATCTGCATACAGCAGAACCCAAGGGTAGCCTGTGCGGAACTCCCTGGATAAAGCCTATAGCACAATGATGAAGAGTAGCGGGCTAAGGACAGAGCCCTGATGAACACCTACTTTGACATCAACCTCCTCACTGTATCCACTGCCCACTCTAACCCTGCCTCTCATGATCTTATACATGGACTGGACCAGACGCACTAGTGATTCGTCATTTCTTAGTTTCACATTGCCCACCAGATTACATCCCTCAGGACTCGATCAATTGCTTTCTTCAGATCAACGACGGCCATGTAGAGCTAGCCCAAGTGCTTCTCTTGTATTTGATAAATACATCAATCAGTTAGATAAAAAAAAAAAAAACAAACATAATTTATAATTGCCAGTACGGCTCATTTCAAGCATACCAGAATGGGCGACAACATACTTGCAAGTTCTTAGCTTATTGCTTTCTCCAAATACACTAACCCGGAGCATCAAAAACTTTTGAAGATTAGGCCAAGGAGGCGATCGTACCTCATATTGAGTCATATGCCAGAAAACATTCCAGGATGTATTTTTTTATTTATCGCCAAATTAGTCTCAACGATGAGACAAGGCAGAAAATAGTAACTGTTGTATACCGAAAAAGCAATTGGTAATTACAGACCTCCAAAATCATCATGGAACAACTTCATCAGATGTGATGAAAACAAAACGGAAATATTCGGGTTTCTTGTAGATAAATTTATTCTTGTGCAGAATTATGCACAGGACATTGTGACAAAAAGGAATGATGTTGTTTTCAATGTAGAAATTAAATTCTTCAAGACTTAGCTCCCACTTTTTGAAGGAAAGCACAATGGCATATATCTTATATTAATGACATTTTTTTTACAATGAAAGTGCTATTAATAGCGATCTACACCATGAACATTTTACATCGTTAAGTGTATAAGATGTGATTTTTAATTAGGGATGTCAACCGGAGTCCGAACGTTCGGACTTCGGATCCCGTACCGAAGTTCGGGTCCAAATTTTAGCGTCCGGACTTTCGCTAAAAAATCAAAATGTCTAATGTTTAGGTAAATTTCCATTATTATATGACAAAAATACGCAATATCTGCTTAGCAGAATTTAATTCAAAGTGTCAAAGGTCACGGTCTAACAGGTAAAGAGGTAAACGGGACAATGCCGGTCACGAGGAAGCGACAATAAACAAAGAAAGGATTAAATCTTTTGTTTTCTTTTGAAAACGATGTGATTGACACTTCTCAAGTTTTAAAAATAATAATTATACAGACCGCCGCCCGGCAAAACTACAATAGATATGTTTTGGGATTAAAGAAAACAAGTACATGTACTATGATCTAAATTTGACAAAATCAAATGCAGATTCTTAAGCTGACCCGTTTATGCAGAGAATACCATTAAATTTTCTACATGTGTAACAACGTCTTACAATTAGTTTTAGCATCATTATGTTTGAATGTAGATAAAATTGCCTAAACTGCATGGCGTTTCGTTTCTGCACCACATCAACGGAAACAACGCCAAGCTCAGTAACTCTTGATTATGAATGTACTTTCAAGGGAACACTCGACAAACATCCATTTATGTATGTATATACTGATAAGTATATACATACATAAATGGATATCCGAGAAAAAAATGCGAACGTTCGAACCATCCGGATGTTTGTTTCCGAACGTCCGAACCTTAAATCTGACACCAAATGACATCCCTAGATTTTTTTTTCAGGTTTTTAGCGAAACAAAAACCTCATTTATATTCATATATATGCAAATGAGGTAATTTGCATATTTGAACTCTTTTTGAAATAACAATCATTTAGCTTCATTTTGGTATCAATATTGTTGTTCTATTATGAACAGGGTCAAATATTAACCAATTTACTGTATGAACTTTCTAAACCAAACTGATAGGTATGGGGATACAAAGTCTTGATATATTCTAGAATGAATATTCATGAACATGCTAATTAGCTTTTGTCAATTTATGATAATTTATGTACTAGCAATATCAAAGCCACAGTTATCCATTTCATTTAACATTTTACATCGTTCACAAAATAAGATGTATTTTCTCAATTTTTAGCCAAAAAAAGTAAGATCTCATTAATATTCATAAATATGCAAATTAGGTAATTTGCATATTGGAACTCTATTTAAAAGAACAATCATTTAGCTTTATTTTGGTATCAATATTGTTGTTTTATGATGAAAAGAACATAAGATATGAGCAATTTACTACATGTACACCTTTCACGACTGTCAGCCATTTTGTTTTTTGGCGGCCATCTTGAAAATGGCGGAATTTCAAGTGGCCAGGGATCAGAATTTAATGTGTGTCATGTAAAGAACATATGGTGAAAATTTCATGCTTGTATCATCAACTGAAGTATTTCCTCAAAATCTCTCACTAAGCCGCTCCACTATAAAATGTTTAAATTTGTTTGAACAGTTGGCGACTAGTTCTCGACACATGAAAATTCTCATGACACTCGCACGAATGTCGTGAAAAAGCCCACGACAAAATTTGCAAAACAGTTGCCAGAAATTCTCGCATGCCAGAGAGATTCTAGCTTTAGGTAGAATATGTTACTACATGTACATGTAGTTTGAGTCCATCCTGATCAAGACTAAGGTATTATTTAATTTAATGACAAACATCAATACACAAACCTAACAAGTCCTTGAATGTAATGAAAATATCCCAGTATCAGGGTTTATGTCGCTAATTTTCCCAATCAGAAAGGTCCATTTCGAAGAGCTTGGTTTTAATATAACAATTTTTAAGTAATTAGCAGGTAATAATGAAAATAAATCATGGTCCCATCCTAAATGGTATTCAAGTGACTGATTCCTCATCCGGAGAAAAAATCAAATCATAGCTGAACATATGTCATACATTTGATGTAACTATAAATAACATGTACTTTGAAATTGTTACATGTATTCAAAGTTCAAGCCCTCCTCTTTTAAATGATATTATAGGATTTTAAAAGACAAACATTAATATTAACAAACACTTGGAAATAATTTGTGTAAGGAAATGTCCGATTTCAGGGTAAATGTCGCTCATTTTTTCCAATCAGAAAGGCCCTAGTCCTATTCCCAAACTTCCCAAAAAAGTCCATTATCTTTTTGTCACTCTTCAGTGATAAAAACACAGGATATTTGACAAATAGTGTCCTGGTTTTCTTTTATAAATATCTCAACTCTGGATAATATCAATTGATAGCAGTGTCACCATTGGTCCATAAAAAAGTCATTGGTGTTTTACACATTCATATTTTTGAAAAGCAGTGTCTGTTGAGAATTCCATCAGCTTCCTTTCAGTATAGCTTACACCACCATCACCACCTCACCCAGGAGCATTTGAATCTTTTTCATCTGTAATAGAAATAAGATGCAACTGGTCTAAAAACAAATAATGATACACTTTCTTTTATTCTCACATGTGTGCATATGTGAAAAGGATACAGAAAAAGTTCATTTCATTCAGGTCAGTTATTCAGTGACAATACCCATTAAGCCAAAAATAACTTAAGACCATGATGATTCATTGTCTGGTTAGAGATTCTCCACAAGGACTGAACAACAATTAAAATGTAGTGAACCACTGCAGAAGCTGAGTGTGATGTAAGGTGGACCTGTAAAATAATACTATATTACTGACTATTCCAATGTGTTACTTCTGTTGTGTTGTTTTGGTGTTGAAAACACATATTTGAGCTGTTTACATCTCTTGCAAGTTTTAATATATATTTATTAAGTTAAGTTTGTTTAACTGTGTAACTATTTGGAAATGGCTGCTCAGTTAGCTTACAATATATCTATCTTCTGATACTGAGTCGATCAATTTCTGATCATCACCATGTTCCTTTTATGTTCATACCTGCTTGTCAATTATAAACATGTTATAACAAGTTGGCTTCTTTAAAAAGAAACCAATGAAAAGGTCAGCAGCAGTTTGATATAAGAGCTTCCTTTTGCTCCAGATTTCAGTGTTGCTGATTCTCTGGTTTGTCATTAATTTCGATTCCCATACGTTTCAGTTTCGTATAAATATCGTTTCATGTTATGAACGCTTGACCAGTGTGTGTATCAGTCACTCAAGGCATTGACTAAAATTTCTGATGTTACAGAATCAAAGCTAATTCCAAAGAGAACACGATTACAATCAAATATGTCGATATGTCACAGTGTAGAAAACCATTTTGCAGTGCAGTCAATTTGTGACAGAGTTCTGAATTTTGACTTGCAGCCACACTACCGGAGAGAGACCCATGGGTCCGATGTGATGAACTAAAAGTCAGCCATCTAGAGTTCCTATAGTTTATGTACCCCTCATCAGGGTATCTACGATCTTAACTTAGATGCGCTATGATAAGAAGTCGCCACGATCGAGACTGCTTGCTAGATATATTTAACGCTTTTTGACAGGGAGTGTCAACAATGGATAAATTAAATTGTTTGCGGTGAACTGTCTAGTCAACATAGACGGGTTCACTAGTTTTTATTTAGCGCTTTATGTGACAAAACGCGTAATTGAGAGAGAGCAGTCGATCATGGGTACAATTTTCTTCATATTCAAAGTAAACACTGTGGAAAAGGTCCTGAGGGACCTTTTCCAATTATGTAGTTTTATTCCTACCTTTATTTTTAGTGGAAATTTCTTTCTGATTGCACCATTTCCTGATCATTGCTTACTGTTACCTTTGCACATTTTCTTCATAAGTAATCCCCATTCTTTTAATGTTACCTTCTTATGAAACAAGTGTTTGTATGGTTGCAATTGTGAAGAAAAAGATAAACCCACATATAAATAGTGGTGCTACTTAAATCAGCTGGCTAACTGTCACTCCGCTCCACTTTGGTACCTCATTCTACTTCCCTGACAGCTTAGCATAGGTTGCCAATGTCGAAATGATTGCGGATATTGTAAGCGACTTGCAGCTTTGTTATTTTCTTCTTATTAATCGTGTTATTTTTGTTATGTATTTGTACCAGTGATGAATATCTTCCAGTAAACACATAAAATTGTCTAAAACGTTTAAATAAATGTAGAAAAGCAAACGATTTTCGACTTTGCGTCGCTAATTCTACAGTAGTCTCCCCTGATCTATTTATAGACATCCTTGAAATTTTCCAAAGAAAAAATGAAGCATTTGAATGTTTTTACTGCTTCCAAAGGATCTAACAATTATATTTTATTTGCTATTACTGCAGCTGGTATTGTGCCGTGTGGCGGCCCTAAAAAGTCTCCCCGTACATCATCCATAGTGCAGATTATATTTTTATTTTGATCCTTTGAGATCAGTGAAGATATTTGGAGTATTTCAAATATACTGTACGTTAAGGATCATCATCTTAACAGAATTGTGCATATTTGGCCCCTTTGGGAATATAAGTCTTTGATTTAGACTATACTGGTGAAAATTCTTGAAATTGCAGCAATCATGAATGTCTGGCTTTCGCTGCCAGTTTTGTAAAGGGTCACTGATGAAGGTTCATTACCCGAAATTGTACAATATGGCCCATCTCTCTTTGAATGTTTTTACTGCTTCCAAAGGATCTAACAATTATATTTTATTTTATGATTCTGCGTATATAAACAACTAAAATATTTATAATTTATGTCATATATGCAAGAAAATATCTAACTTAAGTTAGAATAACACAGTTTTGCAGTTTTGCTGAATTTTCATTTTCGACCAAGGGCTAAATATATCCCATTTCTGTCGGTATGAAGATGGAAATAATATTCCGTCTAGTGCTACTGTCTTTAGCTTTTTAATATGGCATGTATACCAGCTTAAACTGAACTGACCAGTTACTGAAAATTCAGAAATGTTCGCAAGAACTTCATTTTCGCTAATATTTGTGAATTAGCTGCCCCGCTAATAAAGAATTACTATAAGCTTAATTAGCCTTAATAGATTGTATGAGTACTCCCTCATGAATTCAAGAACTTGCTAATAATTTGGAAATCAAAAATTCACAAAATAACAGTCTCACGAAAATTTCCGAACTTACAGTAAAATGTGCTGAGACTTGCCATGTAACTTGTAAACTGATCATTGTGCTTAACTGCATCAACCTGGCAGCTAATAGCATCTCTTGGAACAGCATGCCTGATCCAGAAAAGCTACACTCATGAACATTATCCTCAGAAAAACACGCTTTATGCTCGCAGCATAGAAATTAAATCACTCTGCTGATGACTCATCAGTGATGAGTAATAAACTACATAATTATGTTGTATAACATTTTCAACTATCAAAATCCAATATAAAATGCAAATCTCAAACCATCTCTTGGGTTTGTAGTTCCAGTGAACTAGATGACACTTTGTGTCATATCAATTGACTCATTTATGAAGATGTTGCAGTTACTCCTCTGTAAGACCGAAAAATGTTTCTCAGGTCCTCCATCATCTGTCACGTGTTTTAACTGCTCCTCATCTTTACTTATGGCTCAAATAAAAGATGGCATCTTTTTTGCAGATTACTCATTACACATTAGCGTATAACCCAAACTCGCGCCGGGCGTATACAGAATCTCAACACGCTGAAGATTTTGGACGTATAAAAATAATTTGTACCTTTAACTCAGGAGACTGAGGCGTGTGCCACACGTATTAAAAATCTCAAAGTTTTAGAGTATGTTTGTGTTACATCCCAGACACGCTAAGCACGCGCTGTAGGCACGCAGCAAACGTTCAACGTGCGTTTCACACACACTAAAGCTACGCTACTGAAGCAATAAAACGCACATGTAGCGTACACTGGCGTGCCTAAAACGTGCGCCAAACGCGTTTGAAGCATGTTCCACGCGTCTGGAACGCATGTAGAACTTATTCGAAACGTATAAGTCAGACGCCCGAAACACGCAGTGCATCTAGAAACTTCTTAAGCATGTTTAGAATTTTTTTTTATCCCAAACGCGCACGAAACACGCACCGATTTTTAGCGACGAACAGCCGCGACGAGCACCGGACGTACACCAAACGTACCCAACGTACTTGTAACGACGTGACGCGCAAAGTTCGTACAAATTTTAAAATAATGCTTGCTGTATCAGTAAAAACGCAATAACAAACTCAGTTTTGGCTCAATATCTATGTTTTATATATCAAAATAATCCGCTTCGTATGGACAATTGCATCACAACAATCATGCATGTTTTTGATTGCGCAAATTATAACAAGATACAAATAAAAAGCAATTTTTACTTCAAAACAGCGTGTCATGCGTAACAAAATCGCATTGCTAAAAAGGTTTGAAAAAGTATATCTCCGAAGTTTTCTTTAATCAAATCCCATCAAAATACGGCGGGATAATAACAACACATGTAGATATCACTGACATATTTTTAGTTAACTTCGGACCGAATTTGTGGCAGTTAAAAAACCGTCGGCGCCAAAAGTGTCACGCTTTGGGGAAAATCAAGGTTGCACTTGAAAATAAAATAAACGATTATTAGAACTAGAAGGAGTTTTCAGAGGAAAACATATGCCCCCCCCCCCCCCCCCTCTCTGCCCCAACCCACTTTTAATTTTGTAAATTTTACATGTAACCCTGAAAAATATATACCAAAAGACATTTTAAATTAAAACCAATATAATACCAACAGACATTTTAAAATATCACATATTTCAGCTGTAAAAAGTAATTGACCACCTCGGCCCCAACCCTAAATTTTTACAAAAATGCAATTTTGAACATAAATCAAGGGACATAACTGTAAGGTTTTTTCACGAAATTTACTCATCTTCAATCCCAAACCAATCCTTGCCTGTATCAACTAATATGCAAAGTTTGAAGAAAATCCGTCAAAAACTACTCAAATTAGAGAGCGGAAACGAAAAAAATGCAATTTTTAACCTCAATCAAGGGCCATTACTCTAAGGTCATTTAACAAAATTTATCCATCTACAATCCCAAACCACTCCTTGCCGGTATCAACTCATATGCAAAGTTTGAAGAAAATTGGTCAAAAACTAATCAAGTTAGAGAGCGGAAACGAACAAAATGCAATTTTAAACATCAATCAAGGGCCATAACTCTAAGGTCATTTGACGAAATTTACCCATCTACAATCCCAAACCACTCCTTGTCGGTATCAACTTATATGCAAAGTTTGAAGAAAATCGGTCAAAAACTACTCAAGTTAGAGAGCGGAAACGAATGGAGACACCTGGATTTTCAAACAGTTAATTGACCTTTGTGACCTTGAAAATTAGGTCAAGGTCACCAAAATCTAATCACTTCATTCGGCTGTCCCAATGAAGTTTCTGTGCCAGTTTGGTCTAAATCCATCCACTGGTTCAGGAGATATCGTGCAGACAAAAAGCTACGCCGACGCCGACGCCGACGCCAACGCCGACGCCAACGCCGACGCCGAAGGGATCCACACCAAAAACAATATGTCCCCCACCCCTTCGGAGGGGGGACATAAAAATTTAACGAGTAAGACAATTTTTATACCAAATAAATGCTTATATAGAGCTGATTGAAATGTATGCAAAAATATTTATAAAACTATGAAAAGTTCACTCTTATAAAACTTTACTTTTGGCTGAAAAAATGTC
The DNA here is from genome assembly GCA_964017185.1 of Rugalucina vietnamica. Classification (NCBI taxonomy): domain Eukaryota; kingdom Metazoa; phylum Mollusca; class Bivalvia; order Lucinida; family Lucinidae; genus Rugalucina; species Rugalucina vietnamica. The sequence goes on from OZ024870.1 coordinate 49,202,491, forward strand.
ACACATGCGATTTTTGCGTTGTTTTTGAGTGGGTTATCTTCCTAATTGTAAGATAAAGATATTTTAATGCAAGAAAACAAGACATGCGATAACATTACTAAAATGCTCATGTTCTCAGCTTTAAAATCATATTTTTTTTTCATTGCCGTGCGACAAATAATGCCATTTTTATAAATTTTTTAACAAGGCTGAATTTTTGTCACACTTGACGTAAACGCATGTTAATGTACGTCACAGAACGCCGTGATACCGTACTTTAATTGGAACACACATTTCAGCTTCTTAAAATAGAACTGCGCAGTACAGAAAGAAAAAAAATAGTTTAGGAGGATCACTTGAAAAAAGAAGAAATATTAAAACTCTCGAGTTGTCCGTGCATTCGCACGCGCCGTGCGTTGCCCACGCACGCTATACGCAGTCATAGGCCACGCACTACCGCGCGAAGTCAGCGCGAGGGATTTTCGGCCAATGAGAAATTACTCTGAACTCGCAAAACCAACGCATTTTCTCAATATCTTCGCGATGGGTTTTCAACCAATATAAACTGCGAACCACTCACGCGAAATCTTCGCATTTTCCCAATATTTTTCGCGTTGGTTTTTCAACCAATAAGAAACGCGATAATATCTGCGTGGGGACACGTGACCAGCGCACGAAATTGACCAGCCAATCAAATGTGCGTTGGCATTTTTGCACGATAGACCACGCCCTCTATGGACAGACCCACCATGTGACCCCTTTCTCAATGAAAATATACAGCCGTGTTTCATCGGATCAGTGAATATTTGCTTTAAAATAATGTCTTGACGAAACAAGACACCTCTTTTTGATCGACACAGTATGTCAAATAAATACATAAAGTTCGGAAGAAAATGCCGGGGTTTGTGTTTCAGGAAATACTTAATCATTTCCTGCAGAATTCGGCCTATGCAATTATGCATGGAGCAGTTGCAAAAAAAATTAAATAAAAATAAAAATAAATAAATAAATAAAAATAAGAAAAATAAGAAAAATAATAAAAAAAAAATAATAAATAAATAAAATAAAATAAATAATAATAATGGGTAAAATGCTCACCATTTTTCGTGATTTGTCACCATTTTCTGCAATTTAAAAAACTTTGTTTTTCGCATGAATGTAAAATTTGCTAAGTGAAATTTGCGTTTCGACAAACTATTAAAGCTTTTCTTTAACTTACTTCTTTGAAAATGTATATGTATATTGATAAAATCATCCATTTATCCGAAGCAAATGAAATATCACATGTTCTAAATAACGTTAAAATTCCGTCACATTGAATTCATATCCCGCATCAGAGATATATACTTTAGCCCGCATGCATGGAGGAAAAATTGAAACCGTCTGATTTTACAATAGTCAAACTAACCCTGGGTAAAATATTGGCCCCGTCGAAACAAACCTTTGTGTGTGAAGATTTTTTTTTCTTTATCTTGAAAGACATTTTGGCTATGGGCTTTAGAAAGTATACAAGGCTTTGAAATTCTGATCGAATTTACCGGGCAGCGATATGTTGTCTGATTTGAGTACGTGTAGAGGTGCAGTCTGGTCCAAGCAATGCTAGCTGAAACCATCAGCTCCATTTGTCATAAAGGGCATTTTGTCGTTAAGGGTCTCTTAAGCCCTTATTATCCGCCAATGATCACCATACCCCACGGGCCAAAATGAGAGTAAAGCGCGTTTTATTGTCAATACTGTCAAAACATTGGGGCTTTGAAGTTGCAGCGCACATTCTTTATTTTAGTTCTGCGGTATTTGTTTGTTCTTCCATAAATTAAACTGATATAATCGAACAAGAGCTTTATGGGAGTAAAATTGCTCATTTCTTCATTTTTTTCAGCCGCATCATGAGAAAAAAAAACAATGTGGTTTCCGAACAGGTCCTACATAAACCGAGTTGTACAAGCATAGAAGTTTCATAGAGGCTGCAAATTTTGGATTCTAAAAATTAAAGGAATCATTCTATTCATGTAGCGAAAACAAAGGCGCCGGTCAGCTTCGCTGTTACTTTGTTTTCGCGTATGTAAATTATTGTGTTCTCATGAAGCGGCTTATTGATTGAGTTATTTATTTATTTATTTATTTATTCAAAAGATGTCCCGAGCAAAAACTAATTTCTTATCACTTAATTAAGTGACTTCGACTGATCTGTTTGTGTGAAAATGAGGCCAAGACGGAGCCACCACTCTCTTGGTTTTAACCAGTACTCTGGAGAGTTAATGTGTCTTGCTCAATGACCAAATACGGTGCCGGCAGTGGGGATTGAACCTAGGTGCTCACGATTCAGCGCCCGATGCTATACCACAACGCCATTGCGTTCCTCTGGCTTCAAACCCTCAAGGCTGCATTTTTTCTTCATTGCTCTTCGTATTCTTAGTATAATTCTTCTTTTTAATTAGAGAAAACACTGGATCCCTTCGAAGCTTTGTGAATTCGTTGCATCAGCCCAGATATACTTCTTTCAACGGAATGATCACTGTAGGAATTTCAAGTATGTTCAAACATGCAACCTCATGTAACACTTCGGGGCGGAGACTCACTTTTGTTGATAATAAAAATGCGATTTCGCTGGAATGGTGTTATTTTTACATCGTGAACGAAGCTACTAGAAAATTAGCATTGTACTTACTCGCTTGTACACTTATATGAAAAAAATGCAGTTCAGTAATTGAGGTGGTTATCAAGCGCGCACCCATGGAAATAAGGAAGTCGTGTTGCTACTTTGACTATTTTTGTACAAAAGGGCACCACAATTTAACGAGCATTACTCTCTCTCTCTCTCTCTCTCTCTCTCTCTCTCTCTCTCTCTCTCTCCTTTCATTAATGAAACCATAAAACTGTGCTTGTTATGCTTATAATATTGCTGCTCATGTTGTTAAACTGAACTAATGAATAAATTTGGAATTGGGAATGAGATTTTCCATAGACGCACATCATCACCGAAAATGAAAAATGCGCTAGTACTCACACACCATCTGGTTTTATTCTAATCCATTTACATTTGTATAGAGTCCCAACAAATCGAACCACAACCTTTTGCATTTGTGATTTTTCTATGATATGTGTCAAAATCATGTATAATAAAATAATTGAGCCGCGACGCGAGAAAGCCGGTCTACGGGGTTTTCGACAAGGTAAGACACAAACCGGCCTGTACAGACATGGAAGCAGGCTAGAAGCTTGAAAGTAAGGATTTACGTAAATGAGGATTTATACTATTTGTGTAGCAAAAACAAAGGAGCAGATCAGCTATGCAGTTACTGCAATGCTGATCTGCGCCTTTGTTTTCGCATATTCAAAATCCGGTTTTATCACGACGAGGCTCATTAATACTCCGGAGCGCGGACTCAAATTATTATAAAAGCAATACGCGGCGGCGCATCAAACATGATACACCTCTTTGATAAACCCGTTGACAGAGTAATACTTGTCGCGTGTCTCACACACACTTCTTTAAACTTTACGAGGTGTTATTTATTACCCATTACACCTGTAGCGATATGCTGCTGTCATGTCCATTTGATTCAATCAGAGATATATACTATACAGAGATTTGAAACTGCTATTGAACATCGATATTTGCCCCCGCTATGACTGTCGCTCAGGTAGACAGGTAAATCGAGGGAAAAATCAATATTTTTATCGGCCGCTGAATCTGTTCTGAAAGTTTGTATATTAGCAAAAATATATTGTTAATATTTTCTTCGTTTGGTTCGCTATTATCTAGATAATAGTAGAAATATTTATTTTTGTTAAATAGGCCTTCGAATTTCCAACAAATAGATACTAAACACGTCCGGTATCTTTGTTAAAAAGAGTTATTTATTTACGGTTGAAAATTTATATAATTATTATCCTTTGTCCTACGATTTGTAAAAGCCGTTGTTGTTGTTTTTTTTCTCCCACAAATTAATACGTTTTTAATTATGCTTATTATCTACGCGACTGGACACATTTGAAACAATTATTTACGGATTATCTTTAGATTAAAGAAATCGCCGATTGATTAATCTCGCCGTAATACAAATCGATTATATTTAACGCCGAAAAAAGTGAACAAGCTAATTAAAATAAAATGCATATTTAAGCTTTAACTCCGACAGTTCAAGGCATTTCAAATTCGCAATTTACGTTAAACGCGCGTCAGAATGTCTTACGGAAAAGACGATTTTTTTACATTGGGATGATGATATTGACCTTGATTCTTTGATAGGTGATTATACGTGTAGTGAAACTGACTGAACTCACGGACGATGATGAACCATCGACAAAAAACAGAAAGCAAAAAAAGTGAAAAGTGACAATAGTGAAAATAGTGCTAAGGCTAAAACCTGATATATCTCTGCTAAAACGTACAATTGTTCCGCGTGTACTAATTCGTATGCGTCGATATCTGGGTTGCGCGGTCATCTACGAAAAAAACATGGAATTACAAATGCAAAAGGTAAGGAGGCCATTCAATATTTTGATCTTGTATATTTCATTGTTCGATTTTTTTTTCTCTCGATTTTCCCAAAAATGACTTTTTATCAGGTGTTTTCACAATGTTTAACGAACATGTGAATTAAAATAATTATACACAATTTTTATCTATCTATCTTCATAGCTATACTGAGTCGATCAATTTCTGATCATCATCAGTTTTAAGCTCCTTTTAGCCACAATTTAGCTAAATTCTGTTCAGAAGCTAACATCTAGGATGTCCTGAGCCTGCTGTAAAATCATTTGTCATTTTTTCTTTCAAAATGTAACTTTTTCATCTTATTTGCAATGCCAAATAAGGTGTAGAAAATATCGCCATTTTAAATTCAAAAGCGCGAAAAGTTGTGAAAAACAGCTGATTAATTCGGACGAGTTGACCCTGTCAAAAATACCCAAACAGTATCAAAGTGCAATAAAACGATTTGTAAGACATTGTTCTTTAAGAATATTGATGATGTTTATCAAAAAAATGTCATTCATGGAAGCCTTATAATGAAAAATAAAACGCATCGTTTTGAGATCGGACGGAACAGATTTTCCTAAAATTACAAAAATAGTCAATATTTATACGATCATAACCCAAACGCAGTCACGCGCTGAGTGCTAATTTACAAATAAAACGACTTTTACATCTTTCTTCTTTCATATTTTGCTGATTAAAAATTACCTAGCCTATTAATAACAACGCGTTGCAGTAAAAAAGTACCGACTATTTTACGCTTGTTCGCCATTTTGAAACCTTCAACAAGGATTGCATCGTTTTATCAACGTAAAATACACGAGTAAAAACCCAATAAGAACACTACTGGTTCATAAATGAAAGATAAAATGCTTATCATTTCTTTAGGACTAAAATATTGCTTCATCAGATGTATAAAATCGCCGATGGAAGTTGATTTTTATAGCGTTGAAATTGTCTTCGTTTAGAGTAAAAAAAAAACAAAATGGCGGAAGTAGGTGGAGCCACAGGTAGAGGCGCGTCAATCAAAAGTGACCGCTAGGTAGACTTTCTTATCTCTTCATCTTTATCTCAGATTCAATTAAAAACTAAAATAGTCTTTACGATTAAAGAAATTCCGGCATATATATATATATATATATATATTTTTCCATTTTATATGACGGTTATATGAATAAAACGCAGAAAAGCAATTAATGTAAAATTTTGGTCAAAATCTTGAACATAGACAATTGTCAAATATTTTAACTTATTTTGATTAATTATCTTTTTTTTTTTTTTTTTTTTTTTTTTTTTTTTTTTCATATATTTATTTCATTAATTTCATTTTAGGATGAAAATATTCCATTATGAAACTTATTCATGCATATATTTTGACCCAACGCGCAGGGAGTCAAAACTATTGGCTCAAATACCCACGCGGTGGATTTGATTGGATAAAAGCATTTCCGCGTGGACCTGCGTTGGCCTGCGTTGGCTTCGCGGGTATAAACAGGTAATATGATTGGTGTATGACTACCTGCGCAGACATCGCGAGTACGACTATGACTGTATGGTCATATGCGTGTTGATAATGTGATTTGATTGGTTTATAATGATACCTTCGCGAAACTCGCGAAGCAACGCAGGTACTAACGCATTAATTCCCCACGCGCGGGTCTCGCACGTACAACGCAAGGCACCTGCGAAAATGGTTAACTTTTAAGAAGCGAACAATCAAATAACCTGACACCTACATGCATCGCTCAGCGCAAAATCAATCAAACTGAACGTGAACGTCGTGTTACACAAATTTGTCGAACATCGCGCGTCACGTCAAGTTCGCGTTTTGAACGTGTCTCCGATTTTACTAGCACTCCAGATGCCGCTATTTTCGTAAATATGGCCGGGACCGGCCCGGTTATGGTTTTAATCGATAACCGTGACGTAATGTTCAAAAAATAAATATGAGCGCATGATTTCTCGTCTTAAAATAGATATCGACTAATCCGCAAATCAGTACTAAAACAGAGCATCGAGTCGTTTCGACACAATATAAAATAAAGATTATCACAAATAAAAAGGACAAATTTATAAAGCCAACAGTCTAGTACATCACGAAAAACAAACCATAATGAATAATTATTCTCACGAATAGACAGTCAATTAAAGCATTATAAATAGCTAAAAATAAAGTTTTGGGCATTCTGTAATTATACTGTAGAAAGCAAAACAACAATCGGTATCGAAATATTTGGGGGCGAAAAATATAAGTCCCCCCAAAACCGCGAACTAAAATGGCTGGACGATTTACTCATTATGGCCAATAAATTCACTTTTCAAATCAAAACTTTAATAACATTCAAATTGTCAAGTGACACAATTGACCAAACAATTGATTTTCATTAACAAGGTTATAATTTTATTTCCAAAAATAATAATTTCGACAAATAAACAGTCTTTCAAAAACGGACTGTTTTGTCACTCGGACGCATATCTCTAAGGACTTTTGCAAAACATAATGGCATCTTGCATAAGGTTAGTGAGGGAAGAGCTTTGAGTCATAAAAATCCAAAAATTAACTTATTTCAGGCCCAAACTATCATTGTGACACTTTGTTATTGACCCAGTAATATTATTGCGCTGGCTCCCAAGCCATTGCTATTCGTGGTCAGTTTGAACAAGGGTTATGGTGCACAATTAATTGATTCTTCATTGCTAAAAGCAGCTTTGATTTGAGCGGCTACTTCCATTTCTGGTTCAATACTAGACTTATAAAGTCTGATGAGATTATGTCTTTTTCTATATAATCTTAAAATTACATATATGATACCATAGTCCACTCCACTCCAAAGACTCTATTCTTCTTGGTCATGATTTTGCTTCTCTGACTATCTCATCAGACTTATCAAATCTGGCTAGTGGTTATGCAAGAAATTTCTTCATGGATCATTTGAATAACTGGCCACTAATAGACATTTTTCACTTTTGAACGTAAATTTTGCTGGCGCTTGCGGTTACGACTTTGTGTGTGATGGGCGACGACTCGTGAGGGCATATTTGAGACGAAGGCGAGGGGCGATATGAAGAATTAACTTAGTCAAAACTACTAACAGCCCACCGGAGGTGTATTAAATGAGATAAGCAAAAAACGAAATTGTCCAGGACGCCTAGCTGAATAGTTCAGTAGGTAGAGTGTAAGACATAGAATCGAAAGGTCCTGGGTTCGAGTCCGGGTAGGACAAAATTATTTTTCCTTTTCTTTGTTTCTTCCTTTTTTCGCACCTGTGACAATAAAGCTTAGAAAATTAAAAAGAAATGAAAAAAAGGAAAAAAGAAAATATTATTTTATCTATTGGCAAATGCAAGAATCACAAAATTCACTGCTGCATTTAATACTAAAATCGTAAGTTTCTGGATTAAACTGTCTAGTGAGAAGGCAGACCGCATGTATAGGCTTTTTTATAGGTCTTGATTTTTCACCCATTGAAGCCGAGAACTCGATCGTCATTTTCGGCAGAAGAACGGATCAGCGATCGATCCTAACGTCAACATTTATTTCCTGACTGGCTGGTACAGATAATGTGTATAGGATAAGCTGACCGCCTCTAATGACTAAAAAAATACGCAAGCGTCCCCCGTGGCCGAGCAGTTCAGAGCGCTATTTCATAATCACTTAATCATCTCACCGTTGTGTCTGGTGTGAGTTCGAGACCCACAATGGCCACATGTGAGACAGGCGAAGTTCTGTTTGCGGGTGTGCCGGGCGGTATTTCTCGGGGTACTCCCGTTTTCGCCCCACCTACTGTTTGGCGCTTTTCATATGAGCTGAAATAATCTTGAAAGGGACGTAAAACTGAATTTTAACAAATACACAAGACACCAAATCAAAAAGTATAGTCACGGTACATGTTCAGATATATGTGTATTACGTATTAGATGTAAAACTACAGTTTCATGTGCTATCTCGTGAGCGAACGATGTTTATTTTGTCGATGTCTCGTTTTGAGTCCATTCGACAGTAGGAAGAGCGATGGGGGCAATACCCTACATGTAGCTACAATATGCCTAGCCACACAACTGTTTTTGTTAATTGTAGACTTTCAACAGTATTTCTGCCATATCGAGTGCGATAGTTACGATGTAGAAAATTAATTTGGCAAGACATAAGCTTTCGTTCTGATCCTCATTTATTCTGTGTGATGTTTCACCTGGTTGAATTCAAATAAATAAATTAAAATCAAACTAACACAATTATATTATTTTCATGAGTTTCTAAAGTGTTTCCGTGGAGGACGCATAGTGTTTCAGTCGCCCCATAGTTTACTTTTGATGTTCGCCATTTTCACATACACGTAGAAGCAATTTTGAACACTACACATTCTGTCAAAGTGCACAAATTATTCATTTGTTTCACAAATAATGGTGTATACAGTCTTCACATTGACACGTGTTTTCTTAAGATTATTGCCTCGTGCATTGTCCCTTTTAACAGAATGGACGCTGGTCTTGTTTGGAAAGAGCTAGTAATTTTGTTTTGATGCCTGTTGTTAAATTGCTTGTGATGTGTTGCACCGCCATGTCTCTCCCGCCTGGTGTCTATGTTAGGATGGGAAATTTAATTGTATAGATTCTTGGTCATTCTATTGTTACTTGATTACAGATAAGGGTCTCATTGTGCTCATTTCTGATCATAATGATGCGTTTTTTATACAATTTTCGGCCCGTTCAAGATTATTTTAGTTCATATGAGACGGGTAAATCAGTAACAGGAGGAAAAGAGGAGAACCCTGAGAAAACGAACTTGCACACCCACAAGCAGAACTTGGTTTTGTGTCACCCTTGATTGTAAGACTGATCAATTTGGCAGCAACCCAAGGCGAAGAGTTCATTGTCTTGGTGTTGGTAGTTGCCAAAGCGATATTGCTGCGCTGAAGGTTGTTTTAATCCATTTTATCACATGTTGTGTGATGTTGCATCAATCTTTGTTGTAAGGACTTTGATTGTATCGCAAGCATATACGATGGTGCTGACACTGATAGACAATACCCGAATACACATATCCATGTACAGTATACCACGCAGACATTTCACGTGTCCATTTACCGACCTTTTATACAAACGTACCGCCATTCATGATTCTAATATATATACATGTAACAGTGGAAATTTAATTGTGTTGTGTTTGGCTATTGAAATTTTGTCCTAGGGCCCATCGACAAAACAAAGATCATATCAAGCCGGATCAGTTATCAAACCACATTGCAGCTTGGAAAGCCGAACGCAGTTGGTGTTAAGGGCATGCGTTCTTTTGTCCTTTTTCAACATTTAAAAGTACGATTTCTATCATGATAAAGGTTATACTGAACCTATTATGCAAGCCTCTATGGTGCAGTGGTTATTTCACGTGCCTTATAAACCAGAGATGGCAGGTTTGATCCGGGTCTTCTTGAGTCTGTCGGATGAGACTATAAACTGAGGTCTCGTTTCCATATGACCTTTGCTGTTGGATTAACGCTCAAATCAACAAACCGATTCAATTTATTATTTATTTGAATTCAGATTGAGTAAGAAGCTTATGTACTTATATGCTTGCCCGATTCCGGACGCAAAGATGAGTCCGAATGAGTAAGGTTGAGAATGATCAAATGTTGTAGATCTGCCGTCAGCATGTGTAATACATGTGCACTAAAACGGTACCCTATATCATGACGATATCATTACAAAACCTTATCAAGCAAAATACAGTGTTTTTTTTTTTTAAGTTGAAAAAAAAAATGAAAATTTTCAATTCAACAGTTTTGATATTTTCTTATTTGTTCAAAACATAGATTGTGGACACAAGATAGAACGAATACTCACAATCTATGTTTTCAGAAGCATAGACAACCTAAGTTGACCTTGTTTTATAATAGGTTAATGTAATCCCTGGGTCATATATAGACTTTGTAGATGCTTCATGCCAAGTTTCAAACTCATAGGCCTTTTGGTTCTGAAGAAGAACAATTTTAAAGGTTTTTCAATTTATAGCCATGGCGGCCATTTTGGTCAAGTTACCTTGACCATTAATACAAACTTTCGTTCCCCTTCCACGAAGTGTGGCTTTGATCGGCCATGCGGTTGCAGAGAAGATGTTTAAATATTATAGTCATATACATGTATATATCCCCCCAGGCAGGAGCTGACAACCACCCGGGTCTTAATGTTTTCATAAAAATAAATCTGCCCATTTGTATTATCATAGCAAGTTTCCACCCATTTAATTACATTTAACTAATTTCCCCCATTTAAATGCATGGGCGACCTACATGTAAGTTGATCTTACCGTAAAATAGGTCAAGGTCATCCCAACGAAATGATTTATACAAACTTTGTAGTGCTTTTAATATTGTTTGATGCTTCATGCCAAGTTACAAAATCATAGGCCTTCTGGTTCTGGAGAAGAAACATTTTAACGGTTTTTGCTATTTATAGCCAAGGAGGCCATCTTGGTCATGCGACCTGGTCCATTTATGCAAATTTCGTTCCCCCTTCCTAAGAATGCTCCGCAAACAGTTTTAACTTTGATTGGCCAAGCTGTTTCAGAGAACAAGATCATGGTAATTGTTGACAGACGACGACGGACGGACGACGGGGCATGGCCATCCTATAAGCTCACCGGGCTCATGTGAGCTAAAACTAGATATACCCCTGCCATACTCAAGTTTTGCTTTATAAAAGCGTTGTTCAATGGGGTAAACATGTCACGGACATGTTATCCTGATGAGGATAACAGACCATGCTCGATATTACTTAAAATGTGTCAAAACATTGTAAGGCGTAGAATAAAAAAAACAACTGCACATAAAATTAAAGATCAACTAAATGTTTCAAATCGTAAATCTTGCCATGTTTACATGTAAAAGGAATTCTGTGTATTCACGAAAAACATGTGAAATGTAGCTAAACAGAACCAATGTACGTACATGTATATACATGCACCAGTATGTTGAAAGTCACATGGCGATAACAAATAGTTGATAGTTGTTTTCCCACCAACAGTTATCGTCATATGCAGACGGGATCTCGGTTTATAGTGTCACCATAAAGCCATGGGCAGCTCAGAATTGAACAAGCGATCCCTAGTTATACACACGAGTGTCAAAAAATAATATTCTGCACTGGAAGCTGTTTTATTCGCGCCAAGCATTTGTAAGGCCGACTCGCGTTGAACGCGTAATGTATCTTTAATGGCAATCATGACAGTTGATGATGCGATTTTGTAAACATGTCGTGTCAAAGGCCACTTCTGGTTCATTGTTCAATTAGAATCAGACAGTTAAACGGGAAGACAACAATAATCATTGTTACCATTGCATATGATAACATTGTTTACGATTTATATGTTTATTTTTGCATTTTACCAATGCATATAGGTTTTAAGTTTTTATTTATTTTATTTTATTTTTGTTTTGTCCCAGTCAACATTTTTTCAGTCATGTCGGGACGGAGCCAACGCTTCCTGGGTTTAACCAGTTAGTAAAGAGTTAATGTGTCTTGCTCAAGGACACAACACGGCTGGCGCCTGTGGGGATCGAACCCAGGACCTCTCAGGAGTCAGACGCCCTACCACTACGCCACCGCGCTCCCTAATAATTTTGTACCAGTCTTATATCAACTACATGTACGTATTTATTCTCGACATGTGATTTTACGAAGCGACTGACTGAACCACTGCGACATGAAGTCATCTACGGAACTTGCGTGCGTGTGTGTGTGTGTGTGTGTGTGTGTGCGCGCGCTCGCATAAAGAATATTGTCGTCCTGTTTTAGGGTAAGCAAGATACGTTATGAAAAAACGAACTGTATGTTTCTTAGTCTATAAACATTCATTTTCTTGAAAATGATACTGTTTTAGTTTGAAGTTTAATTATACTCGTATTTATTTGAATTCACCCAGATAAACATCACGCATAGTTCAAGAGAATAAAGGAGGATCAGAAAGAAAGCCTTTGACTTGGAAAAAACATCCAAAAAATCGTAATTATCGCATTCAAAATGCTGAAATACTGTGGAAGGTCTACAAAACCTCAACTTATTTCTATGTCTATGCAAAATGTAGCTAGGATATCGCACTTATGACTTGCAGATGATTGTCTAATGGACTCAAAACGAAACATCAACCGTATAAATAACATCAAGATTTCGAGTATCTGTTTGAAGTACATGTATAAACATGCCAAAATAAAGTATGTTCTCTCACGAGACAGCACGTGGAACTGTAGGTCTTACACCTAATAAATATACATATATCTTTACATGTACACTATACAGTGTACTGTTTGAGTTTGTGCCTACGTCCGCGGAAAACATTTTTAAGTCGTTCAGGGTGGCTATCCTTATCCTAGCCACATTATGCCTGTACAAGCCTTCAGTATATTCATATTTATTCCAGAAAGAAATATTGACGCGAGGATAGATCAGCTCTTATTCCAAACATACGATCGAACTCCCAATACAAGAGAAAACATACATGTGGGCTGCCGTCTCAAACTTCAATTCCTTTACGATTTAAGAATTTAATGTAGTAGGGCATTTCATGATTCTTGCATTTGCCAAAAATATGATCAGCTGATAATATATGTTTTATTTCCAAAGCTTTTTTGTCACAAGAGAGACAAATAAAGAAAAGAAAAAAGTGATGCGTCCGGGACTCGAACCCAGCACCTTTCGCTTTCAATTCCAAGCACGCTAGCTACTGAGCTACAGAGCTAGACGTCCTACCCTATAGCATTTATTGCATGTCTTATTTAATTCGTCTTCGTCGGGCTATTGGTAGTTTTGACTAAGTAATTCTTCATATCGTCCCTCGTCTTCGTCTCAAATATGCCCTCACGAGTCGTTCCCCATCACACGGAAAGTCATAACCGCAAGCGCCAGCAGCAGTTACGTTCAAAAGTGAAAAATGTCTAATACCGATCCCATCAGATACTAACAACTGCTGTCTATATAGTCGGGCCACAAGAGAGATTTATTACCCTGGAAACCTTTCCTCCAAATGTGAAAATGAAATAAAAGTTTGATTCTGTGTTGAGAGAAGATTACTTGTAATTTGAATTCATGAATCAGTTAAAAATACATGTGCATGTACTTTGTGCATGTCCCTTATTAACATGAAACAAAATAGACAGAATGCTGGTAGAACAGCATTTTGTTCACCAAAAAAGATGAAGTTGTGCATTATGACATGGTTCAAATTTAATAAGCCATTTCACATTGAAACTTATTGCGTAAATTGGGTGATTTGCATGAGGTTTAATGTCCCAATTAACAATATTCCAGTCATGTGCTGTATGAATGACTCACTGCTTCCAGGTTCGTTAACCAGTGTAGTAAGTTGGAATATATATCTTACTGAAGGAAACAATATAGCAGCTATAGGATTCGATTCATAGACCTTCCACTCCAGAGTTTGGCGGTCTAGCGCTGGGCTACAACTGGTTTAACAAGTGCTCACTTACGATTGATATCTGGTAAAATAATGTGCTGGCCTTAAACTATGCAGACGCTTGGGCGCAATCAAAGACAAATTACAAACTGTGTTACCATACCTTACATACTCAATCGGGTTTTATCTCCCAGTTATATGATTAAAACAACAAGAATAGCATTTGATGACACTTAATTATGTTTTCAGCTATGTTCTATTTTTAACATACTGAAACCAGGCTATGAAGCTCTTAAGACAAAAGATATCTAGAAGGGTCATTAGTTCAATTTTACAACAATACCTGGAAAAATGCATCAGGCTATTCATTCGACTCCTAGTGCTGGACTTACTTCAGCAATAAATCACCCACTACATGGTAATGATATTACCCCTACTCAGTACTGATGATGGTGTTATGCCCATTAGGGAACCGAAACACATTTGTGAATGGCTTTGATGTTTGTAGTAGCCAGGATTCCGGCTACTGCTCTGCCAGATTTGATCAGTCGTAGATGTTTGAGTCAGCTTAATGTAAAGTATGGTATGGCATATCAGCATAATATAAAATAAGGCATGGCACTTTGGGAATATATTTCAACATCTACGGCTGTAATCAGTCTAGTTCAATACATGCGAAATCATTTTGTCAAAACATCAACTATATCTTCAAATGCATAACATGTTTTTGTCTTTAATTAAATTTGATGATAAAAATTTTATCAAGACTATATCGAAAGGGTGGTCGGCTTCGAAAGAAATCAATAAAAAAACTTCTATAAAGCTACGATACAAAATGTTATGTTGCAAAACTTCATCTAAATTATTTTTATAAATACGACAGATATAATGTTATTTTATGTAACTGCATCATTTTTACTTTTTTTTTTCTTTTTTTTTCGCTGCGTGTGTAAAAACCTTCGCAGACAGTCCTTTCGATTTTTCAATGTTGCTTTAGAACTCTTCGCGTACTTATACATAATCTGACCTAGATTCTGTAGCTTAATCGTCTACTATAATCTATAATTAGATGACCGTGTTAGAGAAAAACCTAGATTATCTCTTGTGGTTTGTCGAATTTCGTGGGCTATTTGTAGAAGTTTCTGTATATGTAGATATCGATCATAGGTACATGAAACCTATAACCTGGATGTTTCGCGAAACCTGGGGAATTTGAATCCCGTTTTGTTTTTATAGCCCCAACCCTTCAATGTACTATTCTATAGCTATAATGTATTGGAAAAGGCCCATATAGATATCCATCCGAGAAAAAAAGAAGTCCGGTTTTAAAAGATTGTTTATTTGTCAAAATGATTATTTTAGGATGTAAAGCTGTAGACATACAAAAAGTAAATCGATTGTTTTGTCAACTGGGACACTTAAAAGTTTGAAAGTTACTAACGTTTCAAATTAAAAAGAATGCTTAGAGGCCATGGGTAGCGATTCGGTCGGCGGTCATCAGTCTGCGGTCTTTGCAAGCCTTTGGCATATTCGTCCCCAATTATTTCGATACAAATTGTTATTTCGGTTTCTAATATATAAACGACATGCTTAAGACATGATTTCGATCATTGATTATGCCTGTAGTGCCTGTCTGTTCTTCATAATAATAATAGTTCATCGCGGTTTGTATTTAGCGCTACATAAGGCCCATGTTGTGTGAATTACTTTCTTTGGAGTTACAAAGATCCGGTTGCATCTGTAGATGCATATATATATATATGCCGCTTTTTGAATTTGTGTAAAAAGTCAAAATTTTGTTTGAGCTGGTAATAATTTAATGAATAAAATATTTTTACTTGCTTTCATTTTTTAGACATAAGTTTAGTTCATGGTCCTATTTACATTTTTTGCACCGTGTACATCAGGAAAACGTGTGCGTGAAATGTATACCCACTTAAACCCCAATTTTATATAGAAAAACCGGGGTCCGCAGGGGGGTACCTATTTTTCTTATTATTGATCCAAAGCACACATTGTGGGTACCCGTTAGAACCGCGTCTGCGAGGCGGACCCAACGTGCCACCACAAGGTACGCTCCGAGCAAAAGTGTTAAAAATATCAATTTTCAATTTCTACTTAAGAAAAAAAAGTTCATCACATGGGCGTGTTTTCGTAATGTATTGCATTATCAAAAGTGAAAATATAAAGAAAAATGTTGCCCTCATCTACATGCGACCTGCAAAACATTCATTATAAGGAGTAGATTTTGACCTGGGCGTCGTGCCACCCTTCAGCAACATGAATTGACAATGCATTTCAAAGTGACCTTGACATCAAGGCAAGGTCGCCCGCATGCACCTGTCAATTGAGTTGTGACTTACGTGCATTAATAAACCTCTGGTCCCCTCCTTCTCGAAACGAAAATAGAAAGTGGAGATCCTCAAGGTTTGTGCATGATCTGCTCGTTGCATGCAGCGTAGTTATACGGTATTTCAAAGGCATTGAAATAGTCTGGCATTGGAGTATAAATGCAAAATGTGTGTACATGCATATTATATAGCGAGGAGTTCTTTTTTTACAGTATCGAGTTTCTAGTTATCAAAAGCGAGTTTCTAGTTAACAAAAGCGAGTTTCTAGTTATGAAAAGCGAGTTATGAAAAGCGGGGTTTAAGAAATGAAAAAAAGCGAGTATCGAGTTAAGAAAAGCGAGTATCGAGTTAAGAAATGAAAAAGCGAGTTTCGAGTTATGAAAAGCGAGTATCGAGTTAAGAAAAGCGAGTATCGAGTTAAGAAATGAAAAAGCGAGTATCGAGTTAAGAAATGAAAAAGCGAGTTTCGAGTTGAAAAAGCGAGTATCGAGTTAAGAAAAGCGAGTTTCGAGTTGAAAAAAAGCGAGTATCGAGTTAATGTTTTTTGTTGGTGGTGGTGTGTTGTTTCCTTCTATTTTTGAACGAACATAAACTTTACTTGCCTTATAATGCTGAGCGCCAAGCAAGGTAGCCACTTTACCATTTTAACGCCTTTGGTATGGCGCGGCCCAGCTTCGAACCTTGACCTCCCGATCCCGAAGCGAACGCTCTACCACTGGGACGCTCTACCACTTGAGCTAACGGGGCCGGTAAAAGTGACAATACATATGAAGAGCAAGATGACTATCTCTTTCCCAGGAATTATTAAGGTAGCCATCCTTCTAGCTTCAACTAAAAACAAAAAAGTGTATGCAACAGAAGCCGACAGACCAAACAATAATGGTAAAGAATCAGCAGAACCGCCTTGGAACGGTCAGGAAAGTATGAACTGGAGGGCTTAAAACGTTTTTACATAGTCCAAACCTCGCCCTTAGTCTACTGTGATTCTATAACAAAAATGCGGTTCTTATAGAAGCTTCACAGCGACACCAAGCTTTGAGCGACATTATCATTTTTATTTTGTTTTCTTGTTTATGGCAACCCAAAGGGTGCTACAGTATACCTTTATGTGTCATAAACAAAGTAATTACTAGACGAGTACTAAGTGATTAATTAAATTCGATACACTTAAAGTACTCGTGTTTATTAAAGAGAAACTATAAATTGGGTCCAACTCTTTATGAATCTGAGAACCAATGTATGTCTTCTAATATTAGTAACACTTGCATTTAAACGTAGGAGTTCTTTTTTTACTTTTACTGTGTTACGTTTTATGTATTAAATCTGAAAAATTTCTTTTGCCTTAATGTATTCCCTCCTCAACCTTATCCTTACGAGCCATTTTTGTGTGATAGCACTCATAACATTGGGTTATTCTCTGATATCGGCGAGTTCCTATCAAAACCCTGGTCTCTACAATTTCTTCAATACCATACCATACAGACCTACTATCAAACAAATATGGTTAACCAAGCCATCAGCTCTTTCCCAACAGCTGGTGACTCAGAAGCCAATAATAATAATAATAATAATAATAATAAACACGAGTATTTGTTCTGTCGGGTCCACCGGGGTTTAAAAAGTTGTTTTCTTTTGCTCCGGCATTTCAGAGTCGGCGTTACTGTTGAGTCCTCGTCTCTGCTTCATCTGAGTGTTTACATTTGTTGTTTCTGTGATGATTCATTGACGAGTTAGGAAGCTTCTATAAGAACCAAACAATTTTTTGTTATTGATTCACAATAGACTAAGGGCGAGGTTTGTATCAAGTCAAAAAGTTATAAGCCCTCCAGTAAATACTTTACTGACCGTTCCAAGGCGGTTCTATTGTGATTCTTTACGTTTGATGTTTGGTCTGTCAGATTCTGTTGAATACGCTTATTTCTGTTTTTAGTTGAAGCTAGCCGGATGGCTACTTTCCTGGGAAAGAGCGGGTCATCTTGCTCTTCATACGTATTGTCAATTTTCATGTTCATTCCTGGACTTTGCTTTTTCTTACTTGAAATGCGTCTTTCAGAGCGGCGAGTATTTATTATACAATGTAACGCTAGCAATGACAGGTCTGTTTGTCGATATTGAAAGTGGAAAAAGCCATGTGCAAACAACATGTGAAAAATTGTATGATTTTGTCATAGAATATGTTGTTTGAGTTGACTTCTGACCCATTTGGTAGCGGCTTTAAACAACTATAGCACACAGCTACATCTTCGTTTTTCAAACTCGTAATGGTTTCAATGAGTTATGTGCATTTTATTCTGAGCATTCAAACAAATAAGCTAAAATTGTCAACTCGATACTCGCTTTTGTTAACTCGAAACTCGCTTTTGTTAACTCGATACTCGCTTTCTTAACTCGAAACTCGCTTTTTTTTTAAACTCGAAACTCGCTTTTTGAATCAAAACCAAGGTCAGTGAGAGTGTTTTCCGAAAATGGAAAGGTCACTTGTCCTATTAGTAGTACAGAGATTAGTAGTACACGAAAAGATGTTGATTTGCCAATTACCGTTTTTGACTGGACAGTTTATCTCATTCAGTTGCATTTTTCTATAATAAATCTACCCGATAAGTTGATCTTCATCCAATTGATTGCCTCTCTTATGATAATTGTGTAAATCAAGATAAAACATTGAAAAATTCAATTGATCTATTTTCCTTTTCTCTGAGCATAGCCATTACTGCACCTGTGTACCAAACAAGGGCACTATCTGATGGATTTCACTGAAAGATTTTTATCAGTCAACTGAGCTGAAGGGTCATGAGGTGAGTCCGTCCGTCGTTCACATTTTCAAAGGTCTCTGAAACCGCTTGGCCAATCAAAGTCAAACTTCGTGTGGAGCATCCTTAAGAAGGGGGAACGAAAGTTTATATAAACCATTAAAAATCTACATCTCTAGAACCAGAAGGTCTGTGATTTTGAAACTTGGCATGAAGCATCAGGGTAAGGAACTCTACAAAGTTCATATAAATCACGACCCTAGGATGACCTTGACCTATTTTACGGCACTGTCAATATTAAGATCGCCTATGCATTTGAATGGGGAAAAGTGGGAAGTTGTCATTTAATGGCAGAAAACTTGCTGGGAATGAGCAAAGTGGACATTTTATTTATGTTTACAAAAAACCTTTGGCCCCAGAGGGTTGCCTGTCCCTTCCTTAGGGCTATATACATGTATATGGCCGTAATATTCACACATCTCCGAAACTGCTTGGCCAGTCAAAGCCAAACTTCATATGGAGCATCCTTAATAAATGGAAACCAAAGTTTATATAGACAGTCCAGGTCACATGACCAAGATGACCACCATAGCTTTAAATAGCAAACACCTTAAAATCGTTTTCTCCAGAAGCAGAAGGCCTATGACGGAAACTTGGCATGCTATGACGGGAACTTGGCATGAAGCATCAGAGAATGGAGCTCTACAAACTTGATATAAATCATGACTCTGGGAATATGACATTGACCTATTTTACGATAAGGTTAGCTTGGGTTGATAGGATTATATAATGATGTGTTTTTGTTCTTCACTGAAAATGCAGTTTGCAAAAAAAAAAAAAAGAAAAAAAAAAAGAAAAAAAAAAAGAAAAAAAAAAAAAAATCGGCCTATAGACTAGCTACTAGTCTGTAAAATATATTAATGTCATATGATTATTGTTTTCGTTTTTATTATTTTCCCTATATTGAAATTTCTTGAGTCTCTAAGCTAGTCTATCAATGAATTTTTCTTCAATCCTCTTGGCTGAGTTTTACAGACTAGTAAAAAGCAATATCCCTCTGAGAAATGACTGACAGTAGATGGCTATCAAATTGACCATCTCTAATTCCTTGATGGAGATTAGCACCAGTGTTTATTTATATTTCAGTAGGTTGATGGTTTTACAGCCTCGAAAGTTTCTATGATAAAATGAATTGAGCATTCAGAAACCAATCTGGCCTCATGAAACAATGAATGAGATTTTTTTTTAATTTTTACTTATTGTTTTCCAAAAATACTTTGCACTTTTTACATACACTGAATATTGATGCAATTTTGAACGTAGTTATTGTCAGAGAACAGCAACAACACCAATAATTATAATATCTTTTATTAATGATAATATCTAAATACTTTAGCATTAATGCCAGTCTTACATATGGTCCTCATGTTAATACAGACATTTGCATTGGTATACCAGACTTTTTATTTGTTTGAGTTGTGGTTTAGCGTACCAGTCAACAGCAATGGTTATGTCGGGACATTGCCTCTATTTTGTGGGGCTTGTACCTAAAATCGGACGTCATAACATCCAAAAAGTGCTTCAAATATAACCACCGAACTAAGCCAATAAGGCTTATATATATGAGCCACATCGTGGGAAAACCAACAATATGGTTTACGAACAGGTCCTACACAAACCGACCTGTAGAGTCACAGAAGCAGGCTAGAAGCTTGGAATTTCGGATTTAAGAAGAAGAGACATTGTAGTATCCGTGTAGCGAAAGCAAAGGCGCTGATCAGCTTCGCAGCTAATGCCTGGGCAGGCTCAGACCTGAGCGGTTAACCAATAATCAGATGGACATTTTGTAGTGTGTGAAGCTTCGCCTGGAGGCACAAGCAGCCCATCCATTTCATTAGGACCCAAAGGGCAGGAGCGAAAACTTTTTAGACATTGTAACTTGTTATGCATATAACAGCTATATCACAGTAAGCAAATGCAAAATGCCTAGAAAGGCTTAGTTATTTGTATAAATGACCTCAGGCTGCTCAGCCGATAACAGTGGGTATGAAGCATCAAATCAAACCAGGTAGACAGACAGACAGACTGACAGACATGCAAGCAGGCAGGCAGGCAGGCAGACAGACAGACAGACAGACAGCCAGAGTACACCCTCACTGATCAGCAGCAAAATAAAGCATAACTTTGTATTATGTATAATTCTTCTTCTTATTTGTTTGCCTAAATCAATAAACCATAAAAATTCCTGAATGCACTGCTCCAATATCCTACAAATTGCTTGCACCTTTGTAACTTGCATAATGACAAAGGTCAAACTCACAATTCTTCATGTGGAATATTCAGGATGTAATTCCTATCAGGTGCAATATGGTGTTGAATATCTGTCTAAATACAGGGTCATAAACCTTTGAATACCACTAAGCACTTTGCTGTTAAGATTCTGACATTGATAAATGTGCCCTACGATTTAGTTTAAACATATTTTATTCCAAATCTCACAAATTACATCGATACAAACATATAAATTGGTAAATGACGAAAAGGATTAGAACGGAAGCAGAGCTTATAGAGTTCTTCTCCTAAAATTTCGATCTGAGGCTGCTGATTTCGGATTTTACAAGGCTTAGAAATCGAGCCCCATCTATAGACTAGACTAGCCGCAGAGATTTAAAAAAATGAAAATTACGAAAGGCGTTTTTCTTTATTTCTAAGCCTTGGGCAAGGCTAATCGGCCTACAAAATTCCGCGTACTTAAAATGGAAGATTTTGTAATTCTTGTTGAAAGTGGTTCAGTCAATTAAACTGCTAAAACGCGACACCAGAGATGGTGATTTCAAATGCCATACGCATCACTATGTAAGCATCAAAATGGACAGGTCTGACGAAATTCGCTCAAAAACGCCCAATATTTGACCCGAACGTTCTGGTTTAAGGTCGATTTTGGTTACAGACCCTAATATACCTAATATAATTATGCAAAGCGTCAAAAACGCCTGGTTCAAAACGTCACATCACCGACGTCATTTCAGCGCTTCCAGCAGGACTACTGCGTCCAAACTTCTAAACTCTATGGTCAGCTGTCAACCTGAACGCTGTGGAACAATTACCCAGCTGAGCTCCGGGTGTCTTTGATTTTAGGCTAGCGGTTGACTTGGATACGAGTTGACTCGGGTACAAGTTTACCAGTCAGGAAAAGTTTGTACTCAGGCACGAAATGGAGTAATGAACACGTTTTACAGACAGACAGTCTCCTAGCCAATTTTGTGGTTATTCTGTATTGTCAATGAAAAAAAGAGAGAGAGAAAAAAAAAACAACAACAAAAAAAAAAAAAAAAAAAAAAAAAACAAACATGAAAATCTCGATATTCATACGTCGATTAAAATTCTATTTTAACGTCCAAGGAGCTGCCCCGTGAAAAAACAAACATGGTTTCAGACCATATCCAACAGAAACCGGGCTGTTCAAACAGAGATGACAGATAGCTAAATGCTTGAAATTTATATGTTATTTTTAAAAGAATTAGAGGGTCTGTATTATCCGTGTAGCGAAGTACTATCTTCTGTTCGCATATGCAGAATGTTGGTTTTCTGATTCTATTGCACAAATGACGCTTTTTAAAAAGCTCTGTGAATACTGATTTCAAGAATTCTTGACAAGTAGTGAAATGTATCCACATATTTTTAAACACGTAAATGGAGGTGTTCGCAAAACTGACAATTTGGGGGATCCCAATTTAGATGCTGACTCTGTGACGTCATTTTGTACGGCAGTGTTTGCTGCGTTGTACCTGGAACATTAATGACCACATGATACTGTGAACATGTCGACGGGATATCAAGGTACAGAAATCCAACATTTCGAAACGGAAACCCTGAATGTACGAAGGGCGTTCAAAAAGTTCGCGGAAAAGTGCAACCATATTCTTATTTTGTAAATCAGCTGAATTAAACTATAACAGTTATATAGACAAACATTATTTGTACTTATACAGCAAATTTTGCTGCTCTGGCATGAATACAATGTTAACAGTGGTTGCTATGGAAACAGTACATCACGATTACCGGCCCACTTTTGTTCATTTTTGCAAAAAGTCGATGTTTAATGATGACGTTGCATTTAATAGTTTACCGTGCTTTTTTCACCAAACTTTGTATGAGCAAAGTTCAGTATGTTTGCGGTGAGCAAATGACGTCATATAAGTGTGTGACGTCATTTGGGCGTACAGCGGCCATGTTGTTTAGTGGGTATGCCTAAAATGCGAAGGGAACAACGGTATTCGATAAATTGTGTGTCTGGAACGGACTAAAAAAGAAAAAAAAAACACTGCTAAGAGCAGGAAGCGCATATGGCAACACGGAAATAAAGAAAACGGCGATCAAAAAATAGTATGCATGATATCTACACGGCCAGAAAAGTGCCCATGTCGACTCGCGCAGCGTAACGTCAAATAACGTCATACAGTCGAAAATGATCGGCGTGATAGAAAAGAGTAGAATTCTTAAAATACACCACATATCGAATTGTAGTTTCGGCACAATTCATCGCATTATACACACAGAACTGACAATTAGACGCCCGTGTGCCAGAAAGATTCCAAAAATGCTTAAGAGCTAGCCAACAGCGGCATGAATGCGTATAGCATGACGTTGTTATGACGTTGGGCCGGTTTTACTGTTGCTACCTTAGAAACGCACGTGATTTAACGCATAATTTTCATCAGATTTTATTCAAATTTTGTGCATATGTTAACTATATGTTAATTTACAACATGCATAGAGAAAGTAAATTTCCCACGACAATTACAAATTTGGCAGCACTTTTCCTCGAACTTTTTGAATCCCCCTCGTATTTTGAATATTTGACAATTTTGTAGGCTGTGCGGATACATTTAATGCCAGAATATATAGGCCTGCTATCCAAATACATACACTTTCAAAGTACTATCTTGGACCCGATAAAGTTATGGTATTTGGGGGTTCGAGGTACTCTCAAAATCCTTCTGGAAAATATGAAAAGACTTTAAACATTGGACGTGATTTTAAAACCAGATTCTTGAATAGTATACGAGTGTATATTGAAACCCCATCCCACAGATGAAAAGAATACAATACCATCCCAGCTTTATTTTCGAGATTTTCAAAATTACTTATTTTAGGGCAAAAATGCGTACAATTTTTTTTTTTTATAATTCGAAGCACTCCTAAAGGTTACTGTAATGCTGTCTTTAAGACACGCGCTCGTAACGCTGTCGTTTAGTGCCAGCGCCTAACATCTGGCCCCGTGGTTATATTTATTTTACATGCTAAACTCAACTGAGACATAAACTTCCGTTGATTTCTGCTATTTGAATATTTAAGAACAGTCTAAATACATGTTCAGTCACGGCATGAAAAAGTTTTATAACCTCGGTGCCTCGTCTTGCGAGCGATGTACATCCAGTTCGAGGGTCATACCAGAATTAACGACAAAATCTAAATAAAACTAAAGCTTTACCACCTTTGCATTTCTAATGTACCAACAAACAAACTTTAATATGTTACTCAGTGATTCTTTCAAATGCGTGTCACAATGTCAGGTCTGGTTGCTAGCCAACTAAAGAATGCAAGACGGTAAATGACTTTGGCCGCAACCCATTGTTGTTGATAAAGTTGCTACTTGCCTGAGTTGGGGACCAGTATCTTAAAACTGGTAACAGATCTGTTGAAGATACAATACATGTTTACATTCCATACCTTCATAAAATAGAAGTCTATCGCCAACCAATGTTGACCTTTGCCTAACCTACCTAACCTATCATTTCTAGATTGGCTCAATTGGCTCATTCAAATGGTAAACCCAACGTCATATCAAAGCGTGTTTTCTTTCGCGGAAGTCACGGACGCCATAATGGTTTCTGATGGCCAAATTTTCGGTTTAATTTTGCATACAGCTGCTATGAAAATAAGCTACCAAAATGAAGACGAAAATGATACAGAATGCTGTTTTCTAAGTCTTTCTAGTTAGAAATCATACGAGAAACGAGTTAACACGGGTAACTGTCGTGCCTTATTTCTGACGATTCGACCTGCGCAACGCACGTTCAAAACGGCGCGATGTAACTGTACATCTGACTTTAATGAAATGACGTTCTTCGACCTCAGATCTTGAGCCTCAGATCAATCCGTTATTTACAAATGACATGGAACATTTGAAACTTTTGTACATATATTGGTAATAAGGAAACACCAACATCACCACCACCAACAACAAAAAACATTAACTCGATACTCGCTTTTCTTATCTCGAAACTCGCTTTTGTTAACTCGATACTCGCTTTTCTTAACTCGATACTCGCTTTTCATAACTCGAAACTCGCTTTTTTCATTTTAACTCGATACTCGCTTTTTCAACTTGAAACTCGCTTTTCTTAACTCTAAACTCGCTTTTTCATTTCTTTACTCGATACTCGCTTTTCTTAACTCGAAACTCGCTTTTTCATTTCTTAACTCGATACTCGCTTTTCATAACTAGAAACTCGCTTTTCATAACTAGAAACTCGCTTTTCATAACTAGAAACTCGCTTTTCTTAACTCGATACTCGCTTTTCTTAACTAGAAACTCGTTTTTTTAACAAGAAACTCGCTTTTTTCAACTAGAAACTCGAAACTTACCAAAAGTGAAACTCTTATATAGCTATATGAAACAATAAGATAATCAAACAAAAAAAGCAAACACTTGACAACTATCTAAGGAAATGTCATCATTAATAATATGGATGTTTGTTTTGTATTTTTACGTCCCAATCAACAATATTTCAGTCACGCTGCATTAGTTTTACTGAGTTGTATAGAGCTAAATGTATTGCGCTCAGTGTATTTACTACTCGTCAACAGCTGTGTTCGAGCCCAACTGCGACGCTTTAACCACTAGTCTACCGCATTTTCGATAAACAGTTTCACAAATGAGACACAAGTTTTCAGTGGTATCCATAGCTACAGCAAGTTTCAGCGAGAGGAGTCATAAATTGATGAATGCATGTATATTACTTTTCACATTAAACAAATTTCAACATCAAGTTGGTATGTTTGTGATACACGTCACCGTTTTCAACTAGATTTACGTCCTATCAGTAATATTTCAGTCACTACTTCTAGGTATATATAAAATTGGATGGTTTTCATTTCTATTGGTGGTTTTGTTTTGCGGTATTTACGTCCCATTTATTTACATTTCAGTCACCACTTAATTAGTTTGATTGTAGCGTATAGATTAAGAGTATTGTGCACATGGACACACTCGTCACTCATGGGGGGTTGACCCCCAGAATGCGGTGTCCGACGCACTAACCACGTGCTACTGCATTTTCGATATGTCAGGCTATACGATTTGTTAGATTCTCACTTAAGACCACCTTTATACAAAACACACATAGGATTGCATCTCTACAGCAAGTTTCAGCGATAACATTTACATATATATGTACGTTTTCAAGTATGCTTATACTCGGAGTTTATAATGAACCTCTGAACGTTTTCATAATGATGGCTATGAACGTGCACAGATTTCTAATAATCGGTTTACTAGTACTGTTCATTAACTGGTTAAATTTAATAGTATTAGGTCGTCTATAAAAATATGGCTTGATAAATTGTTTTCGTTCATCATTAAAAAAGTTACAGACCAAAACATAGTGGAATTCATCACCTACATCATCCTTGCATAATGTACATATACATTCCTTTAGGGGCTTCTTATACCAACTTCCTACTTCTACGGGGAAACGATGATTTCGTGTTCGCAGTGCAGTGATCAGCCTACAATTTTTATTAGATAAATAGGAAAAATATATATTTCTTTCAAAGTTTTCTTTAAATATTTGATAATTCACTCCACTCGAGGATTTGTTTACTTTGTCGTGCCAGGTCTGAATATATTGATCTTTAAGTTTTTGTTTGAATGCTTGTGTGAACCACTTGCTATTAATTTCGTTTACTTCGTTTTGAGCGAGCCAGACGTGTCCGAAGCCATTTGTGTTTATTAGCGATTTTATATGACTGAGCCACGGTGAATCTAGCTTTTCGTTTTCGTGTAAGTAATAAGTTAAATCGTATAATGATTTAGCGGTATCGTTTTTGCTGTTTACCAGTTTACACCAAAACGATATCATTCTGCTATATATGTCGATGAAAAGTGGGTACGCACCTAGCTCCCCGTAAACCATATAGGTTGGTGTAGACTTTTTGAGATAGAGAATTTGTTGAAAGAATTTTACGTGTACGCGTTCAATTATATCTATATTTCCATATCCCCAAATTTCGCAGCTATATTGCAAAATGGGTTTGATCATTTTATCAAAAAGTTCAATTTGCATACCTATTGGCAAATTTAGATTTCTGATTTTTCTATGCAGTGAGAACAATTTAGCATTTGCTTGATTTGCGATGTGCTTTTTGGCCTGAAAGTACGAGCCGCTACGCGCTAGAAGCACCCCTAAGTACTTGTATACGTTTACAATTTCTATCTCTGGGTTCTTGAAATAGAATTTCACTTTTTTGGAGAGTTTCCCTTCTGAGAATATCATTACTTTCGTTTTACTTGTATTTACAGATAGACGCCACTTGTCACAATAATTTTCGAATTTGTTAAGTGCAAACTGTAGATCGTTTTTACTGTTGCCAAATAAGACGGTGTCATCCGCAAAGAGCAAGATAAGTATCGTAATATAATGCATTATGCTGTCATCGGGGTCCGTTTCACATACGACTCCAGGTACGCGGTTAATTGCCAAATAGTGATGTAGGTCGTTTAGGTAGACCGAAAAAAGAAGTGGCGAAAGGTTCTCCCCCTGCCGGACGCCTATCATTGATGGAAAAAACGCTGAAGCTCCTTCAGAATTCTTGACTCGCGACTTAGTACGTTCGTACATGTTTTTAATGAAATTGTAACAATTTCCGTTTATGTTCGTATTCAGAAGTTTGTGCCATAACCCGTTTCTCCAGACCGTGTCAAATGCTTGTCGAAAATCTATATATGCGCAATGCAGTTTCTGTTTACTTGCTGTTGAAAGCTCTATGAGACTGTGTAGAATATATAGGTTATCTGTTGTCGAGAAGCCTTTGCGAAAGCCTGCTTGACAGGAATTAATGACATTATTTTCCTCAAAATACTTACTTATTCGGTTGTTTAATATCGACGTAAACAGTTTTCCGAAACAACTCAATAGTGTTATAGGTCTGTAATTTTCGGGAGCATTTATGTCACCCTTGTTTTTGTAGATTGGAAGTATATTACCAGCTGACCAGCTTTCTGGAACTATTCCGTTTTCAAATATTAAATTAAAAAGTTTAACATAAAGGGGTCACATTACATTTATTGTGCTTTTGATATGTTCATTTAAAGGAATAGGCCCACAAACTATTGTGTATGCGTTTTATGAAAGCCTTTATGTAGCTGAAGAGTTTGCAACAAATTTCATGAAAATCAACCAAGTTATAAGAAAATTATAGCGGTTTGAAAATTTTGATGGCCCAAATCCAGAACGAGGCTGTGAGTGTATGACGTCACTCACTCACAATCATGGAATTATAAATATCTGTCATTTCCATGCATATTAAAGTATGAAAGTTGTTGAAATACTTTTCATTCACTCATTAGAATCATACTGATCTGTTTTCGAATGTAAAAGGTAAGTCTACTACTGTAAATAAGCATTTTTCCTTTTTGGCCACGTGACTAGCTAAACAAAATGGCGGCCATCATAGGCGGCCATTGTTGAATCTTAAAACCTTAATATCTTCAAAACCACTTAACCGATTTTAATAAATGTGGTGTCAAAATGTTTGTTTCGCTAATCTCTTTCTTTTGAAATGAAGGATAATGTTTGTAAACCTATTCCTTTAAAATGTTGTCAATTCCCTGGCTTTTAGAATTTTTGAGGCTCTTCACCGCTTTTTGTATTTCAGTCTCTGTGAATTTGTGGTTCAAGGCTTCATTTAACTCATTTTCACCATCTATGTTTATGAAATGTTCATCGTTATTCTCGTTTTCTGTCTCGTGATGTAAATTTCCTTCTTCATTTGCTTTTTTAAAATATTCATAAAGGGTGTTTAGTGGGGCGGTTTTATCTTTGCTTTTGTCTATAGAGTTAATAATTCTCCAAAATTTTTTTGGTTTTGCATTTTTTAAACTTCGAAGCTTTGATTTTTTTTTTGCATTTTTATGACGCCTAAAATTTGAGGCCATTTTATTTTTATATTCCTTGCTAACCTGTTTTAGAAGATTTTTATAAAAAATTGTTTTATATTTGTTATATAATTTACGTATTCTGTGATATGATTGTCTTGCTTTATAGCATTCTGTGTTAAACCAAAGCCTTTGGGCTGTTTTCTGTGATTTTTTCATATTTTTAGTTTTCTGTTTTACCCTGAATGTCTTTTTAGCATTTGAGACAAATAAATTTTCTATTTGTCCAACGATCGTATTTATTTCTACATCGTCAATTTCGCTTTTCAGTAATAATGAACTTAAAACTGAGTCAATTTTGTGTATTTCTTCAAAATTTATATTTTGAATGAATAAATCGCGTTTTTCGTCGTCTGGCTCGCGGCGTTACTATTAATTCGCGATTTCGAATCCGTTTTTTTCCACTTGCGTGTTAATCGTGATTGCGATTGGACAATGTGCGTCCGAGAATAAAGCATCGAATTGTAGAATGTGAAATCCTAGGATCATATTGAATGTAGACGCTGTGCATAATGCGTAGTCGATCGTGCTACTGCTTTTACAAGTAAGGTTTGCGCTGTCGGGTCCGTATCTACCGTTTAGTATAAAAATGTTATTGTTCTTGCAAAATTCAATCATCTGCTTTCCATGTGGGTTTGATGTTTGAGCTTCATTTTGTCTCATTAGTGGCATGTTACAATCATTGAAACATTTCAGGATTTCAGAGTTTTCGCGTTCAAGCTCTTGGTTCCCATAAGCTTCGCAAATAAAGCTATCGGTTTTTACAAAATCACACAGTTGCAAGGTTCGTGAGTTAAAATCTCCGAGTATCAGCACTTTCTGATTTTTTTTCACAAAATTTATCATACTCATATTGCAGCTCGAGATATGGATCCCTACTGGAATATTTCGAACCAATCGGTGGTATATTTACTATACCACAAAGCAAATCAGCATTATCTAGCATTATTTTCTTTGATATCAAAAACCAAAGTATCAGTTTACTATCACTTTTTAATACAGATATATATGGAGCAAGGCTTTCTTTGATTAAGAGAGTTATCCCGCCGGATCTATATTTCGATGATGCTTTACGATTTTTACTGAATATTTGGAAACCTTCTATTTCAACCACGTCAACGTCATCAAGCGTGCTCTCTTGGAGCCCTATAATGTCGAACTGATCCAATAAATTAGTGAATTCAGGATGTATTAATTTTGACTTTAGGCCGCAGACATTTAATGATAATATTTTCAAGTCAGTGTATTTAGTAGTTCGTAATGTTTCATTTCTATGTATATGTATGTGAGATTGATTTTTTTTGTTCATTCAGTTTATTGTTGCCCTCTGCGCAGTGATACCTATGCTTTAGGAAACCTCCAACACATACAGAAACTATTTCCCTAAAACATTAAATTTCCAACCTTTTTGCATTTTAGTGTGTTTGGTTGCGTTGATGCATTACGTCCCAGTCAATGGTCATATCGGGAGATTGTCTCAAATTTTGTTGGACTTCTACTCAACACCAGGATTTCATAACACCCAAAATGTGCTTTAAAATATAACCACCTAAGTAAACCAAAACAGCTTATATGTGTGGTAGGTTTGACTTGAACCACTTTTTCTGGTCACTCTCATGCCTTCTGAGCGATTTATCTGTAATCAGATAGGCATTTGCTTAAAAATTTTGCCTGGAGACGCAATCAGTCCATCTTCATGTATTTCATCAGTCCCCAATTTGCGGGGTCCCCCATGAATTTAGAATTATTCACATAATCTGTGAAAATTTTGGATCAAAATATTGCGTTTTATGTTTGTGTCATGTTTCAGTGCGGAAATGATGATTTCATTTATCATTCTGAATACATTTTAAGAAAATGCGAGACATTTTTGTCCCATTGAAATCGTCATATCCATTCAATTAAAAGTTCTGAAATCGAGATATACACAAGGCAAGCTTTTAAATTCACGTCCACACAGAAAATTGCGTATTGCACATGCTTTGTATTCCAGAAAAAAAAACAAACAAAAACAACAAAAACATGCACTTGGCCAATTTACCAAACGTGAGTCATACTATCATACAAAGAATAACACCCGCGATTTGCTGTAGTGCTACGAGGGGGGTTCAGAAAGTTCTGTCATAGGTGTTATAACTTTGTTAATAGACATAATAGGTTGCTGTATTATGCCTTGATTGAAAGGGCTACATTTCTCCTATATAATGATGCCAAAACAATGCACGAAAAGAAATAAATACTTTGAAATAGACGCCTTCAAAGACACCAGGAGTAAGCCACTGGCACGTTTTCTTAAATTTGTGAATATTATTTAAAGAAAATCGACTTCGAAAAAATATAATCCATGTAATATATTTTTGAAAGATAGATGAATATATCCTGCAAAAATCAAAATCATTCAGCAGAATTTAATTGAGTTATAGTAAAATGAAATATTGAAATTGGCGTGTTGTACATACATTAAAAATACAGTTTAAATTCAAATGGCATTTATTGACATCTACACGTAGTCCAGGGAGCTTAAAATGCATTTAACCATTTTATTGTTTCATCCTAGTGTGCTCTATAGTAAACTTATAAAAAAGCAAACACATATAATGGTGCAGCGGTGCCAGAAACGCTATAGGGGTACGTATTTTAATGACGTCATATACATTGCTTTATTATAAAGTCAGCATAGCATCGATAACGGCATTTTTTGTCACATTGCTTTTCTAAATATATTATTACTTATAACTGTAAAGCTGGAGAAAATTTGATCGGAAGTTATAAAGATATAACGCATGAAACGCACACAATAATATTCACAAATTCAAGAAAACGAGCCAGTGGTTTTACCCCAGGTGTCTTTCAAGGCATGTATTTCGAAGTATTTATTTTGTTCGTGCATTCTTTTGGCATCATTATAAAGGAGAAATGTAGCCCTTTCAATCAAGGTATAATACAGCAACCTATCATGTATATTAACAAAGTTATAACACCTATGACAGAACTTTCTGAACCACCCTCGTATGTATTCACAATTGGCCATGTACATTTGTCTCTCCTAGGTTTTCGTCACAAGTTTACTGGTCAGTGAATATTTTGGGTGACAGCTGGCGTTTGGTAAATTCTAAGAAAACTTTTTTTTAAGTTTCTCCTTGTTTAAGTATCAATGCTAGAACGCGAATGACGCACTGGATTTATGCCATGAGGATGTTTTTACGTCATATTCGTATAATGCAATTAAATTATTTTGTGAGAGGGTAGGGGTGTTCGTAAGAGATTTTCCAACTTCCATTCTATTTCCGATGAACAATTAATTTTTAATTTTATTGATGTTTCTTAAATGTAATAAAATGCAGTGCATTGACAATTGTCTACTTTATCATGCTTGGAAGGTTGATATATGGCGATTTTTAAACAAAAGAACTGCTCATGTATAAAGTTTTCAAACTGCAATATTTGATAATCGTATCAGTTTTCTTTGAAATTAACCACGCTTCATCGAAATACAGTCTTCTAATGTATTCTGAATTAGAAATTTTAATTGCTTCTCTAGTTTTCAAGCAAATGACTAAACAAATATGTAGGCGTTTGAAGTTTCCTTATGTGTATATGAGCCATCGAATCCACAGATGCGTAAAAAGAAGCTTATCAGCACATGTTCAGGGCTATCATTTCGCTACAAGGATAGAATCACACCTCCTCTGTCTATCTTTCAAGCTTCTGACCATATCCTGTCTTTAAAGACCTGGTCTGGAGCCTAGGCTGTTGGTTTTTGCACACAAAGACTGATGTTCGACTGTTTATTATTGAACTCGCATCTTTATTTGACGACAGCTTCAAAATATATCGCATGGATTTGCAGTTTATCCTAGAGCTATATGGGTTTGCTAGCCAACAAGTCTGCACTAGTCAGTGTTTTGAAAACAAAACTTGAACCAGCTGTGCACTTGATCTCAGAGCTTACACAGGAATATGTCGAATTAGATACATTTTTCATACATGCAGGCGACGGGGAATGGACCAAACTTAATGATGAATAAAAAATATGCAAGCGGTCATATAATCTGTCTCGATCACATAATATCTAAATCCAATTTTGATTTCTAAACGTGGTTGGGGCATGGATCCAGTGTTCTTCTCCTGTGACTCGAGTTGATGTATATCTAACACCATCGGTGGATACCGTGGCTATACAGGGGTTCGCCGGCAAAACACAGTGAAGAGGCGTTAGACAAACACGGTTCGCCTCGGATTGTACGTAGTCTATTCCGGTTCAACAGTTATATTCCAGGTCGTCAGGATTCACTCCTGATCGGTAAAACGGCATGAACCGCGGCCTAAAGTCGAGACAGTGAAAACGGGGCAAAATTACGGGCTATTTCAAAAAATGTACAGGCAAGATTCAACATTTTGAT
The DNA here is from genome assembly GCA_964017185.1 of Rugalucina vietnamica. Taxonomy (NCBI): domain Eukaryota; kingdom Metazoa; phylum Mollusca; class Bivalvia; order Lucinida; family Lucinidae; genus Rugalucina; species Rugalucina vietnamica. The sequence continues at coordinate 49,236,082 of OZ024870.1, forward strand.
ATGTACAGTGTAGTTCTCGCAACGATCGTTCAGTGTCAATTTCTAATGGCAAAACGTCGCTATATTATAACATAAATTAATATTATAACATATATACATATTATAACTTAAAATCTTGGCATCCGACAAGCATGAGATGACCCCTCTGTAAATTGTCCAGTTCAGGTTCCGCTCTCCGCTTAGATTAATCCTTTAAATGTCCATTAGTACAATTAAAATGAGTTTTGTACCTATATTCGAGAAGAAGTACCTAAAACATGTTCACATTTAACTATTTAACTATTTTCATGATTTATGAAACAGTTTCATGTGTCCTATTGTATAAAATGAGTCCTGGGGTACTACAAAAAGTCGATAATAATTGTATAACAAACTGGTACATTTTTTTAAGTTATGTACCTGTAATCGCTTTCATTGAGAAGAAGTACCCAAAATCCGATCATATTTAACATTTTTATTGTCTGTAAAGCATTTTTCATGACTCATAAAGAGTCCTGGGGTGTCCTGGTACGTCTTGGGGTGTCCTCCGGTATTTTTCGGCGTCCTGGGGTAATAAGACTGACCGTCGTGTCTGTCCCAGTACTGTTCCCGGAGCCTTCAATCCAGTCAAAAGTGGAGGAAGTAAATGTGATAAAAGTAACAAAGATGAGTAGTCTAGAGAAAACTATCCTGTGTACTGACTAGAAGTGCATGCCATTATTCGTGTACACGGCTACCCAGGTATCAGCTATTCGCCAACAGACATAGGAAATTCTCATGTCAAAAAATGTCTCTCGGTCCCGGTGTCCTTTGCGAGTGATATTGAAGATGAAGTGTTAGTCGGGAATAGGCCTACTGCTTTGAAGGATTCGCCCCATTTCGATGATCAACCCACAGAAGCGCCAACCTGTCTCAAACAACTTAATGATGTCCTTTCTCAGCACACAGAAAACTTACAGAATATGTTGGACTCTTTCAAGTCTAATACTGTACATTCTCTTGAGATTTCTTTTGTGGGCGCTATTGAAAAACTCAGCAATATACAGTCAAGTCAGTCAAACAGAGATCAGCAAGCTCAAATCAGCCAGCTGCTTCGAGAGAAGGACATATTGATGAGAGAGAAGGATAATTTGCTGCAACAACGTAGAAATGGCTCCAGTGACGACAATCAGCTTTCAGCGATGAAAGGAGAAATTCAGTCCCTTACGCGGAAACTCGAAAAATGCACACAAGAAAAAGATAACATACAAGAACGCTTACATAATTCGGTAACTGAGCATGAAATCCAGAATTCGAAGCTTGAACTGGATACAACTGTTCTACGTCAAAAGCTAGATGCCATGTCATGTAGAAATGAAACGTAAAACAATGAACTGCTTAGACTAGAGAAAATGACAGCTATGAAAAATGACGATGTGTTGGAACTTGAAAACAGCAAGAGAGACCTCAAACGTAAGATAGATCAACTAGAGATGGATATTTTGTCGTGGAAATTCCATGCTTCTCGGGCTGATGACTCATAACTCGTGGGTACAACAGAAAATTCACCAGTTATAATAAGTGACAGTGATAAAGACACCCAAAAAGAAAGAACCTACAGCTCGGTGGCGTCAGCGGGAACGGACGTAACGCAACAAGGCGCGACGTCGACGTCAGGACATCAACGTGTCTTGGGGACGGAGTCGGGAACGTCAAATTTCGCGGCGTCTCAATCCAAAAGGGGGAGTTTGATTACGGGAATGCAGCGGTATTCAGCGACAAGATCGGCGTCAAATCAACACAAAGGAAATTAATCAAGATCAAAAAGTAAAGGATACTGTGATTTTAATTGGTACATCTAATGTACGATTAAGCGCAAGATACATTGCTAGAGAAAACTACTACGTGCGCAAGGTTATCAAATACACGGTATCGGAAGCAAGGGACTATATTGAATCTCTAGAGAATAGCGACAAGGTGTCCAAGTTTTTGCTACATCTATCCTATAACGATATAAAGACCCTCTCGGCTACGGAGCATACTACGGCGTATTGTGAACTCGTCAAATTAATTCAAGAAAAGTATGCCAGTGTTTTCTCTGTTTTCTCAGGTGATTGTTTCCCTTGGACTTCCTTGTAAAGATCAAAAGATTTACAACGAAATTGAGATAGCCAATGCTATGATTAAGGAGCGTTTATTCGGGGTGCCGGGAGTTAAACTGTGTGACAATAGTAATCTGTCATACCGAGGTAAACCAGCCCATGGAATGTTGGAAGAAGACGGAGTCCATGTATCCAGACGGGGTGTTTATGCGTTGAGTCTTGCATCTACAGCTTTGGCGATGAATCGGAATCGAGGAACTTTCGGTCGAAGGGAGGTAACTTCATGAGATTTGGTGGACGTATATCAACCGGTTTTCATGCGGGTTACGGCAATGTGCGTTCTCAGCGTTAAATAGTAAAATAGTGAACTATCATAGTGACGAAGAAAACTTCTCTGAATCTAGCCTACTGGAACATAAACTGTCTGAAATCAAAATTGTTCGATAAATCAAATGATACTGTGTTTTTAAAGGAAATTTCACGTTTTGACATTGTCTGCTTATCTGAAATTAAAGACAGGGTTTCTGTGCCGGGGGGTCAAAATACAGGTAAAACACAGGTAATCAATTATTGATTTTTTGGGGACAGGAATAAGCCAATCACATTACTGTTTTTAGGACTATATATCACCTATTGGCTGAAATTTGATGTGAATGGTCTGAAGTCTAGTGAGAAAATGACAACTGAATGCTAATCCCCTTTATATAGTCCAGCCCTGTCTTTAAGTGCAATATGGATAATGTAAATTATTTGATGGTTTTCGGTCTCATGTTTTGCTTAGGAAGCAGACAAGAAAAGGTCAGGTTCACGGTGGTTTAGCTATTTTAGTTAAAATAATATAAGACAAGGGGTAATGTTTTTGCAATCCACGTCATCAGAATACCAATGGTTTGTTCTTAAGAAAGACTATTTTGGCTTTACTAATGATGTATATGTTTGCTGTGTTTATTTTTCGCCTAGGAATTCTACCTTTAATGAATCTAGCCTACTGGAACATAAACTGTCTGAAATCAAAATTGTTCGATAAATCAAATGATACTGTGTTTTTAAAGGAAATTTCACGTTTTGACATTGTCTGCTTATCTGAAATTAAGTGCAATATGGATAATGTAAATTTTGATGGTTTTCGGTCTCATGTTTTGCTTAGGAAGCAGACAAGAAAAGGTCACGTTCACGGTGGTTTAGCTATTTTAGTTAAAATAATATAAGACAAGGGGTAATGTTTTCGCAATCCACGTCATCAGAATACCAATGGTTTGTTCTTAAGAAAGACTATTTTGGCTTTACTAATGATGTTTATGTTTGCTGTGTTTATTTTTCGCCTAGGAATTCTACCTTTAATGCAAATTGTGCTAACGAAAATGATTTATTTGAACGAATTAACATAGATTTGTCACAGCATAGTAAGAATGGCAAAGTACTTATTTGTGGCGATTTAAATGCAAGAACCGGCGATAATTAGCCTGATTTTATTCTAAATGATGATACATCATATATTCCACTGTCCGATAATTATTTACAGGATATTAATTTAGAATACCGTAATAGCCAAGACATAATCATTGACAAAAGGGGTAGAGATCTGTTGGATTTTTGTATAGAAAGCCAAATGCGCATTCTTAATGGTCGAACGTTTTGTGACATGCAAGGCATGTATATGTCGTATAACTATAACGGAAATAGTGTTGTTGATTACATGATTGCTTCTGAATGTTTGCTGTCACAGGTTTTATATTTTAATCTCAGTCTCAATAAGCCAAGATTGTCCGATCATTCACATGTAAGCTGTAAAATATTAGCCAATTTCTCGATGGGACTTGAATCAGTCCCTCTTTTGCCTTTTCCTGTAAAACAAATGGACTGAGACATCGTCGGAAAGTTTTAAAGACGCTTTATGTTCTTGTTCAATTAAACAGAAAATTTTGGATTTCGAAAACTTAGATACAAGCTCTTCAGCAGATACGTTGTTAAATAAACTTGAAAATATCATTATTGAAACCGCTGAATGATTTCACTGCGGAAAATGTGTACTAACAAGTCAAAGAAACGTAAAATTTAAAAAAAAAAAAAAAAAAAAAAAAAAAAAAAAAAAAAAAAAAAAAAAAAAAAAAATGTTACGACTTCGAGCTTTATAATATGCGAAAAAAGCTTGACCAGAAGGGGGTTTTGTATACTAAATACCCATGTGACCCATGTTTGTATTAAGAACTCTTATTGAAAAGTATACAAAGGATAAAGGTGGTAAATTATTCACTTGTTTCATAGATTTCTGCAAAGCTTTCGATACCGTTATTTGTGAAATCTTGTTATACAAGTTGCTTAGAATTGGAATTGCTGGGGATTTTTACAATGTTATCAAAGACATGTACGTAGACAATTACCTCAATGTGAAATTACTAAACGGCTTCACGCAATCATTTTTTGTCTAATATTGGGGTCAGGCAAGGTGATATACTAAGTCCAGATTTATTCAAAATATTTATCACCGATCTACCTGATATTTTTGATAAAAGCTGTCATGGAGTTGAGATGGGCTCATATAATTTGAATTGCTTACTTTATGCCGATGATGTAATTTTATTGTCTAAGAACGAAGAAGGTTTGCGAAGCTTGAAAATATTGTGCTGATTGGTGACTAGATGTAAATTTAGAAAAGACAAAAGTCTTAGTATTTGATAAAACTGGTAAATTGTATAAAACTGAATTTAGATTTAATGGCGAACTGTTAGAAAATGTGAGAGAATATAAATATTTAGGGGTAACATTTTGTATTTCTGGGTCATTTTCAGTTGCTTCATCGGAGCTTTACAAAAAAGCACTCAAAGGCATATTCAAACTGAAAGGTATTTTGGTTCTACGTACCCGAAGTCTTCGGTTGCTTTTCATATATTTGACCACACTATAAAGCCAATTTTGACTTATGGTTGCGAGATTTGGCCTCCGATGAATAAATCCGTACGTTCAGCTGACAATATTCTTGATACCCTTTACCAGAATTTACACGGTGAAAAGCTACATACTAAATTTTGTAAGTATGTATTAGGTGTTCATTCCAAAGCTTCCAATATAGCTTGTGTTGGCGAGCTTGGTCGGTTCCCATTTTATATTGATTTTTACAATGACATATTAAAGTACTACTTTTACGCTTCACAAAAAACGGACGACTCTTTAATTGGTCAAACTTTGTTAACGAGTAAGACTTTGTTCGAGTCCGGTGTGAAATCATGGTTCGCAGGAGTCGATACTATTCTAAAAGAATTAAATGTTAATGAAATGAATTGTAGTCAAGCAAAACCATCTTTGATAAGTAGGTATAAAACACTGTGACGTAATATATTGGAAACTGAAGCTGTGACAAAAAAGGGTAAATTGAGAACATATTTCAGTTTTAAGTCAGTCTTTCAAAACGAAGTTTATTTGAATATTGTGAGGAACCGGAGTCACCAGCGGTCTCTAACAAAATTAAGAATTAGCTCGCACAAATTAGAAATCGAAAGTGGCAGATACAGCAGGAAAGCAGTAGCTGAAAGAATATGTAAAAAATGCAACGATGATAAAATAGAAGACGAAATTCATTTTATTTGTGATTGTTCTCTATATAATGCAGAAAGACTAAGATTATTTGATTATGTAAATCAAGAAATTCAAATTTTTCATCTTTAAATAGCTTTGATAAATTCATATGGCTGATGACGTGCGAAAATAGTGAAATTCTCAATAGACCACTGTGACCACCTAATACCTTCAATAGCTGCTCACTCTGCTTTCCGTTATTCATGTTAAACGTTGGTATCTATGTTTAGTATTTTCTTAATATGATTTCTTATTTCTTGTTTATCACTGAACCACTACAGAAGCTGAGGGTGAGGTTAGGTACCTGTAAAACCGGTTTAAGCCCGCCAGTAACTTTGTGTTACTGATCGTTCCAAGTCGATACTTCTGTAGTGGTTCTTTTTGTTTTATGTCTTGGTGTTTAACATTTTTTGTGCTGTTGGCGCCTTATGTATGTTTTCATATTTTTAGTTAAGTTAAGGTAACTGAGTGGCCACCTATTGGGAAAATAGCTGCTCATTCGGCTTACGATATGTTTCATGGTATAAGTACCTGATTGTTAGTTTGGTTTTTTCCCACCTCGGTTTTTGGAGTGGGAATCTTTTTCTGATTGCGCCTTTTCCTGATCTTTGCCTACTTGTACCTTTCAATAGATTTGCCGAATTTGTGCACACATGCTTTCCTATGCGTGATACTGCATAAGATGTTATACATGTATGTTTTGATTTATCGTTCAGTTTTGTGAAAGATATTGCGATGTGAGCCACACAGCATTATCATTTTATAATTATTATCGCATATTATGTGTTCACCTGTTTTCAAATGTTTGATTTAGTTTTTCACCAATCAACTTAATTGTGATGACATGTACATTTGCTCGTAAATTTCATACCATGTAATGGTCCATAATTGGATAATAAATTATCTTATCTTATCTTACAAAGTTTACAAATATGCTTTTGGTTTCAATATTGCGGCAAGAACAATGTTATGTCACATCACTTTAACTCAAATAATCAAGTTAAACATCATTCGTTACAAAATACGACGCGCCACCCTTTTAAAGTACGTGTTTTTCACATCAAACGTGGCTTTTAAAATATACAACGATCAGGTTTTCATGTCAGCTCTGGTTTGGTAGCAGAAAAGATGACTCGAGTAGTTAGCTAACCGTTATATATGATGATTGGTCGCATAACCAGGACAGAATCTACCCTAATAAAATATGTTTTGTTAATTTCTGAAATTGCCTCGTGTAATATATGTGTATTGCTTGGATATATGAGTTTTGTGACAGTATTACATGTAAATGGTAGATCGATTTAATGCAATTTCTTTTGTAGAGATGAAGAAGATGAAAGTCTGTTGTGTGTTTCCTTTCCTTCGTCGACATAAGATACAAGATACAAGATACAAACATTTTATTTCCTAAAAGGCCACCGGCCCAAAATACATAACAATTCATATACATTAAAGAGTGACGTATAACATTTACTATACCTTGCTTTACAAAAGCAATGGTAATAAGATATCTTAATGAAAAATGTGAATAGGATCATTACAGAGATACTTTGAATGGTCAATCATCTAAACTCTGCAGTAGTTCATTTCTGTGCTTAAATGCACTTACTAGATATTTAGCTATTAATAGTAATGAAGACGTTTCGGTGTTTGACATTGTCGAGTAAAATGTAAAGGGTGTAACAATAGATCTTAGCCATTCAGGCTTGAAATAGATATTTCTAATTTGTGTGTAAGTAGGACAAATAAGAAAAAAGTGAAATACGTCCTCAACGACGTACGCATTACGTTTTAAACACAAAGGACAAAATCTAAGGGAGCGATCTGATGCCTCCCTTTCTCAATCATCAGACTATGACTAGAACATCGAAAATTTGATATTACCTTTTTATACATACATGGAAGGTCTGCATGCAAATAGTATGTAGTTTCAAAAGTTGTTTTAAAATGTTTATATTGCAATGCTTTGGAAGAATTTTCAATTTCCGATTGTAGTTCTTGCATATAGCAATCTTTGATTCGTTGTTTAAACATATGAATAAAATGTACACCATTTTCAATCGTATCTGCTTCCCACATGTACCCAAATCCGTGCCTGTACAATAGCGAGCGAACACACGAGGCCCAGTTGATTTTTCCTGCAGCAGAAGACCGAAGCATATTGTAGCACTGTTTTGGGTACCTGTGGTTTGGCATTTGTACTAACCTAACCCAGTACTTAATGCATTGTGTCATGTATGTGACAGCAAGAGGATATCTACCGCACTCACTGAGAGCAAAGAAGTCTGCAGCATTTTGGTGCAGTCCAATATACCTTTTACAAAACTGACTATGTATCTTCTCGATTTGTTTGGAATATTCAAAGCCCCAGATGTCTGAGCCATAACAGAGTATAGGCGTTACAATAGAGTCAAATAATTTAAATGAATCGTTTTGAGGGAAATTTCCAAAGTGTTTTTGATACTGAAAAATTCTGCAGACAGCTTTGCTTGCTTGGTGTGCTACTTCTTTAGTCTTTGTCCATACCAATTTTGGAGTGAAATATACCCCTAAATACTTATAAAAAGGAACAATGTCGATACGCTCTCCATATAGTACCATTTTTCTATTTGTTTCAAAATATCACAATTTCTAAATACTATTATTTTTGTTTTTAACAGATTCAATGACATTCAACAGATTCACAGAAACTGTGTATACAATTTATATGGTGTTGCAATCTAACTACATAGTATCGCTAAAACAAGCAACGTCATCAGCAAACATAAGTGCTATCAAGTCTTCAATTTGGTCTGTCACAAAAATACCCCTATCACACTCTGTTTTAAGATATGATATTAGATCGTTTATAAATAACGAAAAAATAATTGGGGAGCTCACACATCCTTGCCTTGTACCAATGTGGCATTCCAAAAACCGAGTAAGTCCCTTTTTAACTTTAACACATGATTTCAATTGAGAGTACATAGATTAAATACAGACAAAAATTTACTATTTGGATTGATTCCTTTTCTTTGTAATGAAAACCACAGACTGACATGATGAATGCTATCAAAGGCCCGTTTAAAATGTATGAAAATACAATACAATCTGCCCCTTTCTCTACAAAGATATTTTTGTACTAAAGACTGAAGTGAAAAAATATTATCGATAGTACTGTAACCTTTCCGGAAGCCTGCTTGGGCTTCATCTATAGCGTTATTTGTATCTGCCCATTCTGAGAGACGTGTTCTTATTACTGTCATAAAGATTTTGCAGAGACAATTTATTAATGAGATAGCTCTATAATTTTCAGTATTATTGACAGGACCACTTTTATGTATAGGAGAGATGATACTTTTACACCAGTCTTCTGGAAAATGTCCAGAGTCATATATATCGTTAAACAGCAGAACAAGAAATTGTGTGATGTCATCGATGACAGATTTAAACATTTCAATGCAAAAACCGTCTGGTCCCCCAGAACGATCAGATTTTAATTTGTTAATAGCACGTCGTATTTCTATTTCAGTAAAAGGAAAATCTAAGCAATCAGCATTGTTATTCTGAGTTATGTTATGCAAAGGGTGGTTTTGATCAATTTCGGGCTGTGAATCTGAAGGCGCAAACAATGTTTGAAAGTATTTTATCCAATCACCATTACTAATTTTAGAGGATTTTGTGGATGTCCCACTACAAGATTTTATAGTTTTCCAAAATTCTTTTGGTTTATTTTTTATTTCTATCAATCGTGCCCTGTTTTGCTTTTGGAATTCCCTTTTTTTAATTTGACACATACTTTTAAACCGTTTACGCTCTGTTTTATAGTGTATATAGTCATCTTCTGAGTTTGATGAACGAAATTTTCTCAGCGCCTTAAACTTTTTAGATTTTCGAAGTGAGCAAGATTGATCCCACCATTCTGGCTGCAATTTTTCGTGTTTATTTGGTTTATGCGTTGAAACATTCATTTTCATAAGTTCACCAGCTTCTTGAAAAAGTTTAACAAAGGATTTCAAATGTTGCACTAAGAAACACTAGTATCAGTTCTTAACAAGAAAATGATATAGGTTTGGATGGTGTCTTTCTTGGCGTTACAGATGGTGTAACTGTAGTCTATGGAGACGTTACTCTATAATGTGGTCCATCAGACCATTTTCTTGTTGACAACTGATATTTCTTACGTCGATGAAGGGAAAGAAACACACGGCAGACTTTCATCGTCATCTCTGCAATACAAATGCAAAGGAATGGCATAAATCGATGTACATTTGATAACTGACACAAAATCCATATATCCAGACAATATATACATATAATTACACATGAGCCAATTTCAGAAATTAACAAAACATATTTTATTATGGTAGATACAGGCCTGGTTATGCGTCCAATTATCATATAGATAACTACTCGAGTCATCTGTTCTGCTATCAAACCAGGGCTGGCATGAAAACCTGATCGTTGTATATTTTGAAATCCGTGTGTTTCGTAATACTCTTTGATGAATAGTCAACGTATTTTAAAAGGGTGACGCGTATTTCGTAACGAATGTTGTCCAACTTGATTATCTGAGTTAAATGATGTGACTTCTAGTTTTGTTCTTGTCGAAATATTGAAACAACAAGCATATTTGTAAACTTTGTATGACGATCTACATAGGGTCTAGGTGATTCTCCATGGGCATATCTCTAGCCACATATTTAAAACGCTGGGTGTATCATCTGATAATAGCCTTGCGCATAAAATACCATGAAATATCTTCTTTCTCATCAAATTGAAATTTCATGAGAAGCATCTGCGTTGTTTTAGATTTGGAAGCCAGGTGCGTTGTAAATGAAATTCTTGAATATTTTTTCATAAAAAGTTGTGAAATTATTTGGGCGCTTGTCTTTCGACGTCATTGTCTTGGCTTTCGATGTTCTTGGCAGATCAAGCGCTTTGATCGTGTATTTAAGAGAGAAATCGGTAATAAAAGGAAATTTTCGTACAAAATACCGTTACCTGAAAAAGTAAATTTGGGTCTATGTTTTCATTTCGAAACAAATTGACTTAAATTTACTACCGTTGCAAAGGGAAATGAATAGGGGGTTATTTAAGGCATGTGTCAGATTTTACAATCGTTGAACAATGGTAAAACAGTTAGAAAGTATGTATCATGCCTTTTTCACCCGTCAAATATCCGCCATTTTATGTGGTAGCCTCTGCGTCCGAAAACGAGTGCCTGTGCGTTTCGGATGTTGCCTATGCGTTTACTATGACCAGTGTGTTGGGAAGGGGTAACAAAAGTTTGTATAAATGGTCAAGGTCACATGACCAAGATGGCCGTCATGGCTATATGTAGCGAAAACCTTTAAAATCTTCTACAGAACCAGGCCTATGATTTTGAAACTTGACATGAAGCATCAGGCAATGGAGCTCTACAAGGTTTGTATAAATCATGACCCTGGGATGACCTTGACCTATTTTATGGCAAGGTCAACATAGGACGCCCATGCTTTTGTATGGGGAAAATTGCTAAAATATGATTTGAATGGGCAAATAGACAGAATGTTTATGAAAAAAATTGTCCCCCGGGGCTATATTCATGTACATGACCATAATATTCAAACATCATCTGCTCTGAAACCGCTTGGCCAATCAAAGCCAAATTTTATGTGTAGGATCGTTTGAAAGGTGCTGTGAAAGTTTGTATAAATGGTCAAGGTCACATGACCAAGATGGCTGCCATGGCTATAACTAGCAAAAACCTTTAAACATATTCTTCTCCAGAACCAGAAGGCCTATGATTTTGAAACTTGGCATGAAGCATCAGACAATGGAGCTCTACAAAGTTTGTATAAATCATGACCCTTGGATGACCTTGACCTATTTTACGGCAAGGTCAACTTAGGTCGGCCATGCATTTGAATGGGGAAAATTGTTACAATGTCATTTGAAGGGCAAAACTTGCAGTTAATTGGCAAATGGACTGAATCTTAATGATTTAAAAAAGAAATTGACTCCAGAGGTTGCTCTGACCCTGCTCTCTGTGGGGTTATATACATGTATATTATCATTCAAGTCAAACAAGTTTATTGGTATATATCTCAGGTCTCAGGTGAGTGTTTACAGGACCATTGGTCCTCTTGTTTAGCTCACCTGAGCCAATGCCTCAAAGTGAGCTTATAGTATAGGCATGATCGGGCGTGCGGCCATCAGTTGTCCACAATTTCTAAGATCCTATTCTCTGAAACCGATCAAGTTGAAATTTTATGTGCAGCCTCCTTGCGTAGTGGCTATGAAATTTTGTTCGCGATATCTTCATGCAATGCCCATATATGCTATTAACCCTTCAATAATCTTCTTCTCCTGAATCGATGGGCCACAAAGAAACTTGGTATGTAGCATCAGGGACTCTAGCCCATCATAGTTTGCTCAAATAATGACCCTTGACCTATTTTATGGCAAGGGGCACGTGAATTTTGGAAACATAGGCTTTTACATGGGAAAAGGCGAAAACAATGGATATTTTGGAAACTATTGCAGCCCGAGACTTGAAAGTTGCAAAATGCAGACAACTAATGGACCCAAGGTCATTTGAACACGGCTACCAAACAGTTAAATGCGTAACCGCGGTGAAGAAAAGAAATCAGATTCACGTCCTTCCGGTTTTGCGTGTAAGGTGCAGTAAAAGGTAAACAAACTTTCGCAGCTCGTGTTTCCAAGTAATTTATTTTCACCTGGAGAAATTTATTAAAATTTTCTCAATGCAATTTTGTTTGTCGAAGACATCTCAGATCATTTTTGACCTGCATCCGGGTTTTTCCCATATGGAAGATGAAAAAGGCAACAAACTGCATCTCTTTAAAAAGTACTTTAAGATGATGTTTTTTACTATACAAGCCATCATTGGTCCTTATTGTTATTTATTTTAATCGCTTTTTGTGTGACGAAAGCTTTTGCAAAGAAAAATTAAAATCTAAAATCTGTGGATTTTGAAATTGTATGATCCATGCAGGCCATCGTAGATAAGATGCGTTCGGATTTTCTCCATTAAATATAGGCGTGTTCGGATCAAAGGCTCTGCTCAACAGAACGAGTCGTTTCGGTCCAGCGACTCTTAAGGACTCTCGCCGTAAGGACACTTGAAAAGCATTTCCTCTCAGTCATGTCTGCAAGAGTCATACTGTCTGTCTGTCTGTCTGTCTGTCTGTCCAGCATCCTGTACCCTATTGCAAAACAGATATTAATCTTCGACAATTATCTTTTTTAATGATGTTTCTTGTTAGTTATAAATTGATCTTATCGTATTTCAAAGGATTTCCAGATTTGTCTCCTTATAATCGTGATTTTTATTCCCTCCTCCAAAATGCATGTTGAGATTGCATTGTACATGAAGAAAATATGGGTCAGTCATAGGGATATATTTAGATCCCCGCTAATTGCGTCATTATAAACGGACGGCAAGGCAGCGAACAGATAATTTTAACATTGTATAAGTTCTGTGAACACTTTCCTTGCCATTGACCGCTGCATTCTATGTATATGTGGCTAAAAGCTGTGTCAAAATTTCGGTCACGCATTTAATCATTAGAATGATAGCAAAATAATCGACATTAAAAGCACCTGTTTTTTAGTTTCTCTCTCGAGTTCAACGTTTAACAATTTAATTATCACAACTTGTCTCGTCATCTTTGTATGGTTTTTACCTCTACAAATCAAGTTTTATTGAAGGGTATTTTACTTACAGTGGTGTGCAAGAAAAAACAAAGAAACGAGAATCTGCATATACAAAAGCCTTGAATATCTGAATCTGCATATACAAAAGCCTTGGTTTTCCTTTTGCTCATGGTTTTAGTGAGTGAAAATAATTAACCCAGTTAATGCATATAGACAACCCCTCTCAAGGAAAATGAAAAAAAAAATCCAAAATTGGTTTATTTGTGATGTTTGCAGTGAGAATACTTGGTATATATCAAAATACAAACATTTTTGCAACAAACATGCAATACAAAAACACTGTAATTCACATGTATGGCATTCCTGTTTACTTTAAAACATTATGAATACTGTAATTTGCTTTTTTTTCGTTTGCTTTCATCTAAAACGCTGTACAGAGAATGTTAAATATAATAAAACAGGCAGAGGTTTTCAAACATATCTTGAAATAAATCCTTCTTATTTTAATGATTAAATGCTTAACCATTTTTTTCTTCCCTTCGAAAAATAAATGTTGAACCCTAAGAAAAGTGAATACTGTGGCAGACATCAGCTGTAATTTATTTAATATATAACTACAAATTTGTCGCGGAACAATCACATAAACATGATATTTAACAGCAAATTGCCAAATTGTTAGTTGTATTTTGCCGTTCTTGATCGTGTTGAAACACATATTTCGAAGGAGGGAACAAATAACCCCCAAAAAACATCAAGTAATTTGCAAACTGTTTTGGTGCTGTCTAACAATGATAAATAAGTGACAAAATAGCATTCTTAGATTTTTGATAGCGTTCTGTACTACAAAATAATTATCGATCGAAACGAGTAGTGTATGTTTTGTTTACATTTTGTTGCACCTCACACGCAAAAATCCTTAACCGGCGGTTACGCATTTAACTGTTTGGTAGCCGTGTTGAATATGAAAATTAAGATATAGAGGATATGCTTTTTTGAGGTGAATACCATATATATTTCATTGAGTGGGTTGAAAACATCAGAATTTTCGCGAGTGCGCAGCACGAGTGAAAATTCTGATGTTTTCAACTCACTCGATGAAATATATTTGGTATTCACCAAAAAAGCAAATTTTCTTTTTATACTTTAAACTGAAAAAAGTAGTTCCTCTTCTACAGTGAAGATATAATAGGCTGATATCAGTCACTAGTGACTTTTGATATCAGTGAGATTTGATATCAGTGAAATTTCATATCAATGAAAATACCAATTTTATCAAGTTTTGATAGTTTAAACATATTTATTTCATAATTAAGAACAACATACATATACACTGACAGATACAAATAATTAATAGGATTAGAACGAAAGCACAAGTACTTATAGAGTTCTTCTCCTAGTATGTTTATGTTGTATAGTAAAAGATGGAATTTTGTCGATGACATAGTATTCATATATTTATGTACACATGCTCATATATTAATAGTAGATTAATAATAATAATAATAATAATAATAATAATAATAATAATAATAATAATCATAATAATAATAATAAAGATAATTGATTCATAATTAAAGACAAGTATAGTTGACTTCATAGTCAATATGAAGACAATGTTCATTACAATAAAAATAACAAAAACAAGTCAAAGGAATAAATTAAACAAAAAACTTAGTGAGAAAAAAATACAGCAAAACAAAAACTTATATTATAATGTGATTTATGAGTAATTTCGTAATGTAGAGGTAGATCTACTTTAGAATAAAAATAAGTTTACAAAAAATGAAAAGATTCCCCATGTGAGATGGGAGCAGGGCGCAGGCAAACCGGGACACACACAACCGAACTCCTGACACGCTAGACACACTAATCGTGGAGACCATTTTTGACTTAAAAGCGATGTGTGTTGTGAATATACTTATGCACTGCTTGGAAAATGAGAACATTTGTTTCATAAGATAAAGTCAAGTCACCATACAAGAAGAGAGTTAGCGAAGGGGTATTGTATCTAGAAATTTCATTTAAAAGCTCAATTCGTTGTTGCGTAAAGTTTGGACAATGAAAGAAATAATGCTGAGTATCTTCCAAACTACCACAAACACACAAGGGAGAATTGGACATACTCTTAATAAAGAGGTCAAGGTTTAGTGAACTGCAGTTAGTTCTTAATCGAGTATGTAAGATTTGAACGTTGCGTTTGCCAGTATAATAATACTTAGGGACTTGTACATTGTCCTTTTTAAGATAGTATTTGAAAGCATCAGTTGATTGTAAATGTTTAGCTTCATTGGGCAGATTATTCCATGCTCTTACAGTGGAAGGTAGGAATGAGTTATAATAAAGAGTTGATTCAGTTTTGATCGTTTGTAGGTCGTTTGCATTTCTAAGATTATAACGAGAAATACTACTTACAGTTTGAGGAACTAGTGAAGACAAGTACTCAGGACAAAGGTTAAATTTCATTTTATAAAAAAGCGTTAGTTTGTGTTTATTGCGTCTATCCTCAAGACTTTCCCATTTTATTTCATTAGAAAGAGGAATCAAAGATACAAGTTTGGTTGCGCCAGTTGCAATTCTGGCTGCCTCGTTTTGTATTTTATCTAATTCTTCTTTTTCATACTTGGTACAGTTATCCCAGAGAACATCATACTCAAGTAATGGTCTGATAAAAGTTAAATAGATCGTTTCCAATGACTTTCTATCAAGCTTGAATTTCAGTCTTCTCATAATATTAATTCTAGTCCATGCTTTTTCAGTGATGTATTTTATATGATTATGCCATGTGCAATCGCTTGAAAAAATAATACCAAGATGTTTATGTGAATTTACTTCAGTTATCTGCTGGTTTTGCATGTAGATAGGGGGATGATTCTTAAATAATTTTCGTGATGCTAAGAATGCTTCAGTCTTTGTCGGGTTGAATTTGACTAACCACAGAGAAGCCCATCTAGTAATTCTCTGAAGGTCTGTGTTCAGGCATCCAGCAGCTGTAACAGGGTCGTCAACTATTATATAAAGGCTAGTGTCATCAGCGAATAGACGTATGTTTGAACCTATGTCTACGACAATATCATTGATATATACTAGAAACAACAAGGGACCAAGAATAGATCCTTGTGGAACACCAGCATGAATAGATTTCCAGTCAGAAGTGCCACCAGGTATCACTACACGCTGTCTGCGTTCAGAAAGATAACTCTTGAACCATGCTAAGACTTTTCCTGTGACACCAGCCGCTTGAAGTTTGAGAAGTAGACCAGAATGCCAAACTCTGTCAAATGCTTTGCTGATGTCACAGAAAACAGCTCTTACTTCTTTTCCTTCGTCAAGGGCTTGACAGAAAACATTATATAGGTATGTTAGTTGATTCACGGTAGAATCGCCAGGTATAAAGCCAGACTGTAGAGAAGAGAGAATATTGTTGTCACGAAGATGGTTATACAAATGTTTAAATACAAGTCTTTCAATTACTTTGTCCTCGGAATTTAGTAAAGAAATAGGTCTGTGATTTGAAACGATAGATAAATCACCCTTTTTAGGAACCGGACTAACGTTGGCTTCTTTATATGATCTTGGTACATATCCTGTACCTAGAGACTGGTTAAATAGGGAGCAATAGGGGATAGAAAGTTCGTGTGAAAGTTCTCGAAGAATGCGATTACTTAAACCATTGGGACCAGTTGCCTTGCCCACCGGAAGTACTTTGAGAGCAGATTCAACTTCGTCCATTGTTAGGACAATACTGTTTAATTCAGATTCTAACTTAGTTGGAAGAATTGCAGGAAGACGGGCTTCTCGATCATCTAGAAATGACTGACTCTGAAAGAATTCATTAAGGATGTTTGCTTTATCATGTTCATTTGTGTATATTTGGTTATTATGCTCAATGGGTGGAATAGATGCTTTATTGTTTGGCTTTATGAATGACTTCAGCGTTGACCACCAGTTCTTGCAAGAAATAGAATTGGACGTTAGTTTTTCTGCCAAGTTATTGTAAAGTGCTTGCTTTGCATCGCGGATAATTTGCGTTGTTTTATTGCGTAAAGTTTTGAATTTTTGCCAATCCTGTTGTAAATTAGAACGTTTAGCCTTCTTATATGCTCGCTTTCGCTTTCGAATATAGCGTTTTACGTAAGTTGTTATCCAAGGAGGTTCAGATGGCTTAATTCTGACAATTTTGTTAGGTATACATTCAGAAGCTATACCTATAATTCGATTTGTGATATTGTTAGCATATGTATCAATGTCATTATCTTGCAGAGAAATCCAATCTGTTTGACGTGCTTTGTTACGAAGCTTATCATAGTCGCCTTTATCGTAATACCAAATGTGACGTTCAAATGAAATGACTCTTGGCTTTGAAAACTTTAAAAATACATAAATGGGGCAATGGTATCTAACATGCTGTTGAAGGAATGGATCACCGACTCCGCTTAAAACCACACTGCCAATATTGAATACAAAGAACAAGTCAATAATAGATGAAGATTGTTCAGTAAAGTGTGTTGGTTCCTCTATTAACTGGTGTAAATTAAACTGAGTACAGATCGAGTCAACTTTTCGTAATGTGTCAGGTCTTGCTGTATTAAGGTTAAAGTCACCAGTTATTATTATCTCCTTTATGCCGGTTTCAATAGCTAGACCAATGGAATCCTCAATACTTGATAGATACGCAGAGTCAGATCTAGGAGGTCTGTAAAATAAGCCAACTAATATGCGTTTATGAGAGTTAGATACTTCGATCCAAATGCATTCAATGTTTCTTAGTTCGAGGTCATCACGACGTTTATAATGGAGGCCTTCCTTTACGTAGAGCATCACACCCCCTCCATTACTATCCCTGTCTTTCCTTTCAGGTTTTTGAAAGGACTGTAGCAGTAGATCATTGGTATCAATAGAATCGCTTAACCAAGTTTCAGTGAAAGTAAGAATGTCAAAATCAATAAGTTCAGTGTGCAGAACATCAAGCTTGGGGAAAATGCTTTGGACATTATAATGTACAATTGATAAATTTTGACATAGGCTAATAGGATCAGGTAACGACAAGGATGAATTTGATGACGAAGTTGAGCTGTTAGGTGAGTGTGGCATAACTGGTCCAGGATTAGGATGAATATCTCCTGAGAGAAATAACAGAAACAGAAGCCATGTAATAAGTACAGTACTGGAAAGAGAGAGTAATAGTTTATATGACCAGCGTGAATTTATCTTTACCTTCATTCCTTGTTCGGCTTTTTTGTAAAAGTTGAAGCGGAAGAACACATTGCGGGATAGGTTATCACTATCTTGTACTGACTTCAGCAAGGAAAATGTTAGTATGTCATGTTTGAATACCGCTGTCAGTACAAGCATGTGGATAAAAAGAACAAATCGGCCTACACGACGATATACTGGCATGACGGCTATCATTTTCTTGTTATTAAATGCTATTATGTAATTGTTGAAAGTGAAAGTATAAACAAGAGAAACACCATCATACCAACATAAATTATCAAAGAGCCCGAGATGCGCGTCCCAAAAACCTGCGACCCACCACCCATCATCACCTGAGAGAAAGTAAGACGTAACATAAATAGAAAAAAGGCAATAGAAACAAAAAATGAGGATAATCAGATGGAAGATAAGCTAAAAAGAGTATACAACTGAAAACTTAGGAACAGTCAGGAAAAGTTAAATGTATGTAAGTTTAAATTCTTGGAACGTTTCAGTATAAGATGAGAAACATTAGGATCACTTAGAAGAAGCTGTAAGTATGTAAGTTAAATTCTTTGAACATTTCAATATCAGATGAGAAACATTAGCATCACTTAGAAAAAAATATTATGTATGAAAAATTAGGTAGTTAATACATTATGATATCATGAAACTGTTTGAAAACATTCAATGCTGTGACATCATAAAATGTATAAACAAATCATTTTGAAAGCAAATTATAACAAACAATACAAAGGTTAGGTACATGAAAAATAAGAATCGAAACGCTGTATTGCATTTGATTTTGTCAATCATTGTGAAAAAAGTCGACAATAAACATTCAAATAAAATCATTCATTTGCATTGGGGTACTGTCCAGTTTCACATACACATCGTAGAGAGTGATAGCATTACATGAATATTTGTAAAGACAGATGTGATTATACTGCTAACATTGCAATTATTATACACAATGCCTATCAAACCAATTTAAATTCATAAATTACTTGCATGCGCATAAAGTTGCATTTATTGTAATTGATAGCCGCACAATCATCAAACTACTGTAAGTATGGTACATGTATCTTGGTCAATTGACTGGTCACATTATTAAGTTAGATCTAGTCTTTAGTACAATGTTGCCTAGAAAATATAATTCATGTAAAGATATAATCATTGTATGAATGACAAAACTACAATAGAATTAAGGTGATCATCGCCTATGAATAAAGACAAGACATATGAAAATTCATGTTACCATTATACCCGACAATTGTCATAGAAAAACCGCACGTTTGTGTCGTCTTGTGTATGGATAGATTAAACGGCACATGTTTTGAGTCCTTTTATGATATGAATGACAGTTTGTTTAGTAGCGACCAACTGAAAGAGTCTCACTGATATAAATATCTATGAATTCAAACAAGGTTGCATGTTGTTACCAGGCATTCTTTTGTCAAAAGATAACTTATTATCAGTTTACAAAGAACCTCGATTTTACCCCACAATCGGCGTACAATCTTGGTCGACAATGTTTGCACATGAGACAGGAATATAACGGTACACGTTACAATATCTTATATGAAGCATATTACATGTAAATAGCAGAACAATAGTGAAGTATAGCGGCATAATCCCGAGAATATGAATGAAAAGTTTTGTGCGACCAAATCGAGGCTATATGGATCAACGAATTAGCGTTTATACAACTATACACCACGGAAAAAGTAAGGAAACACATGTTCAGATTGTCACACAGGAGCTGCGTCCATGGGAGTAACGGTAGCTGGCTCTACTGCTACTGCACCTACAGGGTCCTCCTCACCCCGTAACTTGGGCACAGGACCAAACGCTGCTAAATCACTTTCAGTTAGTATTCTGTGTTTCTCGTCGTCTTTGTCGCGTACCAGTATGTTTCCGTCACTCGACCACGCGCTCTTAAAATTACCCGCTTTCACCATTTTACGCGCCTTAAGTAAAAGTTTGTTTCTGGGCTTTGTAAGGTCCTCATTGATATAGATACCAGGGTATCCAGAATCCTTCGTCGATGTACGGGCACCATACACCTTCCTCCGTGTGCGGTATGACGCAAATTTGACAATAATGTCTCTTGTCCGGCCTAATGAGGGTTTTCCCACGCGGTGACTGCGCTCTATATCCGAGAGCGCAATTTCTTCACCTATTGCCCTTGACAGGCCTATGATGTAACTGTCGGTGTCGGCGGCTTGGTCTTCAGGCACCCCTGCAATTCTTAGACAGTTTCGTCGACTATACTGTTCGGCTACATCAGCTTTCGCTTCAAGTTTCTCTACCCGTTCTCGAAGGTCCTTATTTTCCTTTTCTAGTTTTGTAACTTTATCTCGGAGACCATCGAGCACACCCGTAACGATAGAATTAACCATTTCCGTCAGTTTGGGATCAAACGCACCTTTCAAAAATTCAGCGATTGTCTTGAGGTCATCTTCATGTAGAGTGATTGAGGTACCTGAACCTGCAGTCGTCATAGTGCTGACTTGTGACTCTTCTATTTTGTTCTTTTTCAATTCGTTTAGCTCTTCAGGTGAACTTAGTTCCCGTTTTTTGCTAACTTGCTTCAGAGGAGTCGATGTCAGACTCATAACACAATATCACTCAGTGTGTCCGTTTCTTTTGTTGAACAGTATACTACAAAAATGTTTTGTCGTAGGTCGTAGGGCTGAGATCTATTCACGTTTATTCATACTTAGACATTCCTGAGTGAGCTATTTTGATATTGAATTTAATACAATGTGGAATGTGGAATTTTGTCAAATATAAGACTGTAATATAAAGTTTTTCACCTCATATGTAAGAAGTATATCCTTAACAGTCCATGTTAACAAATTCCAAATAGAAAATCCTCAGAAATATACGAAATCAGTTCATTTTTTCATTTAAATTGTCACACCGAAAAATAAGCGACATTCCACCATATTGATCACGTGACTCTAAGTTTTGATATACAGTGGTGTTATGGCTAAAAACCCAAATTAGCCGTTTTAACAGCTAATTTGTTAACGGCTAATTGTAGAATTTCGCGGCGAAATTGTGTGTAAATTAAAAGTCAGCGCGGAATTTCGCCGCGAAATTCCGCCGCGAAATTCCAGATTTCGCGGCGAAATTTCGCGGCGGAACACGGCGAAAAAAGTATACCTGTCATTACGCATAAAAATCAATTGACCGGCGTTTCGCGGTGTTTCGCGGCGAAAAAGACGACAGTCGCATTTTTTTTTCTTTGTTTAAATATAATTTTAAATTGGATGTTTTTATTTCATTTCAAGTTGTATCAATATTTTGTTTACATCTCAATCTTGTATAATTATCGTTTTAGTCTCGACAGTCACAACAGTTTTATTGTTTAAGTTTCATTTTAATTTGTATGCATCTATCACTTTTCAGTCGTATAAATATTTTGTTTTCTTTCAAATTTTGTATAATTATCGTATTTTATTTGTGTCTTAACTACTTTGAAGTTTCTGAGACCCTGATTATCGGCTTTGTTTTAATTTTCATGCGTCTTTTTCAGATTTATCAGACTTACCCGATAATATTAGTCCTATTATGTAGCTTAATTAACAGAAAAAACGCTCATAGCGGCGTAAGCAATTTTCATGGTATGATTGCCCACAGATTTGTTTGTTTGTATTGAGGCTGAACGTCCCAGTCACCAATATTTTAGTCCTGTCTGGACGGAGCTTCCGTTTCATGGTTATTAAGTAGTACTGTGGGTTGTCAATGTGCCTTGCTCAAGGACTCAACACGACGTCGCCAGTGCGGATCGAACTCAGGACCTCTCGATTCGGAGTCTGATGCACTACAACTATGCCACCGCGATCCCAACCCACATATTAATACAAGTCTTTGGATTCAACATGATGAAGCAATCGGCTTCAACTCTGTTTAAGACATTTAATCATTTAATGACACTGCTAAAAGCATCAATTATTTTCGATTGTGTCAAGTGGATGCCGTTTCTTTGAAATCAATTTAGTCAAAACGACATTTGGTCGCATACGACCTTCACCGGGTCGATACGATATTCGGTCGAATACAAGCAATACAACAACGTACATGTATAAAATTGTGTCGACATTGTCGATTTTTGCTAACCGTTTTGAGTTGAACAGCGTGTTCCTTCCAAAATCCGCATGTACGGATGGCTTGGAACACGTGCATGCATATCGAATGACAAAACCTCATTGTATACAAGGCACAATACACTAGGGAGGGTACTGTGTTTAAAACAAAGTACTGACGTCAGTATATAAAGTTTTCAGTTTATTTTGGAACACATATTTACAGTAAGGGCCGTGTACGCACCATGGCAATATGAGCGCATGCCGCATTACATTAATTAGAACAAAGTTGAGCGCAGAAGCCTAGTGGTGGATTAAAGGAATTGACCGGAATCAAAATGTCCTGTGTTCGATTCCTATATTCGTTGGGTTTCGTACTTGAGCAAAACCGGTATACATGTATTTTCCTGAAAGTGTTGTAACCATGGGACTGTTGACTGTTAAACTGATCTTCGCTAGTTGTACTTCTACAAGGCAAGTATAATGTATAAATCGATATGGTTGCGATTGGTCTTGTGCTGGCATTCATAGAGGGTGATCAGAGTGGTAACCAGCAAGCCCAAATGTCAATATGCCTCTTTTTGTTTTGTCGTTTTTACATGGTTGAGCTCAAATTAAGTTATCATAGTTCACACCTTAAACGCTATAAAGTGAAGCAAGTGAGGAAAATTTACAAAAAAAAAGAAAGCAAGGAATCTAACTGTTTATTTAGCATTACCTTTTGGACAATGTGCTACAAAGCAAGACACAAAGTTAGATGGCCCCTGCCCATTGGGACCTTACGAAATATATAGGCTGCTTGTGTCCCCAGGCAAAACTTATACGCTATTGACTGATCATCTGATTACTGGTTTCCCGCTCAGGTCTGTGTCTGCCCAGGAAAAATGGTTTTAAGTAAAACCATCCATACGTATAAGTAGTATTGGCTTAGAGGGATCGTTATATTTCAAACACTTGTTAGATATCATGACGTCCCATAAAATGGGGGCAGCGTCCCGACATGACCATTGCTGTTGATTAGGACGTAAAGCATCTATTCAAACAAACAAACAACAAAGTTTGATTCAACGAGCTGGCGTATTACGTTATAAATATTTTCGTCTATCCGTGATTTCACTATCGTACCACGTACGTAATACCAATGGAAAAGTCGCGTTATGCACGTTTTTCATTTCTATACATGCATAATCGTACATATTATTATGTGCACGTAAATAACGATCTATACATGGAACAGATGAATCATAGTGTGGTCATTAAATTAAAAATAACTAATTTTATGTTAACATTTCCAGGTATTTCGCCGTGTTTCGCGGCGAAATAGGAATTTTTAACTTACCTGTTGTAAACGTTAAAACACGAATTTCGCCGCGAAACACGGCGGAATTTCACCGCGAAAATCCGATTTTCGCGGCGAAAAAATTAACAGATTAAACGTTTAAATTTTCCCTTGGCCGGTGAAATTTCGCGGTGGTTTCGCCACGAAAAATCACAAGTGATCAGCGCGAACTGTGCAAAAGTGGGTTTTTAGCCATAACACCACTGTACATTGGTTTTTACTGTAAAGTATAAAATAAAATGGTTTTCTCAGAAATCACTTGGCCTATGAAAGTGAAATTTTATTTGGAGCTTCCATGTTCAGCGGGGGGGGGGGGGGGGGGGACAAAATTTTGGGCGCAAAATCTGTTCGAATGCTCAACATGGCTGCGATGCTCAAAAATCTTCTCCAGAACTGTTGGGCTGATATTTCTGAAACTTGGTATGTAGCAACTGGAACCTTAGCCAATCATTGTTTGTTCAAATGATGACCCAAGGATGACCTTGACATATTTGCCCAAGATTGGGCTGCTCCAGAACCGGTGGGCCAATTTTCATGAAACTTGGTTTGTAGTAAATGGGACTCCAGTCCATCATAGTTTGTTCAAATGGTGGCCCTAGGATGACCTTGACCAATTTTATGGCAAGGTCAGTTTTGGAAACATAGGCTTGTACATGAAAAAGTGAGAACAATGGATATTTCCAAACTATTGCAGCCTGAGACCTGAAAGTTGGTAGAAGCAGACAAGTTATGTAGGTATGTGATTAATTAAGTGGCCTCAAGGTCATTGGAATACATGTATCGAAAGTAAAGACTTGTTTTTCTCAGTAACCTATCAGCCTATGAATGTGAAATTTCATTTGAATCCTTCATGAAAAGGGAGAATGAAATTTTGTTTGTGAAATCGGGGTTGCATGCTCAACATGGCTGCCATGCTCACAAATGCTCATAAATCACCTCCAGAACTGTTGGGCTGATATTTCTGAAACTTGGTATGTAGCAACTGGAACCTTAGCCAATCATTGTTTGTTCAGATGATGACCTAAGGATGACCTTGGCATATTTTACGGCAAGGTCAATTTGGGAAGCTGGCTATTACATGAAAACAATGGATTTTTTTTGGAAACTATTGCAGCCTGAGACCTGAAGCTTGGCAGATGCAGCCAACTAATGAAGTCAATAAAAGTATGTGAGTCTTGAAGATCAAGGTCATTTCATTATGACTAAATGCTCCAAGATTGGGCTTCAGGTGAGTGTTCTCAGGACCAGTGGTCCTCTGGTTCAGTATTATGTCAGGGGGCCTATAACTATTGTACTTTCACTATTCTTGCATATACATGTATGTGTAGGACATTTTTATCAATGTAAAGAAAATTGAAAGTTTGATAAAATTATTTTTTTCAACCCAGCCCATCCGTAGAAAATCCATGGAATCAGTAGACAAAATCCATGGAAACCATTGACAAAGTTCAGCTAGAGTATTGGAACAAAAACAGTGGACAAATTCTAGTGAACCCATGGAAAATGTCCATTGATTTTTTCCAGTATGTCCATGGATTTTTTCCAGTCCATGGATTATTTCCATGGAATCTATGGATTCTGTCCAGGGAGACAGTGGACAAAACCCATAGAAATAATCCATGGACATTGTCCATGGAATCCACGGAAATAATGCATGGACTCCATGGACAATGTCCATGGACCTTTGAGCAGTTGGCAGTGCAGAGTAGACCCTGACAAGAGCCCTGACTTATGAATCACTATTCAATCATACAGCTTTCATGCACATTATGACTAAACTTGAAAACTGCCAAATCTTTTTAGATATGGTGATAGAATTATCAAGAGCTTAGGACTCTTAATAAGAGCATGGAACTGAATCATGAATTGCTACAGAGAACAACAAACACAGATGCAATCAATAAAGGGAGTGAATTGGCATGCTAGTGTCTACTTGGTTGTTTCAATGGAAGGATGTACCCAGAAAGTGTCTCTGACATGACCGTGACTTCTCATTCAGGCCAGTTTATGAAATCTAACATGTCCCAACCTGACACTGCTGCAGTATGATAAATAAGACCAACACGCACATATTTTCATATCTTAACTTCACAGTTCTTCTAAAATGTTTACCTGTAAGGATCTTGTTTTTGCAAGTCCTAGCTTTTATCAATATATCTGTCCAGAAATGTTCATTCATTCCCCACTTCCCCACATATGTTCCACATAAGTTTTGTCTTGACAATTTTCTATCATTGTTTTATTCGCGTCTTCTTTGCACTGTTATTTTATTTTTAATTCACTTTTACGCCCCTTTCAAGATTATTTCAGCTCATATGAGACGAGCCAATCAGTAGGTGGGGCGCAAACGGAAGATCCCCGAGAAAAACACGTGACACACCCGCAAGTAGAACTTGGCTTGTGGATTTTTAAATGTGTCAGAAGTTTTAATCACAATGCAAATTTCCGTTAAGAAAATGTTGAGTCCAATATATAACAATTGTTTTAAAACACTGTAAAATCTAAACCAGTGCTCATAGCTCAAATCTGTTTTCTTTTCAAAAAGGATAATATTTTCAGTGAAAAATAAATGGTGGTAAAAAGTAGCATCACAGATTTCTGATTTTTTTTCTCAAAGTGCGTTAGGGGATGAATGACAAAATTGAATAGGGTAGATAGGCGACAGTGACAACTTCAATTTCAGGGGGTCCCATCGCTTCTGCAAGTCTGCGAGACGTGCTCACAGGCAACATAAAAAAGATTAAATGTTTACATTGATTTATTGATTTTTTTATTTCCTCAAATTTAGGAGAGCTTACAAAACATACAACATACAAAATACAATAAAGCAGCAATACATACAATCAAAATACAACATACGAACAAGAGAAGAAAAAAAAATACAACAATCAAATAAGTGAGACAGAGTGATGAAAAAAAAAACAACTTTCATACCTTTCAGAACAATATAGTAAGGGTGCCAGCCATCAGAAAAATGGTGATAAGTGGTCGGAGAGTAGCAAAAATTCCATTCATACCCTCTGGCAGAGGACCCCACTGGAAGCTTGAAAACCGATGTTTGGTCAATTTTAAGTCTTGCAAAAGTGTTGAATTTAAAGGATGTATAACGCAACACATGACATTCTAAAACACGGTATTCCACGAAACAGCTCATATCGCAACTAATACTTATCATAGACCAATGAATATACTATTCTAATACAGCTTAGATAGTGTCCTTTCATTCAGTAGTAAGAAATGGCAATAAACTCACGTGAATTATTCATACATATTCATGAAATATCAAATATAAGGGATATCAATAATTACAACTCCATTATAAACTATTTTCAGACCCATTCCATAATTCTGGACCATAATTTGACTGAAGTTATAGCTCAGTGATGCAATTTTACCATTCCTTTAATGCAATAGGGAAACACATCACAGTTGTATTTTCATGAATATTAATGAAAAATGTATCCTTGGTAAACAACAATATAAAAAGAATGGGTGCCTACCTACAAAAATGCTCATATCTGAGCATTCAGTTGTTCTAAAGGTGACTAAAATTGAAACCACAGTAATGCATGGCTATAGAGCTGTCGCTTTGGTTGTCAATAATACAAATATTTACTAGTACCTTGTATATTTGTGAATATATTTAATGGTACATATCAATAAAATCACAAAATCATTAAAACCCATAATAAAACTCATTTCAGGCCCAAGCTATCATCCTGACACACTGTTATTGCACGAGTGATGCCATTTGGCAACTTTACAACTTTATCAAAGGCCTAATGCATAATATTAGAATCACCTCATTTGCATATTCATGATTATTATTTATAAAAATGTAAATTTGAGAAAAACATTAAAAACTTAAAAGTAAACTAACTAAATTAGACGTATCTGACATTTGAATTGACATAGGGTGCTGAAAGTGGTATTAAATGAATGCTTAGACTATGAACTATTGCCTTAAAGTCATATGTATATGAATCATTTCTTTTTCACTTTCAAGAATATTAATGTTAGGGTAAGAATATTGGATAATAAAAAAACACATGAAAGTTAGAAAGGTACACCTTCAAAATGATTTGTATATTTGCTACTGATAGCATAAGAGTGCAGAAATTGGTAATAAATGGTTGCTGTGACAATGTACCGTAACTGTGTGATCTGATTTTCTGAACTAATTTCTCTTCAATATACCAACTAAATCACTGATATCTCAGATATCCATTGCCTTTGAATTTTGAAATTGACATCAAAGGGTAGCTAGGACAATGTATTATTGCCGTATGGTCTCTTATACAAATCCTTTGAGATTTGGTCTCATTGATTTTAAGTGAAACATCGATACAAATAGAAAACGACAGACTAAAGGGGGTCCATCATCAACAACAACACCAACAACAACAAGAACAAAAAATGTATTTTGGTTGTTTAGGTATATCTGGCAACTTGACAATTGAACATTCTGATAGCAATTATACTCCTCAAAAGAAGTTTTGCACCACTTGGATTTTTTCATATTTAAAGTGACATTTTGACTAACAAATTTTAAACCTACCTTTTTTCAATTTGCACAGTCTGAAAGAGTTTGATAATGTGTGTGATGAGACCGGAAAACGTTGCGGCAATGATTTTAAGAAATATTGAAAATTCCCATTTTCTGTAAATACTGAAAATCGAAAAAATTCCGACAAAAATGCCACAGTGTGAAGAATACATTTTTGTTTCTAAATTTACACACAAGAGCTTCAAAGCAAATGATTCAGCCAGAGAAGAATTTCAAAAATCTCAAAATTTGGGTATAAATGCATTTTTTGACAAATTTGCAATTTTTGAGAAAAAATCTTAAATATTGAAGATAATGAGTAAAATCAAAATTCATTTCAATTTTTAATTACTATGAAATGTTTTGATACCAAAACCAACCGCCTATTTTCTTTCTGTTAAAGGCTATTGCATGTCCAAGATATTGCATGAGTATGTTTTTGATATGAAGCTTTTTAAAAAGTCGGAATTTGGATGGGTTGAAAAGCAGTACCTCCAGTGAAACATTAAGGGGTGATGCATGCTGTATTTGATAGAAAAAACTAATTTTATTGGAGAGATGAGTTACAAAGCTTTATCTGAGAATTTAAACAAAATCTAAAAAAAAAATCGTTATTTTTGGTCAAAAATAGTGTTTGTGTCTAAAAAATTGATTTTTATTTATTTATTTATTTATTTATTTATTTATTTATCTATTTATTTATTTATTTATTTTGCTTTAAATGATTGCTTTCAGTATCTCGGGTGACGATGTGAAACAAATTCAGGTTTGGTTGCCCAGAAATAAAGATGGGGGCTTTTTGCTGCATCCCATTTTGGTGTTTTCAAAAACATGCATTTTTGCACATTTTTACTTAATCTTTTCAAGACAAATTATTGCTTTGTAATTCACGAAATCCAGCCCTTTAAGATGGTATTCAGTTTTAAAAGTTTATTTGAAAAAGACCTATACTAAACATTATTTTAAAAAGAGAAAAATATTTACTGGTGCTAAACTGATTTTGATGAGTATAGTTGATGCTATTTTGAGCTCTCAAAGGCCATTGCCAGCAGAGAAATAAACGATTTTGTTGGTTTACCCCTTCGGATTTCCGCATTTTTCTCTCATTTTTAAAGTTCTCATTAAAATTCATGAATTGTTCTGTGGTGTTTTCTTCATTTTTAATTTTCGAAAATAATTATGAAGATTATAAAGCTAGAGGGCAACAGTACATTGCATTAATCATTTGTTTGATACTACTATAAGCAATCTGGGGCTATAAACAGTACATCTACAAAACTTTGTTATTTTGTAGGTACAGCTGTATGTATAAAAATGATGTCATTTCTTCATCTTTTGTTATTTCGGCTTATGTTTGTAAAGTTACGAGGCTGTTTATCGAATGGACTTGTCTCTAGAGTCTTGCAAATACCGGCTGTCTCAAATAGACAAACTGTTAAGATTTTCGAAAATGTTGCATTTTCGGGAAGCCATTTGTTCTAAACGTATATATTTGCTGCAAGCTCGAACTATATCTATTCTTGGCATTGTCTCTACTAGTAATAGTTTATGCCAGTATTTCATCATTACGTTAAACATCGGCCAGAAAACAAGGCATTGAATTTGAGTTTACAAAATGAAATCAACGTTCTTGCATATTTTACGCTAACCTGTTGAATTCAATATCGCCGTAGTAAGAAGTAGGATTGTACAATAACATACATCGTACAATAACATACATCGTACAATAACATATGAATAAGGTCATACATAGGTTATCGATTTTGAAAGAGCACCCCAGGACACATTTATTGTTTCTCTCGCATATTTACATTTGGTCTCACAACCATATACAGCTCGGTTTCAAAAATAACATACCCCTGCAATGTCGCAAAATAAATTGACCTCTTCACCTTCATTGCATCGATCATTGCTTGATGGCTATTAACTGGGTACGAATGAAACTTGCACATTTTGTGCATATGGTTATGTGTGTTGAAATGGTATTTAATTTATATTGATCATGAGCAGTCCGATCGGACAGGAAGCTGTCTTTGGCATATACCAAAATTCTGAAAGATTTAAAGTCAAGTTTTCAAATTTAAGCGGCTGGTAAGGTGGACGTACTGTGAATATTGCCACTTTATGACCTGCAGGCTATGCATTGACACCTATTTGAGACATCTTCAAGCTTGCACCACACTCGAAAAAAATACAGATTCAGAAATTGGAAGTTTAATGTACCCACTACCTTGTAAATAAGTACCTTGCAAATGCATGTTTTCAGCGCAAAAATTCTCTTCAAAGTTATCCAATTTTATAAATTTGCATCTCAGAATAGCAGTAATAATCGAAATGATTATTTATAGATAGTTCTATAGAATTGTGTCTCTTGCAAGGCGCACATGCCTATGGCAGTGTTAAAGTTATGTAATGACCTTCTTAAACATAATACATTAATCAAAGACATTTGTTAGTATGTGAATATATTTGATTGAAATCTTGTGACTGGTCATCTAATCAAGATGGTTTTTATACGAAAACATCCCCGAGAAACTCCTAAGAAACAAACATCAGGCGCAAGAGAACACAGTAAGATGTAAATGGACAGTTATAGCAGTTTTGCTTCCTTAACACACGCCTGTAATGAAAGAAATAGCGTTTATGTAATCATTATTTCAGTACTTAAAATGGTACGCGAATTTGGTGCAAGTTTTAAGGTATCTAAAGTAGATGTTCTTGAATAGCATTCAGGTCAGAAAGTGGCAATATTCTTAGTAAGTACATCATACCAATCGCCTAAACATGAAAAAATTAGCTTAAATCTGTCAGAATTTTGGTATACGTCAAAGGCAGCGTCCTGTCCGTTCGGACTGCTAATGATCAATATAAATTTAATACCATTTTAACACACATAAGCATATGCACAAAATGTAGAAGTTTCATTCGAACCAGGTCAACAGTCATCAAGCAATGGTCGATGCAATAAATGTGAAGAGGTCAATTTATTTTGCGACATTGCAGGGGTATGTTAATTTTGAAACCGAGCTGTAGATATCGTGTTAAGTTAAAGGACCAGGATAAAATACTGAAAAAGCAAGAAGAAAAAAAAAAAAAAAAAAAAAAAAAAAAAAAAAAAAAAAAAAAAAAAAAAAAAAAACAAACGACGAACGACGAACGGCAGCATTACAGTGCCAAGATAACCATTGAGATAACCAAGTGAAAGTGTAAAAGCAATGAAACATATACATACAAAAATATATTGGTTGCAATAGGCTGAATATCAGTTCATTCGTCCATCCATCTGTCAGTCTGTCGGTCGACCAGTATTTTTTTCTTTTCTTTTCAAACGCTTATGCATAATTGTTAAATTCAAGGCAATAATGTATCATTGCCACCAGTTTAAGACCCGTTTGACCGCGCACTGATTTATAATTAAAGAAGATTAGTGTCGTTAATAGAGGTGTAAAGTTAAATCAGCTGGCTAACCTGCACTCCGATACACTTCGTGACCTCGCTCCTCTCCCATGACAGCTTAGCATTAGTTGCCTTTAAACTATGGTCGAACAAATTATGGATTTCGTAAGAAGCTTATAGCTGCTTTATTTGATGATACGTGTTAGAATTTTTGTTTTGTTTTGTTAGAAAATGCATAAATCTTTTCAAAAACTTCTGATTAGCCTGCATAATTTCAATAAACTTGCAAAAAGCAATCGATTTTCTACTTTGTTTCCTATATTCTACAGTAGTCTCCCCTTATCTATTTATAGACATGTGTGATATTTTCCACAGAAAACACAATAGGCAGCCATCCAATCCATGAAAAAAATCTTTAGATGGCAAAATGGGGTAAAAGCTGGCATCCATGCTGATATTGTTCCTAGACATGTACTATGACATATAGGGGTGGATGCCAAGTCTGTAAATGGCCCTGGGTCTCAGAATTAGGTCAAAGGTCAACTGGGTGCAAAATAACAAGAAAATGTATGAAAACTCTTTTCAGTGCCATTCCTTTGCTGTATTTTCCACAAATTTTCACCGAAACTACATTATATACACTTATTATGCATGTGGCGTTTATAGCATAACAAATGAGAGTGCTAAGCATATGTCCTAGCAAGGTTAAAGGTCATTTGAGTGCAAAAAATACGAAGATATTCGTAAAATTCCCCGGGAGCTAATTTGACCTACCTTGCACCCCATGACAATTTTTCATGGGTGCCAAATCTCATTGGGACCCCAGAAATGCAAAGAATTTTTGTCCTCAAAGATAAACTCTTTTTTGCACCATGAAAAATGCATGGTTTCCATGGCAACCGTTGACGTGATTCTTGAGCATAGGGGTGGACATACAAAAATGGTCATATCTCCGCTGTTACTTGTCCTAGACCACTGAGCATGGTCTTGTTTTAAGGCTTAGACATTGCCCTTTCATCCAATGGTAAGTAATGCTAGTGATCTAATTTGCATATTCATGAATTTAAATGAAAACTTAAAAAATCACAGAAAAATCGCTAAACATCTATAAATAAACTAATTTCAGGCCCAAATGATAATTGAAATACTTTGTTATTAAACCAGTAATGTCATTTGACAAATTTATTGATGTCATGGACGTTAATGAAAATTATCTCATTTGCATATTCATGAATTTTAATCAAAATGTCGAAAATCGGGTAAAAACAAGGGGAAAACTATCACCATTGCAAGGTTTTTGATGGGTTATATGATCTATCTTGTATCTCTGGCTGCCAGTGTGATCAGAGGGACCGCCTTAATGCCATAAAATATTGTCCTCAACAATGAACGAAAGAATAGGATGTACTCACAAAAATATTCATATACCAACAATAGTATGCTCTAGAATACTATAATTGGTGTGATAGTGATGAATGGTCCTGGAAATTTAACCTTAATAACTATTTTTCAAATCACTGAATTTGCTTATTGATGAAAATTAATAAAACACACAAGAAATCAGAGAAAAACCTTGGAAAAAATAGGGGGTATACGTACAAAATCACTTGAACAAGAGCTGTTAACAAATCCAGGATGCTGAAATAAGTATCAAATGAATACTTTGGCAATGTACTACGACCCTAAAGTCTGATATAAGAATGATCTGATTTTCAATTTCATAAATGTTAATGAAAACTTCATAAATGGGAATGAAAAGTGGAAAAATTAAACGGGTAAACCTACAGAATGACTTGTATCTCGGCACCCAAAAGCCTTAAAAAGCTAAAAATCGAATGATTGCTAGTGCAATATTATACCATCCTGTGCTACGATATATATGTAATTTGATTTTTTGTTTAATAAATATTAACAAAACCTTTCAAATTTAGAGGAAAATTACGTGCATATTAAGGCGTTATACATAGAAAATCACGTCTCCTATCAGAGCTCCATTTGAAGAAACACTGAACATTATCTTTATAGAAATGTACTAGCAAAATGAGCTATCTACACAGATGTCCAAATGTTTTTACACAGCCAGATCTTTTTTTTATATTGGTTAACTTTAGATAACTGGATGTAAGGTTAGCTCGGGAATATGGTTCAAGTTTTCTGTGTTACAAATACCAACTCTAATGCAGGCTCTATTCTAGCCGCCAGGCGTAAATCTTTGCATGTAGAATGTATAATTTTAGCTGTCAAATCCTTGATGTAGTGATTTAAGAGGGCATACCCCGGAAAGACAAAATATGTCCTGTCTTTTTAAGACCATCGGCAATTTGCATATGGAGGAAAGGGGCTCTAGCATTATGTACGGTAACACTGTTAAGTAAAATTGACCTTGATTACAAACAATGCAGTGCACCATACCCAGACAATGAAAGTCGGATTGCCGCTGACAAGCATTACAGAAACCTATCACCGAGTCGGCCAATACCACTTCCATTCTGCAATGGTAAATGTGCAACCCTACCTCATATAACCAAGAAATATTGTGAGGCCCAAAGTAGAATACTCTCCTACAGTACAGGTAAACACACAAAATGAACCAACAACATTAACTTGTTGACAAACCCAACATCCCCAAATACTACAAAACTAAGCCCAAAAGTTTTTGTACATAGTTACTAGAAGATGCAAGTATCTTTAGCATCCACACCCACCCCTGCTGTACCTCTAATTGTAATCATAGGCAAAAGTTGACCTGTTACATAAGGATCAACCAAATAGATCAGAGAATGTCCAGTCGAATACGATATCGGAAGATGTACACATAATAGAGATTCGTTGACGGATCTGAAATGAGAGAGGAATATTTTATGCAGTGGTCTCAGGCAAAATGCACATTTGTACTGGTTTGCTGTACAAGTTGGCTTTATCACGTCCTGGTTCGATACTCGCTCGAGGCAAACGGTAAAAACAGTAACTTTTTCACCTGTTACAATATACCAACCCACTGTTCCTTGACCTACCATACACCAGGGGAGTGTGGTAGCCTGGTAGTAGAGTACCAGAGCAATCAAGACACCTTTGAAGTCCTAGCTCATAGCAAAACGTTGTGGCTTTATTACAACATGGCTGAAAAAATATTGCCTGGTTCCATCAAAGCATAACCAAACCAAACCACCATCCCCATATTACCGTTGGTAGTCTCTATAAATACAAACAGCTTTAAAACCCAGTGACATACCACATACCATTCATACTTTGCCCTATCCTAACCTACCCAATCCGGTTTCCTCCACCTCGGTTGACCATTGAACGCCAATATCCGCCTTCCATAATGTGTACATAAATTTAAAACCTTCAGTGTCAGTGAAATGCAGCTAACAATTAAACAAGTTGGCTTCTTTAAAAAGAAGCCAATGAAAAGGTCAGCAGCCGTTTGTTATAAGAGATTCCTTTTGCTCTAGATTTCAGTGTTGTTGATTCTCTGGTTTGTCATTAATTTCGATTCCCGTACGTTTCAGTTTCGTTTCCTATACATGAATGTCGTTTCTTGTTATGAACGCTTGACCAGTGTGTGTATCTGTCACTCAAGGCATTGGCCAAAATTTCTGATGTTATGGAATCAAAGCCAATACTAAAGGGAACACGATTACAATCAATATGTCGATGTGTAGAAAACCATTTTGCAGTGCAGTCAATTTGTGACCAGAGTGCTGAATTTTGACCTGCAGCCACACTACCAGAAACAGACCCATGGGACCGATGTGATGGACTAAAAGTCAGTCATATAGAGTTCCTATAGTTTCTGTACCCCTCGTCAGGGTATCTACGATCTAAACCTAGATGCGCTATGATAAGCAGTCACCACGATCGAGACTGCTTGCTAGATTTTACCGCTTTTTGACGGGGAGTGTCAACAATGGATAAATTTAATTGATTGCAGTTAACTGTCTAGTCAGTATAGACGGGTTCACTAGTTTTTATTATGCGCTTTATGTGACAAAACGCGTAATTGAGAGAGAGCAGTCGATCATGGGTAAAATTTTCTTCATATTCAAAGTAAACACTGTGGAAAAGGTCCTGAGGGACCTTTTCCAATAAAAGTGAATTCATGCCATTGTGTTTCTTTGTGTTTACTAAAATGCACTGCTAGTTGAAGGCTCACAAGATGAGCTTATAGGATGGTGCTCAAGCCTGTGTCCGTCCATCCGTTAACACCGCTGGGCCTATCACAATCAAATTAAAACTAAAGCATCAATGAGGTAGGGGAGGGTTGCATTATGTTTTGGGTCAGGTCAGATCAGAACTCAGGGCTCCGGGGTATAATTATCTGACCTTTAAGCTTACAATGAGCAAATCTCTCAGGTGAGCTACAGGACCATTGGTCCTCTTGTTTAATGCAGACATCTTGGATTTTTTTAGGAAATATAATTTTTTTCTTGAATTTCTTCTTGTTTCAAAATTA
This sequence comes from Rugalucina vietnamica, assembly GCA_964017185.1. Classification (NCBI taxonomy): domain Eukaryota; kingdom Metazoa; phylum Mollusca; class Bivalvia; order Lucinida; family Lucinidae; genus Rugalucina; species Rugalucina vietnamica. The sequence goes on from OZ024870.1 coordinate 49,272,380, forward strand.
TTTAAATATTAGTTTTATGGATTCTCCACTTTAAATGCCACATGTTTAGATTTTATCACACATATGCATGAATTTCTATCAAAACCCCTTATTTTGGCAGCCATCTTGTAATTTGGCGGTCATCTTGAATTGCCCATGAATGTCAACCTGCATCATCTGGATTATAAATCAGGATATTCATGTGAATTTATTTCTGTAAAAGTATTTCTAAAGACACTATTGTACTGCAATCTTGGGTTCATTGCGAACTATTTAAAAGAAGTTTACCATTTTAGCAAATGTGTTATGAAAATGGTAAATGCAATTTAAAAATAAATGTCTGAGACTGAGCTACTTAATTTATACAGTGATGTTTTAAATGTGTTTGTTTCAACAAATTTAATATCAATTCATCAATAAAAGGAGTTTAAGCCAAAGATTTTCCATCATTCTAGTGAATATTGGTGTATTTCTCTGAAAAGTTGCTAAATTGCACTTGTTGACCTTTTGACCTTCTATACCCTGGTTCAGACAAACATGCTTGATAAAGTGTCATATACAACCCCTTAGTTTATTATTTAGCCACTAGTATACCAAATCTCAGCATTCAAATCACTAAGTTTGGCCATGATTATACTTGTATATTCAGCTGTGTTAACGTTTCTTAACTTTTGCACTCATTGAACTTTGCCCTAATTTCTGACCTTAATAGGCAAATCTGGACATGGCATCCGCCCCTATGGCTTCAGGCAAACATCAAATATGTTTATGACAACAAATTGCTTCTACTCAATTTTGCCATCTTAAGTGAAAATAAGCCTTAAATGATTGATTGGATGGCTGCCTACAAAGTATTTTATGAATCGGCATACTTTTTCATAAGGAATATTTATAAATTAAGTCCTATCAGTCAGGAAAGATATAACATAATTTTCAATTTCTTTGGAGTCTTCATTAATTTTTCATTTTCGACCAAGGTCTCAATAGAAGTCATTTCCGCCGGTATGGAGAGGTCTAACGGAATACCGATGGAAATATTCCGTCTAGTGTAAAGTCTGTTTTTCACACCTTCAGGGACTCTATCTGTCGAGCGGCGCACGCTTCTGTTATCATATATTACACGAAATTAAAGTCTCTGGTTTTCAAGAAAGAAAGAAAGAAAGAAAAAAATATTATTTCGATTATAGAATTCAGACAAATTTGTTTTTGACTTCTTTAATCAATCAATGATTACAGGGATGTAGTATCAATTGAATTCAGTGATAAAATCTCAGTGAAAACTAATTAACGTCAAAGTTTGAGTTAATCAAATCACCTTGCATTTCGTTCACTCGTTGACAACTGAATAAAATTCACCTGTCACTTGTGTGCATATTTAAAGAGGCACAAAATCCGTATTTTCATTCCGTACTTCACGATGCCGTTTACAATCGCATTTTACGGTGATAGTTACGTCTCTAGACTAAAGAATTTCTGCGATGCTGAGTTGCGAGTCCCTGCCAATATATGCTGGTTCGAAAAAAGTGGCATTCGCTCCGACTTCCTCGACAAGAAGGGTAAATTCGTCGTGGCAGCCCAGGCCAACTACGACCGAATGAACACGTTGAGACCGGATGATTCTAGTTTGACAGATATACTTAACCAAATTCCCAACGCACCTAGTAAGATTTTTGCCAATATTTCAAAAACGAATTGACCAAAAAAGTTCAAATTCAAAACATGATAAGACACATCATTTTGAAATAATGTGATGAAATTTTATTGCGATCGGCGATTTCTGTCGATATTTATTGAGCTTTTTGTTAGCACACCCATGATTCGAAAAATCAGGAAATACGTAATAAAAACAACGGTAGTGTAAGGAAAGGGTAAATCGTACACAACATTATAAAAATGATTTGCAGAACAATTCTATTGTGTGGTAGTGAGAATTACATCAATAATTCACTTACAAAGATTGAAATTTACTGCTTAAGTAAGTTCCCAAAAGGGCAAATAAACAGAATTTCGAATCTATCAGTTCAATTCATCTAAACAAATTAATGTCTAGTGTGTCCCCTATTAGCCTGTACCATCGCTAAACGGCGCTGTCGCATGGATAGGATGTGATTTCCTATTACATTTTGTGGAATGTTAACCACTCAGCAACCAACACTTGCTCTAACTGGCGACGGGTTTGAGGATTTGCAGGAATTACAAAACACTTTTAAGGGCTAAAACTGAGTCTTTGTACGAGTAAACGGACGGACGGACAGACAGGCTGACAGTGGAAACGAATTTCACTTTGTGACAAAATGGTTGCCTTTCAAACTTAAACTCGAATGATACCAAATGGTTGTGTTTAAGCAAGAAAAAATGGCACAATTAAGACTTCCTTTTTGCATTGACTTTAAACGTACCTGCGTAAAAGACGTAACCCCCTCAACTAAACCGATCGCTCCAGCCATTTTATCAACAGATAGACGAACCATTTTTATTGACTTCGATATGATACATAACCAGGATTCCAATAAAAGTTTCAGAATGAGAAAAAGCTACATACCACAAGGAGCACGTGCAGAAAACATGTTTTTCATGATTTACTTATTGCACGATTCCGAGAGAAAATTTGCGTGAAATAACCTAGTAGGTGTGTGTAAATGCTTAAGAGACAAGCGTGTGCTAAATTTCAAAGTCAAATCTTTGACGAAAGTGAAGTTATTCAAATTTTAAAAGTAGTGCGTTGGCATTTTTGCCAAGTGTATGTTATACAGCATGGTTTTACCATCGCTACACTTCGTACTGTGCATAGCTGTTATATTAGAATACATTAGTATCCTTAGGCTAACGTGACAGGGCGATGATACAATTCACTGCAATAGTATACTAGTATATTCATACTGAAACAAAACCTAAGATATACAATGACATCCATACTGACATTTGCCTGACACATGAATTACAATGAAATACCTTCTTTTTCGACAATTTGAAATTTCGTGAGAATCATCTGCATTGTTTTAGATTTAGAAGCCAGGTGCGTTGTAAATGAAATTCTTGAATAATTTTTAATAAAAGGTTGTGAAAGGGTGCTTGTCTTTTGACGTCATTATCTTGGCCTTCGATGTTCTTGGCAGAACAAGCGCTTCGTCGAGCGTGTACTTAAGAGAGAAGTCGGTAATAAAAGGGAATTTTCCTATAAAATACTGTTACCTGAAAAAGTAAATTTGGGTCTATTTTTTCATTTCGAAACAAATTGACTTATATTTACTACCGTCGTAAAGGGAAATGAATAGGGGGTACTTTAAGGCATGTGTCAGATTTTACAATCTTTGAACATAGTAAAACAGTTAGAAAGTATGTATCATACCTTTTTCACCTGACAAATATCCGCCATTTTATGGGGTAGCCTGTGCGTCCTAAAACGAGTGCCTATGCGTTTCGGATGTTGCCTATGTGTTTACTATGACCAGTGTGTCCTAAGGATAATCCACATGAAGTTTGGCTTTGATTGGCCAAGTTGTTTCAGAGGAGATGTTTGAAAAGTGTGAACAACAACGACGAAGACGACGACGACGGACGACGGAGCATGGGTAAGCCTTCGGCTCAGGTGAGCTAAAAAGTGGTCCATATCAAACTTAGTAGTATACTTTCTTTCACTTCCACTCCCCTACTGTGAAATCGAGTTAAAATTGACAAAAACAGAGCCTATGACTTATAAAATGTGTCAGACTATTTAAACAAGTAGCCCATGGGCAATGATCGCTCACCTGAGGGTCAAGAAGCACAGTCACTGGACAAAAGAAAAATAATTTTCGTTTTTACATCATATGGACATGGCACTCGTTTTGGATACTTTTATGTATACATTTGGTTCTCCTTTCCTAAATATGCTTCATATAAAATTTGGCTTTGACTGGCCAATCAGTTTCATAGGAGATGATGTTTGAATATTACGATAATATACATGTATATTGCCTCGGGTGGGGCAGAATGAGCCCCTGGGGTACAATTGTTTTTCAGAATCATTAATATTCAGTCATTGCCCATTTCAAGCAAGATTTTCCCTTTAAATGACATCTTAAAAGATTTTCCCATTCAAATGTATAGGCGGCCTATGTTGACCTTGCTGTAAAATAGGTCAAGGTCATCACAGGGTCATGATTCATAATCATATATATATATATATATATATATATATATATATATATATATATATATATATATATATATATATATATATATATATATATATTAGTACGTTAGTCATTTATGCTTCATGCTAAATTTCATTGAAATCGGTCCACAGGTTCCAGAGAAAAAGAGTTCTAAAGGGGTTTTACATTATATGGGCCTGGTGGCCATCTTGGTCATGTGACCTCTTTTTTTATATGCACACTGTTTCCCCCTTCCTATTGATGCTTCATATAAAGCTTGGATTTGTTTGGCCAAGTGGTTGCAGAGGCGATGTTTGAATATTATGGTAATACATGTATATTGCCCTGGGTGAGGGCAGATGAGCCCCTGTGGTCCAATGTTTTTCAGAATCATATATTAATATTCAGTCATTTTAATGACATTTTAACAGTTTTCCCCATTCAAATGGATAGGTGACCTAAGTTGACCTTGCTGTAAAATAGGTCAAGGTCATCACAGGGTCATGAGTTATATAATTATTGGGGTACTTCAGCCATCGATGCTTCATTGAAATCTATCCACCTATTCCGGAGATTTTTGAAGGGTTTACCATATATGGTCATGGTGGCCATTTTGGTTATGTGACCTGGATTATTCATATACACTTTAATTCCCCCTTCCTATAGATGCTTCATATAAAATTTGGCTTTGTTTGGCCACGGGGTTTCAGAGGAGAAGATGTTTGAAAATTATGGTAAGGGGTGAGGGCAGATGAGCCACTGGGGTCCCATTGTTTTCAGAATCATTAATATTCAGTCTAACTGCCCATTTCCGGCAAGGGTTTTCCTTGAAATGACATTTTAACAGATTTCCCCATTCAAATGCATATGCAATTTAAGTTATCCATGCCGTAAAATAGGTCAAGGTCATCACGGGGTCACAGGTTATATATACATTTGAGTACTTTAGCCATCAATGTTTCATGCCAAGTTTCATTGAAATCAGTCCATCGGTTCTGCAGAAGAAGATTTTTGAAGGGTTTTTACCATATATGTTTAAGGCGGCCATCTTTGTCATGTGACCTGGATTATATACATTGGTTCCCCCTTCTTATAGATGCCTCATGTCAAATTTGGCTTTGATTGGACAAGCAGTTTCAGAGAAGATCTTAGAAAATTTTGGTGCACACGCCTGCTCGAGTACCATACTATATGCTCCCCATGAGCCTTCGGTATATGAATAACCATAGGGTCATGCGCCTCGAAGCTCACCTGAGTTTACAGCTATCACTTAAAAAATATGGCCAAATGATTTGGATGAAATGTCATATGCAACTTAGAGGACTACTTTATTAGTCTGGCAGATTCGGGGGTGGACCTGGATTTGCGGTGTATAGAAAATGTTTTGACTGATTATGATAGCCAACACCTTCAGAAACAAGAATCCACTTGATGCCACCTTGTCACCCTTGGGCAACTCCCATAATTCAAGATGGCGTCCAAGAGGGTTGTCATCTTTTAAAACTTAAAAGTACATGACCTTTATAATGCAAAATTCAAATATTTCTGATCAGATTTTATCCATACATGTTACAAATGTATCATTTTGTGAAAAGTTGTACTCTCATTTGTCTTCTGTGGGTGTAAAACAAAAATGGCATCCAAGATGGCCGCCTAAATTAAAAAAGGTTGAATTTTCAACCAAATTTCATACTTTGTCATGTTGTTTAACATTTTAAGTGGTGCAGAAGAAGAATATGGAACAAATGAACACAACTAAGCCACCTTATCACCCTTTGGCAATTAAATTAATTCAATACGGAGTCCAAGATGGCTGTCATCTATTTTAACCATACAGTACTAAAGCGCAAAATCTTGTGTTTTCTGATCAGATATTATCTAGGAATGTCATATATGTATCATATTGTGTAAATGTTGCACACATATAGGATTTATGTCATTGTGAAATAAAAATGGAATCCAAGATGGCTGCTAAAACTTAATAAAAATAGAATTTTCGATCAAAGTTTAGTCTTTTTACACTTTTTATTTATCAGTAGTGTAGACAAATGATATGCAGCTCAATAATCCAATACATGTTATCCATAGGTAACACTCATAATCAAAATCGCTCCAAAGTGGGTTATCATCTCTTATGGCAATACAGTTCTTGTGTATATTAACACTTGAAGGAAACGTTAACGTCATTGACAATGTCCGTAAGGGTGGACAAAATGGCGGGGTAAACTAAGCTGGCATCCTGTTATCACTATAAATTATCATGTAGTGGTATGGACCAAGTAAAAATGACAGGGGTCAAGAATGACGTTTGTATATGTATATGATTTTTTTTTATTCAGTTTAACGTCCCTTTCAAGATTATTTCAGCTCATATGAGACGGGCCAGGGCGAAAACGGGAGAACCCCGAGAAAAACCACCTGGCACACCCGCAAGCAGAACTTGGCTTGTCTCACATGTGGCAAAAGGGGCTCGAACCCACACTAGACACAGCGGTGAGATGATCGGGTGATTAAGAAACAGCGCTCTTAACCGCTCGGCCACAGGGGCTGCCATGTATATGATTTGTGTATTGGTAAAATACAATTGCATGCAAAAGGATTTTCTTGATCTTGGGGGGCGAACACATCACATTCTCCCAGTTTAGTGTAAAATGCTTTGATCAGAAAGGTGATTAATTTTACACATTATGTATCATATTGTGATGAAATTGCACGCCCATTGGCCTTTTGTCAGTGATTAATAAAAATGGCATCCAAGGTGGCCACCAAAAGTAAAAAAAAGTGAAACAGGTTTTCACTATTTTATCACATCAAAGTGGCTTGCAACATAATGAATATATTTGATACCACCTTGTCGCCTTTGGTTTACTATCAAAATTCAATATCGCATCCAAGAGGGTTGTGGTGTTGCACATTTACGTATATAAATATTTATAATTATAAAAAAACTTCTATTTTATGCAAAAGGTGTTTACTGATCATAAACTTAGTATGTCGCTCATGCATCTACAAGTGCTTCAATGAAGTTGCAGGCCAACAGTGAATAAGTGAGAAACAAAATGGTATTGGAATCAGAAGTCTCATTGCTTCTGGTATTGCAATCACTATTTCTTTATCAGAAATGCCTATTTCTATCCAATGTCATATGTCAGACGGGGTCTTGAGCTGTGTGTTGAATTTTCTTTATTCAAATAATATTTTTTTTTTCAGGTTTCGAAAGTGCTTAACATCATCACTTGGGGCTTTATTGCTTTTCTAAGATTTACGAATACTTGCATTATGAAACCACAGAACCAATGAAAGATGGGCCACAGAGAGTTCAAATAATAAGAAACTGCAGTAGAATATACATTAATAACATATATTGTAAGCTAAAGGCATAGACTGATAATGGCACTTTTCATGTCATACCCATAGATCATGTGTTACAATATACACATCACATACTCACATGGAACAACTTTTGAAACATATGATTGACTGGGCAAATCTATCACCTATGAATATGAATAGAAGCCATCAATCAACCACGCCTGTGGGGCTACACGTACCTTGAAAAAGACCAAACACATTCAGATAGGTGGCGCAATGTTTGTTTGTATAGGTCATTTAGAGAAGGATTTAAAAAAAGAAAAAGAAAAACAGGAGTTGTACCACTCACTATCTACAGATATTTAGCAAGTGCTTATTAAGGAGACATTGTATAGCTTTCCCGTATACTAAACATAATATATAATACTGGGGTAAATCCCTTCCTATCCCATGGGTATTTGCATTCACTTCATTTTGTCAACTTGTCTTGGCACTAACATAGAATATACCGCTTTGGGTCTACAAAGCCTCACTGACTGACACAAATATAACAAGCGTCACCTATCTGGATGTATGTGCTCATTTGTTATGTTAAACAAATTCACCACTAGACAAACAGTCTGTGGAAAAGTCATGTATAAGGGTGGTAGATTGAATCCTTCTATTTTTAAATAATAAACTGGTGCAGTCAGTGGTATCTGACTTTTCAGAAGTCGTTCAACGCTCGTATGTGGTGTTCATAAAATGTGATCTTTGGTTATAAATTGAAATGTGATGGTCAGCTTCATTCTTTGCGTTAAGGGCACGATATAAAGGGCATCAGCGTATATTTTCTACAGTTTAGTATGGTTTGAACTCTCTTTGGTTCAGCCTTTGCCTCCATGTTTAAGACTCTTACCCAACCATAGGATGTCATAACATGTGAAAAATGCTTCAAAATCCAACACACCACATAAACAACTAAAGTTTATACATATTTATGCATGAATGGTTTTACGTAATCACTTTTCCAGAACAGGCTCAGAGCTTTGCCTGGAGGCACAAGCAGACCATCTTTTTGTCACAGCCCTGGGTTTGATCCCGTGCTTCAATTTTAGACGAGACAATTTTACAATGACATAATACACAAGAGGGTATCATATGTAACATGTGTGGACTAAATCTGATCAGAAAATACAAGATTTTGTACTACAGGGGCTAAGTACTGTATTGATATAACAGGTGAAAATCTTCTTGGACATCAAATTGAATAATGTGAGTTGCCACAGGATAACAGTTAAAAGTGCTGTGTTCATTTGTTGCACATTCTTCTTCTACACCACTTAAAAAGTAAAGGACAATGTAAAATTTTGAAATACTGTTGAAAATTCAACTTTTTTAAATTTTGGTGGCCATCTTGGATGCCATTATTATTATTATTATTATTATTATTATTATTATTACAAAATACCCATAAGGGTGCAACTTTTCCAGAAAGTGATACATACATGACATTTGTGGACTATATCTGATAACGCACTATATTGCAATATAAGGGCCAAGTATTGTATGATTGTTACAGATGACAGCCCTCTTGGATGCCATATTGAATTATTTCAATTCCCAAGGATATCCACTGGGTTTATTTGTTCCATTTTCTTCTTCTACACCACTTATAAAGTAAGAAAGCGGGTAAAAATATGGAATTCGGTTGAACATTCAACTTTTTTTTTAATTTTGGCGGCCGTCTTGGATGCCATTTTTATTTTCAATTACACAATACCCATGAGAGTGCAACTGTTCCACAACTTGATACCTATGCAACATGCACAGACTTTATCTGATAAGAAAACACATGATTTTGCACTATAACTGCTTAGATCTGTAAGGTTTTAACAGACCGCAACCTTCTTTGACGCCATCTTGAATTATGGGAGTTGCCCAAGGGTGACAAGGTGGCATCAAGTGGATTCTTGTTTCTGAAGGTGTTGGCTATCATTATCAGTCAAAACATTTTCTATACACCGCAAATCCAGGTCCACCAAAAATTTGCTGTTTCTCTCCCGGACTATATAAACATTTCTACAAAATTCAAATGTCCCCAATGCGACAGCAGAGACTGCCAATTTCCACTTTTCCCATTCATAAGTATATGGAAACGTAAAGTTGCCATAGCAACCAGAGTTCTTATCCGACTGGAACAAGAAACATAAGGATCTCTACTGACAAGATGGGAGAAGTCCCTAAATGTCTAAATTGTTGGGTATATTTTGAAACATCGTGACGTTTGCGCTTAGCGACGAAATTACGTGACGTCCCATACAACCAATGTTAAAAAAGAACACTTGAACGCAGCGTGCGACGGGGTGAGATAACGAGGGTGAATTAAGAATTTCTCACATGGGGTAAAACGTTGGATTTCTCTATCTGGTGTGCAAGAAAAATCGATCTTACACTGCTGGCTTGGTTGCTCATACAAGATAAGAAAAGCACGCGACTAAATTCGATCGTTTTTAGCCCAAAGCAGTTGCTTGCAGCAATAATGTTAAACAAAACTAGACTTAATTGGTGTGAATTTATTGGGTATAATCTTGATTCACGCTCGTTTTCAACGAAAAACAAATCAAAACTGCATCTCTTTTGGCTTTGACAACGATTTATTTACATTTGACGTCATATCCGTAATAAACACAACGTCATCAGAGTTAAAGCACGGTACCAGGTTACTTTACCGGTAAAATGAATTTAGGCCTAATCGGGGTATGTAAGAAAAAGAATCCATCAGTGGTGTTCAGTGGAGAAAGGAAAATCTCAACCCTCGGGTCCATCGTTCCAGTGGGAAACTCGGCGAGCCTCGTTTCCCACTGGAACGGATGGACCCTCGGGTTGAGATTTTCCTATCTCCACTGACCACCCATGATGGATTCTATTTTGATTGTTTGTACCTATCCAAATATTTACAACAGTTTATATTCATGTAGAAAAAAAGGTAGTTTCCTATATGGCCGCAAGTTTTCGCTATAAACAGAAGCAAATTGATGCTGACCATCATTGGATTATGTTTTAATGTCATTCTGCTTATGTTCCACGGTCTGGTGAACATTGTTCCTCAACTAGACCCAGCTTCTCGCTAACATGTATTGTGTAAATATATATTATATATATTAGGTGTCTCCAGAAAAAAAAAAAAGATTTGTTAGGTATATAGGGGGGGGACATAGTTCAAAACTAACCAGAGGACCAATGGTCCTGTAAACGCTCACCTGAGTCTGCGGCATATACCAATAAACATGTTTGAATATTATGGTATTTAACCCCAGTGCAGGGGCAGATGAAGCCCTTGGGCCGTTTCCTTTTTTCAGAATAATCAATATTCTGTCCATTTGCCAATTTCTTGCTGGCTTTTCCCTTCAAATGGCATTTTAACAGTTTTTCCCATTCAAATGCATGGGCAACCCATGTTGACCTTGCCATAAACTTGGTCAAGGTCATCACAGGGTCATGATTTATATATACATTGTAGTACTTTAGCCATGGATGCTTCACGCCAAGTTTCATTGAAATCAATCTATTGGTTTCAGAGAAGAAGATATTTGAAGGGTTTTTACCATATATGGGCATGGCCGCCATCTTGGTCATGTGACCTAGATTATTAATATACACATTGGTTCCCCCATCCTATAGATGCTTCACATAAAATTTGGCATCAATTGGCCAAGTGGTGTCAGAGGAGAAGATGTTTGAATATTATGGTAATATACATGTATATTGCCCCAGGGTGTGGGCATATGAGCCCTTAGGTCCAATTTATTTTCAGAATCATTAATATTTAGTCCTACTACCCATTTCCTGCAAGATTTTCACCTCAAATGACTTTTTAAAAGTTTTCCCCATTCCAATGCATTGGCGACCTATGCTGACCTTGTCATAAAATAGATCAAGGTCACCACAGGGTCATGATTTATATACACATTGTAGTACTTCAGCCATTGGTGCTTCATGTCAAGTTTCTTTGAATTCGGTCCACCAGATTCGGAGAAGAAGATTTTTGAAGTGTTTTTACCATATATGGGCATGGCAGCCATCTTGGTCATGTGAACTATATAATTTATATACACATTAATTCCCCCATTCCATAGATGCTTCACATAAAATTTGGCTTTGATTCGCCAAGCGGTTTCAGAGGAGAAGGTATTATGGTAATATACATGTATATTGCACCGGGGTGGGGGCAAATGAGCCCCTGGGGTCCAATTTTTTTCAGAATCACTAATATTCAGTCCTACTGCCCATTTCCTACAAGACTTTCACTTTAAATGACATTTTAAAAGTTTCCCCTATTCAAATGCATTGGCGACGTATGTTGACCTTGCCGTAAGAAAAGGTCAAGGTCATCACAGGGTCATGATTTATATACACATTGTAGTGCTTGAGCCATCGATGCTTCATGGCAAGTTTCTTTGAAATCGATCCACCGGTTCTGGAGAAGAAGATTTTTGAAGGGTTTATACCATATATGGGCATTGTGGCCATCTTGGTCATGTGACCTGGATTATTTATATACATAATGATTACCCCTTCCTATTGATGCTTCACATAAAATTTGGCTTTGATTGGCCTAGCGGTTTCAGAAGAGATGATGTTTGAATATTATGGTAATATACATGTATATTGCCCCGGGTGGGGGCATATGAGCCCCTGGGGTCCAATTGTTTTCAGAATCATTAATATTCAGTCCTACTGCCCATTTCCTGCAAGACTTTCACTTTAAATGACTTTAAATGACATTTTAAAAGTTTTCCCCATTCAAATGCATTGGCGACCTATGTTGACCTTGCCGTAAAATAGGTCAAGGACATCACATGGTCATGATTTATATACACATTGTAGTGCTTGAGCCATCAATGCTTCGTGCCAAGTTTCGTTGAAATCAGTCCACCGGTTCTGGAGAAGAAGATTTTTGAAGGGTTTTTACCATATATGGGCATGGCGGCCATCTTGGTCATGTGACCTGGATTTCTTATATACACATTGGTTCCCCCTTCCTATAGATGCTTCATACAAAATTTGGCTTTGGTTGGCCAAGCGGTTTCAGAGAAGAAGATCTTTGAATTTGTGGACGGACGATGGACGGACGACGGACGGACGGACGGACGCCGGATCATGGCCATCCTATAAGCTCACCTTGTGAGCCTAACGGCTCAGGTGAGCTAAAAATAGTAATGGTCCCCATTTTTTTATTTAAGATAGGGAACAAAATGACTTTACAACAGGTTACAATGAAGCGCATGCACAACAACAACAAAATTAAAACTGGTTTATGTTGACAACATCCATTTTGTTTCGATTTATAGCAAAGAATTGCATTTTTAAACTACATAGGAAACTATATTGGAAACTATATATTTGCTCTTTGAACATAAGCAGTGTGAGAAAATGTAAATTTTTGGATGGGTACAAAACCAAGAGTTATCTCCGCCTATTTGCATTTTAGGACTGCTGCCAAATCCAATTTTAAACAGTTTACATATACCTAATAATACATTTTAAAAGTTTGCTTAAATTAGAAATTAAGATTTAACCAGAGGGCCAATGGTCCTATAACCGCTCACCTGAGATCTGAGATATATACCAATAAACTTGTTTGAATACTAAGGTCATATGTATATAGCCCTATGACAGGGTAAGAACATCCAACTTTTTCAACTTCATAAATATTCTGTTCATTTGCCCATTTCCTGGAAGTTTTTCCCTTCAGTGTCATTTTAACAGTTTTCTGCATTATGTGACCTATGTTGACTTTGCCATAAAATAGGTCAAGGTCACCACAGGATCATATTTTATACACACATTGTAGTAATCTAGTCTTTATTGCTACATGTCAAGTTTCGTTGCAATAGGTTCAGCAGTTCCTGCGAAGAAGATTTTTGAAGGGTTTTGACCATGTATGGTGGCCATAAATTAGGTCAAGGTCATCCAACTGAAAGGTCATGATTTCTATAAAATTTGTAGAACACCATTGCCCAATGCTTCATGCCAAGTTTCAAAATCATAAACTTTCTGGTTCTGGAGAAGAAGATTTTAAAATGTTTTTGCTATTTATAGCCATGGTGGCCATCTTGGTCATGTGACCTTGACCATTTATATAAAATTTCATTGCCCATTCCTAACAATGCTCCACATAAAGTTTGGCTTTGATTGGCCAAGGGATTTCAGAGAAGATGATATTTGAATATCATGGTCATGTACATGTATATAGCCCTAGGACAGGGGCAGATAACTCCCTGGGGACAAAATTTTCTCATAAACACAAATATTCTGTCCATCTGCCCATTTCCTGCAAATTTGCCCTTCAAATCACATTTTAACAATTTTTCCTCATTGAAATGCATGGGCGACCTATGTTGACCTTGCCGTAAAATAGGTCAAGGTCTTTCCAGGGTCATGATTTATACAAACTTTGTAGAGCTCCTCTCCCTGGTGCTTCATGCCAAGTTTCAAGATCAGAGGCCCTTTGGTTCTGGAGAAGAAGATTTTTAAAGGTTTTTGCTATTTATAGCCACGGCGGCATGTGACCTGGACCATTTATATAAACTTTCATTCCCCCTTCCTAACGATGCTCCACATGAACTTTGGCTTTGATTGGCCAAGCGGTTTCAGAGGAGATGTTTGAAAAGTGTGGACAACAACAACAACAACGACGACGACAACGACAGAGCATGTGTATACTATAAGCTCACCTGTGAGCTTCGGCTCAGGTGAGCTAAAAATCGACACCTTTTAGGGACTTTTCCCATCTAATCCTAGAGATTTTTTTTAAGTGGAGGTTTATGTCAGGAACATGTATACCAGGTACAGGCTTCATCCCCCTTACAGTTTCTGAAAAAAAGAGTTTTGCCATAGCAACCAGACTTCTAAGCTGACTGGAACAAAAACACAATTTATGTTGTGGCTTATATCAGGAACATGTGTACAAAGTACAGCCTTGATCCCCCAAACAGTTTCTGAGGAGAAGCTTTTTTAGTATTTTATCGAAAATTTACCCTTTATCGAGCCCCGGCAAACAATCAAGATAAGCAATTAGGACAAAAGATATATGGAATGTAGAAGCCATTTTTAAAAACAAAATTCAAATACATGTATCTAAAAGGAAACATCAAAATTGGCAATTTTCACTTGTTCCCATTATAAGTCCATGAGAAGCATACAGGTGCGTTCACTTATTAATATACCCCTGCGATATTCAGAAATAAATTGACAACTCTTCTTGTTTTTGAACCATCGTCACTGGCAAGAAATGGACAACGGGATAAATTTGTTTATATAATGTGTTAAGTATGTCTATAAATATTTTCTCTGTATATAAAACGTCCAGATCCTGTGATGATGTATGCCTAAATTGATTACATAACATATGGAGCCAAATTTTAATTTTAACAAAAATTTTCGCTGATATTCGAGTTTCAAAGATTCCACCAGGAATCATGGTTAATGATTTGTAATCGTATTTGTAAATTATGAAAAAATAACCATTTTTGTACTACGGCTAAAAATTTGGTGTCTTTATGACCACTATTTACAAAGTTACACCATGAATTTCATTCATTGTACAATTTAGAATTCCATGGTAAAGCGGTTGTTACAATATAAAACTAAGCATGTCAGTGATATTTTGCAAGAAAATTAATATTCTGTTAGAACGGTTTTACGACCAAAGCTTGTTAGTGGGTTCCTTCATGAGGTAAGCATATTTTAAAGTTCTGTGGGGTCACCCATGACTTAGTATTCTGCCAAACCGTGGGTTGGCATTTCATCATATAGTTTCATGATATTTTCCTAAGCACAGGGGGCTTAGTGGGCCAATTTTTTGTTAGGCAATGACTCACACCTCTTCGTGTAATTCCAAACCTCTACTATATAATAGTGTTTAAGTCATGGAAATTAACATGCCAATAAAGGATGCAAAAATAGTATTTATGCAAGGCAATATGCTTTGTATTTATCCTAAATCCGCAAAACACATTATTGACATTAGAGGAATGTCTGTCTTTGAATGGCATGGTGATTACCATGACCTAAAGCCTATACAAGAGGATTTAAATGACCTGAAAGTGAGCTGTGAGAAATAGCTAACAATAAAAGTTTCTCTGACAAAGTCCCAGTCCCCTATGTAATTCTGTGCCGTGAAAGCAAAGATTGAATTGCATGATGAAATGCCAACCCACGGTTTGGCAGAACACAAAGCCATGGGTAACTCCACGGTGTTTTAAGGCATGAAGGAACCCACCAGCAAGCTCTGGTCGTAAAACCGTTCTGGCAGAATAAAATAACACTGACGTGCTTAGTTTTATATTGTAACAACCGCTTTACCATATATTCTAAATTGTATAATGAATAAAATTCATGGTGTAACTTTGTAAATAGTGGTCATAAAGTCACCAAATTTTCAGCCGTAGTACAAAAATTGTTATTCTTTCATAATTTACAAATTACATTACAAATCATTAACCATGATTCCTGGTGGAATCTTTGAAACTCAAATATCAGCGAAAATTTTCTTTAAAAAAATTTATTCATTCCCCTCATCTGTAGATGCTACATCTGCATATATTGCTACATATGAAAGCAATCAACCTTACTGCTTCAGAGCAGAAGTCATTTGATAATGTTGACAGTGGCAGAACCCCAGGTCCCTGCCCATCCTATAAGTAATAGTTAGAGTATGGAGGAGAGGTCAATACGAAAATTATAGACCCGGCACGTGAACTTAAAGCCGACCGAGCGCAGCGAGGGAGGCTTTAAGTTCACGTGCCGGGTCTATAATTTTCGTATTGACCGATACCGACATACTCTAACTGACTTATATACTGGCTGCTTTGTTTCGTTATAACAACTGCTATTAATCTTATGACAGCAAGCCTGTTGGCCAAACCATTCGCAGCATATTTAGACCAATTACATTCCGCTTAACTTTCTTTTCTCGCGACATGTCATATTAGCCAAACTATCCCACGGACTTATCGAGGTAACTAACTGTGAACGATAAATTTCCTCATGTAATCATGAACAAATAGACCCTTCACAGTAATTTCCCTTTTAAACGTCGTCAAACGTATTGCTTATGATTAACGCAAATAATTCAATACCTTCTAAGTATGATTTTACACAAATACATAATGTGCTTAAATTGATAAGCTAGTGTATATGGATCTATCAAGGGCTAATCTCCTTGCTGGAAAGACAGAGGACCATTTTATGCCCGGCTGTTTTGGGGGAAAACAGCTGGTCAAAAATAACTGTGTGAAGTTCGTTCCTACTGCCAGGTTTCTCATTCACAGCACACTAACCCTAACCCTAACCTTCTACTAACAATGGAACCAGGGAGCAAGAGCTAGTTTCACACAGATGTATGCGACGATTCGTTTAATATAACGTTTGGGGGAATTGTAAATAAATGAAACCGGAAATTTCTTTTCTTTTCTTTCACCGCAAAGGATTTGTAGAAAGAAACTGCATTTAACGTTAGAAAGATTCTTAACCACGATTTGCTAAAAAAAAAAAAAAAAACACTTTCAGATTTTCAGTCAGCCTTGGCAATATTTAATGTCTTTGAACACGGCGAAAACATTATTTTTGCTGTGCATCTGACCAATTACAAAATGTACTTACCTTTTATTGAGTCAAATATAAAAATCACTACATATATATACAGGACTGATAAGTTTCCCGCCTGATATTAGAGACCGGTGTATAAGTTTCCCGCCGGGTATTATACACCGGTGTATAATAAACGGCGGGAAACTTATACACCTCCCACCAAAACTTCCTTTGTTGAGTAGGTGTATATGTTTGTTAGAGACTTGCTCGAAACAAAGGAGCCAGTATATAAGCTCACCTATGAAAAGATACAAGTAGGCAACGATCAGAAAAAGGCGCAATCAGGAAGAGAAAGAGCCTTCAGCTCAGGTGAGCTAATAAGTGTGATAAGGACAAAAGTCATATGAAACATAGAGGACTATTCAGTAAACATTACTGCATAAACAAAATTCAAATACATTGTATATCCAGACAGACAGCAAAAAATGTCAATTTTCATGCTTCTCTGGGAGCATTAGTTGCCACAGCAACCAGAGCTCTGATCTGATAAAAAACAATAACAAAATTTATGTAAAGGCTTATGTCAGGAATATGTATACCAAGTATAGCCTTGAATCCCCTAACAGTTTCTGAGGAGAAGATTTTCAAGTATTTTTTCGTAAATTTACCCTTTATTGGACCCTAGCAACCAATCAAATTAAGCAATGTGGACAAAAGTCGTATAAGAAAAGTAGGGGACTACTTAATAAACATTTCTGAAAAAGCAAAATTCAAATACCATATTAGTTCTATTTAGTGCACTTAACACGTCTCCAAAATGTTCAAAGCATTTTCATACTAATTAGTGCTCACTAAACCTGAAATCAACACATAAAATGCTTGAAAAGCAAGTCGAAAATGTATGGTTACAGCAATTTAAGTAAATTTGAGTTTTGTAAACTACTTAAAATCATTTAAGGCTTAATTTTTATACATCTATTAAGACATAGTGATGGCAAAAGTGGTGCATAATACCGACCTGTTAGCACAACAGTGTGCGCTTATGCACAGGTGTTTGGAAAAGACCAAGGTGTGCACTTCGGACCATGTGCGCTTATTAGAATGAAAATGGTATCTGCAAGAAGACAGCAAATATTGGCAATGCAGCCAGAGTTCTTATCCGATCAGAACAAAAAACAGCATTATTCATCCCCCCTCTTTAAGATGCTATATGTGTAATATAAAAGGTATCTGCCTCACAGCTTCAGAGAAGAAGTCGTTTGAAAATGTTGAAGACGGACGAACGACAGACAACGGGTGCCTTCCTGTCATATACATGTAAGCTCACCAATGAGCCTTAAGCTTAGGTGAGCTAATTAATATGTGACTAAAAAATTCATATATAAACAAACTGACAATATAAAAATTTCACATGAAAAAGACTTTCACTCTGCCAGCAGAGCTAAGGAACATGGTGAGCTGCTATAAGACAAAATAAATGAGACAAACTCTGCATCTGCTGAAGACTTTGACCTAACAACATGAAGCATTGCATAATAAAGTATAGAAAAATAGATAAACATCCAAACCAACTTCCCCTCAGTCTTGTTACTGGCAAGCCTCAGTCACACCAGTCTTGTTACTGGCAAGCCTCATTCACACCAGTCTTGTTACTGGCAAGCCTCAGTCACACCAGTCTTGTAACTGGCAAGCCTCAGTCACACCAGTTTTGTTACTGGCAAGCCTCAGTCACACCAGTCATGTTACTGGCAAGCCTCAGTCACACCAAAAGAAAACCTCCATTTTACATAACTATACAAAAACAAAATGTAGATCGCATGCACAGTTACAATTTAGCTGATATCCTCAATTAGGACATAAGCCATGTTATTTTTAAATCGGAAATATCAGGTCTCTAGGCATATTCAGTGCTGGTATAGCCAGGCTAAGTCTGACTTGTTCAGAGACCCTAGAGACAGTTGTTTCCCCATGACACACCTCAAATTTACATGTGGTTCTAGTTGTCCAGGCAGATGAGAGTCTCAGTGTACCAAGATTTTAGGATTACTGAAACAACAAGCAACTCCAGGAGTCAAACCTCTTATAATATAATTTACCCTTAATACCATGCTTGAAAGTTACCACATACACATTGAAGTACCATCATTTTCCCCGCCATGCTATACCATCTTTATACGCCCATGTAATTTAGACTCCCTGAGAATTTCTAACAAGCAGAAATGAAACACTTAACAGCTAACAAAAGGCATATGCAAATACAGTGTTGCTTACATCTTAGGCATCTTTTACTTACTGAGCTATTGGGAATATCCAAACACATTTATGTATGAAAGGAACCATTCGATATTCACATAAAACCCAATGTAATTCAACATTCTGAATGTCATAATCAAAATAAATTCTGATGCACTTGCAAATGTTGCTTGAGAATGAACAGGGCATTATCAAACCAGAGGACCAATGGTCCTGTAAACGCTCACCTGAGATCTGCTGCATATACCAATAAACATGTTTGAATATTATGTATTTAACTCCAGTGCAGGGGCAGATAAAGCCCTGAGGTCATTTTCTTTTTTCAGAATCTTCAAGATTCCGTCCATTTGCCAATTTCCTGCTGGCTTTTCCCTTCAAATGACATTTTAACAGTTTTCCCAATTCAAATGCAAAGGCAACCCATGTTGACCTTGCCATATTATATAAACTTGGTCCAGATCATCACAGGGTCATGATTTATATAAACATTGGAGAACTTTAGCCATTGATGCTTCATACCAAGTTTCCTTGAAATCAATCTATCAGAGAAGAAGATTTTGATGGGTTTTTAGTACTTTTACCATATATGGGCATGGCGGCCATCTTTGTCATGTGACCTAAATTATTAATATACACATTGGTTCCCCCATCCTATGGATGCTTCACATAAAATTTGGCTTTAATTGGACAAGCGGTTTCAGAGAAGAAGATGTTTGAATATTTTGGTAATATAAATGTATATTGCCCCGGGGTGCGGCCATATAAGCCCTTGGGTCCAACTTTTTTAGAATCATTAATATTCAGTCCTACTACCCATTTCCTGCAAGATTTTAACCTCAAATGACTTTTTGAATTAATTCCGAATTCAAATGCACTGGCGACCTATGTTGACCTTGTCATAAAATAGGTCATGGTCACCACAGGGTAATGATTTATATATACATTGTAGTACTTAAACCATCGATGCTTCATGCGAAATTTCTTTGAAATCGGTCCACCAGTTCCAGAGTAGAAAATTTTTGAAGGGTTTTTACCATATATGGGCGTGGCGGCCATCTTGGTCATGTGACCTAGATTATTTATATAAATATTGATTCCCCCATTTTATAGATGCTTCACATAAAATTTGACTTTGATTTACCATGCGGTTTCAGAGGCATTTGAATATTATGGAGATATACATGTATATTGCCCCGGGGTGGGGGCACATGAGCCCCTGGGGTCCAATTCTTTTCAGAATCATTAATATTCAGTCTTTCTGCCCATTTCCTGCAAGATTTTCACCTCAAATGACTTTTTAAAAGTTTTCCCCATTCAAATGCATTGGCGACCTATGTTGACCTTGCTGTAAAATAGGTCAAGGTCATCACAGGGTCATGATTTATATATACATTGGAGTGCTTGAGCCATCGATGCTTCATGCAAAGTTTCTTTGAAATCGATCCTCCGGTTCTGCAGTAGAAGATTTTTGAAGGGTTTTGAACATATATATGCATGGCGGCCATCTTGGTCATGTGACCTGGATTATTTATATACACATTGGTTACCCCTTCCTATTGATGCTTCACATAAAATTTGGCTTTGATTGGCCAATCGGTTTCAGAGAAGAAGACGTTTGAATATTTTGGAGATATACATGTATATTGCCCCAGGGTGGGGGCACATGAGTCCCTGGGGTCCAATTTTTTCAGAATTATTAATATTCAGTCCTACTGCCCATTTTCTGCAAGACTTTCACTTTAAATGACATTTTAAAAGTTTTCCCCATTCAAATGCATTGGCGACCTATGTTGACCTTGCTGTAAAATAGGTCAAGGTCATCACAGGGTCATGATTTATATATACATTGTAGTGCTTGAGCCATTGATGCTTCATGCCAAGTTTCATTGAAATCGGTCCATCGGTTCTGGAGAAGAAGATTTTTGAAGGGTTTTTACCATATATGGGCATGGCGGCCATCTTGGTCATGTGACCTGGATTTCTTATATAAACATTGGTTCTCCCTTCCTATAGATGCTTCATATAAAATTTGGCTTTGATTGGCCAAGCGGATTTAGAGGAGAAGATCTTTGAAATTGTGGACGGACGGACGGACGGACGACGGACGGACGGACGGACGGACGCCGGATCATGGCCATCCTATAAGCTCACCTTGTGAGCCTAACGGCTCAGGTGAGCTAATAATTGCAACAGTATAAGAGCGGCCTCATGGGAAAACCAACAATCTGCATTTGCGAAAACAAAAACGCAGATCAGCTTCGCGGTAGCCGCAAAGCTGATCAGCGCGTTTGTTTTCGCTACATGGATAGCACACTTCCTCTTCTTTTTAAATCCGAAATTTCAAGCTTGCAGCCTGCTTCTGTGACTGTACAGCCTGATTTGTGTCGGACCTGATCGGAAACCACATTGTTGGTTTTCCCACGAGGCGGCTCATATTCTACAACATATAAACATACAACCATTGGAAATCTGACATCATGAACTACATTATTTATGATTGATGAATGTTGTGACTCTACATCAATGGGGATAACCCTATTCAACTAATTAATTTATTTGTGCCCATAGGGCAAATCTTGCATACAACTCAATTTGTATATTAAAGAACTAAGTGGATTGTCTACACCTGTCTCTAACTTGACCCAAAACATTGAAAAGCAGGTAAAAGAGGGGCCAGTACAGCATTTGTTTTTACTACATACACTTATATACATAGATCCAGGAGCGTCATGATAAACCCGTGAATATATATGTATATATGTGTATTGTGGTCTCGACTTCCTTTGTATTGTATCTCGCGGAGGTCGATATCGCACCTGCATTGGGCAAAGTCAAAAGACCATGAAATGTAGTTCAAGGGCACCGGGTCAAGGTGCATGCTTAAAGGGTATGTCAAGGACAATTACTATGCAAGGTTTCAGACTCGCAGCTATCTCTGATGTTGAGAAAACCAAACTTCGACGTAAAAACTTTCAAAGTCAGTGGACCTTGAAATATAGGTCAAGGGCACCGGGTTAAGGTGCATGCTTGAAGGGTATGTCAAGGACAATTACTATGCAAGGTTTCAGACTCGCAGCTATCTCTGATGTCGAGAAAACCAAACTTCGACGTAAATGTTGACGGACGGACGGACGGAAATTTGGACTCCTATATCGCACTCTGCTATAAGCAGGTGCGATAATAAGTGCAGCTAATGTGTATTTGTAAACAACAAGAACGCCGCGGAGGTCGATATCGCACCTGCATCAGGCAAAATAACTAAAAACATGAAATATACATGTAGGTCCAGGGCACCAGGTTAAGGTGTGTTCTGAAAGGGTAAGTGAAGGATGTTTACTATGCAAGGTTTCACACTCGCAGCTATCACAGGGGCAAAGAAAACCAAACTTCAACGTAAAAATTAACAAAGTCAATGGAACATGAAATATAGGTCAATGGCACCCGATCAAGGTGCATGTCAAGGACAATTACTATTCAAGCTTTCACACTAGCAGCTATGACTGATGCAGAAAAAAAAAAAACTTCGACGTAAAAATGAACAACGTCTATGGACCGTGAAATATAGGTCAAGGTCAGCGGGTCAAGGTGCATGCTTGGAGGGTATGTCAAGGACAATTACTATGCAAGGTTTCACTATCGCAGCTATCACTGATGCAGAAAAAATCAAACTTCGACGTAAAAATTAACACTGATATAGAGAAAAACTTCGACGTAAAAATTAACAAAGCCAATGGACCGTGAAATTATAGGTCAAGGGCACCGGGTCAAGGTTGACGTGCTTGAAGGGTATGTCAAGGACAATTACTATGCAAGGTTCTGCACTCCTATCTCTCACTGATGTAGAGAAAACCAAACTTCGATGTAAATGTTGACGGACGGACGAACGAACGGACGGATGGACAGAAATTTTAACTCCTATATCGCACCCTGCGATAAAACGGAACATGTTATGCCAAAAATCACATAAAAATGGTCTGAATGAGAAACAAGAACTCCGCGGAGGTCGATATCGCACCTGCATTGGGCAAAGTCAATAGACCGTGAAATATAGTTCAATGGCACCGGGTCAAGGTGCGTGTTTGAAGGGCATGTCAAGGACAATTAGTATGCAAGGTTTCAGACTCGCAGCTATCTCTGTTGTCGAGAAAACCAAACTTTGACGTAAAGATTTTCAAAGTCAGTGGACCGTGAAATATAGGTCAAGGGCACCGGGTTAAGGTGCGTGCTTGAAGGGTATGTCAAGGACAATTACTATGCAAGGCTTCAGACTTGCAGCTATCTCTGATGTCGAGAAAACCAAACTTCGACGTAAAAAATTTCAAAGTCAGTGGACCGTGAAATATAGGTCAAGGGCACCGGGTTAAGGTGCGTGCTTGAAGGGTATGTCAAAGACAATATTACTATGCAGGGTTTCAGACTCGCAGCTATCTCTGATGTCGAGAAAACCAAACTTTGACGTAAATGTTGACGGACGGACGGACCCACGGATGGACAGAAATTTGAACTCCTATATCGCACCCTGCTATAAGTCCACAAATATGTATACATCTTTATGCTATAATTTTGTACCATAGCTACTTAATTAGTTCCACGATTGTACCAATATGTATGTGCCAATTACCGCAATAATGAATATATAATTTGTATTTCATGCTACCTACTAAAATTTAGTTTGCACCAATATATATATCGTATGTACTGAACAAGTAAGGCAACAGTCGCATTATTACAATATGTACAGAATTATTCACGTGAAAACATAAATTCAAAATTAATCACTTGTACTTGGTGTAAATAAATTCATTGTATATATATTCTTCGAAATGATGTGTAAAAAACATTGGGTCGGTGAAGGGGAGGAGGAGCCGACCAAAAAAAAAAAAAAAGGAAGGTTTCAGACGCAGCTATCTCTGATGTCGAGAAAACCAAACTTCGATGTAAAAATTTTCAAAGTCAGTGGACCGTGAAATATAGGTCAAGGGCACCAGGTTAAGGTGCGTGCTTGAAGGGTATGTCAAGGACAATTACAATGCAAGGTTTCAGACTTGCAGCTATCTCTGATGTCGAGAAAACCAAACTTCGACGTAAATGTTGACAAAACGTCGACGTAAAAATTTTCAAAGTCAGTGCACCGTGAAGGGCACCGTGTTAAGGTGCGTGCTTGAAGAGTATGTCAGGGACAATTACTATGCAAGGTTTCAGACTCGCAGCTATCTCTGATGTCGAGAAAACCAAACTTTGACGTAAATGTTGACGGACGGACGGACGAACGGATGGACAGAAATTTGTACTCCTATATCGCACCCTGCTATAAGCAGGTGCGATAAAAAGGGGCACCAACTATTTCCCAAAAATATTCTGAGTCAAACATTGACAGAGAAGAAGAGAGAATGACCTGATAATACTGTTTTTAAACGTGAAAACTAATGACATTGCTGAAGCTGTAAAAGTGGTCTCAAGTCCACAACTTTCGTCTTCCTTTGTAATGTGCAAAATACCTATCTATTAAAATTGGTTGCTGCTACATCGTAAAATTACTAACAAAATCAGTGCCAAGAAACAAGGAAGTTTTTCTCCCTAAATGAAACAAGTACTTTTGACTTTTGTAAAGACAAGCATTCAGCATGTATGTGATAAATTAAAAATGAAAATTGTATCAAAATGATGGCAGACAAAAACAAAAGGTATCTTAAAATGTTGTTGTCTAATTAAAACTCCAATTTGCTGTCATAATTTTCAAATCAGTGCCCTTGTGGACTGCAAAGTGACCCTGAAGTACAGAACTATAGGCACTGTGACCAGACTGTTTTAATTAAAGAAATTACTTACCTGCTTACTTATTTTAACTTACTTACTCTTAAACGTTTGGTGAACAGCAAAGAAAACATAAATATCTCAATAAGCACTACACAATGGCCAAGTAGAAATTAAAAACACAAGCTGCAGAATGCAGCCAAGCCAGTCTGTACAACTGACTCCTCCCCCAGCAAGGTATAACCACGCCCACCCCTATTTCCTTAGACAAACATTGTGTTTTTGCACCTATATTCCCCCGTTGAAAAAGAGAAATGGAAGTGGAACTGCACAATCCGAATTTGAGAAGGCGGAAGAATTTAATGGTCAGTTCTCGGATGTTTTCACTAAAAGTGAATACAAACAGGTCCGTCTTATGGATAGATCTGCCCCATTCATGCATGATATTGTGGTCACAAAGGAAGGGGTGACCAAACTTCTCAAAGGTCTAAACCCGTCATAAGCCTTAGGGCCTGATGAGCTTCATCCCAGAGTCCTAAAGGAACTGGCTATGGAATATGGGCCGGTATTCGCCCATCTCTTCCAGCAGTCAATTGATACAGGTGAAGTTCCTAAAGAATGGTCTCTTGCTAATATTTGCCCCCTGTTTAAGAAGGGCGACAGGTCACTTGCCCGCAATTACCGCCCTGTTTCTTTGACATGCATTCCTTGTAAGCTTCTTGAACATATTGTATGCTAAAATATTATGGCCCATCTTGATGAACTGAACTCTTGTCGGACAGGCAACACGCATTTAGGAAATGGCATAGCTGTGAAACTCAGAATGACTGGGCCAAAATCTTAGACAAAAAAGGCCAGGTCGACACTTTTATACTCGATTTTGCAAAGGCTTTCGATACTCCTCCCCATAAACTCCTTAAAAGCAAATTGTTTAGCTATGGAATAGGTGGAACAACACTAAATTGGATAAATGCTTTCCTTTGTTTCAGACAACAAAGGGTAGTGGTTAATGGTATTAAATCGGATTGGGCTCCAGTTGTGTCGGGTGTCCCTCAGGGCACCGTTCTCGGCCCCTTGCTGTTTTCCTTGAATATAAATGACATCTCAGCAGACATTGAGTCTGAAATAAGGCTCTTTGCTGATGACTGTGTTTGCTATCGTGAAATCAAGAATGAAGAGGATACATTGAAACTTCAGAGAGACATTGATCGTTTAGGCAGTTGGGCTAGGAAATGGGGAATGAGATTTCAACCTGTCAAATGCAACATGATGCAGCTGACAAACAAACGGTCTAGTAAGATACAGGCTAACTACACCCTTGAGGGCACTGTACTGGAAAACGTTGAAAGCATAAAATACCTGGGTGTAACTATCACAAATGATTTGAAATGGAATACTCATATTTTCAATGTTTGTACAAAGGCTAACAGAACTCTCGGATTCTTGAGGAGAAATTTGTATTCTTGTCCCCCAGATGTGAAAGAAGCAGCTTATAAAGCACTGGTGCGGCCGGTCTTGGAATATGGAAGCTCAGTTTGGGACCCTCACACTCATGGCCTCCAGGAAGAACTGGAAAAGGTCCAAAATCGTGCGGCAAGGTTTGTGACGGGAAATTATGTTTTTGAAACTGGGAGCATGACTGGCATTTTAGGTCAACTGAAATGGGAATCTCTTAAGAAAAGGAGGAATGATAGTAGACTTATATTGCTATACAAAGGTCTAAAGGGTAAAGCCAGAATACCCACAGATGACCTTATCCCAAAGAATAGGCGTTGTAGAAATCAACACTCTTTGGCTTTTCTTATACCTTCAGCTAGCAAAGAAGCGTACAAAAGTAGTTTCTTTCCACAGACTATCAAGGACTGGAATGACCTCCCTGATTCACTTATCTCCTCTGCTGAAATGTCTGATGACTGTGTGTCCAAGTTCGCTTCACTCGTGCGTTCAAGGGACTAATTTCTCCCCCATCCGAACCCCCTGGTGAAATAATGCCATTTGGCGTGTCATCAGTAAACTATTCAGATTCAGACCTGTAAAAAGCATGTGTTGGTTTGTTTGTCTAACCCCCTTGTTGTCTAACCGTCATTGACTGTTAGCTAATGTGCTGATTTGAATGGTCAATATAATAAGAGCTGTCGCAGGACAGCGTGCTCGACTGCTTCTGACCTTTGTCAAACACAAGGCCAAACCCGACCGGTAACCCAAAGCATTATGCTCATACATCTTTTTGCCTTGATGCGATAATGCAAAATCACTGAACCATGAAAGTTAACTACCTAAGATTTAAAGGTCTCACTCATATTGTGAAAGAGGTGTGTTCATATACCAACTGAGTGCCAAGACACAAGGCAAAATCACTGAACCGTGAAATAAGGTCACACTGACCTATAAGTGTTTCAGGGTCAAAGGGTACAAGTAGGCAAAGATCAGGAAAAGGCGCAATCAGAAAAAGCCTCAATAGTGGAGCAAATATGGTTCAAAAAGTAGCTTAGAAATAGGAGTAGGTGGTCTACGGAGTACCACATTTGTTTCTATATACCAAAATGTTCGTCTTGGTCTGTAGTTTTGAAATCCAGCGTTTGCCACCTTGGCAAACCTTGCATAACTCCAGTATTCAAGATGGCGTCCAAGATGGCTGCCGTTTCCTAAAACTAACCCCTACTCCAAAAATGCATCATATTTTTCATGTGTTTGCATTGTAATGGTATTTTACAGTCCCATTTCATGTAAGAATGATATATTTGTATATTTCAAGTAAAAAACCTGACAATTTAGGTAAAAGAGTTGTAAAAATCATGTTTAAATTCAGAAATGCACGTGCCCAAGGTTTTTCACCTCGTAATGTTTGTTTAATGGCTCATAATTTATGATCAGATAGTTATGGCTGCTTTTTTACTTCTTTTTTATCAAATATAATATCTGTAAAGATTTTAGAGAAACAGAAATTGTTTCTATATATAAGCTTCATGCTTAAAACAGGTTTTAGACATCCAATCCAACACGACAAAAACAACAAAAAGTACATATTTTCTTATATAAAATATGCTCTTCAATCGTATTTGTTTTTGATTCTATATACCACAGTGTTTGTCTCAGTCCTAGTTTGTAGCATAAAATACAGTGTTTGCCACCTTAGCAAAGCACAGGATAGCTCCAGTATTTAAGATGGCATCCAGGAAGGCCGTCAAAATATAGAATTTTGAAAAATGAGCCAGATATGTCCCTTGACTTTCATTAAGTAATAAAAAGCTAAAATCAAGTTGCAAAACACTTAGAACATTTTCTTAATGTTCTCTTCATGTGCGTTTTTCCTTGTTAAAACAAAGTTATTCAGACACCATAACCTTTTTATAACACTATTGTTGGGGTTCAAACCAATCTTTGTGTTAGCTATATTCAATTTTTGTTTTAACGAGAGTAAAGTATATAGACATATACCAAAGGTAGTATGAAATGACCATTTGGAGTCCAGCTACGAACAGTGCTATATCCAAAACTATGTTTCTTGAATCGAGTTATAGGAAGGTCCAGATGTATTTATTCTAGAAATGAGTGGAATTTTCTTGACCGGCAAGAAAAAGATCAACAAAGAAAACTTATTTTCTTGTACATCATTAGCTCCGCAATCTTATTACAAATGTTATTCACAAATTCTGGTTCTGCAATTCTTAATATAACTTTGGTGCAGTATTAATCTTACAATTAATAAAACCTTGGTGCAGACATGGATGTACGATATGGCACTATATAAAACAAAATAATACCAAACCATGTTTTGTTTCGACACTATAATCATATGTAGGTTCTAATTCCTCATTTACTGATTATGCTTTGAGTATTTATGTACAATGTTTATGCAAACTGTGGTGCCATAAGAACTGTAAATCCACTTATCAGAGAATGAAAGCAAAAACAGTAGAGAGGTAAAGTCAAACATAAGAAATGATTAGACTAACCCTAGAAGTACCATATCATTACAAAGTATTTTTATTGGAAGAATAATTGCTTATTTGTGGCGAGACTTGTGACCTGTTAGAAATGAAAGTAAAGTAAGTGGAAGCTGGTCGATGTTAGCATGCGCAATTGGTGATTGTAACATTGATGTATTTATAAGAGTTTTTGAAGCAACAGGGAAAGGCAATTACTTCAAAGTGCTATACATACATGTACTAATGGACCTTCCAAATGGTGACTTAGTTGCAGCTGGAGCAATATATTGTGCAGTAAAAAGAGCTGTTTGCTCAATGGCACTGAGTATGAAAGTTCAATAATGAACGAAAATCAAGTTGTAGAGTTATCCAATTAATAGACAAATAAACACCTGGAGTTAGAAAGCTGGGTTATATAACATAGAATGTTATAAAAACAATCCATATAAAGAGCCTTTTTATTTAATTATGGTCAGAATTATCATTTACATAGTTATCCACTTAATAGAAAGCTGGGTTATGTGACATAGAATGTTATAAAACAAACAATATAGAGAAGGTACAAGTAGCCAATGATCATGAAAATGAGCAATCAGAAAAAGATTTCCACTCCGAAAGCCGAGGTGGGAAAACTAAATTGACAATTAGGTACTTATAAAAAGAGCCTTTTTATTTAGTTATGGTCCAAATTATCATTTACGTATTGAGATTGATTTGGTACGAATCAGTGTGGCTGAAGCGCTGAATATGTTTGACCAACTATGAAAATTAAACCAAACCATTTCAGCTGATTATACACACAGGCTTCTTGTAAATAATAGCAGAAGATAAGATAAATCATAAAACTATCGGTATGTTTATAAATGGTATTCTTAGAAACATTGAAATTGTAATGGATCAATATGCCACCATTGCAAGCCTTTCAAGATATTTTACTGTACTAGACAAATGGTGGGCTTCAAGTGTAAGCAATGAAAGATTTGCTAATGCTTCAGACATATAGGCTGAGCTTCAGTAGACTTGCACTGTCTTTAAGTTGCTTGTAATATTACAAAGCAGCAATTTCTATTGCATACCCAAAACATGTAGGTCTTGTTGTTCATGATCAAATCTGGAGTAGACTCTTTGATTTAACAAATAGCTTATCTTCGATATACGATTACATACCCTGAAATGAGGCGAATTTTATCATCAGCACACAAGCTAACACGCCCTCAGTGGAACCGTCCCCTCAGAAATTACGTCAGAAATCAGGGGGTATGCTTATACTGGGAGTTACCGATAACTTTGACAATAACGAAAAGGCAGTAGATGTAAACTTACCAAACATGCAGTGACCTCTATCGTTCTGATTGCGCCATTTCCTGATTGTTATTTTCATTTAGCTTTGTTATCACATTATGCAGGGTCCTGAAACGAATATAGATCGGCACCATCTAGGTGAAGATTTAGAACACTCGGATGATCATATAGGTGGTCTAAGTTTGTAACAAAAACAGTTTGTCTTTAAACTCACTGTGCACAGAGAAGGCAATATAGTTGATGGCTAAAAAGCTACCTCGACAGATAAAAGTTTCGGGTTTCATTGCCTGAGGTGTGCCTATCAACTGCATATTTGGCGGAATGGGTTGCACTATGTTCAAGAACTGACTTTAGATTTGAATAGGACAATGAATGATAAAATAAAATGCTTAGTATTATTGGTAACACTATCAGTAGCAGCTCCAGAGCTATTGAATGACACAGTTGACTGTTTGCTAACGTAAAGAAATGAGTGATGAATACTGCACAAGCTCTATGTGTCGACAACCATACACTGTAGAAATTAATGTGCATGTAGTTATATACACAAATGTGCATACTATCTTTTCAGGCATGTTGACAGAGGAAAATTGCAGTGATTCAGATTATTAAAAGGAATTTAAGCATCTTTTCAAACATACTCCAGCTCTTACCCCATGCATTTCTAGATTTGTATGCATAATGTAATATTGAAAATGAAATATACATGAAAATATTTTTAAAAAGATAGATCTAAGTGTTTTATCTTGATTTTTTAACTGTTTTGTTAGTAAACAAATGTTAAAGGACACATGCGGCTTATTTTTCGAAATGTTTTATTTTGACGGCCTTCTTGGATGCCCTTTTGAAAACCGGAGTTATGCTGGGTTTGCAGAGCCGGCCAGCGCTGGATTTAAAAGCTTCAAACCTTCATAAGCTTGCAAGATAAAATATTTGGTATATAGAATCAATAACAATCACGATTCAAGAGCCTATAATGTATAGGAAAATATGTATTTTTTGTTCTTTTTTGCCTTGTCTGTGAGACCTTACTCCATTCATATCTAGAATATATATGCAGAATGTAGTTTTAACAATGGAAAACACATAAAAATAACAATAATAAGATAACTCTAAGTGTTTATAGCTCAATTTAAGCATATTTGTTTCTAAACAAAAGTCAAGGGACATATGTGTCTCATTTTTTCAGAATTGTAAATTTTGACGGCCTTCTTGGATGCCATCTTGAATACTGGAGCTATCTTGTGTTTTACAGAGGTGGCAGACACGGTATTTTTATGCTACAAACCAAGATCAACACAAACACTATGGTATATAGAATCAATAACTAATTAGATTTTAGAGCGTACTTTGTATAGGAAAATATTTACTTTTTGTTGTTTTTTCCGTGTTGGGTTGGATGTCTAAAACCTGTTTTTAAGCATGAATATTATATATAGAAACAATTTCTGTTTCTATAAAATCTTTACAGATATTATATTTGATAGAAAAGAAGTAAAATAGCAGCCATAAATATCTGATCATAAATAATGAGCCATTAAACAAACATTCCGAGGTGAAAAACCTTGGGCACGTGCATTTGTGAATTTAAATATGATTTTTACAACTGTTTTACCTAAACTGTCAGGTTTTTTACTTGAAATAGACAAATACATCATTCTTACATGAAATGGGGCATTAAAATACCATTACAATGCAAACACATGAAAATTATGATGTATTTTTGTATGGGGGTTGATTTTAAGAAATGGCAGCCATCTTGGACGCCATCTTGAATACTGGAGTTATGCAAGGTTTGCCAAGGTGGCAAACGCTGGATTTTTAAACTACAGACCAATACGAACATTTTGGTGTATAGAAACAAATGTGGTACTCCGTAGACCACCCCCTTGAAAGATAGCCCCTGATATTTGCTCCACTACAAAGGTCTAGTGATACTTACTCATAATGTGAAAGAAATATGATCATATACCCATTCAGTGTTGAGATATAAAGCAAAATCACTAAACCATGAAATTAGGTCATAGTGACCTATAAGTATGTTTGGGTTAAAGGTCTGGTCATACTCATTCATAATCAGAAAGAAGTATGAAAAAATACCAACTGAGTGTCGAGATATAAGGCAAAATCACTGAACAATGAAATTAGGTCAGTGATCCAGGAATACTTAACGGTCAAAGGTCTTGTCATACTTATACCAATTGAGTTCCGAGATATAAAGGAAAATCACTGAACCGTGAAATAAGGTCATATTGACCTAGGACTACTTTAGAGTCAAAGGTCTTGTCATACGCAAACATAGTGTCAAAGAAGTTTGTTCATAAACTACTTGAGTGCCGAGATATAAGGCAAAGTCACTGAACCGTGAAAATAGGTCATAGTGACCTATAAGTATATTGGGGTCAAAGGTCTGGTCATACTCACTCATAATCTGAAAAAAATATGAAAATATTCTAACTGAGTGTCAAGATGTAAGGCAAAATCACTGAACCGTGAAATTAGGTCACAGTGACCTAGGACTAATTCAGGGTCAAAGGTCTTGTCATACGCAAGCATACTTTGAAAGAAGTTTGTTCATAAACCATTTGAGAACCGAGATATAAGGCAAAATCACTGAACCGTGAAATTAGGTCACAGTGACCTATAAGTATATTGGGGTCAAAGGTCTGGTCATACTCACTCATAATCTGAAAGAAGTAAGAAAATATACTAATTGAGTGTCAAGATATAAGGCAAAATCACTGAACCATGGAAAGTAGGTCAACCGACCCTTACCGTCATGACACACAAGTCAGTGTCACAAAGTCAAAAGATGAATGACCAACCATCTTCCTAAGTTGTTTCTATTAAGAAATAAAAAGAAAAAAAAAATCGGGGAGTTCTAGATTTTGACCTCTAGCCCCGCCCCCCTGACTCCGACCCAGAGGTCCGATGTCATGGAACCTAAAGTGTATGAAGTATGAATGCTTTATGATAAGTTGTTGTCAAGATATGGACTCCTTGTAAAAGTAACACAGCAGTACATCTATTTTTTACAGTGTTCTAGTTTTTAACCTCCAGCCCCACCCCCCAGGAATGGACCGAGAGACCCGATGCCATGAAATGAAACTCAACCCTACAGGGTACCTATGGTCCGAGTATGAAAGCCCTCTGATAAAAAGTTTTCAAGATATAGACTTCTAGAATACTATATCACAGAAAAGCCATTATTATTAATTGTGTTCTAGATTTTAACCTCTAGCCCCACCCCCTGGCATGGACCCAGGGATCTGATGCCATGGAATGAAAGCCGACCCTACAGGGTGTCAATGGCCCAAATATCAATGCTTTCTGATGAGTGGTTGTCAAGATATGGACTTCTAGAAAACTTTAACACAAGAATTGCCATTTTTGAAGGTGTTCTAGATTTTAACCTCCAGCCCCACCCCCTGGCTTGGACCCAGGGGCCCGATGCCATGGAATGAAAGCTAACCCTACAGGGTATCTATGGTCCAAGTATGATAGTTGGGGAACCGAAATCGCGTATCTTGCAAAATGACAAAAAAATTGCACCCGATTTTGATATGGATGAATTTTTGTATATAGGTAGCCTGAACAGTGCTTGATATGGAACCACAGCACACTCTGCATGCCAATTATCGATATTTGACCAACGCCGGAGTGAAATAGCTAACTCCGAAGCAATAGCCAACGCCTGAGGAACAGCGTGAAATAATTTATAGAGGATGGGGATAATGTATTTGTTATGATAAGTTAGTATGGTAAGATGGTCTTGCTTCCATATAAAATTTACAAAATGTAACAATACATTGTCTGGAACATATAAAATTCAAGAAAACATGTACGATTTTGTGGTTTTGATTGTCCTGATTGATTTAGAAGTCAACAATTCTTTAAAGTCAAAACTTTTCATTCTCTATTTACGCTATAATTTATAACTCATATTCGCTGTACAAACTATTTTAATCAAAACTCATTTCTGACGAAGCGTTAAGATATTATTCGCCACCAAAGACCCCTTGTGGAAAAAGGAATGGGATCGCCAACGCCGGAGGAAGATTACATATGGACATGGCGAACGCCTGAGGATGATAACGTTTGCAGAGAATGCTGATTCAAAACAAAAAATAGTTTTACTCTACTTTGTCGTTGAAGTCCTTGTCACGATCATTGATATTTATTTTTGAAATTGATTTTATAACTGTCAAGCATATTTTCATAACTGTTCACAATAGTTAATGTTATTTCAGAGCACTAAAACAGCTATAATTCCTAATTAGCGTCGAAGACTTGCGGCACATATTTATTGTTATAAATATTAATTATACGCCCGTACCGATTGGTCAAATGTATTCATTTCATTTATAGCGGTAAATCTGTGATGCATAGAACTTATAACCATTATTAAGTCTTTGATAAGTATGGAGATAGTAAAAATTTCCAAGGACAGCTACATATACATATCATTATGGGGTCCTGCCAAATTTCGAACTGAAACCTGTTTTCTGCAGAAATCAAGATCTGATCTAAATAAAGAAAATAGGGTGGTAGCAACAGTAGTTGGCAGATACGGTATATACGGTACATCTCTATAATGATATATACGTGCACGCACGTGCATGGTTATGGAAATACCGTGATGCCGATTTAAGCACGTACGAATACCCATTACCGTGTTTTAATAAAATCATTACTACATGTATTCGTATTTAAATACATGTAGTATCGCATGAACATATAAGTTCTACATCGTAACTCGTTTGTATCATCGTGAACAAAAAATATTTTTATGATCCACTACGAATTAAGAAACGTGTAACTGAAACGTGCGCGCGCGATCCCACGCCACAAGGTAAGCGTATTGTAGTAGATTATAGGCATTACAGATCAGTATAGGGTGAAAGTAAATATTATTTCTTGATAAAAAGACCATCAAATCTTGAGAACAAAATCGGGCGTCGTGTTGGTCTTATGTCTTCGGCTGCAGCCGAATCTTACTCCGGCGTTAACGTTACCCTCATTTCCTCACAAAAGAGGGTATGTTAATTAAATTCTTGAAAATGTTCAAAATATACCAAATACAAGCGTGCTTCGGTTCTGTTGATATCAGATAAACATTGCTCCTTCCATATACACAATTTTATAAGTCAATCATTTATTAGCTTGTCTACATATACCTCGTGAAGTGCAAATCAATGGAAAACGGAAAACAGGCCAGCAGTTGACCCTACGTTCTGTACGATATGCACATTCTTATATTCTTTGTTTTTCTATAAAGATAACGAAAACGAATTACATGCCGTATTAGCGGTAAAATTAAACTAATTTCTTCGTACACTGGACGCCAAAGCTTTTAAACACAAATATGCCTCATCGTTGGTCGTTCTCATTCAATCCGTTCCTCCGGCGGCGATCGTATCATACTCCGGCGTAGACGTTACCCTCATTTTCTCACTTAAAATAGTGTCCCGTTTAAATGATGAAAAATGACCAGAGAATACTATATAGGGATGTGTTATTGCTTTAGTTTGGATTGTAAGTGGTTGTTGTTTTTATATGTGCACGGTCGATCATACATCTGCTCACAGAAACACGCAAATTGACTGATTTATGTTGATAGTTGTGTAAAGCACATTGTGCTTACTTTAATCAAGTATACGGATATGGTTTCACATGAAACTAACGTGGAACACTTATTAAACATGAAATAAAGCTACAAAAATAAGAAAAACTCGAGTAAAGGCGCATTTCTACTTATTTTTTGCAAGTTTTCAAGAAACACACCCACCATATTCCTCAGCCGTTGGCTATTGCCTCGGAGTTAGCTATTTCACTCCGGCGTTGGTGAAATATCGATATTTGGCATGCAGAGTGTGCACTGTATAGAAATGCGACACGAATTGCATTTCCCGTGAATAATGCATTTTGTATGGGACACCGTTGTTCCTTCCTTACAATATATATAATGCATGAATGTTTAAAGCGCATGCTCAGTTTGAGCTTGTATAAAAAATTATATAATACCATTTTCAACAGACAAGACTGCGTTTGTCGACTGTCAACTTCAAATACATTTATGAAGTATGGGCAGCCGTTTGAACGTTTTTATTATCTCTCTGTTGACGAAATATCAAATTTCATTTTACTTGAAAGCCAATACCGCGTTTTTCAGCATGTTTTCTACTTCACGAAACTTCATTGAGTTACATCTGTGTCATATTGACAATTTGAGCGTAAAATAATAATTTATTTTTAAATTTTAGTATATGTTTTTAAAACTATTTCGACTCCTCCATGAGTCATCATCAGGTGGCGATTGCAGGCGTCATATTTCAATATTATATATAAAAAGCTGTTGTGTTTGACTATAAAGAACAAAGCGCCTACAATAGATTTCTCCACTATAGTTTTTTTTTTATTTATTTATTTATTTTTTTTTTTTTTTTTTTTTTTTTTTTTTTATTTCTTTTTTTTTTTTTTTTTTTTTTTTTTTTTTTTTTTCATTTTTTTTTATTTTTTTTTTTAAATTATGTTTTCATTATTTTATTTTCAGTAATAACATGTTCATTTTTATTTTCATACTTTCAATAATTACTTTTTGATTCTTTTGTCAATGTAACCCTTCTTCATCATAAGACACTTCAGGGTGTACTTTCACCCTGTCAAGTTTAACACTTCTCTATCCGAAGACACTTTAGTGTGTACTTTCACACTGCCAAGTCTAACCCATCTTCATCAGAAGACACTTCAGGGTTTACTTTCACCCTGCCACATTTACCTGGCGCCCCGACACAAAAACAACCAAGGACGCATGATACAGATGCCTTTGCACAAGGACATCTCTTCAAACACCTTGAAGATTTACATTTGCAGTCACATTTTTTATAGACACATGTTTAGAGTCCTTTTCCATCATGATGGGAATTAATTTTCCATCCAAAAGTTTTCTACCGAACTGTGTTGGGATAGGCATAGATGGATCAGGAAGATAGGCTCTTTTATACAATAACAACTGGTACAAGGCACGGGAGACGTGTAGTCTAAATGCGTCTTCTGTCGGTGGCAACGATCTTAAATCACCTTTTCCAGAGGACCAAAGATGAGCACGAAGCACATCGAGAGACTTGAAGCCTTCTCTACCATACAATGCCACGAAGAAATCCCGTGCTTCATCAATATGGGCCTTATTTATGTTCATGCTATTGCTCTCCATACCAAACTTAGAGACATTTGGAAAGCGGCCAGGCATTTTAAGGCACAATGTGCAGCAAGTCGCTTACCACGTCTGTAGGGATAGCTAACAGTATCACAGCCCGTCAGAACATAACAGAACAAGAGACAGTCAGACGTTGCTAGTTCTGATCTTTGTGTCTGTTCAGACAATAACTTAATTAATGTGTGAATAGACAAAAAGTGTTCATTTTTCTCAATCCACATTTCTGACAAAGGCATTCTACAGAAGTGATACATGCACAACATAATGACATCCGTGTCTGTTGCGTGTACGACAGCCCTCTGGCAGCCAAAGGCATTAAGAGTAAAGTGTATGTGGGCTATAAGTCTTGTATCAGCCTCTTCGTGTAATGGACATGACAACTGACTGACTTCAAAACAGTGAGTTCTGGTGATAACAGTGGATCTTGACTTGTCATTAAAAGTACCACCAAGAAATAGATGGACTCCATCTGGAAGCAACTTGTTATGTTTACACCATGAACTGGACAAATAATGCAAGATGTGTTGTTTGTTCAATGGGTTTCTCAAAAGTGCTTTCCAATCCGGAATTTCAATATTATCAACCGGAACGTATTCTGGGCTGAATTTTGACTGGTCCCTACGAAGGCGCTCGTCACACTTAAGACTCAAGTCATCAGGCACATCGTATCTGTCCCCTACAAAGTGAACAATGGTACATCCCTTAGGTATAAGGTTCAGAATCTTTTCTAAATATAGCTGTGAAAACTGTTCAAATGTTTTTGCTCCTAGTGTTTGAAATCGTTGGATGAATGCCATGGCATCAATAACATAGACTGTTTTCAATTCAGAATTATCAAGATTGTCTTTGAATATAGCTTCATGTTCACTGTGTAAGGTACAAAGCGCAGCAATATAGCCTGACTTGGTTCCTTTTCGCATACTGTAACCCTGAGGACTGCGATTGTCAGGTTCAAACAACGACGTAGGGTACTGTGCCCATTCATGAGAAAATGCATCGAGCTTTGATTCATCATTTGCCCCTTGCGCAAAGTAAAGTGCCCGTGTAACAGTACTTTCATGCTGGTATACTTTAGCAACGGGTTTGCTTTTCTGCTTATTCGTTTGCTTTTGCGTTGCAAAGGTAAAGACCTTTGTAATCTTGATTTTGTCACATTCGTTTGCTTCTGCTTCTTCCATGGCAGAAACACCTAGTTCCTTAGCCAAGAGAATATCCTGACTTGAAGCTATTATTCCATTAGATATGTTTATGACTTCAGAATGCTGTAAGTCGAATGGATCAATCATTCTGTTTGTCACAATATCTATGATATCATTGACTTTTGCCTCCGTAACCGTACCCGTATTTGATGCCTCTCTGTGGTGAGATGATTTACCAGCAGTAATATTGACCATGTTTTCAACCTGCTGTGAAACAGCGGTGAGAAACGGGGCGGTTTTGAGATATTTATCTCTAGCAGCTGGATTTTGTGACGTTCCTTTCATAAGAGAGGTTTTGCCATCTCTGTTATAAGTCTGCTCATGGGCAAGGTCAACCCATATGCCGTTGAATGAACCAGCAGTCCGATGTACACAAAACTTTCCATTCATGAATGCAGTGTACACATCCGGAGCAGATTCAGAAAGAGCTCTCATATCAGACAAGTATTGGGGCAAACAAACAGCATAATTTCTATGTCCAGCTGACACCATGTAGGGTATCATCTTCTGGACCTCATCTAGATGACTATTCCAATTTCCGGAGCGTTCTGCTTGGATGTACCGTCGCAATATCTGCACCATGTCAATATACATAGACCAAAATCTAGCTGTTGGTGCAAGTGACTCTTCAAATTCATCAAGTTTATCTCTGAGTGATGCTAAGCTACCTTTAATAGAATTCACGTCAGAACTACGTACAACTACGTTGGACTCCTCCAGGTTTGAGAAAATTTCGTCAAGTGTACGTGCAGGATCCGAAAGACATTCCTCTGAACCTTCAACAACTAGCCACTTTTCAAATGCCCGCCATTTTAACCTTATCATGGCCTCAGACACTAATGAATGGCATCTCAGCATTTGGTAATAGTCCATCCCGGACATGACTTTGTTTGCAGTACACCTGCCACAAACTTTACTTTCAACTAATACATCTTCTATTCCAGACTCTTTCATAAAATATCCAATAGCACCCATAAAATTTTCAATGATGTGAAAACCTCCAAGTCTAAGAATTAGATTTGCATACTTTTCATTATACTTTCTGATAAGACTTTTCGCGATGTCATAAATCGCCTGATCACAGGTCACTACTGTTTTAGTTTGACCCAATTTGGACATTACTGTCATGAAATAATCCAGAGATGTTTCAACAACACTTGCTTTTGTTGGTGTGTCTGGAAATATTGGACCGTATGCTATTACTGTTTTGTCTGAGGTTTCATGAAGGTTGTCAAAGAATTTATTCCAAGAAGGCATATCATAATCATCTGCAATATCATCATGTTCAGTTTCTAAAAGCTCTGTGGGTATCATACGCAGCATATGCCAAATAAAATTGTCTGTTTCATAAGCAGACGTAGATGTTTCAGAATCTTTGGCAATTAACGATAGACCTTTGATACTCCTTGCTTTTCGTCTATCGTTGACTGACACACCTCTCTCAGAGGCAGTAAAAACAGGGGAAGATTGAATAGCAATATTTCTCCCCTTTTTGAGAGGAACAGATACATCAGATGGCACCTCATTCTCTGCATCCTCTTCCAAATATTTATACATCGTATGTGTTGTTGCATGTAGAGTAGACCCGTCTGCAGTATGCTCACTAAAGTCTAAATTATCAAGAGCACATTGAAAAAACCCTTTAGACTTCAATTCTGATGGAATAAAAACACCATCTATGTCAGACTGTTTATCTAATTCATCCGCAACTGTGGTCACATAACGCTGATAGTGTTTCCAAAGCGATTCAATACAGTAAGTAATGCTTTACTTCTGAATTCTTTTATCAAGTAAAGGCCTAATCCCACGTGTTTTGGCGTGGCAATATAACTTGCATTGAACATTATGTCTTGAGCAAGATTTATAATGTTTCCATGCAAAGTATCTGAGACATTTAATCTGCCATCAGTTTTAAACGTTAAGTCTTCATCTGATAGAAGCCATCCTAAGTAGTTATATAGATCAGTGGGTATCATGTTCAAAGCATATTCGTTTGATATATCAATCGAAGGACAACCCTTATCGCAATCGTCTGTAATATCAGGCATCTGAGATGTTTTTCTCTGTTGTCGGGCTTTATCTTTGATCTGGCCTCTTAAACATTTAGCGGACATATACAGATGGCTATTACTGTTATGTGAATCAATGTCATTGGTATCACTACTATCTGTGTCTGTTAGCATTTCAGAGTCCTCAAGCTCTTGATTAAGCTTCAAAGCTTCAGAGCACATATGCTCTAAAGTGATGTTTGAGGCACAAACGAGTGTTGTTATGCCTTTTGGATTTAAAAACTGAATGGAATCTCCAAAATGTGCTGATAAACGTTTCTTCATGTTATGTGTTCT
The DNA here is from genome assembly GCA_964017185.1 of Rugalucina vietnamica. Taxonomy (NCBI): domain Eukaryota; kingdom Metazoa; phylum Mollusca; class Bivalvia; order Lucinida; family Lucinidae; genus Rugalucina; species Rugalucina vietnamica. The sequence continues at coordinate 49,313,381 of OZ024870.1, forward strand.
ATAGGTAATTGCCTGTGGAACTTTGAGTTCTTGCAACAGTTGGCGATATTGTGCTGTTAATTTCGACAAAGAGTATACTGCATTCTGCTTTAATAAGCTATCATTTATGTCGTTGACTAGCTGCAAGAACGCTTTGTCATAACTTGAGGGCTCATCTATATATATACTATATATACTATCAGGGGAATTCTTCTGCATGAAAAAACGCAGACACACTATATGGTACTGGAATTTATTCATTGCCAGGTCTATTTGATTATGATTTGTATCTGTTATGTTATGTAGGACGAATTCATCTTGCAGTTCATTTGCCTTCTCATATATAGCATCGCTTCTGGCTTTGGTAGAAACAGTGGACATATCTCTGACACCTTTTGAGTCTCTACATTTTCCGCATATTAAACAAGAACTTTGAAAATCAGAGACTTCCCCACTGTTATCAGTACCTCGAGCGATTACTTTCTGCCTCTTTGCCATTAAAATCTGATCAGGGCGATTAAGCATGTATATACTTTTGCACGATTTGTGGCACTTTGGACTAAGGGATAAAAATGTTTTCTCAGTTTGTATAAAATTGCACAACCGATCATACACATCATCCCTTCTTTCATTGAGAGCACTTTTGAAACTGTCTAAGCCAGAAGCAGTCAGCTTATACAATGGGTCGTTCTTATATGTTTGACATATCAAACACTTTTCAAAATCTGTTTCAGAAGATTTTGGCCTTTTTAACGCCGTTGACATAGTGACTGAGTCCGTCCTAGAATTGTGAACGACCCTGCAGTCCGGATGCGGACGCTGTAAGGAAGTTATGACAAACAGCAGCAAGATTGTATACATGTACATGAATGCTCGTAGTTAGCAATTAAGATGGTGTTACAAAATAATACAAAATCCGTTTGTCAACTGATAAAATTACGATTACACGGAATACAATATCAGTCCAGATCGTGATCAGTATGAATATAACCAAAAGTAATGTTCGATATCAACATCAGGCGATGGAATGATACGAGCTCCATTCAACCGATCAAATATTGTACAGGTAAACACAATGCACGGAGTTCGCTTCAATATACAAATTACTGTTGCGTGAAAAATAAATCGGTGCAGTTACATTAGTGTATATGGTGGCTCTTATCTGTCATTACAGCTAACAAAAACATTTATCAGATCGTTTCATTTCGCTTTTTTGCGAACACATGAAATAAGAAAAACAATATTTAGTAGAAGATTCATGCAGCATAATATAGTAAGTCCTGGGTACAATCTGCATCCTTTTTTCTGTATGACATACCGTGCAATCAAACTTCTGTATGTCACAAACATGTATATAATGTTAATTGACATAATATGCTAGTGGAATACTCTACGTGTTTCGCTTTAATTGCAGCAATTAGGAATAACATTAATACTTTGAGTAAGGGAAAGAAAATTCTCGTCAATAATAAGGATGGTTACCGTTACACATTACAGTGGCGGATTTACAGTGGGTTCGGGGGTTCTGCAACCAAATTATTTCATTTTGATGAGAAAATTTAACAAACTTTAATTAAAAGTATGAAAACCAACCCCCTTAAATAGATTTGAACACCCTCTCCAGAAATCCTGGATCCACCCAAGCATTAAAGATAATTGTGCTTCAGACATAACATGCTTTATTTGTTAGATCATTTTTTATTCCTCTGTGCATAATACTTGAACAATGAGCCATGTCAAGCTCATTATTTCACCGAGAACCAAACTGTTCAGGCGACACTTTTTTCGATCATCAATATCTTACCTGATTTTCAAAAACAAATTAAGTGCTTACTCTCAAAATATGCAAAAAACGTCAGTGTATATATATAGAGCGTTTGTGTGCATATAATTGACAACATTGACTTTTATGTAAAAAACATGAAAAATAGACCTATTTATCAACGGGATAAAAGTGAACATGTAAGCGCGCAGTTTTTTACCAGATGTGCTTTTGAACATCATAAAACTAAATATCAGATGCATTTCAGATCAAAAAATACGCTTTTAATGATTTAAATGGAAAACGTACATTTTCATTTTTGATAAAAAATGGGTATCCTTGTTTTAAGGCTTAAAATTCAGATATGATTCATCTTATCTCATTAAGATGACGGTTTTCAGAGATATCATTTCATCACATGCTATCATTATTTTGCGTTCATTAGATTTTCTTAGAAAAATGCAGCGCATTTTGCACACACATATTTTTACATGTCCTTGATGGGCTTCCGTAGAAATTGTGCTGCTCTGACGTTTTGCAAGTCGATCGATTGTTCTATACAGTGGTTTCAGATACACCATATAATGACCTTTGCATCTGTACAAAATTTATCCATATTATTTTCGGGTGCAAGGGTTAGCCAAAATCTCTCCTTGGTTCCCCAACTATGAATGCTTTCTGATGAGTGGTTGTCAAGATATGGACTTCTAGAAAACTTTAACGCAAGTGTGACGCGCACGCGCACGGGAACGCGCACGGGAACGGGAACGTGGACGACCGGGGTGACTATCTATCTTCTGATACTAAGTCGATCAATTTCTGATCATCACCTCAGGTGTGGGGTGGGTGGCTAAATTTAGAATTTAGTCAAGGGAAAAGAAAACATTTGGGATGGACCATTAAAAGATATAGATGAGAGGCATACTAAAACGCATGCCTCTGGGCTAATGATTTAAATAGAAGCCTTAAATTCCTCAATGGTCTTAGATAGGACCACTGAAGAAGGGAGACTATTCCAAACCGCAATAGTTCTGGGGAAAAAAGAATTTTTCAGGGCATCACTATAGGCAAATGGTCTTGTGTATTGTGATTCATGTGATGCCCGAGTATGCCTTAGATTGGGTGCCGGGGTCAGGTATTTGTCTTTATCAAGAGACACAGTACTGGAGTGTATCTTGTAGAAGAAGGTTAAGGAGGACCGCTCCCTGCGAGACTCCAGGGATGGCCACTCAAGTTCGTCTAGCATTTCACCGACGCTACTGGTGTTCCTCCATCGCCTGCAGGTCCACCGGGCAGCAGTCCTCTGCACCTTCTCCACCTTCTCAATCTGAGTTTCATGATAGGGATGCCAAATAGGAGCTGCATACTCAAGTTGAGGCCGAACCAATGTTTTGTATGCAACTTCCTTAGTATGCCTAGGTGTCAGTGCCAAACTGCGCCGAAGAAAACCCAAAGTCTTAGTTGCCTTGCATGTAATTTCAGAAATGTGTTGACCCCAATCAAGATCATCTGTGATAGTTAAACCGAGGTATTTAGCGGACTGAACCTGTTCTAATGTTTGCTGATGCAATGTGTAATTGAAATCAATATGCCTGCTTGGATGTAGCCGCGTCACCCTCATTGAATGACATTTGCTAACATTGAATTTCATTTGCCAATCCATTTCCCATTTGGCCACGCTATTCAGGTCATCTTGTAAAATTTGACAATCCAATGGTGACTTGACATTTCTGTATAAAACACAATCATCAGCAAATAGCCGAACAGATGACCTGATGTTGTCAGGAAGATCATTAATGAAAATAAGAAATAGGACCGGTCCTAAGACCGATCCTTGTGGGACACCAGAAAGAACCGGGACTGGGTCTGAGGCACGGCCATCTAATACCACTTTTTGAGAGCGCTCAGAGAGCCACGAGTCGATCCACTTATGTGTAGATCCTCTAATCCCGTAGAAGTCAAGTTTGTATAATAACCTTTTATGTGGGACCTTGTCAAAGGCCTTAGCGAAATCCATGACAATCACATCCGTCTGCCTGTGGCCACGACCCACTGCTCGGTCCAGATTACTAACCAAATCATGATAAAACTGAACTAACTGGGTTTCGCAATACCTTTGACTTCGGAACCCATGCTGACAGTCAGCAAGAATGTTTTCAAGAGCCAAGTGTTTGTTTATGTTGCTGACTATTATATGCTCTAGAGTTTTGCAACAGATACAAGTAAGCGACACCGGTCGATAATTAGCTGCATCGTATTTCTCACCTTTCTTAAATACAGGGGCTACATTTGCCTGTCGCCAATCGTCTGGTACAGCACCCTGAGCAAGCGACTCATTGAAGATATAGGTCAGTACAGGAGCAATTTCAGAACTACATTCCTTCAACACCCTAGCACTCACGCCATCTGGCCCAGGCGCCTAATGTATATTCAAATTATTCAACAGTTTAATGACCCCTTTGGGGTCAACTGTAAGGATCTCGGAAGAATTCTATTGTGAGGTTGCCCAAGAAATTTTCAAAATCTCAAGTTCCATGCACTGAAATGAAGTTTATTGCAGTCGAAAAATAAGTTTCTGTTGTATTTAGACATGTAATGTTGTGTGTGAGTCAAGCAGTGACTTCTATGAAAAATGGACAAAATCTTTGAATTTAACATAGATTCATATAGGAAATAGGAAACTTTTTATAAGACCATGTTCCCCCCCCTTGCCCAATCAAAATATTTTGAACACAACTGTATTTTTGTAATTGACATATTATATCGAAATGCCATGTTTGGGCAAGGGGGGGGGGGGAAGGCAGTCAAAAAGCAACAAAACCTATAAATGGGCTCAGCGCAATTATTTTTAATGTACCAAGGCTATGGAAATATACTGTATATGTATGTTCTACCTGAATGAACAAACTACCTGTCCTATTTTAGCAGGTATACACAAAGTGAACACACTCTGATGCATATAAGTATACTGTGCAAAATATGTTTATCAATTTTTGATGCTTTATGTTTTATTTGAGATATGCCTCCGTGGACTTAAAATCTAATGTCACTTCAGCACCATGCAACGAATGATTTTACCCTAATTTGATGCATGCAAGATATTGTCAGGAGAATTTCCCATATGTCTATAAACATATAGAGTCAATGTTCAAAGTAAAAGTTGCTAAATATATTTTGCATAGTATATTAAAGGTACAGGTATTTGCATAAGTGATGGACAGTGTTATTTATATTATCAATCTAATAAAGATGATACACCTGTTATTCGTGCATTAATCGTTTCTACCCAAAACTTTAGGATGCGATAAGCATATTGCTGTATTGTCTTGATAATCTATGGCAAAAAATATGTTTTCTGACAAAATAATTTTTTGAAAAAATCTGACCCCCTCCCCCTTTGACACAGATTTATGTTGCAGGTATGTAACATCAAGAGGTTTCCACCATGTTGTTGCATTTATCAAATGTTATATTTTACTGAGAATTCAACAGATATTCTATACAAATTACACAGAAGCCGCCAGAGACGCTCAAAATTTAGGCGGGAAACATAGACTTTCTTCCGAGATCCTTTCACCCATAGCGGTGAAAGGACTTGTGCCTTTGGAGGGGATTTCATCATCTGATTCGCGAGTGAAGGCTGACTGAAACTGCCTATTACAAATATTAGCCTTATTCAAAGTGTCAGTCTTCAAGATACCATTTTCTCTAAGAGTATTGATCCCAGACGCGTCTTTCTTAAGGGACTTGACAAATGACCAAAACTTTTTTTGCCTTTTCATTTTTTTCGGGGACAATCGGGATCAGGGTTATCATTTTCAAAGGAGAAGATATTGGTAATATTTGAACATGTGCTCTGAACCGTTTGTAATGGTTCTTAATGTCAGGGCTGCTCGACTTGCGAGCACGAAAGTAAAGTTTATCACGTTTCCTTATCAAGCGTTTGATCGAGCTATCGATCCATGGTAAGCTATATTTTGTCTTGGTCATTTTTGATGACTGCAATAGCTCTATGCACTTCGTGCACTCGAGCTAAAAATGAATACTAATGATGGGTGGTTTGACTGAGGACTCCATTGCAGGTCAGCCAAGCGGTAACCCCTGCCCCAAATCCTATTTCTACCAAAAAGGTACAAGGCAAAATGCCAGTGCAAGAACCAAATTTACCAACCTAGTCATGTTACTATTTTCTTTGTCCACATGAAGCCTTATTTGTGAATTTCACCAGTCTATTTGGCTAAATTAAGTTTGTTCAAGTGTCTTAGCGAGCCAAAGGGCATTTTTTTCAGTTTTACATCCCTTTCAAGATTATTTCAGCTCATATGAGACGGGCCAATCAGTAAGTGGGCGAAAACAGGAGAACCCCGAGAAAAACCACCTGGCACACCCGCAAGCAGAACTTGGCTTGCCTCACGTGGCCAGAGCAAGGCTCGAACCCGCACCAGACACAGCGGCCAAAGGGCTTAATACTTAGTTAAATTTCTTCTCATTTTGCTCCAAAAAGTCCCTTTTCAGGTTCGAGCAATATATTGTGGTATTGTAGTAGTACACTTCACACATACATATGTATTGCAATATATCGCAATACGCTTTTGGAATATTGTGACAGCCCTACATAGATTCTGAATCCCTTCATGTTGTGAGAAAATGTGAACAAACACAGTCTATAACAGATTACTTAATGTTTTCAAAAGCCTTATGATGATTGAAAACCCCTCATTCTCAAAGCTGGGATATTAACAAACTAACAATATTAAGCACCTAAACCCTTATGATGATTGAAAACCCCTCATTCTCAAAGCTGGGATATTAACAAACTAACAATATTAAGCACCTAATTTAAGCTACTCATCAAGGATATGTATAATTCTTAGAAAATCTGACCCCCGGCTCTGTCTGGTCGACATCAGTCATGAAATAGGACATGGACGGCACTCGGCTTAGATCTGCCTTAGCCACTGTTGAACACAACTTCAACCGCTTAATGTATAACACAATAGCCATTACAACCACAATGAAACATATCACAAGCAAGTACTGGTTATAGAAGAGATTTGAACTTCCGACCCATGACGGTTTGAAATGGGACATCTCCATTTTCTCCAGGTCACGAAGAGGTAGATATCGAGTTCTGTGAATCAAAGCACCCAGTGTCCACTGAACATCTTTGCCATTTATATACTGTGCTGATTGGAAATGACGATAATTCTCTGGAAACTTGAGACCTTTGTGTAGAATGGTGGTAATCCAGGCTGACTTGAAGCACTCCAGTCTGTAAATAGTTTAAGAACCTGCCAGACGTCATATGAACATGCTTTAACAGATAAATTCTTAAATAAAATGACACTCAAACATTGGTCCTGTAAAGGCTCACCTGATAAATAGTAAATCTTTGAATACTTTAAATATTTTCTTATATGTCCTTTAAGCAGACCTGCCTCTTTGTTTTGGATAAAAAAAAGAAGTACATGTTAACTGTTTTTGTACATTAGCCCATTAGTGATGACTGGATTTCATCATCACTTTATTGGGGCAGCAGGGGATTATAAAATTTTATTTCATTTTTTACTAAACAGAATAGTCCAAGATGGGAAGCCATGTCCCATATATAGGATGCCAGGCTTAAATGAGTTAATGCTTACTTCAGTCTCTGTTCATCAGCTCTGGGATATAGTTTCTTGTCCCACCACATCTTCAGATTGGACCATTTATTGGAACAGAACTCCTGGAAAATAATCTCAAACCATTACTGAGATAATGAGGATGACAAAACGCCCTATTGAATCAACTCAAGTATGAGACTGGACACTTAAGGATGATATAGACCGTAAGGGTGATTTTTATTTAGAAGATACTTTAACATGTTTCCTTTGCACTGAGCAAATAGAAAGTGGGGGTCGCCAGGCTCAATTTTGATCTATACCGGTTGAAAGAACACCCATTGCGTGTGCTGAAAAATGCAGTTTTCGCTACTTGCTACTACATTCTGGCAATAAAAAATAAAAAATTCGAAAAGTACAATCAGCACTATCCAAAAACCATATATTTCATCAAGACTATACGTTGCTGAGTGTATATAACCACCATCAAGTGTGAGCTTTGCCTAAAAGTGGTATTACTAAAAGATATTTGTAAATTTGTGCTTTTATGCATATTTTGTTTTCATTCTTGTTAACATAACAAATCAAATATTTTTCAAAAACGTGTTGATAAATTTAAAAAAAAAAAAAATTAAAAAAAAAAAAAAAAAAAAAACTTTTCAGTGCAAGACCATCTTATAACAAGTAATTTGGTGAGAAAAAATCATGTGGTCAACGGAAAGAAAAAAAAATACTACAGACAACTATGTTACCTCACCCCCTTTGATTCTGCTTTCGATTTTGAAATTTTTGTATGTGTTTAAATTGGACTGTAGATTGTAGTCCATACTGATGTACCTGAATGAGTAGCACAATGTTTCTTAGTAGATATTCAGAAAAAATTGAGAACACACTACTTGCTTGTATAATTAAACATGCAATTTTAATCAGCCCAGTGTCACAAATTTCAAAGTCATGGTGCCAAAAATGTCGCACGAAATAGATCTAAATTCAACGTAACATCGCCTTTATTATGACGTCATTGGCGTTATTCCTATTCAAAAACTTCATCAAATTGTACAGGCGCTATTTAGACAATTATTTAGTAAGTTTATTTAACATAAATCCTCCATTTTCAAAAATCGAAGCTGGCGACACATAGCTCTCAACAAGAGTAACTTCCCATGTTGTCGGTATAATCCTTAAGATCAGCCTTTGCAATATTGTCCAACCTTAAAGCAGTAAAACTGACATCTTCTTCCGTCTTTATCTCAAAACAAACATTAAATAACTCTTTTACATGATCTTTTAGCTCAAAGGAACATGATCTGGACAAGTATTAAAAGAAGAATACTGCACATTGTGTTTGTCTTAAAACAATTTTTAAATTGTATTTACAATGTATGACGAAAATTCCTAGTACACACCTTAGCCTGAGCAGCAAAAATATCATACTCATACTGGCCACCAATTCTATACACATCTTCCATAGTATACCAGAACTCTGCAAACCCATAGAACTCACTGTTGCGAAAGTTTATCTCTGGCTGATGCATACCATTAAATGAGCAAGGTGTTGATTGGCAAGGTACAGTTAGGTTTAAGAGAGGCAATAATGACTCCTGACATGCTTTGTATTCCCCTGTCCCTCTGAACCTGTAACTGTCATCCCTACCCCCCTCCATGATCATTCCCACAGGCAGGCAGGGGTCAAGTATCTCTGGTGCTGGAAGTACTACTGATTTTTTGGAAACTGTGCTTGTGTTATTTTGAGAGGGTAGTCTGTAAAAGAGTGAACATCAAACTTTATAAGAGCCTGTCGCAGGACAGCGTGCTCGACTGCTTCTGACCTTTGTCAAACATAAGGCCAAACCTGACCTGTAACCCAAAGCATTATGCTCAAACATCTCTTTGCCTTGATGCAATAAGGCAAAATCACTGAACCATGAAAGTTAACTATTACTACCTAAGATTCAAACGTCTCATTCATATTATGAAAGAGGTGTGTTCATATACCAACTGAGTGCCAACATACAAGGCAAAATCACTGAAACGTGAAATAAGGTCACACTGACCTATAAGTACTTCAGGGTCAAAGGTCTAGTCATACTTACTCATAATAAGAAAGAAATATGATAATATACCCATTTAGTGTTGAGATATAAAGCAAAATCACTGAACCATGAAATTAGGTCATAAAGACCTATAAGTATGTTTGGGTTAAAGGTCTGATCATACTCATTCATAATCAGAAAGAAGTATGAAAAAATACCAACTGAGTGTCGAGATATAAGGCAAATTCACTGAACCATGAAATTAGGTCACAGTGACCCAGGAATACTTTACGGTCAAAGGTCTTGTCATACACAAACATATTACGAAAGAAGAATGTTCATATACCAATTGAGTGCCGAGATATAAGGGAAAATCACTGAACCGTGAAATTAGGTCATAATGGCCTAGGGCTACTTTAGGGTCAAAGGTCTTGTCATAGGCAAATACAGTGTGAAAGAAGTTTGTTCATAAACCAATTGAGTGCCGAGATATAAGGCAAAATCACTGAACCATGAAATTAGGTCATGGTGACCTATAAGTACGTTTGGGTTAAAGGTCTGGTCATACTCATTCATAATCTGAAAGAAGAAAAAATACCAACTGAGTGTCGAGATATAAGGCAAAAATCACTGAACCGTGAAATAAGGTCATAATAACCTAGGACTACTTAAGGGTCAAAGGTCTTGTCATACGCAAACATAGTGTGAAAGAAGTTTGTTCATAAACCAATTGAGTGCCGAGATATAAGGCAAAATCACTGAACCGTGAAATTGGGTCACAGTGACCTATACCTATATTGGGGTCGAAGGTCTGGTCATACTCATAATCTGAAAAAAGTATGAAAATATACCAATTGAGTGTCAAGATATAAGGCAAAATCACTGAACCGTGAAATTAGGACACAGTGACCTATAAGTATATTGAGGTCAAAGGCCTGGTCATACTCACTCATAATCTGAAAGAAGTAAGAAAATATATTAATTGAGTGTCAAGATATAAGGCAAAATCACTGAACCATGGAAAGTAGGTCAACCAACCCTTACCGTCATGACACACAAGTCAGTGTCACAAAGTCAAAAGATGAATGACCAATCATCTTCCTAAGTTGTTTCGATTAAGAAATAAAAAGAAAAAAATCAGAGAGTTCTAGATTTTGACCTCTAGCCCCGCCCCCCTGACTCTGACCCAGAGGTCTGATGTCATGGAACCTAAAGTGTATGAAGTATGAACACTTTACGATAAGTTGTTGTCAAGATATGGACTCCTTGTAAAAGTTACACAGCAGTACATCTATTTTTACAGTGTTCTAGTTTTTAACCTCTAGCCCCACCCCCAAGGCATGGATCCAGAGATCCGATGCCATGAAATAAAACTCAACCCTACAGGGTACCTATGGTCCGAGTATGACAGTCTCCTGATAAAAGGTTTCCAAGATCTAGACTTCTAGAATACTATATCACAGAAAAGCCATTATTATTAATGGTGTTCTAGATTTTAACCTCTAGCCCCATCCCCTGGCATGGACCCAGAAATCCGATGCCATGGAATGAAAGCCGACCCTACAGAGTGTCGATGGCCCATGTATCAATGCTTTCTGATGATTGGTTGTCAAGATATGGACTTCAAGAAAACTTTAACGCAAGAATGACCATTTTTGAAGGTGCTCTAGATTTTAACCTCCAGCCTCACCCCTGGCCTGGACCCAAGAGCCCGATGCCATGGAATAAAAGGTAACCCTACAGGGTATCTATGGTCCAAGTATGAATGCTTTCTGATGAGTGGTTGTCAAGATATAGACTTCTAGAAAACTTTAACACAAGAGTGACGCGCACGCGCACGGGAACGGGAACATGGACGACCGGGGTGACTGCAATAGCTCTATGCTCTTCATGCAGTCGAGCTAAAGTTAACCTCTTATAATAAAGAACTTTGTGCTTGGACTGAATAACACTTTCAGAATCTTGATTTTAGTTTATCCTAATAAGACCAGCAAAAATTGTGGAAATGAGTCAGCTTATGCAGTTTTGATGACCCAAAATGAATTTTGAATATGGAGGCTGTATTGATAGGGAGATGAATCCTTGGTCACAAAGAGTCATACTATTCAAAATTGTTTAGTTGATTGTGAAGATTTGGTCTGTTAGTAGTTTGTCTCAGTTTATATTGTTATATGGAGAAGGAAAGTCAGTTTAAAGTCTCAACTCAGTGAAAGCTTCAAGATGGCTGAAAAGTGAAAGGTTGTCTTGCAATAGGTTATAACTTATACTGTAGATCCGGAAATATTCGCGAGAACTTAATTTTCGCTAATATTCGCGAATTGCTTGCCTCGCGAATTCAAGGTTCTCGCTAATAAAGAGTCACTATAAACTTTATAGAATACATGGACACTCACTCGCGAATTCAAAAATTCGCTAATAATTCGGAAATAGAAAAATCGCGAAATAAAAGTCACGCGAAAATTTCCGAATTTACAGTAAATAACATCACTCACCAAATTAAACAGTCAAAAATATGTGGAAGGTGCTAAGCTCTTATGTGTGTTATTTAAATGGTCCTGACAAGCCCTGATATTGGTATATCATAAATAAGACCTACTTTTGAACCATCGATTTATTTGACATGTCCACAGCTGCTCTCCGTCGTCTATGTGATGAAGATGTTCTCCTTGATATCATATCTTCATATCGACTTCTTGCTTCATTAGCACCATAACCTGCAGACGGAGATGGTTGTAGATATTGTACACCTCAAATTTATTAAAATAACATTGTGAAAAGTCAAACTTTATGGTTAGGATGAAAAAGTTAGAGTCAGATATTCTGCAAGGTCCCATTTACACCCGCAACCCCCATGCCATGTAACTGGAAGGTAACATTTACACTATTTCAAGGTCTAACAGATAAGATAACAAGAGGACCAATGGTCCTATATACGCTCACCTGAGATCTGGGATGTGCGACCTAAGCTGACCTTGCCATAAATAGGTCAAGGTCATCCCAGGGTCATGATTTATATAAATTTTGTAGAGCTTCATTCACTGATGCTTCAGGCAAAATTTCAAAATCATAGAACTTCAGGGTCTGAAGAATAAGATTTATAAAGGTTTTGCTATTTATAGCCATGGTGGCCATCTTGATCACGTGACCTGAACCATTTATATTAACTTTCATTCCCCTTCCCTATCGATGCTCCACATAAAGTTTGGCTATGACTGGACAAGCGGTTTCAGAGAAGTAGATGTTTGAATATTATGGTCATATACATGTATATAGCCCGGGGCAGGGGCAGACAACCCCCGGAGGACATTTTTGTTTCATAAACATGAATCTTTGTCCATTTGCATACTCCCAGCAAGTTTCCCCCATTTAATTACATTTTACTAATTTCCCCATTCAAATGCATGAGCAACCTATGTTGGCCTTGCCATAGAATAGGTCAAGGTCATCCCAAGGTCATGATTTATGTAAACTTTGTAGAGCTCCTCTCCCTTATGCTTCATGCCAAGTTTCAAAATCACAGGCCTTCTGGTTCTGGAGAAGAATATTTTTTACGGTTTTTTTTTATAGCCATAGTGACCATCTTGGTCATGTGACCTTGACCATAACCTGTATATACAAACTTCCATTCTCCCTTTCTAAGAATGTTCCACACAAAGTTTGGCTTTGATTGGCCAAGCTGTTTCAGAGAAGAAGATCTTTGAATATTATGTTAATATACGTGTATACTGGACAAATAAAGCTAGGGATCAAACTTTTAACGCGCAATTTCTACAAGATTTCGAACTGCTGGTAAAATGAAACATTTGTATCATCAAGGTTATTCATTTTGTAAGCTTTGTACACTTGAGGATCGTAACAATAGTCTTTGCCTCTATCAAGACCAGGCTTTAAGTCAGACTACCCTTAAAATGAAAGTGGTATGAAATTCCCATAGAGAATTGATGGTAAGTTTGTTCGGGCGAAACTTTTAAAATGGCTAGAAATGTTCAATCTTTTTTAGCTGGCTGACCTTAGAAATGATGAATCTTGATGACTATTGTGCAAATTCGCAAAAAATTTCATGAATTAGCAAAGTTGAATCTTTTGTGGAATCAGTCTTATGGACTTTTTATCACTTTGGTTTTATGGGTAGTGTCTTTTAAAGAAAAGCTTTGCTTAAGTCAGATGATGCACAATTTCAAAATTGGTGGCATACGAAAGTGCGATAAAACTGCTAATCCACCATATAAATGAAAAATTGATTTATTATTGATTGGCCCAAAAATGCATCCTTAAAAGTTTGATCCCTAACTTATTTTGACCAGTATATATTGATTTGGGGTGGGGGCAGACCTGCCCCTGGGGTACGTTTATTTTCAGAATCATAAATATTCAGTCCATATGCCATTTCCATAAAGTGTTTCCCTTCAAATGACATTTTGACAATTTTCCCCATTCAAATGCATGGGCGCCCTATGTAGACCTTGCCGTAAGATTGGTCAAGGTCATCTCCCAGCATTACGAAAACATCTCCGTATGAAAGCTACCCCAGATTTGCACCTTTCATATACACCCTGTCCAACGTTGACGACGGTGAAACGGCCCCAACACCGGTTACTACGGTGCTTTCACTACAAAATTTGATGGATGCGAATAAATTTCTTGTTTTGTTCAATGTTATATAAACGTTTGCGATTAAGTAAAACGCCCATCTAATGGAGAATTAACTTGACTTTTTATTTCTGCTTGAACGAAAAACTGGTTTTGTATAATTTTTCCAAACATTCGATTCAAAGTTGGTAACAAGGTTCGGCCAAGGCCTATTCGGCCGATTTCGACAGAAACTGTTCGTATTTTCCAAAATACGCACAAAACTGTAAGCAAACGAGCATTTTGCAATGACTTGTAGGCACGATGGTGGGACGTTTGCATCGTTCTCGATAGATTTTCCCCCGAAAAATGCACAGGAAGAATGTTATGGCAAAAAGTAAAAAACAACACCGGTTACTACGGTACCAGAATTACCTGGATTGCTGAATAGATGGGCATTTTAGCTTTACAAGATGGGGATTGTGTTACTAATTCGTGCCCTGCTTCTGCCTACATAACCTCTTTCATGTAGTTTCGGGATTGGCATGGTTATCAACCCTAAAATGAAGAGATTCTAATGAAACAGTTCCGCACTGTTATGAGATAGAAGTGGTCCCAATAGGAAAACAGGGCTTGTCCGTGACTCACCAATTGCACGTAATTATACTTTGAGGTACCTTGGTATTATAAGTTTCACCAACCTTTCTGCAACCCTTTTTAATTGAAGTACTTTCTTGCTTGTACTTACTTACTCGCTCAATGACTCTATGACTGACTCACGCATTCGGAAGTTTCGAGTCGAAACATTATCCAGTATTTTATAATAATAATAATAATAATAATAATAATAATAATAATCATAATAATAATAATAAATATTTTCGATAATTTTTCTCCAAAATATGCACAGGAAGAATTTTATGATAAAAAGAAAAAACAACGCCGGTTACAACGGTGCCAGATTTACCTGGATTGTTGGATACTTTACAAGATGCGGATTTTCTTACTTACTTACTTTACGTTCATTGGCATGGACATCAAATCTATAGTGAATAGTTTTTTGTTGTTGTTTTTTTTTATGAAACGGTTCCGTATAAGATAGATCCACATTCGTTTCAAACGTGAACCTTAGAGACTTTCATTGAAGACCGAGCTCCAGTTGAACTAATAAGTCCAGTATCTGTTGAAAAGATAATCTTCTCCCCATTGAAAAGATCTTGTTTGGTTGGGATTTTTTTCCACAGACGTGGCATTCCATTTTCTGACAAAAATATGTAAACATATACGTATCAATTTGATTATTTAGTGTATTTCGGGTATAGCATTCCAAATAACTATATGAGGCAATATACGGTTAAAATAAGGTGCATGTATAATGTCACTGAGGGGGAGATAAATTATTTGTTTGTATGTTTGTTCTTGCTTTGACGTTCCAGTCAATAGTAACTGTTGTGGCCAGATTGGGAAGGGCTTCGACTTTTTGTGGGACTGCTATTCTAGATTGGCGTGCCATTTGAAATCCAATTTTTGCTCGAACACAGCATCCATGTATATCTCATATTTTATTTATACCGAGGAAATTACTCCGTTCACTTTACATTGCTGAAAATATTGAATATTTAATAATAGATCAGCTCTAGCAGTGAGTTGTGATATCAAATCACGAGCGCGCAACGCGAGTAATTTATCTGCATACAACTGACTGACAAACAGTGAATTATTATTCAACAATTCACGCACTAGAGCTGAATCTTTTTCGATTCTAACATGCAATAAACAAAATAAAATCATTCTAAACCTTCAGTTTCTCAATAACTTTTCGACCATTGCACTGATGAAATTCCGCCAAACTTTTGACGTTACCGCAAATGTCTACACATAATTGTTACGTTTTAACGCGTTGAAATGACGATACACCGTCTAAGGTCAAGGTAACGTGACTTATGAGATATCTGAGGTCATAATTTAACCAAAAATGGCGTAAAACATCGTAAATTAAAGTTACGATTATTCGCCCAGTGAAATTGATGCACAATATGACAGGTTTTTTACCATTGGCTATATAGGCGAGGGTTGTTATCCATATTCAATAGTTTAGAATGCTTTCGATGGAAACTTATGTCATATTCAATAGTTTGCACGGGTCTAAAAAAGCAAGTTCCCGGCGGGACTACTTTCGATAGTACAGTAGGTCGCCATTGGAAAACAATATCTGGCAGCCATTTTCCATTTCCATTTCAACTAAACGAACGACGAAACTAGAAAAAATACAGATTTCCTCGCACAATAAATACACAAAACTTCATTTCAGGACAAATACCTCAAATTTTGGAAGAACAATAATTTAAAAGTGTTCGGAATACTCCGAATTTCTAACACTGTTCATGAAATTTCAGATCGCAACGACGCCCAAGAGTCACGTCGACGTCATCAACTTTACTGCAACGTCACGGTTCTCGCATACACAAAGGCGAAGCTCTGCGTGTGTTGCAATATGGTGATAAGTCGTTAAAACGATACCTTTTTACATGTTAATCTGGCCAAATGAGATGTCTATCAGGACTGGAGATACCAGGCATTAGCATTCACAAACCTTCCATTGCGTACGTTAGGGTATAGGTTATTGACTGAAAATCGTAAAAAAAAAATTCGGAACTCGTTCATATGGCTGAGATTCACTCGCAAGCGCGCGCGTACTCGCAATATGAACTCGTTCAAAATAGTTTACGACATTCATACAATAACCTATTATTATTATTACATATTGGACAATGTTTCGACTCGAAACTTTCGAATGCGTGAGTCAGTCATAGAGTCATTGAGCGAGTAAGTAAGTACAAGCAAGAAAGGTTGGTGGAGCTTATAATACCAAGGTACCTCAAAGTATAATTACATGCAATTGGTGAGTCACGGACAAGCCCTGTTTTCCTATTGGAATCAATTCTATCTCATAACAATACGGAACTGTTTCATTAGAATCTCTTCATTTTAGGGTTGATAACCATGCCAATGACCGTATAGTTCCCAAAACTACATGAAAGATGTATGTACACAGAAGCAGGGCACGAATTAGTAACATAATCCGCATCTTGTAAAGCTAAAATGCCCATCTATTCAACAATCCAGGTAATTCTGGTACCGTAGTAACCGGTGTTGTTTTTACTTTTTGCCATAAAATTCTTCCTGTGCATTTTTCGGGGGAAAATCTATCGAGAACGATGCAAACGTCCCACAATCTTGCCTACAAGTCATTGCAAAATGCTCGTTTGCTTACACTTTTGTGCGTATTTTGGAAAATACGAACAGTTTCGTAGAAATCGGCCGAATATGCCTTTGCCGAACCTTGTTTACCAACTTTGAATCGAATGTTTGGAAAAATTATACAAAACCAGTTTTTCGTTCAAGCAGAAATAAAAAGTCAAGTTAATTCTTCATTAGATGGGCGTTTTACTTCATCGCAAACGTTTATATAACATTGAACAAACCAAGAAATTTATTCGCATCCATCAAATTTTGTAGCGAAAGCACCGTAGTAACCGGTGTTGGGACCGTTTCACCGTCGTCAACGTTGGACAGGGTGATATAGTAAAAATGGGGGAAATTAGGGGTAGTATGAAATTATTGATTTTAATATTAATCCCTAAAATCATATATTGTGGGTATCTTTATCAACGACATGATAAGGTGATCATAAAAAATACTCAAAACACATGATTTTATGGATAACAAGTGTAATCAATGCAAAAATACAATACAAATCAGCTGAATTATAGAATACTTTGTGCAAACGGAGATGTTTCCGTAATGAGGGTCAAGATTTATATAAACTTTGTGGAGCTCCTCCCCCTGATGCTTCATGCCAAGTTTCAAAATCATAGGCGGGTTCTGGAGGAGAAGATTTTTAAAGGTTTTTACTATTTATAGCAATGGCGGCCATCTTGGTCATTTGACCTTGACCATTTATATAAACTTTCATTCTCCCCATCCCTGGAAGGATACTACATATAAATTTTGGCTTTGATTGGTCAAGCGGTTACTGAAAAAAATAAGTTTTACATTTAATTTGTAAATTACCATTGGCCAAGGTCAAGCAATGACCTTGACCTTTAATACTCACAACACTTCATTAGCTCAACATGTTGTCCGTATCTACCAACTTTCAGGTCACAGGCTACAAAACTTCCTGAAAAATTCAATGTTTTCACGTTTTTCCTAAGTCTAAGAAAAGCCTAAGTAACCAAAATTGAGCTTGATGTAAAATAGGTCAAGGTCAACCCAAGGTCATGATTTATATACACTATGATGGTCCAGAGTCCCCGATGCTACATAACAAGTTTCGTTGAAATCGGTCCACCTGTTCCAGAGAAGAAGATTTTTTTATGTTTTTTTTTTTTACCATATATGGGCATGGCGGCCATCTTGGTCATGTGACCTGGACCATTTATATAAACTTTCATTCCCCCTTCCTAAGGATGCTCCACATGAAGTTTGATTGGCCAAGCTGTTTCAGAGAAGATCTTTGAAATTGTGGACAGACGCCAGACGGACGCCGGACGGATGCCGGAGCATGGCCATCCTATAAGCTCACCTTCTGAGCCTTCGGCTCGGGTGAGCTTATAAATACCAGACGACCAATGGTCCTGTAAACGCTTACCCAAGATCTGCTGTATATACCAATAAATATGTTTGATTATTATTGACCAGAGGACCAATGGTCCTGTAAACGCTCACCTGAGATCTGCTGCATATACCAATAAACATGTTTGAATATTATGGTATTTAACTCCAGTGCAGGGGCAGATGAAGCCCTTGGGCCATTTTCTTTTTTCAGAATCTTCAATATTCTGTCCATCTGCCAATTTCCTGCTGGCTTTTCCCTTCAAATGACATTTTAACAGTTTTCCCATTTCAAATGCATAGGCAACCCATGTTGACCTTGCCATAAACTTGGTCAAGGTCATCACAGGGTCATGATTTATATATACATTGGAGTACTTTAGCCATCAATGCTTCACGCCAAGTTTCCTTGAAATCAGTCTATTGGTTTTAGAAAAGAATTTTGATGGGTTTTTACCATTAATAGGTATGGCGGCCATCTTGGTCATGTGACCTAAATTATTAATATACACATTAATTCCCCCATCCTATGAATGCTTCACATAAAATTTGGCTTTAATTGGTCAAGCGGTTTCAGAGAAGAAGATGTTTGAATATTATGGTAATATACATGTATATTGACCCAGGGTGCGGCCATATAAGCCCTTGTGTCAAATGCATAGGCGACCTATGTTGACCTTGTCATAAAATAGGTCAAGGTCATCACAGGGTCATGATTTATATATACAGTGTAGTACTTTAGCCATCGATGCTTGATGCGAAATTTCTTTGAAATCGGTCCACCAGTTCCAGAGTAGAAGATTTTTGAAGGGTTTTTACCGTATATAGGCATGGCGGCCATCTTCGTCATGTGACCTAGATTATTTATATATACATTGATTCCCCCATTCTATAGATGCTTCACATAAAATTTGGCTTTGATTGGCCAAGCAGTTTCAGAGGAGAAGACGTTTGAATATTATGAAGATAGACATGTATATTGCCCCGGGGTGGGGACACATGAGCCCCTTGGGTCCAATTTTTTTCAGAATCATTAATATTCAGTCCTACTGCCCATTTCCTGCAAGACTTACAATTTAAATGACATTTTAAAAGTTTTCCCAATTCAAATGCATTGGCGACCTATGTTGACCTTGCCGTAAAATAGGTCAAGGTCATCACAGGGTCATGATTTATATATACATTGTAGTGCTTGAGCCATCGATGCTTCATGCCAAGTTTCGTTGAAATCAGTCCACCAGTTCTGGAGAAGATTTTTGAAGGGTTTTTACCATATATGGGCATGGCGGCCATCTTGGTCATGTGACCTGGATTTTTTATATACATATTTGTTACCCCATCCTATTGATGCTTCACATAAAATTTGGCTATGATTAGCCAAACGGTTTCAGTGGAGAAAACGTTTGAATATTATGGAGATATAGGTGTATATTGCCCAGGGGTGGGAGCACATGAGCCCCTGGGGTCCAATTTTTTCAGAATCATTAATATTCAGTCCTACTGCCCATTTCCTGCAAAACTTTCACTTTAAATGACATTTTAAAAGTTTTCCCAATTCAAATGCATTGGCAACCTATTCACCTTGCCGTGAAATATGTCAAGGTCAAGGTCATCACAGGGTCATGATTTATATACACATTGTAGTACTTGAGTCATCGATTCTTCATGCCAAGTTTCGTTGAAATCGGTCAACCGGTTCTGGAGAAGAAGATTTTTGAAAGGTTTTATAAATGGGCATGGCGGCCATCTTGGTCATGTGACCTGGATTTTTAATATACACATTGGTTCCCGCTTCCTATAGAGGCTTCATATAAAATTTGGCTTTGATTGGCAAAGCGGTTTCAGAGGAGAAGATCTTTGAAATTGTGGACGGACGACGGACGGCCGCCAGATCATGGCCATCCTGTAAGCTCACCTTGTGAGCCTAACAGCTCAGGTGAGCTAAAAATAGCCTCTGTAAAAGGGACATTTTTAATCAGAATAATCAATATCCTGTCCAATTGCCAATTTCCTGCAAGTTTTTCCCTTCAAAAGACATTTTAACAGTTTTACCCATTCAAATGCATAGGCGACCCATGTTGACATTGCCCTAAAATAGGTCAAGGTGATCACAGGGTCATGATTTATTTATATAGATATATTGTAGTACTTGAGGCATTGATGCTTCATGCCAAGTTTCGTTGAAATCGGTTATGCAGTTCCAGAGAAGAAGATTTTCGAAGGTTTTTTTACCATATATGGGCATGGCAGTCATCTTGATCATGTGACCTGGATTATATATATATATAAATATACATGTATGTTCACACCGTACATACGGCTCGTCAAATTCCAACTGGTACGTCAAATTCCAGATGTTTATGTCAGCGAGTGCGTTTTAGCAGGTAAGTTATTTTGCTGTATTTTTCACACAATACCTAAACTTTTCATGATATAATCTTATGGAAGCTCATATGTTTTCAATCTTCATCTTAAGGATCATTGATAATCAACTTTTACAGTGTATTTTTCGTTTAATTCTGTCGCTTGGCGACAAAACCAATACGTCAAAGTACAGACGGGCGAATGTCATATGATAAGGGAAATTACAGACGGCCGATATGGAGCGACCCAGACGGTAGATTATACGGGTCTGCTACAGACGTATTAAACACTTCTTTGTTGTGCAATAGTCAGTATATGGTTTAATTTGCATTGCTACTAACATAAGGTATCACTAAACTAATAGCACCACTGATCTCGGGTGCAATGGGATTTTGACGCTTAAAAAAATAGTTCTGTGTACTTTGGTCTTTACTCATCTGTCATTCCCATAGTCTTATTGACAATTTATTTTTCAGGCCAGAAGCTCTCTTTGTGCCAGGCATTCCCAGGAAGTTTGAATAATATTAGAGCTATTTTGACTGTGGGAAAAAACTTTTGCCAATCCAGTGTATTAGTGGGCGTGAAAAGCGGTTTATTTAAAAATTCTGACGGTGTCACACTACTGAGAGAATTTGTGAAAAACCAAGCTGGTCAACCCCTACTCATTTTGATTTTAGTTTGTTCTTCTAATGATTATCAACACGAACCTAAATTGCATAAAGAAAACATTAATTGGAAAGGAAATAAAGTGAAACGACTGTCTTTAAACGATTTTATATGCCGTTTTTTTACTCAAGATGGCCAGTCGATAAACAACCAGAGGACCAGTGGTCCTGTAAACGCTCACCTGAGATCTGCTGTATATACGAATGTTATAGAAAATAGTCCCAGTATAGGGGCAGGTGAAGCCCTTGGGCCATTATTTTTTCAGAATAATCAATATACTGTCCATACAAGTTTTTCCCTTCAAATGACATTTTAACAGTTTACCCATTCAAATACACAGGCAACCCATGTTGACCTTGCCTTAAAATAGGTCAAGGTCAACACAGGGTCATGATTTATACATACATTGTAGTACTGGAGTCATTGATGTTTCATGCCAAATCGGTCCACCGGTTCCGGAAAAGAAGATTTTTGAAGGGTTTGTACCATATATGGGCATGGCGGCCATCTTGGTCATGTGACCTTGATTATTTATATACACATTGATTCCCCCATTCTATAGATGCTTCACATGAAATTTGGCTTTGATAGTCCAATCGGTTTCAGAGGAGAAGATGTTTGAATATTATGGTAATATACATGTATAATGCCCCGGGGCTGTGGCAAATGAGCCCCTGGCGTCCATTTTTTTTTTCAGAATCATTAATATTCAGTCCTACTGCCCATTTCCTGCAAGACTTTCACTTTAAATGGCATTTTAAAAGTTTTCCCCATTCAAATGCATTGGTGACCTATGTTGACCTTGCTGTAAAATAGGTCAAGGTCATCCAAAGGTCATAATTTTTAAACACATTGTAGTACTTCAGTCCCCAATGGTTCATGTCAAGTTTTGTTTAAATCGGTCCATTGGTTCAGGAGTAGAAGAATTTTAAAGGGTTTTTACCATATATGGGCACTGCTGCCATCTTGGTCATGTGACCTTGATTATTTATAAACACATTGATTCCCCCTTCCCACAGATGCTTCTTATAAAATTTGGCATTGATTGGTCAAGTGGTTTCAGAGAAGAAGATCTTTGAATATTTTTGTAATATACATGCATATTGCCCCGGGGTGGGGGCAGACCAACCCCTGGGGTCCAATTTTTTTGTCAGAATTACCTACCTTCAGTCCATTTGCCCATTTCCTGCAAGATTTGCCTTTCAAATGACATTTTAACAATTTTCCCCGTTCAAATGCATGGGCGACCTATGTTGACCTTGCTGTAAAATAGGTCAAGGTCATCCAAAGGTCATAATTTATAAACGCATTGTAGTACTCTAGTCCCCGATGCTTCATGTTAAGTTTCGTTGAAATCGGTCCAGTGGTTCCGGAGAAGAATAATTGTGAAGGGTTTTCACCATATATGGGCATGGCGGCCATCTTGGTCATGTGACCTGGATTATTTATAAACACATTGGTTCCCCCTTCCTATATATGCTTCATATAAAATTTGGCTTTGATTGGCCAAGTGGTTTCAGAGAAGATCTTTGACCAGAGGACCAATGGTCCTGTAAACGCTCACCTGAGATCTGCTACATATGCCAAAAAACATGTTAAAATATTATGGTATTTAGCCCCAATGCAGATTGTTTTCAGAATAATCAATATTCTGTCCATTTGCCAATTTCTATTTTATTCATTCCCTTTAAATGACATGTTAACAGTTTTCCCCATTCAAATGCATTGGCAACATATGTTGACCTTGTCGTCAAATAGGTCAAGGTCACCACAGGGTCATGATTTCTATACACATTGTAGTACTTTAGCCATCAATGCTTCATGCTAAGTTTCTTTGAAATCAGTCCACCGGTTCCGGAGGAGAAGATTTTTTAAGGGTCTTTACCACATATGGGCATGGCAGCCATCTTGGTCACGTGACCTGGATTATTTATATACACATTGGTTACCCCATCCTATAGATGCTTCACATAAAATTTGGCTTTGATTGGCCAAGTGGTTTCAGAGGAGAAGATGTTTGAATATTATGGAAATAAACATGTATACTGCCACAGGGTGGGGGGCATATGAGCTCCTGGGGACCAATCTTTTTCAGAATCATTAATATTCAGTCCTACTGTGCATTTCCTGCAAGACTTTCACTTTAAATGACATTTCAAAAGCTTTCCCCATTCAAATGCATTGGCGACCTATGTTGACCTTGCCATAAAATAGGTCAAGGTCATCGCAGGGTCATGATTTATATATACATTGTAGTACTTGAGTCATCGATACTTCATGCCAAGTTTCGTTGAAATCGGTCAACCGGTTCCGGAGAAGCAGATTTTTGAAGGGTTTTTACCATATATGGGCATGGCGGCCATCTTTGTCATGTGACCTGAATTCCTTATATACACATTGGTTCCCCTTCCTATAGATGCTTCATATAAAATTTGGCTATGATTGGCCAAGTGGTTTCAGAGAAGATCTTTGAAAATGGTGGACGACGGACGGACGTCGGACGATGACGACGGACGGACGCCGGATGCCTAGCCGGATGACTACCTATCCTATAAGCTCCGCTGTGAGCCTTCGGCTCAGGTGAGCTAAAAAGCTGATTGTACTGTTGACTATATAGAAATTTGGAAAAAATGAAAGCAGATAATGTGAACATTTGATAATATTCCACATAACTTAAAGCCAGGTGTAAGTAATTGAAGGCGCTCAAAGGAACATGCGTATCGAACCGGGTCGAACCGTCATTTTACGCTGCATTCGTAACGTCAGTTTTCGCTTGAAACGTCATTTCAAGCATCAGTTTACGTTCAGAATGCGAAACTATGTACATACAATAATCACCCTCTGTACCCGTGATACAATAAATTACCTTACGTCGGAGACTGATACAACTAGACGCGGCGCGTGGCGGAAGATGGAGTCAGGTGAGTTGACGATTATTTTAATTTTACAGGCATTTATGCGGGGGAGTTTTGGTCAAGAGTTAGCAGAGAAATACAGTGTACATACCTCTGTTTGTTTGCCATCAACAGTATTCTAAACAACATCTCCTTGCCACAGAAACAATAGTTTTCTCGGCGGAAAATTCCACCATCGTCACGAAAAATGATTGCATTTGCTAATTTCTCCAATCTTTCGTCACCTATTGACATCTTTAACGTTTCAATATAGACCAAAAACATTCTTTGTTACATACATGCAGAAAACAATAATGAAGTCAGGCTGGTTTGTTCACAATATGGTGTTGAACACACACAGGGTAGATCGATTAGGATACAACTAACCTATATGAGTCAATTACCTCGATACAACTCACGTTTAAGACTTTTGGATAGAAAATGATGCTCCTTACGTCGGAGAATAGAGCAAAAAATGATACTACTTACGTCAAAAGACTATTGTGCATTGAAAAGCCCACAGACTCGATCAGCTGGCTAACCTGCACTCCAATACACTCCGTGACCTCGTTCCACTTCCGTGACAGCTTTAAATAGCATAGGTTGCATTCAAACTATGGTCGAACGAATTATGGATTTCGTAATAAGCTTTTAGCCTCATTATTTGGTAAAGGTTATTTGAATTTGTGTTATGTATTTGTAGCAGTGTAATAATTCTTCTGATAAACACATGCGTATCCCGCAGAGTTTAAATAAATTTGGAAAAATCGAATGATTTTCTTCTTTGTGTCGCTCATTCTACAGAAGTCTCCCCTGATCTATTAATACATGTATATATCTTTGATATATTCAACAGAAAACATGAAGTATTTTATGAATATGCATACTTTTACAACTAGAATGAATATGATTTAAGTCACATGTGCCAAAAATGATTTAACATAACACAGTTTTTCGTTTCTTTGCATTTTTGCTAGGTTTTATTTTTCGACCAAGGGTTCAATATATCCCATTTCCGTCGGTGCGGAATTATTGAAAGGAACACCGATGGAAATATTCCG
This sequence comes from Rugalucina vietnamica, assembly GCA_964017185.1. Classification (NCBI taxonomy): domain Eukaryota; kingdom Metazoa; phylum Mollusca; class Bivalvia; order Lucinida; family Lucinidae; genus Rugalucina; species Rugalucina vietnamica. The sequence continues at coordinate 49,338,926 of OZ024870.1, forward strand.
TCTACCCACGGACTAGCGAGCCCGAATGTGTCGGGCAGGGCAAGTTTGCATGTGTTCCTTATTGGAAAAGGTCCCTCAGGACCTTTTCCTCAGTGTTTACTTTGAATATGAAGAAAATTGTACCCATGATCGACTGCTCTCCCTCAATTACGCGTTTTGTCACATAAAGCGCTTACTAAAAACTAGTGAACCCGTCTATAGGGACTAGACAGTTCACCACAATCAATTTAATTTATCAATTGTTGACACTCCCCGTCAAATAGCGGTAAATATCTAGCAAGCAACCTCGATCGTGGTGACTGCTTATCATAGCGCATCTAGGTTTACATCGTATATATCCTGACGAGGTGTACAGAAACTACAGAAACTCTATATGGCTGACTTTTAGTCCATCACATCGCACTATGGGTCTGTTTCTGGTAGTGTGGCTGCAGGTCAAAATTCAGAACTCTATCACAAATTGACTGTCTACAAATCGACATATTGATTGTAATCGTGTTCCCTTTAGTATTGGCTTTGATTCCATAACATCAAAAAATTTTGTCATTGCCTTGAGTAACAGACACTGGTCAAGCTTCATTACAAGAAACGACATTTATGTATAGGAAACGAAACTGAAATGTATGAGAATCGAAATTAATGACGAACCAGAGAATCAACAATACTGAACTCTAGAGCAAAAGGGAATTTCTTATAACAAACGGCTGCTGACCTTTTCATTGGTTTCTTTTTAAAGAAGCCAACTTGTATCAACATGTTCCAAGGGCTCAAGAAGTTTTACTTAGTGTGTTTTATTTATTTTTCTGACTGGTCACGATTTTTTCTGACTGTTTGCCAGTAATTTTGTTACTGAATTAAATTATTATTATTATTATTATTATTATTATTATTATTATTATTATTATTATTGAATCAATATTTGACGTCTTTTTTAAAATTCTAATATCATGTAACTCATCTGGATAACATGTTGGTAAAATATATACCCCACTAAATTTATAGTAAAATTGGGGTCTATAAGGTTTTTACCCATCTTTTTTAGAGGTGTATGGTGGGGGGCTACGTGTAGAACGTCAATCGAACGAACAATGCAGACATTTCCCTTTTTCTTTTTTTTTTCTTTCTTTCTGTCTTTCTTTCTTTTTTTATTTTCGAGATTGAGAAACATTCAGCTGATAAAATTTATGTGTTTGTTGGTGGAAATGTGCGAACTGTTGGTCAACCTTAGATGCGTTGTGACTAAAGTAATAAATAAATAAATAAGTAGCATTCCGTATTACCAACCGTTAAAATTGCACAAACAAGAGCCCTTGGAACATGTTGATATAAGGAACACATGCAAACTTGCCCTGCCTGACACACTCGTGCTCGCTAGTCCGTGGGCTTTTCAATGTACAATAGTCTTTTGACGTAAGTAGTATCATTTTTTTTGCTCCATTCTCCGACGTAAGGAGCATCATTTTCTATCCAAAAGTCTTATACGTGAGTTGTATCGAGGTAATTGACTTATATAGGTTAGTTGTATCCTAATCGATCTACCCTGTGTGTGTTCAACACCATATTGTGAACAAACCAGCCTGACTTCGTTATTGTTTTCTGCGTGTATGTAACAAAGAATGTTTTTGGTCTATATTGAAACGTTAAAAATGTCAATAGGTGACGAAAGATTGGAGAAATTAGCAAATGCAATCATTTTTCGTGACGATGGTGGAATTTTCCGACGAGAAAACTATTGTTTCTGTGGCGAGGAGATGTTGTTTAGAATACTGTTGATGGCAAACAAACAGAGGTATGTACACTTTATTTCTCTGCCAACTCCAGACCCAAATTCCCCCGCATAAATGCCTGTAAAATTAAAATAATCGTCAACTCACCTGACTCCATCTTCCGCCACGCGCCGCGGCTAGTTGTATCAGTCTCCGACGTAAGGTAATTTATTGTATCACGGGTACAGAGGGTGATAATGCAGAGGACTTCAGAAATGTAAACATTTTGATAATATTTATTATTTTTGCTCAAAATATAGATTGTGGACATGCTATCCCGAGGAAAACAGCATTTGCATGACAGTTAGAAATGTTGAATACTAAATAGAATCTGAGATTTTGGCGCAAAATCGACATCGCGCATAAAATATACTGAATTCAGCAACGACTGCCTCTCTTCGCACGCTTATAGCAGGGAAACGAATCCGGTAACTAAGGACTTTCTCGTTATCTACCTGTAGTTCAGGAAATTCTGTAATACATATCATTTTTTTTTTTAAAAATCCTACCGTAGATTTTTTGAAATATATAAAAAAAATCAACAAAAAAGGGGTCTAAAAAGACGTCAATGTATTTTGGCTCTCATATTTGACGATTTCAAAGGCCAATATCTCGGAAACAAGCTCGGAACAGTATCGATTTCTTTTCATTTTCGTATGCAGGACATCAAAATACACTCACATGCATAAAATAAAAATTTTCTACCGTGAGGCCAATTACGTACATCTGGCTTCATGTGTAGTAGGACTGCTTTGCAGTGATTTTGAAATTTATCTACATTTGCCTTTTTAGAGCAATTTTCATTTGAAAAGCCATAACATGTTAAAAGTTTTACTTGTTTTTCAAGGGAAGTAATTTTAACTTTGGCAATTTCATTTATGAAAACTTGATGTTTAATTATAAATTTTACTTTCTATAAGTAATTCTTGAATTGAATTGCAAATGCGATGATAAATTGATAACATTTATTTAAGGATTGAAATTCAGATTTTAGCTTTCACTGGATGATGAAAAACATTAGGCTGTTTTAATGTGTGTGAAGCCCGAAGGGCTTCTCGGAGACATTAAAACAGCTAATGTTTTTCATCATCCAGTGAAAGCTAAAATCTGAATTTCAATACTTATATTTACATTTTATATTATCAAACAAGTATCAGATTTTTAATTGCGCATATCACCGTACATTTTCATGTTATTTGACATTAAATCTCACTTAACGTAATTTTGGAACAGCCAAAACGTCAAATTTTCGCGCCTAACGTCATGTCGATACGCGACCAACGTCACGACAACAAGAGTAAACAAACAACCTCACTGGATGAGTTTTGACGTCGCCCCGCCCATAGACGTGGCCTCTAGATCATGTGACTTAATGTTTTTCATGGGGAAATGAAGAACATCAAGAAAGATACTTTCATCTAGGGCGATTGCAATAAAAATGTAAATATTGAAAATTGTTAACACTAAAATTAGTAGACTTCTGGCTGAAAAAGGTCCTGCCCCCCCCCCCCCCAGGGAATTTTGCAGACATAGTCTATCTTAAAGAGCAGTCTTTTCTGATTCAAATGAGAGATGTTTGCACTTTGTACGCCGGGGCGTAACGGTGTAACAGCTATTTAAAAATAACAACTGTTACCAGCTTATTATATTTGCAGTATTCTTTGATTGAGAATGAACAATAGGTTGTTTTACCATAATTCTACCATGTTTCTGCAAGATTCTTCGAGGAAAATATGTGGGATGCATAATTTTATCAAATTGACATATATGGGTCTCTATCTGTATAACGTATGTAACGTATGTAACAAAAATATGCGAATTTACATTTATAAACAAATAAGATTTTCAGTAATAGTTTTTGTGGAGTACAAATCTGCAAACATCAATGTGCAAGGTAAAAATGTCATGTTTGTGTTATTTGCATTCAAATGAGAGATGTTTGCACATTGTACGCCGGGGCGTAATGGTGTAACGGCCATTTAAAAATAACAACTGTTACCAGCTTATTATATTTGCAGTATTCTTTGATTGGGATTGAACAATAGGTTGTTTTACCATAATTCTACAATTAGTCTGCAAGATTCTTCAAGGGCAATATGTGTGATACATAATTTTATCAAGTTGACATAGATGGTTCTCAATTTGTGTAACATATGTAACAAAAATATGCAAATTTACATTTATAAACAAATAAGGGTTTCTGTAATAGTTTCTGTGGATTACAAAGCTGCAAACACCAATGTGCAAGGTAAGAATGACATGCTTGTGTTATTTCATTTGCTAGATGTGCCTCAGTTGTAACGGTGTAACGCCAAGTTGTTTATATTTAGATTTCATGTAATGTTACAGTGTTACCAATACCGCATGGGGTTAATTTGACCTACAAAAATGATCATATATACGTTATGACTTATCATAGACCACTGAACTTGGTTTCATTTTAAAGCGTCTTCACTATAGCCGTTTCATCTTAAGGTAAGTTAAGCATATTATCTTATTTGCATATTTGTGAATTTTAATTTAAACATTAAAATGGCCAAAAAATCATTAAAAACCCATAAAAAAAGTCTTTCAGACCCAAGCTATCATCGTTGCACATAGTTTATACACCAGTGATACCATTTGACAATTTTACAGATGTTTTGGGTATATTTGAAAATTATCTCATTTGCATATTTATCAATATTGATATAAACAACTATGAAAAGTTTGGAAAATCGCGGAAAAATAACATTTATACTTACATAATTACTAGTGTCTGGCATGTCAGTAGACATAGAATGATAAAAGTTGCAGCTTGATGCGTTGGGCTATGCCATTTGTCTTCTAGTCTGATCAATGAATAAACTTATTTTAAGTTTAATGAATATTAATGCAATTTTTACAGACTGGAGAAGAATCACGGAAAATAAGAGGGTATACCTTACAAAATGGCTTTTGTCTAGGTTACTAATAGCACTACTGTACTGAATCTGGTATCAAATGATTGCTATGACAATGAATTATAACACTGTAACCTGATATATAAACCTTCTTATCTGATAAAGGTCACTAATATTAGAATTAAACTTCATAAATAAGAGAAAATAAGAGAAAAATGAAGAGATAAACCAACAAAATCACTTATATCCCGGCTGCTCATTGCCTTAGAGGGCTTGGACAATGCACCATTTCCCAGTGCTCTTATATACAAATCATATCAGATTTACTTTCATGGATATTCATAAAACGTTGATAAAAATGGTAAATAGCAAAACATTAAGGGACGCGTGTACCTTTGCTTTAACCTCATATGTTTTGTGGTATGTATACATGTACATGACAACATGACAATAATTCATATATTTTGTGATACCATGACAACAATTCATTATTAAAGTGACCAAATAGTAACATTTGATGCCATTCGACAGCTATTGATAGTGGAGATATAAGTGACTTTGTTGGTATACCCCTTCACGTTTCTGCAAAGTTTCTCTATTTCTGAAGTTCTTGTTGCAATTCATTAAACAACCATTTATATGATTTATTCATAACATCATATGGTTAAAGAACATTGTCTTAGCAACCGGTCGATACCAATTTCAGCTGTCTAGGTCTTCCAGTAGCCAAGATTCTTCTGGTTTAAGGATGTTCGCTGTTAACATTTGACATTTCGGAACTTCCGGTTTTTCTTTTCTTGAATATCTCGTAAACGGTTGCAGATATTTTCCTAATATTTTACATTTGGATACATATTGATAATATGCATCGAATGAGCCATGAAAATTGTCAATCTAAGAAACTTCATTTTTTCACCACATTTTCTGCAACTTTTCAGAAAATTTTAGTTGTCAGTAAAATTTAGGGGGTAGGGTAGATTAAACTTGAATATTACACATCTTCAAATTAATTGCACTAGTTCGATGTTTATTTTAGCAGCAGTATATGTGCACATGGTATTCTAAGTCATTCTTTGTCTTTGGTGTGCTGGTTTTAAAATTTAAGGTGGTTTTATGAAATGGGCTTTTAGAAACAAAACAGCCGAAAAAGGGCCGAAAATGGCGATTTTCAAGTTGTTGGTTCTCTCTTATATGCTCACTACCATATAATTTTCTTTCTTTTATTCGAACAACATTACCAAGTTCTATGTTGTGTGAAAATACAAGAAAAAGTTTGAATCAACAAATATGGGTTTGGTACATTTCAAAATATTGATTTTTTTCCGACTTTTCAAGTATGGGGTAGGGTGAGAAAAGGAATCGTAAAATTTTGTCATCCACTCCAAGTTGCAAATTTTTCTATGCTTTTGGTCCAAAATCGTCTGCACTACGTAAATATTATGACTTTTGAAAGCATTCTAGGTGTATTTTTGTTCAAGACAGGTATGTTTCAAAGAATTATAAATTAATTTTACCAAATTTAAAACATGGTGCTCAGAAGTCTCATTCAGAGGCCTGTAGCTTGAAAAAATGCACACTACCCTATATTTATTTTGTTTTCAAATGTCTTGTGTTGTATTTTGGAATCAAAAAAGAGTGGTTAGAAAAAAGGTTTGAATACTTTTTCATTGGCAGCGAACATCCTTAATAGGGACCCCGCCTCAATTCTTTGGCAGTTAATCGCCAACATCTAATTTAACCATTATATTTTTTTAATGCTCATCAAATGATTTTTTATTATAAAAGGATGATAGAAAATTGCCCTTGCCATTTTCAGCACATTCAGACTTTAGCTTGCTGAAAAACATAATCATTTTGTAGGTGTACCTGCTTATTTGTAATGCATTGTCTCTAATTTCTAAAGTTTTCATTAATATTCATAAAACTGAAACTCAGATGATGTATTTAGAGGACTGAGGGCATTAGTCCATTGCCGTCGCATTTATTTGATACCACTTTCAGCATTCTAGGTCTATAAACAGTTCAGGTACAAACGATTTTGTAGTAATACCCTAATTTTTCTGCATTTTTAAGAGATTTCAAAACATATAAAAATAGTATTTATGGGGTCCAAAGACATGATTATCAGAACTAAATAAGATTTCTAGTTTTGTTTTACACCAAAAACTACATTATTCATAGGGAAACACTATTTTTGAAATAGCATCATTTACATCTACTGTAGACCACGTCATTCTTTATTCATACATATATGTTACATACGTTACATTCCTCATTAAGATGTTTGAGCCCAGATACTTGGTGACACCCACTCAGAACTATAGTTCTCCATAAGCATGAAATATAAGCAAATAATTAACATTAGATATAGCCATTTAATAGAAACGATTATTTACACGTTTTACGTAATTAGCAATACAATATTTGGCTTATGAAACTGCGGGTAGGGTTGCTAAATAACTCATTTAGTATAATATATACAGTATAGGAATTTTCTATCTCCTCCATTGAACATGGTAATGTGAAAAATCACATATATTTGAAAAAAGCTGGAATATTTTACTACAAAAACAAACGATGTCACTCACAATGCTAATTTTGAAAGGGTTATTTTAATATATGTTACAGACATTACGCTATAGGTGTCAGAATATTGCTCAAGCAACTTTAGTGTTGAGAATGGACATGTTTCATGCAGACTATGTGAATGGAATAATAAAAATCTTATTTTTCTGACGCTAAAATTGCCATATCATTATTTTTAAAACATATTATGGTAACATATGTAACATACTGTAACAGACACATGCTCCAATGTACATAAAGCAAACATCTCTTATTGGAGCAAACTTGAATTGTCATTTAAGATATATGTTTGCAAAATATCTAATGGAATAGAGCATTAGACTGGCATGTACTGGCATTCCTGCTATGTACAATGCCCTTCGTTATTCATTACATGTATGTTACATATGTTACATTCTGGACCAAATCTTTGATCCAAGATACTTGATTACAGATCCTCAGAACCATGGTTCATGATAAAATAAACAAAAAAGCTATGATATATCCACCAGTTTCAAGTATATTACATACTTCACGTTCATTGCAATAGAATAGTTCGCATTTGAAACTGGGGGTAGGGCTACTAAATACTTCATTAAAGGCAATATATACATGATAGGAAAGCAAACCTTGGTTTTTCTATCTGCCAATTGAACATGCTGATGGAAATAAATCTCATATCTTCGGAAAAATGCATAGTGCAACAGTATAAGTAAATGATATCACTCAAAAGTGGTATTTTCAAAGGGTATCTTAAATTACGTTACGTATGTTACAGTAAGTGTGGGTCAAATTTTTGTTCAACCAATTTTAATATGTAGTATAGACATACAGCAAGCAGACAGTATGAAAAAGTTGAGTAAAATGATAAACTATTGTCATTTTTCTGTAGCTGAAAACACCATATCAGAATTTCTTAATTTTGTTTAGGTAACGTATGTAACAGGCTGTTACAGGATAACGCCCCAACGCTCAGGGTGCAAACATCTCTTATTCTACCCAGCTTGAATTGTTCTTTAAGATAGGGTATGTCTGCAAAATTCCCTAGGGGGGGGCAATCGACCCTCTGGCCGGCAGCCTATAGTGATTTTGTACTTTTTCTATGTGATCGAACCAACACTATACGGTCCACAGGGGTGACAGCGGCCAAGTCTAAGTCACCCTAGGCATACTTGTGGGACTCGGGTTTACCTTTTTTGCGTATCGCTCACCTGATGACACCGGAATAACTGGCTCTGTCCGTCTTTCAGTATATGCATATGCACTCAAGTTTACTCTAACTTTTAGTGAGCGTTGTCCCGACCCACGGGCGTCCTATTACATTGGTGCCGTGACCAGGATACATGCTTTGGTGTTTGTGGTTAAGCGTAGTCAGAATTAAAATAGAATAACTTTCATAGTAAATATCATAGCATATCAAGTGTTCAAACTTAGTGCGCAAATTAAACTTTAAAAATCAAACAACGGAAGCAAAGAAAAGAAATAAATTATAGCATCTGAAAATTAAATTGTAGGCTTAATGTAAAGACAAGGAGGGAATTACTTATCATTGTGTACTGAAATAAAACTTGAAATAGTTTTTAAATAAATAAAATTGAATCAAAATAAAATTGAATCAAATCAAATCAAATGGTCAATTGAAATTAATTAGTTCTTAAACTAACTTAAGGTTCAGCTGCCTTTACAGTGAAATAGAATTGAAATAAAATGAAATCACACTTGGTTTAAGTGTTCAAAATAGCCATTACTGCATATAGAATTCAGTTGTCATATTCATTATTTTCCATTCAAAATGAGCTTTCAATTTCCTGGTGATAGACAATATTGTGCAGGAATGCTTAGTCACAATATGTCCCCTGCCTATGCTAGATATATGGTTTATCCAGAGTTACTTACTCGTAAATCTGTTCAATATATATACCCCCTACTCATGCTAGAGATTGAATTAATCCAGAATTTCTCACTCATGGACCTGTTAATACTATACCCCCTACTCATGTTAGCATCCAGAGTTTCACACCCATGGCCCTATTCATAATATACCCCCTACTCATGTTAGGGATAGGCCTTATCCAGAGTTACTCACTCATGGCCCTATTCTCAATATACCCCTACTCATGTTAGGGATAGGCTTATCCAGAGTTACTCACTCATGGCCCTATTCACAATATACCTCCTACTCATGTTAGGGATAGGCCTCAACCAGAGTTACTCACCCATGACCCTATTAACAATTTACCTCCTACTCATGTTAGGGATAAGCCTTATTCAGAGTTACTCACTCATGGCCCTATTAACAATTTACCTCCTACTCATGTTAGGGATAGGCCTCAACCAGAGTTACTCACCCATGGCCCTATTCACAATATACCTCCTACTCATGTTAGGGATAGGCCTCAACCAGAGTTACTCACTCATGGCCCTATTCACAATTTACCTCCTACTCATGTTAGGGATAGGCCTTATTCAGAGTTACTCACTCATGACCCTATTAACAATTTACATCCTACTCATGTTAGGGATAGGCCTCAACCAGAGTTACTCACCCATGACCCTATTCATAATATACCCCCTACTCGTGTTAGGGATAGGCCTCATCCAGAGTTACTCACTCATGGCCCTGTTCATAATATACCCCCTACACATGTTAGGGATAGGCCTTATCGAGAGTTGTTTGCTCATAGGCCACATGCCCAACCCACATTTACTGTAGGGAATAGAGGTCAACTAGGTCATTTAGACCATATGCCACCCGCACACTTTGAGGAACAGCGATTCATAGAACCTTCTAGGGCTCATGTCCTTACCCCATCCACACACTATAGGGATGAAAGGTGTCCAAGATCTTATGATCATATGTACCCTACTGTACCCACATAAGTGAATGGAAAGTATTCAAAGCCAGTCCTTACACCCCAGGCTAGCCCCACTTGTGTAAGGGAAAAAAGGTACAAGTAGGCAAAGATCAGGAAAAGGCACAAGCAGAAAAAGATTCCCACTCCAAAAACCGAGGTGGAAAAAAACCAAACTAACAATCAGGTACTTATACCATGAAACATATCGTAAGCCGAATGAGCAGCTATTTTCCCAATAGGTGGCCACTGAGTTACCTTAACTTAACTAAAAATATGAAAACATACATAAGGCGCCATAAGGCAAAACATAAAACAAAAAGAACCACCACAGAAGTATCGCCTTGGAACGATCAGTAACACAAAGTTACTGGCGGGCTTAAACCGGTTTTACATGGCCATAACCTCATCCTCAGCTTCTGCAGTAGTTCATAACATTTAGTTAGTTCTTCGGTCCTCGTGGTGAATCTCTTACTAGTCAATGAATCATCAAGAACAAACAAATAAATCATGATAAACATCCTGATGAATCAAAAACCAGGACTCACAGATTGAGTAAGCTGCCCGACGATGGAGATCCCTGAGCCGAATTACCTATTAACTCCGGAGCAAAAGAAAAACACCAGTTGGACCCCGGTGGGCCAGGCAACAGACAAGAAGCTCCAGCCCCAACCAACTAAAATGAATAGCTTTAAGTCGGGCTATCATAGAGTCTGACGCCCGACCCACCGGCGTGCAATTAAAGAAGGCAGCATAGTTATCAACCATGTTTGGGTTAAAAACTAAGCATGCGAACTGTCGCATAACATTCAAGTTATAACCTATACGTCTGTAACCTGCTATGATTTTTCTGAACTGAAAAGAAAAATCATTAATTCCTATAAGTTTCTTAAATTTGTAAACCAAGTCACCATAAAATTCAGGTTGCGAAAGGCCCTCACTTAAAAGCGTCTTTAACCCAACATTATATTTGGAAATCAATTCATAGTGTCTACGATAAAATTTAGAAAAGGTTTTTCGAAGTTTATGATACCGATAGCCCTGTTCCAGAAGTTTGACCGTTAAACATTTATTTCGAGCGTTGAAGTCTGCAACATGATTGCATACTCTAGCAAACCTAATAAGTTGCGAAATGTATACACCATAAGAAGCACGACGAGGAACGTCACTATCCAAAAAAGGAAAATTTACTATATCAAAATTTAGAAAAGGTTTTTCGAAGTTTATGATACCGATAGCCCTGTTCCAGAAGTTTGGCCGTTAAACATTTATTTCGAGCGTTGACGTCTGCAACATGATTGCATACTCTAGCAAACCTAATAAGTTGCGAAATGTATACACCATAAGAAGCACGACGAGGAACGTCACTATCCAAAAAAGGAAATTTACTATATCAAAATCAAAGTCATCACGCTTATCATAAATTTTAGAAGAAACAAATCCATTTGCAACAGAAATGTAGATAAAAAAGGGGGCTTCGGTATCAAGACAATCAAGGTTACAGTCAACTAAACAAAGTTGAAAATGCTATGCAAGGTTACAGTCAGCCTATGCAAAATATAACTGCAACCCAAGTGTACAGAAATGAAACTGACACTGCAACTCAAGGCTACAGTTCATCAAATAACATTGAAACTGATACCCAAGGTTACAGTCAGCCAAATATAACTGCAACTGCAACTCAATGGTACAGTCAGTCAATTCAAAATAAAACTGAATCTCAAGAGTACAGTAATTTGTCTCAAGGTTGCAGTCAATTAAGTGAAACTGATACTGTTACTCAAGATTACAGTCAAAATAAAATTCAAATTGAAGAGTACGGCCATTCAAATGAGATTGAAATTCCAACTCAAGGTTTTAGACAACCAATGGAAAATAACACTGCAACTCAAGAGTACACTCATCAAAGTGACTTTAACAGTGTAACTCAAGGGTACAGTCAACCAAAGCAAATGACTCATGCGGTAGAGCACACTGCAAACAAAGAAGCTAAAACAGTTAAGCACGATTTAGAGTTAGCAGAAATCTTATATAATACTCAAATTGCCTTAGCTTAACTGTATTTAACTCAAAGCAAAGAAAAGCAAAACAGTATTCAATCTGAATCTGAAACAGAAAATCAAAATAATGAGCAAGTCAGAGAACGGGATTCATATGATTCATTGCTAGATGATTGTCAAAATGAAATGAAATCACAGAATAGTGAATTAGAATCAAATGATTCATTGCTGAGCAGCTGTGAAAATGAATTAAATTCTGAAATCACTAATACAAAATCAGATCAGATCATAAATGGCATTGAATCTAAGCAATGTAATCAAATCATACAGCTTGAGATCAAATCTGACAATCTGAAAAGTAATCATAATGCTGAAAATGCTCAGTATGCATGTTCAGTTTCTGAAATGAATAGCACAATAAAAGCCATTGACTCAATACAAAGTCAGTTGCTTGCAGCAATACCTGATCCTGAAAGTGTGTATTCAACTGAGCAAATAGTCTCTGCTCAGAGTTGTAATTTGATATCACAGGAGCCAGGGTTCAGTGGTAATGACAGGGTGACTGACAAAGTTTGCTGTGACAAAATCTAATAGAGAGATCCGTGTTGAGTCTGCGATGAGTGACATAACATACTCAGACAGTCCTCTCTATTTAGATAGACTTTTCGCTGAGCATGCTGAAAGTAGCATTCCAGTAAAAGAGATAGGGCTGATCTCGAGACCGGAGTTTCAGTCCAGAGCAATTCTGAAAGGCCAAACAGTGAGACAAAGGATCTCAATGACACAACTCAGGGATCAGATATCAGGCATGTAGGAGCATTCGTTATGCTCCTCCTTATAATAGATTCATATCAGAGTATCTGTTTCCAAAAAGCAGTTGTCAAAGACAGTTCACATTTGCAAATGCAACAGCATCTTTGATGTGTGACAGTCAAAAATTAGCTGAAAGAGTCTTTGAAATAAGCATGTCTAGTCAGACTTGTCTTTTGTCACTGACCAAATATAGAATATGTGACAACTCTCTTGCCGAATACAGACCTGATTAATTTTTACCTTTTAAAAAAACAGTATTTGTCAGTGCTGACAAAACTTATAAAATGCAGACAAAATAAAAATTAAAAAAAAAATCAAATAAAAAGTATTATAACTTTAAAATCAAATGAAAATGTTTGTTCATTTATTACATATGTCTGTAGTCAAAAGCACGGATTGTAAATATATGGATTGGTTAGAGATGCCAAAATTCATATTCAGAAACAATGACAATTAAATTTCATAAAGTACTCATTGAAATATGAGTACAATTTAAATATTTCTAAATTGTCTTGTGAAATGGTACGACGACATCGGTTCCTGATGGCTATGAGTGTTGGTTCAGCTTATGACATAGGTCTTTGGCACAACATGTCAGTCTTTGGTACAACATGATGATGTTTGAAACAGACTACATTGAGATGTTTGGTACACATCACATCTTGTCATTGCTACATGGGATAGCAGATGATTATATCTACAGCCTAGCTGATAATAGAATGCCAACTGAATGGTACAACGAAATGATGATGATTTTGTTACTTTGGTATATGGTACAACGCTTACGTTTTGGTATATGGTAAAACCTGTCTTTGGTAAATGGTCATATGGCGACCTTGACAATCGAATACCATCTTAGATTAATGGGATACATACTGGTAGATGCTATGGCAATGGTGTTTCCTTTCGATGTTAACATCCTGTGTACATAATGCTAACTTTATACAAAGCATTATCCTACCACAGATGTGAGATGGTTTAGAGGATGTCCACTAGAAGATTGATGAGACGAAGCCTGATGTCGCTGACAATCGCTGTTAACATAACATGTTAAAAGTTTTACTCTTGTTTTTCAAGGGAAGTAACTTTAGATTTGACAATTTCATTTAAGAAAACTTGATGTTTAGTTATAAATTTTAATATATAAGTAATTCTTGAATTTAATTGCAAATTCGATGATAAATTGATAACATTTATTGAAAATTGTTTACACTGAAATTAGTGATTTTGTACACTTTGCACCTTTTTCTAGTGTAATTGAGTTTGATATACCTCTCAATCGAATCCATTTCTCAATGGCTTAACTATGTAGTAACTTTGGCAAATAATAACACGTATGTGCGCTGACCCATTTGGCCTCATTTTTTAATGTGAAAGGACGGCATGTTACATGCTGAAACTCATGCCCAAACTTTGGGTCCCTTTTTCCGAACTAGAAGGAGTTTTCAGAGGAAAACATATGTCCCCCCTCTCTGCCCCAACCCACTTTTAATTTTTACATATAACCCTGAAAAATATATATCAACAGACATTTTAAATTAAAACCAGTATATACCAACAGACATTTTAAAATATCACGTTTCAGCTTTCCATATATATAAAAGTTTGAAGTCTCACGAAATTTACCCATCTACAATCCCAAACCAATCCTTGCCGGTATCAACTAATATGCAAAGTTTGAAGAAAATCGGTAAACCAGAGGACCATTGGTCCTGAGAACGCTCACCTGAAGCCTGGTCTTGGAGTATTAAGTCATCATGAAATGACCTTGACCTTGAATACTCACACACCTTTATTGACTTCATAAGTTGTCTGCATCTGCAAAGTTTCAGGTCTCAGGCTGCAATAGTTTCCAAACCCAGTGATTTCTGAGAAAACCATAATTTTAATTTTGATATTTAAATGACCTTGGGTCAAGGTCAAGAAATGAGCTTGGCCTTCATTAATTACTTAATTTCATTGACTCCATTAGCTGTCTGCATCTAGCAACTTTCAGGTCTCAGGCTGCAACAGTTTCCAAAATATTCATTGTTTTCGCCTTTTCCCATGTAAAAGCCTATGTTTCCAAAATTGACCTTGCCGTAAAATAGGTCAAGGTCATCCTAGGGTCATCATTTCAACAAAATATGATGGGCTGGAGTCCCAAATGCTGCATACCAAGTTTCGCAAAAATCGACTAGCCGGTTCTGGAGAAGATTTTTTAGTGGTTTTTACCATAGTTGGGCATGGCAGCCATCTTGATCATGTGACCAGAATTTCACAATCAAATTTTCGTATCCCCTATCCATGGACGCTCCACAGAAAATTTCACATTGATTGGCCAAGCAGTTTCAGAGAAGATCTTTGAAAAGTGTGTATTGATGACAGACTGGCCAAGGTCAAGAGATGACCTTGACCTAAATTAATCGCATAACTTCATCTACTATATAACTTGTTTGCAACTACCACTTTTCAGGTCTCAGGCTGCAACAATTTTAAAAAAATCCATAGTTTCACTTTTCCCATGTAAAAGCCTATGTTTCAAAAATTGACATTGCCGTAAAATAAGTCAAGGTCATCCTATGGTCATCATTTGATCAAACTATGATGGGCTGGAGTCCCAAATGCTACATACCAAGTTTCATGAAAATCGGGCTGCCGGTTCTGGAGAAGAAGATTTTTGAGTGGTTTTTACCATATATGGGCAAGGCGGACATCTTGGTCATGTGACCTGGATTTCGCGACCAAACTTTGGTCTCCCCTACCCATGGATGCTCCACATAAAATTTCACTTTGATTGACCTAGCAGTTTCAGAGAAGAAGATCTTTGAAAAGTGTGTATAAACAACAGACTGGCCAAGGTCAAGAGATGACCTTGACCTAAATTAACCACATACCTTCATCTACTCCATCAGGGTTCATACAGGCAAGGCCAAGTAAAATTCAAGGACTTTTCAAGGACAAATCTTACCATTTTCAAGGACTTATTATTGAGAAATACTTACACATATTTATCAATAATCGAAACACTGGGCCCAGCAACACTAGCTTTTGGGGGTGGGGGTATCATTATATTGTCACTTGTATTGTCACTTTGGGTGGATGCTGTAGTAGAGGTTTCTGTCTTAACTTTAGTTTCCTTCTTGATAAAGAAGTTTGTGAAAGTCCCAGATAAAGACTGCTTATGTTTCCACTCGCCTGTGAACGCAAAGCACTTAAATTTCACCCATTTGAGCCACATCGATATCTTTATTACATGCACGACAATGTGCCTTGTGTTTATTGTCCGTTTCCATGACCCAAGGATAACGTTTCGGCCAGTCTCTGCTGTACACGCACTTTCCCATTTCGTTGAGAAATGTTGAAATTAAATTTGTGCTCGAAAAAATATCATTTCGACGCCATTTTGGTTCCGCTTAGTCTGTATTCATCATGGATTTTCACTGCCGATAAAACAGATGCAATAAATCGTGAACCATTCCTCAAGGGAAGCAACTCAATTACGGTACGAGCCGATTCGCTCCATATATTTTCGGCCCAAATTTTCGCGACCATTTTCGCAAGGGAAGCAACTCAATTACCGATTCGCGCCCTACACATTCGGCCTATTCTTTCATTATGGCGCTCTCGCCGATCTTTTTGTATTCAAACGTGCCGAACTTGTTCTTAAGTGCTCACATTTGATTTTGAAACCGAATCTTAATTGTCTGGAATACCGGAATAAGTGAAATTCAAGTGCTTTTCAAGGCCAATGGCTAATTTCCAAGCACTTTTCAAGGCAAATTTGGTTTTCAAGTACTTTTCAAGACAGCCCTTCATTTTCAAGTACTTTTCAAGCCTGTGCGAACCCTGTCCATTAGTTGTTTGCATCTACCACGTTTCAGGCCTCAGGCTGCAATATATTTCAAAAATTTCATAGTTTTCACTTTTTCCCATGTAAAAGCATATGTTTCCGAATTTGACCTTGCCGTAAAATAGAGCAAGGTCATCCAAGAATCATCATTTTATCCAAATATGATGGGCTGAAGTCCCCGATGCTACACACCAAGTTTCGTGAAAATCGGCCTGCCAGTTCTGGAGAAGAAGATTTTTGAGTGGTTTTTACCATATATGGCCGTGGCGGCCATCTTGGTTTAAACGTATTTATTTCAAATTCATGATACATGCATATATATGAAACATACAATATCAAAAGAATAGGATTTGAACGAAAGCTGGCTGGCCAAGGTCAAGAGATGACCTTGACCTAAATTAATCACATACCTTCATCTACTCCATTAGTTGTTTGCATCTACCACTTTTCAGGCCTCAGGCTGCAATAGTTTTCAAAATATCCATAGTTTTCACTTTTTCCCATGTAAAAGCCTATGTTTCCGAATTTGACCTTGCCGTAAAATAGGTCAAGGTCATCCAAGGGTCATCATTTTATCAAACTATGATGGGCTGAAGTCCCCGATGCTACAAACCAAGTTTCGTGGAAATCAGCCCACCGGTTCTGGAGAAGAAGATTTTTGAGTGGTTTTTACCATATATGGGCGTGGCGGCCATCTTGGTCATGTGACCAAGATATCGCGAACAATATTTCAATGCCACTATCCATAAACATAAGAGGCTCTTGGAGGCTCAACATAAAATTTCAACTTGATTGGCAAAGCGGTTTCAGAGGAGAAGATTGTAGAAATTGTGGACGACGGACGGACGGACGACGGACGGACGGGCGCTGGATCATGGTCATCCTATAAGCTCACCTTGTGAGCCTTCGGCTCAGGTGAGCTAAAAACTACTCAAGTTAGAGAGCGGAAACGAAAAAATGCAATTTTTAACCTCAATCAAGGGCCATAACTCTAAGGTCATTTGACGAAATTTACCGATCTACAATCCAAAACCACTCCTTGCCGGTATCAACTCATATGCAAAGTTAGAAGAAAATCGGTCAAGAACTTCTCAAGTTAGAGTGTGGAACGAACAAAATGCAATTTTTAACATCAATCAAGGGCCATAACTCTGAGGTCGTTTGACAAAATTTACCCATCTACAATACCAAAGCACTCCTTGTCGGTATCAGCTGATATGCAAAGTTTGAAGAAAATTGGTAAAAAACTACTCAAGTTAGAGAGTGGAAACGAACAAAATGTAATTTTTAACCTCAATCAAGGGCCATAACTCTACGGTCGTTTGACAAAATTTACCCATCTACAATCCTAAACCACTCATTGCCGGTATCAACTCATATGCAAAGTTTGAAGAAAATCGGTCAAGAATTACTCAAGTTAGAGAGCGGAAACGAATGGAGACACCTGGATTTTCAAACAGTTAATTGACCTTTGTGTCCTTGAAAATTAGGTCAAGGTCACCGAAATCTAATCACTCCATTCGGCTGTCCCAATGAAGTTTCTGTGCCAGTTTGGTCTAAATCCATCCAGTGGTTCAGGAGATATGGTGCAGACAAAAAGCTACGCCGCCGATGACGCTGCCGCCGCCGCCGACGACGGGATCCACACCAAAAACAATATGTCCCCCACCCCTTCGGAGGGGGAACATAATTCTCCCACCCCCTAAATTTTAAGCCCATTTGGTTTCACCTCATGTTTCATAACCAATCCTCTAGGATAATTCAAACTAAACATTAAAATCAATGCAACTTTAACAAATTTTAAATCAAATTCAGTTCATTACTTCATTAAATCACTTGGAATTCTCTTGTAAATAAAATAGTTAAAATCTAAAGTGCATTTTCACTGACTTTCTTCCCCACAAAACAACCAACTTGTATCCTTGAGATCGAACCAACACTATACGGTCCACGGGGGCGACAGCGGCCCAGTCTAAGTCACCCTAGGCATACTTGTGGGACTCGGGGTTTACCTTTTTTGCGTATCGCTCACCTGATCGCACCGGTATAACTGGCTCTGTCCGTCTTTCAGTATATGCATATGCACTCAAGTTTACTCTAACTTTTGGTGAGCGTTGACACGACCCAAGGGCATCCTACTACACATGTATGGCTACTGCAAAGCAATTTTAAATATCCAAATAGACCACTGTGCGACTAAACGTACATGTATAAGTGCCATGAGATGGGGAATTATTTACGAATAGCGCATTGTTTCTAGCTTTAATTATATGCATACCCCTAATTTTGATAATAAATTCAGCATGGCAAGGGCCGGAACTGAACTTTGCGGTCTGTGCCTGGGCAAACAAGGGTTCAAACTGATTGTTGGTTTCCTTATGCTCCAATGTCCAGTGGCGTTGTTAGGCATCAGGTGTCTTCACGCATTCGCTCGGTTGAGTCTTTGCCCTAGAAACACCATGGCATAACCTGTGCTTTATTTGTTTGCCGATGTGCTTCTTTGATGGAATATAATTTTTATACCAACAGAACAAATACATGTTTATTTGTTTGTTTGAATTGATGCTTTACGTCCTAGTCAACAGATAAGGTCATGTCGGGACGTTGCCTCAATTTTATGGGACTTTTACTCAAAATGAGGATGTCATGACATCCTACAAGTGCTTGAAATATAACCATCCAACTAAGCCAAAAAGGCTTAAACAATGTCGTAGAATCAATGTTGATTCAGTGAATCGAATTGATTCAACAATGTTTAAAGGTTGACCGAATAAACATTAACATTTTTTCAATGATGTTTGTCCTAATGTTGATTCTATGGTTTCAGCATTTTAAGAAAATGTTGGTTTAGTGAATCAAATTGATTCAACGTTGTTTCAACGTCGTTTGTCTGTAAGGTGGACATTTTCTCTTCACCAGTCTATAAACTGTCAGACATCCATAACATTTCCAATTTAAGAAATACATTTTATCTTTTAAACGTGTACTTAGGTCGTTTGTGTGTGTGTGTATGTGTGTGTGTGTGTGTGTGTGTGTGTGTTTGAAATTGAATGAAATATTCTTATAAGGGACGCAAAACTGAATTTAGAAAGTACGCTTCCAAGTAGACCGCTTAAGGAAGCCAAACAATGCCAGAGTGTCATGGGTATTTGAAATAATCGCACTCAACACATATGATGCGACACATATCAGGGATTTTTTTTTGGTGTCTCAGGGGCCGAAATAAGGTCCCATTCCCAATGCAATTAGGGTGCCTTTTTTCCACTTTGAAGAAAAAATTCCCAATTAAAGCTGATTTTTTTTTTCAACAGTTCCATACATTGTGAAATTCAAACTTTGCTGTTTGAAACAGTGTTTAGCTTTGATTATAAGTTATTGTTTAATGATTCTAAATGAAATACCTTAATAAGGTAGGTCACATTTGAAAATATTATCAATTGTGAATATTTTGAAAAATTCCCAAATTCAGGGTTTACTTGCTAAATTTCCCAATCAGAAAGGCCCTAGGGCCCCTTCCCAAAATTGCCAAAAAAATCCCTGCTATCCAAAGTATTGTCTACGTCTGATATTTTACGTATCAACAGCTATTGTCCGTCTGGTTTTTCCCGTATAAAACGAATGTCATGATTCGTATCATGTAAAATCACACATGGTTCAAAAGAATGAGCTGCGCTATCAATAGTAGTAATTAATTTGAATAATAGCTTAAATCAGGCGTTTAAATAGATACTAAAGCATGCAGCTTTCAAATATTTCTAGTTACGGAGTTATCTGTCAAAAAGTATGGATGTTTTCTGAAAACGTGCCATTTTAAGACTTTCGTGCAATGTTTTTGCCAATCCACAGATAAGCTGACCATGACACTTGTATGTACAGATGCAATGGTTTTGCCAATCCACAGATAAGCTGACCATGACACTTGTATGTACAGATGCATGGGTGTCCACACAAGACTGCCGATTATTATTTCCTTCTGAAACCGTTAGCTTAAGTATAATAAAACAATAACAAGTAGCCCAAGGGCAACGATCACTCACCTGAGAGTCAACAAGTACAGTCACTGGACAAAGTGTTGTTGTTTATTTTTTTTTTATATTTTTTTTTTTGAAAATCTGATCAAAATTGAAGATGCTGGAGTGGCCACAACACTAAAATTGATTTTTCAAACGATCAAGTGCAGCTAACTCCGCAGTCCAGGGTCGAATCTGGCTCAAATTCGAACTCATCCAAGATGTTATGGTTATCCTTGTTTCTCCAAGAATGAAGAAGATCCGATCAAAATTGAAGGCGCTAGAGTGGCCACAATACAAAATACAAAATATTGATTTTTCAAACACTAAAGGGCAGCTAACTCCGCAGTCAGGGGTCAGATCTGGCCGAAATTCGAACTCATCCAAGATATTGTAGTTATTCTTGTTACCTGCAAGATGAAGAAGAACCACTAAAAACAAAGATGTTAGAGTGGCCACAACACAAAATAATGAATTTTCAAACACTCAAGGGTAGATAACTCCACAGAGGTCGGATCTGGTCGAAATTCGAACTCATCCGAGATATTGTAGTTATCCTTGTTACCTGCAAGAATGAAGAAGATGCACTAAAAAACAAAGACGCTAGAATGGCCACAACACAAAATATGGATTTTTCAAACACCCAAGAGCAGATAACTCCGCAGTCAGAAGTCGGATCTGGTCGAAATTCGAACTCATCCGAGATGTTATAAATGTCCTTCTTACTTCCAAGAATAAAGAAGATCCGAATAAAAATGAAGGCGCTAGAGTGGCCACAACACTAAATATTGATTCTTCACACATTCAAGGGCAGATAACTATGCAGTCAAGGGTTGAATCTGTCATCCGAGATGTTATGGCTATCCTTGTTACTTCCAAGTATGAAGAAGATCCGATCAAAATTGAAAGCGCTAGAGTGGCCACAACACTAAATATTGATTTTTCAAACACTCAAGGGCAGATAACTCCACGGTCAGAGGTCGGATCTGGTCGAAATTCGAACTCATCCGAGATGTTATGAATGTCCTTGTTACTTCGAAGAATAAAGAAGATCCGAATAAAAATGAAGGCGCTAGAGTGGCCACAACACTAAATATTGATTTTTCACACAGTCAAGGGCAGATAACTCTGCAGTCAAGGGTTGAATCTGGCTGAAATTCAAAGTCATCTGAGATGTTATGGCTTTCCTTGTTACTTCCAAGTATGAAGAAGATCCGATCAAAATTGAAAGCGCTAGAGTGGCCACAACACAAAATAATGAATTTTCAAACACTCAAGGGCAGCTAACTCCACAGTCAGAGGTCGGATCTGGCTGAAATTCAAACCCATCCGAGATATTATGGTTGTCCTTGTTACCAGCAAGAATGAAGAAGATCCACTGAAAAATAAATGCGCTAGAGTGGCCACAACATTTTTCCCATTATAAGTCTATGGGGATTTTTCCGGACGCTCAAGGGCAGCTAACTCCAGCAGTCAGAAGTCGGATCTGGTCGAAATTCGAACTCATCCGAGATGTTATAAATGTCCTTCTTACTTCCAAGAATAAAGAAGATCCGAATAAAAATGAAGGCGCTAGAGTGGCCACAACACTAAATATTGATTCTTCGCACATTCAAGGGCAGATAACTATGCAGTCAATGGTTGAATCTGTCATCCGAGATGTTATGGCTATCCTTGTTACTTCCAAGTATGAAGAAGATCCGATCAAAATTGAAAGCGCTAAAGTGGCCACAACACAAAATAATGATTTTTCAAACACTCAAGGGCAGCTAACCACAATCTGAGGTCGAACCTGACCGAAATTCGAACTCATCCGAGATGTTATGGTTGTCCTTGTTACCTGTAAGAATGAAGAAGATCTAAGCAAATATGAAGTTGCTAGAGTGGCCACAACATTTTCCCCATTATAACTCAATGGGAGCTATCTGTTGCCATGGAAACCAGAGTTCCGATCCGATCTGCTTAAAACCTATGGCAGGCAATCCCCCACCCCAATGCTGCTTCATGTAAAATCTGACTGTAATCGGCCAGCTAGTCTCAGAGATATTCAAGATTGAAATTGTGAACGCACGGACGGACGCACGGACGGACAGACGACGGCTCGACTACCATACTATAAGCTGATATTGTGAGCCTTCGGCTCAGGTGAGCTAAATAACAACAAAATTAACTTACCCGCTAAAACGCACGCGCTCAGAATCATTACTATTCAGTCCTACTGCCCCTTTCCTGCAAGATCTTCCATATAAATAACGTTTTAACAGTTTTCCCCATTCAAATGCATAGGCGACCTATGTTGACCTTGCCATAAAATAGGTCAAGGTCATCACAGTATCAATTTTTTTTATATATACATTGTAGTACTTGAGCCACTGATGCTTCATGCCAAGTTTCCTTGAAATCCGCCCAATGCTTCCGGTGAAGATTTTTGAAGGGTTTTTACCATATATGGGTATGGTGGCCATCTTGGTCACGTGACCTGGATTATTTATATACAATTTCGTTCCCCCTTCCTATAGAGGCTTCCTATAAAACTTGGCTTTGATTGGACAAGGGGTTTCAGAGGAGAAGATCTTAGAAAATGGTGGACGACGGACGGACATTAGGATGACGACGGACGGACGCCTGCCTATTCTATAAGCTCACCTGTGAACCTTCGGCTCAGGTGAGCTAATAATGGGAAGTATTTAAACCAGAGGACAAATGGTCCTGTAAACGCTCACCAGAGATCTGTGATATATACCAATTAATATGTTGACTATTATGGCCATATACATGTATATAGCACCAGGGCAGGGACATATGAACCCCTGTGGTCAATTTTATTTTCAGAACAATAAATATGCTGTCCATTGGTCAATTTCCTGAAAGTTTTCCCCTTCTATGACATTTTAACAGTTTTGCGTATTAGACTAAGCTTTGTTGTAAAATAGGGCAAGGCATCCCAGGATCATGATTTGTACAAACTCTAAATCATAGGCCTGCTGGTTCTGAAGAAGATTTTTAAAGGTTTTTGCTATTTATAGTCATAGCCGCCCAACAATGCGCCACATAAAGTTTGGCTCTGATTGGCCAAAAAGTTTCAGAGAAGAAGATGTTTGAATATTATGGTCATATACATGTATATAGCCCCAGGGCAGGGGCAGACAATGCCCTGGGGACAAAATGTTTTCATCAACATAAATATTCTGTTCCTTTGCCCACTTCCAGCAAGTTTCCCCCCATTTAATTACGTTTTACTAATTTTCCCCATTTAAATGCATTGGCGACCTAAGTTGACTTTGCCATAAAATAGGTCAAGGTCGTTCAAGGGTCATGATATACAAATTTTGTAGACCCCCATTGCATAATGCCTGATGCCAAGTTTCAAAATCATAAGCCTTCTGGTTCTGAAGAAGATTTTTGCTATTTTTAGCCAAGGAGGCCATCTTGGTCATGTATACAAACTTTCATTCCCTCTTCCTAAAAGTTTGGCTTTGATTGGCCAAGTGGTTTCAGAGAAGATCTTTGAATATTGTGGTAATATACATGTATATTGCCCTTCCGAATCATAAATCTTCAATTCATTTGCCCATTTCCTTTTTCAAGTTTTTTCCCTTCCAAATAGGTCAAGGTCATCCCAGAGTTATGATTTATGCAAAGTTTGTAGAGCTCCTCTCCTCAATGCTTCATACTAAGTTTCTGGTCCTGGAAAAAAAGAAGATATTTAAAGGTTTTTGCTATTTATAGCCATGGTGGCCATCTTGGTCATGTGAACTGGACCATTTATATAAACTTTTGTTCCCCCTTCCTAAGGATGCTCCACATGGAGTTTGGCTTTGGGATGCTCCACATTTGGCTTTTGGATGCTCGACATGAAGTTTGGCTTTGATTGGCCAAGTGGTTTCAGAGATGTTTGAAATTGTGAATGACGGACTGACGGACAACGCCGGAGCATGGGATACTATAAGCTCACCTGTGAGCCTTCGGCTCAGGTGAGCTAAAAACCTACATTGTAGTTACTCATTAGAACTGCCTTGCAACAACCCACAACATGGATTTTTATGAAGAACTAACAAAAATTAACTTTCTATCATTCAAATACTCCTCATTACTGCATGCCCGACAATTTTCTACACTTGCAATAAACAACTGAGACCATAATTGTGACAGTATCTGGCATTTTGGGTCTTGTGGAGTTAAAGTCGGAAAAGTTTTTAACATTTTTACAAATTTAATTATGTTTATTATCCATGTCCAAAAGCTTTAATAAACAGCGCTAACGATTAATGAGAAAAATAAAGAAACCATGAACCACCATCAGTTTTTTAATTGGTAAAGAAATTAATTGGCCTTGGAAAACGTTTGTAACACTGAGCTATAATGTCCTGTTCTGTTATCCATTTCAGTGAATGTTGTCTAAATATTACAGAATCGGAAATTCTTAAGCTCTTGTTAGAAATTCCCATTCTTTCTTATTAGATGGTGTTTTGAAAGTAGTAACTGAGTGCGCAAAATCCAATTAACATCACATGCAGTTTTGTAAAACTTTAATTCACGTTTTGTGACATCAACGTCGTACCTCCACAAGACCCAAAATCGCAGAGAACGCCACATATAGGAATGTTAGTGTCCATCTTTTATCAGTGGCTGACAATCTCATGAATAGCCAAAAGAGGGTAAGAAGTTGCAGCATGCTAATGACTGAGCCACCATTCAAAGCTTGTATTCAGCGCATGTGTAATTGGAAGTTATCACCATGGTTGCCTCCAATGGAAATTGGTGTGTGAAATATTTCTTCATTATCCTGCTTCATACAATTCTAAGCCACATAAAGTTGGATAGGAGAAGACAAAATATGTTGTACCAACCTAGGAATGTTGTCACATACACCCTGTATGTATGTTCTATGTCAGAGTTGTGACAGCCAAGATTAAACTCTGCCATCAGATGTTTTGGAATGTCATCAGCCTGTAGATAGATATACGCAGGAAGTTCAGGTTTAATGTTGCTTTTTAATTTGATTAGGATATAATACGCTCGTATAATTATGGGGCCCTACCACAGGAGGGCTTATTATTTTTATGGAGCTGGGGAGCACTAGAAAATATTTTAAGTAGGCAAAAAAATGAAAGGGGGGGGGGAGCGCAGGTGATTGAGGGAAAAACATTTACTGAGGTGGGTAAAAGGGTTATTTTTTCAGGGAGCAGTGAGCTAAGACCCCCCCCCCCCCATACACATACACACAAAGTAGGGCCTCGATTATCTAAAATACCAGAGGCCTATCGGCCACGTAGCTCACCTGAGTAATGCAGAAACGCTGCGTTTGTAGATATTTGCAAAATTCAACATAAAAAAGTCAAAGGTGTCCTAGATCTTGACCCCGGGGCATGGCCCCAGGGGTCCAAAGTCATGCACTGAATCCCAACCCTCATGGGTAACTTTTGTCCAAATATGAATGATTTCTGATAAGTGGTTGCCGAGATATACACACTTTAGAAACTTTAACCAAAACTTCATTGTGGCTCCTTAATGTTTCATGTTTGTTATGTGGGTTTCTTTTTTTCTTTTTGGCTTTTCTATTATAGTCTTTTTTGTTATTGAGTTCATGGGCTTCTGAGTCGCCACCCGTTTGGGAAAGGGCTGCTGACTCGGTTTGCCATGTTTGCTTAATTGTGGGGTCATTTTGTATCGTACTTCTTTCCCTCGTGATAATGGGCGGGGTGTGAGACCTAATTGTATCGGTTCCTGAACCTTGTTTATTCTTATTTTCATACAATGTTTATTTCTGAAGTAATATAACTAAACATGTGTCTACATTACATA
Organism: Rugalucina vietnamica; assembly: GCA_964017185.1. Taxonomy (NCBI): domain Eukaryota; kingdom Metazoa; phylum Mollusca; class Bivalvia; order Lucinida; family Lucinidae; genus Rugalucina; species Rugalucina vietnamica. The sequence goes on from OZ024870.1 coordinate 49,365,451, forward strand.
AAATGGATTTTCAAATGCAATATTGCTTATTGTAGTGTAATATCATCCCCATTACTGCTTCTGAGAAGAAGACATTTGAATTTTTTTTTCTCAAAAAATTACCCTTAACGTTGCTATAACAACCAAACTTATTAACCAATTTTGACAAAAAAAAAAAAAACACAAAAAAAACCCCTAAAATATGTAGGACTACTCAACAAACATTTATGTAAAAACAAAATTCACATACCTCCAGTGAGTCAGTGGAAAATGCAAATTTCCGCTTTTATCCACTGAAGTCCATGGAAAATATAAGTTGCCATAGCAACCAGAGTTCTTATCTGATTGGAACAAAAATCATAAATATTCGTTCCTCTTACCTGTAGATGTTATATGTGAAATATGGAGAGAATCCGCCTCATGGCTCAGAGAAGAAGTTGTTTGAATTTTTTCGAAAATTCATCCTTTATGTTGACATAGCAACCTATCAAATTAAGCAATTTAAACAAAAGTCACATGAAATCATGGAGGGCCACTGAACAAATGTTCATGTAAAAATAAAATTCAAATATCCCCAGTGAAACAACAGAAATTGACAATTCCCACTTTTCCCCGTATAAGACAATGGAAACTTCAAGTTGCCAAAGCAACCAAAGTAGTTGGACAAGGACAATAAAAAAACACAAACTTTGTAGAGGTTAATGTCATAAGCATGCATGTAACTTAGTTTCAGCTTCATTCTCCTTACAGCCTTTGAGAAGATTTTTAAATATTTTTTTCATAAATTCACCCTTATGTTGCTATAACAACCAATTATGCAATTATGCAATTATGATAAAAATTGCCAAACTTGTGGAGGACTAGTCAACAAACATAAACGTAAAAACAAAATTCAAATATTTCAAGCGAAATGGCAGAAATTGCAATTTTCCGCTTTTCGTCTTATAAGTCAATGGAAACTTTAAGTTGCCATAGCAACCAAAGTAGTGGGACAAGAACAATAAAAACATAAACTTTGTAGAGGCAAATATCATAAGCATGTATGCAAAGTTTCAGCTTCATCCGCCTTACAGCTTCTAAGAAGAAAATTTTTGAATATTTTTTCGAAAATTTACCCTTTACGTTGCTATAGCAACCAAACGACTATAGCGATTTTGACAAAAGTTGCCTTAAACGAGGAGGACTACTCAATAAACATTTATGTAAAACAAAATTTCAATATCCTCAGTGAAACGGCAGAAATTGCAAATTTCCACTTTTTGCCTTATAAGTCAATGGAAACTTCAAGTTACCATAGCAACCAAAGTAGTTGGACAAAGACAATAAAAACATGACCTTTGTACAGGCTAATATCATAAGCATGTATGCAAAATTTCAGCTTCATCCCCCATACGGCTTCTGAGAAGAAGATTTTTGAATATTTCTTTCGAAAATTTACCCTTTATGTTGCTATAGCAACCAAATGAATAAAGTGATTTTTACAAAAGTTGCCTTAAACGTGAAGGACTACTAAATAAACATTTATGTAAAAACAAAATTCAAATATCCCCAGCCTGACAACGGAAAATGCCAATTTCCACTTTTCTCCATACAAGTCAATGGAAACTTCTTCAAGTTGCCATAGCAACCAGAGTTCTTATCCGATCGAAATAAAAAACACAAATATTTGTTCCCCTCATCTGTAGATGCTATATGTGAAATATGAAAAGATTCGGCCTGGCAGCTTCAGAGGAGAAGTCGTTTGAAAATGTTGACGACGACGACGGACGGACGCCGGATGCCTCGCTATACTTTAAGCTCACCTTTGAGCCTACGGCTCAGGTGAGCTAATAACCTTATCTAAAGTTATAAAGAAAGAATGTCCCCATTATACTAAAATATATTTTCATGAACTCTTACACCCAACATATTCTACTCTGAGTCTTTGTTTTTTCATGTATCATGACCCCCGAACCCAATAACATGTTCTTGAGTTTTTTGTTTTTTTTTTTGTTTGTTTTTTTTGCAAATCTTTTCAAATTTAGACACAGGTCACATTGACTCTTAAACATCTAAACCCTAACTATTCATCATAACTTTGTTTGTGTTGTCACTTTTACATTCAGTCAATTCTTTTTCAGTCAAAATGGACTGGAGCCATCACTTCCACAGTACTTAACCAAGGGTTTGGAAAGTAAATGTTTCTTGCTCAAGGACAGTAAAGGATGGAGGCAGGTTTAGACCCTGACCTCTTGCTTTGGCACTTCTTGCTTCAACCATTGAGCCGCTATCCTGATAATAAAAACTATTCTACATACTTTTGAGGTAATTTCATAGGCAATTTGCATAGATCCGCCCCCCATGTCAATCATCCCGACAGTCCGCCTCCTGATGTGGGGAGATAGCTTTGAGTCTTCCCCTGGTATATCAACAGCTATTAATGGATGCTCTGAAATTCAGGGAAATGTATTAACATGGTATCCAATAGAGATCGATGGATTGTCAAGACACTGTGCAACTCTATTATGTTCTTAAATAAAAATAAATCTGAGATCCTTTAAGAGCAGTTAGCATATTAATGAGAAAAGGGATGGGCCATACTGAAGTTTCGGCTACTTAATTAAGCCTCTTCCGTGACCCTTATTTGGCGAAATGGAGCTAAAGGGATATACTGTAATTTTACAACTTTCAACAGAATAGTCAATACAAAGACTAGATTATCCAAACAAATGTTGGTTAGAAAATGAATCTAAACTGATAATGAATTTACAGTTTCTCAGAATACCCTCGTTGATCTCAAAGGACCAAAAGGAAAATATAATCTGCACTAAAGAATCTTTTGCTATAGGAATGTATTATAAATTTATTTTTGTTTTGTTTACACTCTATACAATCACTCCTTTTAGCTAGGCAGATTAAGTCAATTTTCCATAAGAATCGTGCATTTGGTGATACAAGCATGAAATTTGGCATGGAGGCTCAGAATACCCAACTATTATGAAAAATATCGTTGTCCAGCGAAAATTCAAAATGGCGGACAAAATGGCGGTCATTTTCAAAATGGCGGCCCTGAAAGGCTATATATCATAGTTTGCTATCCAAAACTTCACTGCATTGACTGTTTTTTTAGGTTTTTGGTGACAAAGTCCATGTTTAAGAACCGACTGAATCTAAATTTTCACTTCTGTTTCATAATGGCGGACAAAATGGCGGCCATTTTCAAAAATGGCCGCTATCGAAGCTTAAATTACAGTTTTTCACCTTTCACTTCACTGCATTGGCCGATTTTTATGTTTTTGGTGTCTAAATATATGTTAATGAACCTATACAATCTAAATATTTACATAGTTTTCTTGTATCTATCATTTTGTCATGACATATTTTGCAAACTGTAAGACGAGACCATGTGCTTTTATGTGCAAAATGTATTTTATATGTAGCCGTGTGATGAAAATAATGATTTTAGTTGCATTTGTACTTGTATAAAGTTGATAAGAATATGTCAGGTGATTTGAATGATTATCTCTTTGCATTTATTGTTTTAGCAGTTAAAAATCATAATGATGGCTATGTACTTTCCTTTAAAAAAAAGGCAATCCACCGTTTTGACTGTAAAATGGGAGCGTTTTATAAACGAAATTGTTATTTTTTGCGCCTTATCTCGTGTAATGAGAGAGAAATTATTCCTTCATTTAAAATAAATGTACCATAAATGTCCATGTTGTCTAGTGTAATTGACAATGATTGTATTGAATATATGGATTTAATATGGTCACTTGAAAGGGTCCATATGTTGTCTGTAAGATAGGTGTAGGTGCCATGTTTGTGGTAGTTGCATGCATTGGATACACAATAAATGTAGTGACATTAAGGACATGTACCTTTGTCCTGGCCCTGTTTTCAACCGTGCTTCATGCTTGGGCATAGCTAATCCTATTGATGGAACAGACAAAATGGATGTAGAGGTTGGTGATGAACTTGTGGAACAGGTCGCATAGGTTTGCTTTTAAGGGATATGATCTCTGGTGGTGGCTGTGAACTGGCTGCTGTTACACACTGAAAAATCAATTTGGGAAAAGTCCCACCAACTACTTCCCCTTCCCGCGAACCACAACCTGTCACCTTTGACCCGAACGTATTCGACCTGTGCGAGAAGTGTCATGTTTCACGCTGCAGAGACTTGGACCATGACTATGGCTACTCTGAACCATCTCCGGTGTTATGGTAGGGCAATGATCTGTTTGATTGTAATGTAAAGCTTTAGACTCCTTTCTCTCAAAACTTGACATTCAAAATATGGATGCTGTACTTCACACTAGCGGGATGAGATGGTTTGGGCATGTGGAGCGTAGCGATGGAAGGATTGCTCAAGTATGTAAACTGCACAGAAGAGGCAATGCAGGCCAAACTGAAACTTGGGTCGAAGTATTGCAAGATGGCAGAAAGAAACTTGGTATGGATTTAGCTACCCTCAAAATCGGTCTGAACGGATAGGGTGTTCGCGCGAAAGACTGGTCAGAAAGTCCAACCCTCGGAAGAGGAAAATTGACTTTTATCTGGATATGATGATGATATAATGATGAAATAATTTTTTTTTGTTTTCGTGAATTGACGGGCTGTGTGATTGGAGGAGAGCCAATTCAAAGGTACCGGGTCTATAGTTATCCAGTATGTATGAAACTTTAAATGGTCAGGCTAGGTATAGAACTATTATGTTTGAATGTAGTTGAAAAGCGTACTTGAATGTACACGTTCTGCTATCACAGCTGGAAAAAGGATGAACCCTTAGCCTTTCACCAGCTGAATTCTGATTATACCGGAAGAGTTCACAAAGTCAGACAAAATGCATGAAGTTTTAAGATCTCCATGAAGAAAAGAAACAAACTATTAACTATTGCAAACTATTGGGGATGTGAGAAATAAATGGACTGTTTGTACATCCAGGCAATACGCACCGGCAAGCCACTTAAAATCACCTGATTACTTGTTGGCTGCTTAAAATCTCTGAGGCTGCCCAGGGAAAATGGTTTAGTCATACCATGCATACATATAAGATGAACTTGCTTACTAAGACTGTTAACATAGCTGTTGACAGGGATGCATGGCAACAAAACAAACAAACAAACAATGCGTTTTCTGCAGCGTCATATAATCATAGATCTTCGCCGTTTATGGTGATAAAATTGAAGCTACTGTTTCCAGAAACAATGCTAAGTAATGCAAAAGTTGATCTGCTGAATGATGTTCAGTAATTCTGAAATTGAGCTGAGTGACTTCCATGCCAATTTGTTAAGGTTGCTGATTTTATTTTCAATCATCTCACCATTGTGACCAGTTTTGGTTAGAGATTGAATAGGCACATGTGAGACAAGCCAAGTTCTGCTTGCGGATGTGTACTCTAAGGTACTCTCGTTTATACCCTACCTACTGAATGGCTCGTCTCAAATGAATTAAAATAATCTTAAAGGGGATTTAAACTGATATAAAACTTTAGCAGGCCATAAAATGTGCTGCTTGTGTTGAGGATACTTCAGAAGAAAGCTAATCCAAAGTACATTGAGCATGTGTTCAACCTTGCAAAGTTTTTGTGTGTGATGAGGATGCAGGTTCAGTACCAGACAAAATCACAATAGTAGGCTAAGACTTGTATAGATTGTGTAGATAATGTTCCTCAAGACTTTTGAGTATCATTTGTGATGTCTGACTGTTGCTCTACAGTAATGGAAGAACTTTGTCGTTCAGCAATCATGTCTTTCGAAGGCATTACCTTGCCATCAGATCCAGTGAGACAGTATATTTTCATACTGTCGGGCTCGAAATGTTAAGGTCATATGATGACATACTTCCAACTCCGGTTCAGCATACCAAAGGGATACATTCGGAGGTCAACAATACACCAAATGTAAATTGAAAGTCCAAGTGAATGGGTTTTAGTAGCAATTTGTTTAACTTCGCGGATACTATGAACAACACTAACTCCTACAATGGCAACTGTAAGCGGCAACTAACAAAGCATGGTTGTCTGCAGGCGAATGCCAAGGACGATGCAAATGTTACTAATTAACAATAAATGCAATGAATTGTACAGTTGCAAATGAATAAAGGTTCACTAACAGAATTCACCACAAAATGATCAGGCAATTATATCATGTAGAATAATATATAGAAAAACGGTTGCATAAAACAGCTTTTGCTCATTAAAAGTAGACGTTTTTGCCTTACATTTGCCAAATATGTCATGAAACACCATAAACAAAAGAAAACAATGTGTATATTTAGATTCTATAGGTTCAATAACATAATAACATATATTTAGATACCAAAGGCATAAAAATCGGTCAGTGCAGTGATATTTAAGATAACGAACTGTAATTCAAGTCAAAAATGGCAGCCATTTTGAAAATGGTCGCCATTTTGTACGCCATCATGAAACAGAAGTGAAAATTTAGATTCAGTGGGTTCTTAAACATGGACATTGACACCAAAAACCTAAAAAAACAGTCAATGCAGTGAAGTTTGGTATAGAAACTATAATATGTAGCTTTTCATGGTGGCCATTTTCAAATGGCCACCATTTTGTCCGCCATTTTGAATTTTTGCTGGACAACGATATTTTTCAAAATAGTTGGGTATTCTGAGCCTGCATGCCAAATTTCATGCTTGTATCACCAAATGCACGATTTTTCACTAATCTGCCTAGCTATTTAAGATTGAAATTCAGATGTTTACCTTTCACTGGATGATGAAAAACATATGGCTATTTATAAGTCTGTGAAGTCTAAAGCGTTTGAAAAAAAAAATCAAGTTATTTCTGCTCTTACAAGTTTAGCTAGACAACAAGACTGTCATCCTGTGAAACCTAACATGGAACATGACAATTGGGAAGACAACAAGACTGTCATCCTGTGAAACCTAACATGGAACATGACAATAGGGAAGACAACAAAACTATCATGCTGTGAAACCTAACATGGTACATGACAATGGGAAAGACAACAAGAGAGTCATCATGTGAAACCTACCAGTGTACATGACAATGGGGAAGACAACAAGATTGGTATCATGTGAAACCTAAGATGGCACATGACAATGGGGAAGAAAACAAGATTGGCATCATGTGAAACCTAACATGGTACGTGACAATAGAGAAGACAACAAGATTGGCATCACGTGAAACCTAACATGGTACACGACAATGGGGAAGACAACAAGATTGGCATCATGTGAAACCTAACATGGTACATGAGAATCGAGAATACAAGACTGGTGTCCTGTGAAACCTAACATGGAACATGACACTAGGGAAGACAACAAGTTTGTCATCCTGTGAAAACTAACATAGTACATGACAATGGTGAAGACAACAAAACTGTCATCCTGTTAAACCTAACATGATACATGACAATGGGGAAGACAACAAAACTGTCATCCTGTGAAACCTAACATAGTACATGACAATGGGGAAGACAACAAAACTGTCATCCTGTGAAACCTAACATGGTGCAATGAAAATGGGGAAGACAACAAGATTGTCATCCTGTGAAATCTAACATGGTACATGATAATAGGGAAGAAAACAAGATTTTCATCATGTGAAATGTAACATGGTACATAAGAATGGGGAAGACAACAAGACTGTCATCCTGTGAAACCTAACATGGTACATAAGAATTGGGAAGACAACAAGATTGTCATCCTGTGAAACCTAACATGGTACATAAGAATGGGGAAGACAACACGATTGTCATCCTGTGAAACATAACATAGTAAATTAGAATGGGGAAGACAACACGATTGTCATCATGTGAAACCTGACATGGTAAATAATAATGGGGAAGACAACAAGATTGTCATCCTGTGAAACCTTAAATGGTATATGAGAAAAGGGAAGACAACAAAACTGTCATCCTGTGAAACCTAGGATGGAACATGACAATAGAGAAGATAACAAGATGGTCAGCCTGTGTAACCTTACATGGTACATGATAATAGGAAAGACAACAAGACTGTCATACTGTGAAACCTTACATGGTGCACGACAATAGGGAAGACTACAAGACTGTCATCCTGTGAAACCTTACATGGAATACGACAATAGGGAAGAAGACAAGATTGTCATCCTGTGAAATTTAACACGCTCTATGACAATAGGGAAGACAACAAGACTGTCATCCTGTGAAACCTAACATGGTACATGACAATAGAAAGAAAACAAGATTGTCATCCTGTGAAACCTTACATGCAACATGACAATAGGGAAGACAACAAGACTGTCATCCTGTGAAACCTAACATGGTACAAGACAATAAGGAAGACAACAAGACTGTCATCTTGTGAAACATACATGGTACATGACAATAGGAAAGATAACAAGACTGTCATCCTGTAAAACTTGACATGGTAAATGACAATAGGGAACAACAAGACTCATCCTGTGAAACCTCTTGATTAGGAGTCTAACGCTCTACCACTATACCACTGCGCTCCCTAAACAACAAGACTGTGATCCTGTGAAACCTAAGATGGTACATGGCAACAGGGAAAACAACAAGACTGTTATCCTATGAAACCCTAACATGGTACATGATAATAGGAAAGACAATAAGACAGTCATCCTGTGAAACCTTACAAGGTACATGACAATAGAAAAACAACAAGACTACCATCCTGTGAAACCTAACATGGTACATGACAATAAGAAAGACAACAAGATTGTCATCATATGAAACCTAACATGGTACATGACAATAGGAAAGACAACAAGACTGTCATCCTGTGAAACCTAACATGGAACATGACAATAGGAAAGACAACAAGATTGTCATCCTGTGAAACCTTACATGGTACATAACAATAGGAAAGACAACAAGATTGTCATCCTGTGAAACCTAACATCGTACATGACAATAGGAAAGACAACAAGATTGTCATCCTGTGAAACCTAACATCGTACATGACAATAGGAAAGACAACAAGATTGTCATCCTGTGAAACCTAACATCGTACATGACAATAGGAAAGACAACAAGACTGTCATCCTGTGAAACCTTACAAGGTACATGACAATAGAAAAACAACAAGACTACCATCCTGTGAAACCTAACATGGTACATGACAATAAGAAAGACAACAAGATTGTCATCATATGAAACCTAACATGGTACATGACAATAGGAAAGACAACAAGACTGTCATCCTGTGAAACCTAACATGGAACATGACAATAGGAAAGACAACAAGATTGTCATCCTGTGAAACCTTACATGGTACATAACAATAGGAAAGACAACAAGATTGTCATCCTGTGAAACCTAACATCGTACATGACAATAGGAAAGACAACAAGATTGTCATCCTGTGAAACCTAACATCGTACATGACAATAGGAAAGACAACAAGATTGTCATCCTGTGAAACCTAACATCGTACATGACAATAGGAAAGACAACAAGACTGTCATCCTGTGAAACCTAACATGGTACATAAGAATGGGGAAGACAACAAGACTGTTATCATGTGAAACCTAACATCGTACATGACAATAGGAAAGACAACAAGACTGTCATCCTGTGAAACCTAACATGGTACATAAGAATGGGGAAGACAACAAGACTGTTATCATGTGAAACCTAACATGGTACATGACAAAAGGAAAGACAACAAGACTGTCATCCTGTGAAACCTAACATCGTACATGACAATAGGAAAGACAACAAGACTGTCATCCTGTGAAACCTAACATGGTACATGACAATAGAAAAGACAACAAGACTGTTATCATGTGAAACCTAACATGGTACATGACAATAGGAAAGACAACAAGATTTGTCATCCTGTGAAACCTTTCATGCTACATGACAACAAGAAAAACAACAAGACTGCCATCCTGTGAAACCTAACATGGTACATGACAATAAGAAAGACAACAAGATTGTCATCATATGAAACCTAACATGGTACATGACAATAGGAAATACAACAAGACTGTCATCCTGTGAAACCTTACATGGTACATGACAATAGGAAAGACAACAAGATTGTCATCCTGTAAAACCTACCATGGTACATGACAAAAGGAAAGACAAAAAGATCGTCATCTTGTGAAACCTAACATGGTACATGACAATAGGAAAGACAACAAGATTGTCATCCTGTGAAACCTAACATGGTACATGACAATAGGAAAGACAACAAGATTGTCATCCTGTGAAACCTAACATGGTACATGACAATAGGAAAGACAACAAGATTGTCATCCTGTGAAACCTAACATGGTACATGACAATAGAAAAGACAACAAGATTGTCATCTTGTGAAATCTAACATGGTACATGATAATAGGGAAGAAAACAAGATTTTCATCCTGTGAAACCTAACATGGTATATGACAATAGGAAAGACATTGTCATCTTGTGAAATCTAACATGGTACATGATAATAGGGAAGAAAACAAGATTTTCATCATGTGAAATATAACATGGTACATAAGACTGGGGAAGACAACAAGACTGTCATCCTGTGAAACCTAACATGGTACATAAGAATTGGGAAGACAACAAGATTGTCATCCTGTGAAACCTAACATGGTACATAACAATAGGAAAGACAACAAGATTGTCATCCTGTGAAACCTAACATGGTACATGACAATAGGGAAGACAACAAGACTGTCATCTTGTGAAACCTAACATGGTACATGACAAAATAGGAAAGACAACAAGACTGTCATCCTGTGAAACCTAACATGGTACATAACAATAGGAAAGACAACAAGATTGTCATCCTGTGAAACCTAACATGGTACATGACAATAGGAAAGACAACAAGATTGTCATCCTGTGAAACCTAACATGGTACATGACAATAGGGAAGACAACAAGACTGTCATCATGTGAAATATAACATGGTACATAAGAATGGGGAAGACAACAAGACTGTCATCCTGTGAAACCTAACATGGTACATAAGAATTGGGAAGACAACAAGATTGTCATCCTGTGAAACCTAACATGGTACATAACAATAGGAAAGACAACAAGATTGTCATCCTGTGAAACCTAACATCGTACATGACAATAGGAAAGACAACAAGATTGTCATCCTGTGAAACCTAACATGGTACATGACAATAGGAAATACAACAAGACTGTCATCCTGTGAAACCTAACATGGTACATGACAATAGGAAAGACAACAAGATTGTCATCATATGAAACCTAACATGGTATATGACAATAGGAAAGACAACAAGATTGTCATCTTGTGAAATCTAACATGGTACATGATAATAGGGAAGAAAACAAGATTTTCATCATGTGAAATATAACATGGTACATAAGAATGGGGAAGACAACAAGACTGTCATCCTGTGAAACCTAACATGGTACATAAGAATTGGGAAGACAACAAGATTGTCATCCTGTGAAACCTAACATGGTACATGACAATAGGAAAGACAACAAGATTGTCATCCTGTGAAACCTAACATGGAACATGACAAAAGGGAAGACAACAAGATTGTCATCCTGTGAAACCTAACATGGTACATGACAATAGGAAAGACAACAAGATTGTCATCCTGTGAAACCTAACATGGTACATGACAATAGGAAAGACAACAAGACTGTCATCCTGTGAAACCTAACATGGTACATAACAATAGGAAAGACAACAAGATTGTCATCCTGTGAAACCTAACATGGTACATGACAAAAGGGAAGACAACAAGACTGTCATCTTGTGAAACCTAACATGGTACATGACAAAATAGGAAAGACAACAAGATTGTCATTCTGTGAAACCTAACATGGTACATGACAAAAGGAAAGACAACAAGATTGTCATCCTGTGAAACCTAACATGGTACATAATAATAGGAAAGACAACAAGATTGTCATCCTGTGAAACCTAACATGGTACATGACAAAAGGGAAGACAACAAGACTGTCATCTTGTGAAACCTAACATGGTACATGACAAAATAGGAAAGACAACAAGATTGTCATCCTGTGAAACCTAACATGGTACATGACAATAGGGAAGACAACAAGACTGTCATCATGTGAAAAATAACATGGTACATAAGAATGGGGAAGACAACAAGACTGTCATCCTGTGAAACCTAACATGGTACATAAGAATTGGGAAGACAACAAGATTGTCATCCTGTGAAACCTAACATGGTACATAACCGTTTTCCAGTCAATTCGTACTCAAGTCAATACGTACTCATTTTGGTCAATTCGTACTCATTGGGTCAAATCGTACTCTTGTTCTGGTCAATTCGTACTCATTTTGGTCGATTTGTACTCGTTTTGGTCAATTCGAACTCATGTTTAAATGAAAACGAATTGACCAAAATTAGTACGAATCGACCAAAATAATTTCAGGAAGGGCTTAAACTCATCTCGCATTTCTAAATGATTTTCAACGATTTTGTTTCCATTTCATCTGTTAAATAATTTGATTTCAGGTTGGGTTTAATAAATTTACTGTGCCCTTTACAGTCCCTTTTTGTAAAAGAATTGTATTTAATATAAACACTTGTACAAAAATGAAAGAAAGAAAGAAACTAGAAAATGTGTTTATGAAACACTATGCCCCCAACTGGTAAGTCACTTTCAAGATGTAAAAATGTCCAAAAAATGACTAAGTTCAAAATGTGAAAAAAGTGACAAAAATTAATTTGAGGAGTATATCCAAACCACATGCATATTTTCAAAGCATGGTCACAATGTCTGCAAAGTTTCAAAAGTATCGGCATAAAATTGTAGGAGGAGTTGCGCACACAAGGTACCCTCTAACCATTCACTAAAATGCCCGAAAAAATGACTAAGTTCAAATTGTGAAAAAAAATGACAAAAAAAATAATCCAAGGATTATATCCAAACCACATGCATACCTTCAGACCATGCCCATAACACATGTAAAGTTTTAAATGAATTGGCTGGAAACTGTAGAAGGAGTTGCGCACACAAGGTACCCACTACCCATTCGCTTTCATTTTGAAAATGCCCGAAAAATGGCTAAGTTCAAATTGCGAAAAAAAGTGACAAAAATTAATCTGAGGATTATATCCAAACCACATGCATATCTTCAAAGCATGGTCACAACATCTGTAAAGTTTCAAGAGAATCGGAATAAGACTGTAGGAGGAGTTGCGCACACAAGGTACCCACTATCTATTCACTTTATCAAGAATTAAAAAGGGAAATAACTCTCACAGAATGGGCCCCTAGCCCCTTGAATTTACCTGAAAGAAAAAATACGGGTCCTCTTAATTTTCATATACAAACTACATACCAAATTTCAAGATCCTAGCTCTAACGGTTCCTGACCGAGTGCTCACGCATCACAGACAGACAGACAGACAGACAGACTGACTGCACACCACTCAACTCACTGCACGGACAGACCCAAACCAATATGCCCCCTCAACTTCTTGGAAGTTTGGGGCATAACAAAGAAAGTATTAATTAAATGGTGCTTCCTTTCTGAGATTGGAGTAATTCTGAGATTTTCTACACAAATGTAAGATGGTGAAAACGATCCCGTAAAACCGTTTAAGGCCCTCAGTAACTTTATATTACTAGCTGTTCCAATACAATACTTTTGTTGTGGTTCTAATTGTTATATGTTTAGGTGTTGAAGTTTTGTGCTGTTTGCACATCATATGTGCGTTTTTATATACTTAGTTAAGTCATAGTAAATGAGTGGCCATATATTGGCAAAAAGCTGCTCACTTACCTGATTGTCAATTTAGTTTCTTCTCACCTTGGCTCAAGAGTGGGACTTTTGTTTTGATTACGCCATTTCATGATCAATGTTTACTTTTTACCTTTTGATAAATTTAATATGTTCACGATGCATGACACTGACTTCCAGTTTCGTGAGTAAGGCATCACTTTATTCTGGTATACTAAATAAAATTTCTCTGTACCTACATGACAATAGGACAGACAACAAGATTGTTATCCTGTGAAACCTTACATGGTACATGACAATAGCAAAGACAACAAGATTGTCATCCTAAAAACCCTGATATGGTACATGCCAATAGGAAAGACAACAAGATTGTCAACCTAAGAAACCTAACATGGTACATGACAACAGGGAAGACAACAAGAGTGTCATCCTGTAAAACCTAACATGGTGCATGACAATAGGAAAGACAACTGTGAAACCTAACATAGTACATAAGAATGGGGAAGTCAACAAGACTGTCATCTTGTGAAACCTAACATGGTATAGCTTGACCATCATAAATTGACTGGATATTTGGTAAATATTTTTGTTATCGAGGTGTATTTATAAATCTGATGACGTTTACGGAATCCTGCGTATTTAGACAACTATTGATCGGTTTATCGGAATTCGTGAAGCTTGGTCATTAACATATACAGCTCGGTTTCAAAAATTATATACCTCTACAATGTCACAAAAACCATAGGCCTTCTGGTTCTGGAGAAGAAGATTTTTAAAGGTTTTTGCTATTTATAACCATGGCCGCCATCTTGGTCATGTGACCTTGACCATTTATATAAATTTTTGTTCCTCCATCCCAATGATACTACATATAAAATTTGACTTTGATTGGTCACGTGGTTACTGAGAAAATAAAGTTTTACATTTAATTTGTAAATGACCATTTGCAAAGGTCAAGAAATGACCTTGACCTTTTATACTCACAACACTTCATTAGCTCAACATGTTGTCTGTATCTACCAACTTTCAGGTAACAGGCTACAAAACTTCTTGAAAAATTCAATGTTTTCACTTTTTTTCCATTGAAAAGCCCATGTAACCAAAATTGAGCTTGCCGTAAAATAGGTCAAGTCAACCCAAAGTCATGATTTATATAAACTATGATGGGCCAGAGTCCCCAATGCTACATACCTAGTTTCGTTGAAATCGGTCCAGCGGTTCCAGAGAAGAAGATTTTTTATGGTTTTTACCATATATATATGGGCATGGCGGCCATCTTGGTCATGTGACCTGGACCATTTATATAAACTTTCTTTCCCCCTTCCTAAGGATGCTCCACATGAAGTTTGGCTTTGATTGGCCCAGCGGTTTCAGAGGAGAAGATCTTTGAAATTGTGGACGGACGACGATGGACAACGGATGGACGGACAGACGCCGGATCATGGCCATTCTATAAGCTCACCTTGTCATCCTAACACAGTACATGACAATAGGAAAGACAACAAAATTTTCATCTTGTGAAACCTAACATGGTACAAGACAATAGGAAAGACAACAAGACTGTCATCTTGTAAAATCTAACATGGTACTTGGCAATGGGGAAGACAACAAGATTGTCATCCTAAGAAATCTTACATGGTGCATGACAACAGGGAAGACAACATTACTGTCATCTTGTGAAACCTTACATGGTACATGACATTAGTTAAGACAACAAATCCTAATATGGTACATGACAATAGAGAAGACAACAAGACTGTCATCTTGTGAAACCTAGGTATCCCTCATGTAAGAAAACAACGAAAATCAGCAGCCTCTCCTTTATGGGCTGCGGCGTTGGCGGCACTTCAAATTAACTCCTACCATTGTGGCGTGACGGCTCTGGCGGCATTTCAATTTAACTCCTACCATTGTGGCATGACAGCACTGGCGGCATTTCAAGAAACATGTAACTCCTACCCTTGTGGTGTGACACCGCTAGCGGCATTGCAAATTAACTCATTCACTTGTGGCGGAATGGCACTGGCAACAATCTAAATTAATTGATACCCTTGTGGCAGGACGGCGCTACCGGCATTTCAAGTTAACACATACCCTTGTAACAGGAACGAACTGGTGGCATTCCAAGTTAACTCGTACCCTAATGGCGGGACGGTGCTGGCGGCATTTCTAGTTAGCTCATACACTTGTGGCGGGAAGGCACTCCGGTGTTTCAAGTTAATTCATACCCTTGTAGAGGGACAGCACTGGCGGCATTTCTAGTTAGCTCATATATTTGTATCCGGATGGCAATGGTGGTGTTTCAAGTTAACTCATAGCCTTGTGTTGGCGGCACTTCAAGTTAACTCCTACCATTGTGGTGTGACGGCGCTGGCGGCATTTCAATTTAACTCCTACCATTGTGGCGTGAAGGCACTGGCGGCATTTCAAGAAACATGTAACTCCTACCCTTGTGGTGTGATGCCGCTGGCGGCATTTCAAATTAACTCATTCACTTGTGGCGGAATGGCACTGGCGACATTCCAAGTTAACTGATACCCTTGTGGCAGGACGGCGCTGGCGGCATTTCAAGTTAGCTCATACCCTTGTGACAGGACGGCACCGGCGGCATTCCAAGTTAACTCATACCCTTGTGGCAGGACGGCGCTGGCGGCATTTCAAGTTAGCTCATACCCTTGTGACAGGACGGCACCGGCGGCATTCCAAGTTAACTCATACCCTTGTGGTGGGACGGTGCTGGCGGCATTTCTAGTTAGCTCATACACTTGTGGCGGGAAGGCACTGGCGGTGTTTCAAGTTTGGCGGTGTTTCAAGTTAACTCCTACCCTTGTGGCGGGACGGCACTGGCAGCATTTCAAGTTAAATCATACCCTTGGGCGCAACAGCTCTTGAGGCATTCCAAGTTAAGTGATACCCTTGTGTCGGGAGGGCACTGGGGGCATTTCAAGTTATCTCATACCCTTTTTAGCGGGATGGCACTGGCGGCATTTTAAGCTAGCTCATACCCTTGTGGTGGGATGGCTCTGGCAGCATTCCAAGTTAAATAATACCCTTGTGTTGGGATGGCAATGGCGTCATTTCAATTTATCTCATACCCTTGTAGCGGGATGGCACTGGCGGCATTTCAAGTTAGCTCATACCCTTGTGGCGGGATGGCACTGGCAGCATTCCAAGTTAGCTCATACACTGTGGCGGGACGGCACTGGCGGCATTTCAAGTTAACTACTACCCTTGTGGCGACACAGTGCTGGCGGCATTTCAAATTAACTCGTATACTTGTGGCGGAATGGCACTGGCGACATTCCAAGTTAACTGATACCCTTGTGGCAGGACGGCGCTTGCGGCATTTCAAGTTAACTCATACCCTTGTGACAGGACGGCACTGGTGGCATTCCAAGTTAACTCCTACCCTTGTGGCGGGACAGCGCTGGCGACTTTTCTAGTTAGCTCATACATTTGTGGCGTGAAGTCACTGGTGATGTTTCAAATTAACTCCTACCCTTGTGGCGGGACGGTGCTGGCGGCATTTCAAGTTATCTCATACTCTTGGGCGCGACGGCTCTATCGGCATTTCAAGTTAGCTCATACCCTTGTGGCGCGACGGCACTGGCAGCATTCCAAGTTAACTGATACCCTTGTGGCGGGACGGCACTGGCCGCATTCCAAGTTTAATCAAACCCTTGTGTCGGGACGGCACTGGCAGCATTCCAAGTTATCCCATACCTTTGTAGCGGGACGGCGCTGGCGGCATTTCAAGTTAGCTCATACCCTTGTAGCGGGATGGCACTGGCGGCATTTCAAGTTAGCTCACACCCTTGTGGTGAGACGGAACTGGCGGCATTCCAAGATAAATCATATCCTTGTGGTGGGACGGCACTGGCGGCATTCCAAGTTATCCCATACCCTTGTAGCAGGATGGCGCTAGAGGCATTTCAAGTTAGCTCATACACTTGTAGCGAGACAGCACTGGCGGCATTCCAAGTTATCTGATACCCTGGTGGTGGGACGGCACTAGTGGCATTCCAAGTTAAATCATACCTTTGTGGCGGGATGGCACTGGCAGCATTCCAAGTTATACCATACCCTTGTAGCCGGATGGCCCTGGCGGCATTTCAAGTTAGCTCAAACCCTTGTGGTGGGACAGCACTGGCGGTGTTCCAAGTTAACTCATACCCTTGTGGCGGGATGGCACTGGCTCATACCCTTGAAGGGATTGAAGGGTGTCTGGATGGGAATTCTTCGCAATAAACAGATTACTGACCACTGATTACTGGTTCTTCTTAGTATTACAACATCTTTCAGAAACCACAGCTTTACAGTTTTTTTTTTTCAAAATCAAACGTTAGAAACACCGCACTTAGCCCAGTGGTTCTAATTTTCATGGTATACATGTACTGTATTTCAGCTGAAGCTGTATTTCTCACTCACAAGCCAACAAGCCACCACCTACTAGAGATGGCTGTGTGACAGGGGCCTGTGGCCCTGATCTGTCAGGGGCCCTTCGGGCCCCCTCTGGCTCTGTATTAGTGTAGGATTACCATCAGTACCATCATCATACTTTTTACAAGTTACCTCTCAATGCCAGAGCAGTTTGCCACTACATTACCAGCTTTGTCAGTAACAAATTAAAGCTAAAAAAATCCTCCTTAGCTCCACCGCAGAGATAGCTCCGCCAACGAGCCACTACCTACAGCTCCGTTTCAAAAGTTTAGTACATAGCGATTTGTTTCATAAGTAATGGCATAGCAGTACCAATACTTGAAGCTTGGCCAAATGCGATTGGGTGTTTGCAGATTTGAACGGATTTCGTTATGTCAAACTTAATACATAAAACTATTCACTCATAGTAACATTTTCGACTTAGATCAATTTATTTATCAATAGCAACACATTAAAATGACAAGCAAAATATCATAACTTCAGGGATACAAATATCAACTTTAACATTGATTTCATACACTTCAAGAAAGTCTTAACCAAAAACAGATTATATCGTTAAATTGGCATATCACCCGGGATACTACACCTAACATAATATTTGGTCTACCCTGTGTATATTCAAGTTTATTGAAGCTTGAAATATTACACCCTAATAGCCATGGTACACAAAACTATACAATCAGTCGGCGTTTGATACATGATTAGGAGGAAGATTCGCAGGAAAAATATAACTCATGCAAAAGCTAAGAAAACTGGAAGTGCAAAAATTAGATCTAAATTTGAAAACTTAAGAAGGGAAATCAAAGCTGATATAAGGAAGCAGCATGACCTTTATGTCAATAACTTGGTAGGGGACGTTAAGGCTAATCCCAGGGATTTTTATAGGTATATCAATAGTCAGAGGAAAGATACCCAAGGCATTCCCCCTTTGAAAAAGAAAAATGGAAGTGGTATTGCTCAATCAGATTTCGAAAAAGCAGAAGAATTTAATGGACAGTTCACAGATGTATTCACCAAAACGGTACACAACCAAGTCCCACTTCTGGATAGGTCGGCCCCATTCATGGATGAAATTGTTGTAACAAAGGAAGGAGTAACAAAACTCCTTAAAGGTCTGAACCCATCTAAAGCCTTAGGACCTGATGAACTCCATCCTAGAGTCCTTAAAGAATTGGCAAAAGAATTAGGACCTATATTTGCACATCTCTTCCAGCAGTCAATCAATACGGGTGAAATCCCCAAGGAATGGTCACTTGCTAATATTTGTCCACTTTTCAAGAAAGGTGACAGGTCCCTTGCTTGTAATTACCGCCCAGTTTCTTTGACTTGTATTCCTTGCAAACTTCTAGAACATATTGTCTGCTCAAATATCATGGGTCATCTTGACCAGTATAATCTTTTGTCGGACAAACAGCATGCATTCAGGAAATGGCATAGTTGTGAAACTCAGTTAATTACAGTGATAAATGATTGGGCAAAAATATTGGACAAAAAGGGTCAGGTTGACACTTTTATTTTGGACTTTGAAAAAGCTTTTGACACCCCTCCACATGAACTTCTTAAAAGCAAATTATTTAGTTATGGTATAGGTGGAAAGACATTGGAATGGATAAATGCTTTTTTGTGCTTCAGGCAGCAAAGGGTAGTAGTTAATGGTGTTAAATCTGACTGGGCCCCTGTTGTGTCTGATGTCCCTCAGGGCACCGTTCTCGGTCCATTGTTGTTCTCCTTGTACATAAATGACATACCCGTTGGCATTGACTCTCAAATCAGGCTTTTTGCTGATGACTGTGTTTGTTACCGTGAAATTAAAACAGTAGAAGATACACTGAAACTTCAGAAAGACATTGACCTTTTAGAAAGCTGGGCCCGAAAATGGGACATGAGATTTCAACCTGTCAAATGCAACATGATGCAGCTGACAAATAAGCGGATAAATAAAATTGAGGCCTCGTACACCCTCGAGGGAACGGTTTTGGAAAATGTTGATAGCATTAAATATCTAGGTGTAACAATTACAAATGACCTCAAGTGGAATACCCATATCAATAATATCTGTACTAAAGCCAACAGAACACTTGGATTCTTGAGGAGAAACTTATTTTCTTGCCCCCAAGATGTTAAAGAAGCAGCTTATAAAGGACTGGTGCGCCCAGTCCTGGAATATGGAAGTTCTGTTTGGGATCCTCATACTAAATGCCTCCAGGAGGAATTGGAGAAGGTTCAGAATCGTGCCGCTAGATTTGTAACTAGGAATTATACTTTCGAGGAAGGTAGTATGACTGGCATTCTTGAACAACTCAGATGGGAATCTCTCAAGAAAAGGAGGACGGATAATCGACTTATATTACTATACAAAGGTCTGAAGGGTAAAGCCAGAATACCTACAGATGACCTTATCCCAAAGACTAGGCGTTGTAGAAATAGCCACTCCAAGGCATTTCAGCTTCCATCTGCTAGTATAGAGGCCTATAAATGTAGTTTCTTTCCCCAGACTATCAGGGACTGGAATGACCTCCCTGACTCTCTGTTTTCTACTGCTGAAATGTCAGATGATTGTGTGTCCAAGTTCGCTTCACTCGTGCGTTCAAGGGACTAATTTTTCCCCCCATCCGAACCCCCTGGTGAAATAATGTCATTTGGCGTGTCACCAGTAAACTATTCTGATTCTGATTACATATAAAACCATTTGCCTTTACAAATAACACTGGTCAAACAGTTGAATATAAATATTTGATCCAAAGAAAGCCGCTAGAAAAGGTACTGGGACACAAAATGGCGAAACGACAGTCCAAACAATGTATGGCAGTCTAGTAGGATGCAAGATTTAAAGCTTCAGTAACCTCGACTGTACACAGGGTAGACCTAATATTATGTAGGTATAGTCTCCTGGACGCTCTGTCATTTTATTGGAATAACGAATTTTTAGCTCAAAACTTTCCTGTAATGTGAGAAATCAATGTGAACATTGATATTTGTGTCACAGACGTTATGTTATTTCGTTTATCATATTTTATGTGTTATAATCTATTTATAAATCGATAAAAATCTAAATTGTTACAATCAGTGATTAATTCACTGTGTTAGGATTGACTTAGCGAAATCCGTTCAAATCTGCAAACATCCATTAAAATTTGGCCAAGCTTCAAGTACTAGTACTGCTATGCCATTACTTATGAAACAAATCAGTATGTACTAAACTTATGAAACGGAGCTGGATAGCTTTGTCACATGGGCCTGCGGCTCTGCTCTGTCAGGGGCCCTTCCGGCCCCCCTCTGGCTCCACACGTTCCCTATTAATGCCTGAGCAGTTTGCCATTACAACACCAGCTTTGTCAGTAACGAAGTAAAGCTAAAATTAAAACAGTGTTTTCTGAGGAAAACTATGTCCCCACAACCTTAAAGTAATTGATGGGTAATTAAAGGATTAATTACCTTGTGGCATAAAGTTTCTTTCTATGGGAGACACAATAACCATCTTAGATACATGGTTGGGAGGAGGGAAAGAGTTTATTAGATTTTGGTGACCTTGACCTATTTTCAAGGTCACCAGCCCATGAAAACTGTCAAAATGAGCTTTTTCGACTGCATAAATGAATGGATTTTAACGAAACTTGCACAGAAAGATTGTTGGAAAAAGACTAAGAGTTGTAGATGTTCACTTGGTTTGAGTTGGTCTGACAGCCCTATGGGTGCGAATGGTCTGCTGTCAAAATTGTTTAAACTGTACACATTTATAGGTATTAACTTGCCCTCTGTTTGGCAGTGATTGTAAGAATGACTTATGTAAATGACCAATAGCTGCTTCTGTGCAAGTTTGGTAAAAATCTATTAATTTGATCAGAAGATATGGTATCAGAAATGATTATCTAAACAGTTTTCATGGGCTAGCGACATTGAAAATTAGGTCAAGGTCACCAAAATCTAATAAATCCTGAGTCTCCTCCCAGCAATGTTTCAGTGCAAGTGTGGTAAAAAAATCCATCCATTTGCTCAGAAGATAATGGTGTCCGAAATGCTTAATTTTCAAGGTCACCAAAATTTTATCAACTCAACCTTGAAAAATTAGGTCAAGGTCACCAAATTTATAAACTAAGTCTTTTCCCAACAATGTTTCTGCGCAAGTTTGGTAAAAATCCATCCATTTGATCAAAAGATATGGTGTTGGAAAAGTTCATCCAAACAGTTATCATGGACTGGTGACCTTGAAAATTAGGCCAATGTCACCAAAATCTAATCAACTCTGAGTCTCCTCCAGCAATGCTTCTGTGCAAGTTTGGTCAAAATCAATAGTTAAGACAGAAAATGAGACGCTTCGTTATGAAGGTACAGGCAATTTGTGAGGAAAAGGGTTTGAAATCATATTTAGGGGTATTCCGGTATACTGAATCCAAAAACAAATGTTGGCAAGCTGAGAAATGGCTCCTTCACCATCTAATTTGCATATTCCCAAGATGGTCGCCAAAATTAAAAAAAATGCTGCAAATATGTATATGTTTAGGATTCCAAACTGCTACAAAATAATAAAAATAACATTTTATAATGATTAGAAGGTCTTCAATGAATAAAAAATAAAAATTGAAACTGAGATCCTTTAAGAGCAGTAAACACATTAATGAGAAAGGGGGTGGGCCATACCGCGGTTTCGACTATTAAAGTCTCGTCAGTGACCCTTTAGGTTTGGCAAAATAAAGCCAAAGAGAACTACTGAAATTTTGCAACTTTTAACATGGTAGTCGATACAAAGACTAGTATTATCTAAATGGGACCAAATATACTAAACATTGGTAAGAAAATGAATCTTAACCGAAAATAAATTTCTGATTTCTCAGAATATCATCGCTGATCTCAAAGGACCAAAAAGAAAATATAACCTGCACTATGGATGATGTACGGGGAGACTTTTTAGGGCCGCCACACCGCACAACACCAACTGCAGTAATAGCAAATAAAAATTAAAACTGAGATCATTTAAGAGCAGTGAACACATTAATGAGAAAGGGGGTGGGCCATACCGCGGTTTCGACTATTAAAGTCACGTCAGTGACCCTTTAGGTTTGGCAAAATGAAGCCAAAGAGAACTACTGAAATTTTGCAACTTTTAACATGGTAGTTGATACAAAGACTAGTATTATCTAAATGGGACCAAATATATTAAACATTGGCAAGAAAATGAATCTTAACCGAAAATAAATTTCTGATTTCTCAGAATATCATCGCTGATCTCAAAGGACCAAAAAGAAAATATAACCTGCACTATGGATGATGTACGGGGAGAATTTTTAGGGCCGCCACACGGCACAACACCAGCTGCAGTAATAGCAAATAAAAATTAAAACTAAGATCCAAACAGTTATCATGGACTCAAAAAGCAAAAGGTTGAGGTGGGGGTGTGAAGGGGGCAGGGGTGTGGGCTTTTCTACTTGTACCTACAAAAGTGAACATATTTCACTGTAACAAGTCCTAGATCACTGCACCTGGTCTCACTGTAAAGTATAGATATAGCCTTTTGGTCTTTTGGTAAGTAATACAAATTATCAAATTTGCAAAATCATGAATTTTAATGAAAAGTTGAAAACAGTAAAAATGGCTTATAAATGATTTTAAAATCCGTAAATAAACAAATTTCAGGCCGAAGCTATCATTGTGACAACTTGTTATTGCACCAGTAATACCATATGTGACAAATACATTTATGTCATGGGTCAATATGAAACTCTACTCATTAACATATTCATGAATATTAATTGAAATGTCAAAACTAGGGGCGAAAACCAGGGAAAAACTGTTGCCAATGAAAGGTTTTTGGTGCGTTATATGATCGGTCTTGCATTTTAGAACAAATTTTCATGGCTGCCAGTTTGATCAGTTGGGCCAATTAAATGCCATAAAAGGTTGTCATCAACAATGAACACATTTGCATGATGTAAACATCACATTGTTTCCACAACCACCCTAGTGTGATTCTCTAGAATGGGATGAACTTACGAAAATACCCATGTCCCACCAAAAGCATACTTTAGAATACTATGATTGGTCTGATAGTATTGCACTGACATAGCAATTAAACCTTCATAAATAATACTGAAATCATTGAATTCACATATATTCATGAATAACTAGAAAATGTGTTTATGAGACACTATGCCCCCAACTGGTAAGTCACTTTCAAGATGTAAAAATGTCCAAAAATGACAAAGTTCAAATTGTACAAAAGTGACAAAAATTAATCTGAGGAGCATATCCCAACCACATGCTTATCTTCAAAGCATGGTCACAATGTCTGTAAAGTTTCAAAAGTATTGGTATTAAATTGTAGGAGTTGCGCACACAAGGTACCCTCTATCCATTCACTAAAATGCCCGAAAAAATGACTAACTTCAAATTGTGAAAAAATGACAAAAAATAATCCAAGGATTATATCCAAACCACATGCATATCTTCAGACCATGCCCATAACACAGTGAAGTTTTAAATGAATTGGCATGAAACTGTAGGAGGAGTTGCGCACACAAGGTACCCACTGCCCATTCACTTTCATTGCAAAAATGCCCGAAAAAATGGCTAAGTTGAAATTGCATTCAAACCACATGCATATCTTCAAAGCATGGTCACAACATCTGTAAAGTTTCAAGAGAATCGGAAAAAAACTGTAGGAGTTGCGCACACAAGGTACCCACTGCCCATTCACTTTCATTGTGAAAATGCCCGAAAAATGGCTAAGTTCAAATTGCGAAAAAAGTGAAAAAAATTAGTCTGAGAATTATATCCAAACCAAAGCATGGTCACAACATCTGTAAAGTTTCAAGAGAATCAGAATGAAACTGTAGGATGAGTTGCGCACACAAGGTAGCCACTATCTATTCACTTTATCAAGAATTAAAAAGGGAAATAACTCTCACAGAATGGGCCCCTAGCTCCTTGAATTTACCTGAAAGAAAAATACGGGTCCTCTTAATTTTCATATACAAACTACATACCAAATTTCAAGATCCTAGCTCTAACGGTTCCTGCCCGAGTGCTCATGCATCACAGACGGACAGACAGACTCACTCACTCACTGCACGGACAGACCCAAATCAATATGCCCCCTTCAGAAGTTGGGGGCATAAAAATCATAATGGGAGAAAAATCGTGGAAAAATAGTAGGGGGTATATGTACAAAAACACCTGTACCCAGGCTGTTAATGAACCTAGGATGCCGAAAGAGATATCAAATGAATGCTGTGGCAATATAGTATCACTCTAAAATATGATATAAGAAAAATCGGATTTGTAATTTAATGTAACTATATTAATGAAATCTATAAAAACAGGACAGAAAAAAATGGAAAAATTAAAGGGGTAAACGTAAGAAATGGCTTGTATCTTGGCAACCCAAAGCCCTAAAGTGCTGAATAATGTATCAAATGGTTGTTAAGGCAATTTTATGTCATCCTATATTACAATTTATAAGTCATTTGATTTTTTTTCATTAGGAATTGGGGTAAAAACACCGAAAGCATAAGGCGGTATACACGTAAAAAACGCACATATCATGATTACTGATAGACCTAGAGAGCTGAAATGGGTATAAAATGATTGCTTAGACATTGTTCTATGGCCATATAATCTGCTATCTGCTTTATCTGACATATTTGTTGTATGAATGTTAATAAAATCTTTATAAACAAGAGAAAAATGACCGGAAAATGAAGGGGGTTTACCAATAAAATTGCTTAAGACTGGACTGCAAATAGACTTGAAGAATTCAAAGTGGCATCAAATTATTGCTAGTACACGTACAATCTATTATTGCCATATGTTCAGATTAATAAAGCTTATTTGTTAGCAACCAAGATACAAGCGATTTTGTTTGAGCACAACCTTTAACTTTATGTAATTTTTACAATTTTTCGTAACATTCATGGTTTTTAAAAGGATATAGTTAATGTATCAGACTACATGGTTTTTAATCAGATACTGGTTATCTATCATACTACATTGTCCTAACATTCTATGAGTACCATTTTCATCCCTCTAAGGGTAGTAGTAGTGGAGATATAAGCAACTTTGTTGGTATACCGCCTTTACGTTTTGGTGATATTTCTAATTTAAAAGATCTCATTGATATCCATACAACAAAAATATCTAGATGCCTCATATATCAGATCATATGGTTATAGAACATTGTCATAGCAATCATTTGATTTCAGCTTCGGCTCTTTAGGTCTTTCAGTAGCCAAGATATATGTGTTCTTGTTTTTGTTCTG
The DNA here is from genome assembly GCA_964017185.1 of Rugalucina vietnamica. Classification (NCBI taxonomy): domain Eukaryota; kingdom Metazoa; phylum Mollusca; class Bivalvia; order Lucinida; family Lucinidae; genus Rugalucina; species Rugalucina vietnamica. The sequence goes on from OZ024870.1 coordinate 49,391,805, forward strand.
CATTTTACCCCAATTCCTGAAGATTTTATTAATATTCATGAAAATAAAACTCGAATAACTTATCCATTACAGTATGGATGGTATATTATTGCCCTAACAACCATTGGATTCCATTTTCAGCACTTTGGGGCTTTTTGGTTGCCAAGATGCAAGTGTATTTGATGGTGTATCTGTTTAATCTTTTCCTTTTTTTCTCCCAATTTCATGTTTTCATTAATATACATACACTCGAAAATCAGTTTTTTTCTTAAATCACACTTCAAAGGGATAGTACATTACCTTAGCATTTATTATATACCATTTTCAACGTCCTAGGTTTATTTACAGCTCAGGTGCAAGTGATTTTGAATGTACACCCCATATTTTTCCATGATTTTCCTACCATTTCTTACGTTTTTCATTAATATTCACGAATATGCAAATTCAATGATTTGAATATTAGGATTACTATTTATTCGTAATGTCCAAGCACTACTATCACATCAATCTTTGTATTCTAGAGCATGCTATTGGTAGGATATGGATATTTTTGTAAGTGCATGCCATTCTTTAGAATCACAATGGATGGGCGTGGAAACAATTTGATTTTACATCATGCAAAATGATCATTGTTGAGGACAATATTTCACGGCATTTAAGTGGTCCCTCTGACCAAACTGGCAGCCTTAAAAATTTGTCCTCAAATGCAAGAAAGATCTTATAATCCACTCAAAACCTTTCAATGGCAATAGTTTTCCCCTGGTTTTGCCCCAGTTTTCAAAATTATAATTATTATATTCATGAATATGCAAATGAGATGTTTTTAAATAGGTCCATGGCATCAATATATTTGTCACATGATATATTACTAGTGCAATAACAGTGTCATAATGATGGTTCGGGCCTGAAAATTGTTTATTTACGGATTTGAAACCATTTTTGATGTTTTTCATTAAAATTCATGAATATGTAAATTAGATAATTTGCATTACTTACCACATGATAAAAGGGATATGTCTAAGCTTAACAACGAGACCAGGCTTAGTGGTCTGGACGAAGAACAGTGGCGATATGATCAATTTTGTAGGTACGCTCCTCGTCAAGAATCACGTTTACAAGTTCCCATGGAAACCATGCATTTTTTCATAGTGCACTGGAGTTTGTCTTAGGGGGGCAAAAATTCCTTGCATTTAAATTTATGTATTTTAGTCAAGCAATCATCTATTTTTAGTGATTTTAGGCTCAGATTATGACAATAAATGAAACGTTTCATCACCATAACAGAATCTAGATATTTTGGCGGCCATTTTGAAAATATGCAAATTAGGACATGAAGACGTCATTTCTCAACTTGCCAACATTGGTTTTTGGATTCAGCACACCAAATTACCCTCAGTGCAAGTGCCAAACCCTTTTCCTCACAAAATGCCTGTACTTGTTAGCTTTTTTCAATTCCTGTCTTAACTACAATGCATTTGTTCAGAGGATCTGGTGCTGGAAATGCTAAGTTTTTAAAACAGTCTTCATGGGCTTGTGACCTTGAAAACAAGTTCAACATGACAAAAATCTAATAAACTCTGTCTTATCCCAACAAGTTTCTGTGCAAGTTTAGTTAAATACAAAGTTTCTGTGCAAGTTAAGTTAAAATCCATCCATTGGTTCAGAAGATATTGTGCCGGAAAGGCTAATTTCAACAGTGTTCATGTGCTGTTGACCTTGAAAATTAGGTCAAGTTGCCAAAAATTTAATCAACTGTAAGTCTTCATCCAACAATCTTTCTGTGCAAATTTGGTTAAAATCGATTTATTTATGCAGAAGATATCGCATCGGAAAAGCTAATTTTGACAGTTTTCATGGGCTGGTGACCTTGAAAAATAGGTCAAGGTCACCAAAATCTAATAAACTCTATGTCTCCTCTTAACAATGTTCCTGTGCAAATTTAGTTAAAATCCATCCTTTGGTTCAGAAGATATCGTGCCGGAAAGGCTAATTTCAACAGTGTTCATGGGCTGGTGACCTTGAAAATTAGGTCAAGTTGACCAAAATTTAATCAACTCTAAGTCTTCTTCCAACAATCTTTCTGTTCTTCCAACAATCTTTCTGTGCAAGTTTGGTTAAAATCCATTCATTTATGCAGAATATATCGCAACAAGGAAAAGCTAATTTTGACAGTTTTCATGGGCTCATGACCTTGAAAAATAAGTCAAGGTCACCAAAATCTAATCAACTCTTTCCCTCCTCCCAACCATGTATCTATGCAAGTTTGGTGAAATTCAACCCAATGGTTCAAAAGATATTGTGTCGGGAAAAAGCTACGCGGACGCCGACATGAACGCCGACGGGATCCGCACCAAAAACAATATGTCTCCTACTTCAGTTGGGGGGACATAAAAAATCCTCCATTGCACCATCGCAAAGATGGCTCCGCCAACGAGCCACCACCTAGATAGCTTTGTCATAGGGGCCTGCGGCCCTGTTCTGTCAGGGGCCCTTCAATCCCCCTCTGGCTCCGCATTAGTCTAGAATAACCATCAGTACTTTTACAAGTTACCTGTCATTATGCCTGAGCAGTTTGACACTACAACACCAGCTTTGTCAGTAACAAATTAAAGCTAAAAAAATCCTCCATTGCGCCACCATAAAGATGGCTCCGCCAGCGAGCCACCACCTAGATAGCTTTGTCACAGGGGCCTGTGGCCCTGCTCTGTCAGGGGGCCCTTGGGCCCCTCTGGCTCTGCATAAGTGTAGAATTACCATCAGTACTTTTACAAGTTACCTGTCAATGCTGAGCAGTTTGCCACTACAACACCAGCTTTGTCAGTCATGAATTAAAGCTAAAAAAATCCTCCACTGCGCCATCGCAAAGATGGCTCCACCTACGAGACAACACCTATATAGCTTTGTCACAGGGGCCTGCAGCCCTGATCTGTCAGGGGCCCTATCCCCTCTGGCTCCGCATCAGTGTTAGGATTACCATCAGTACTTTTACAAGTTACCTGTCAGTGCACGAGCAGTTTGACACTACAACACCAGTTTTGTCACTAATAGATTAAAGTTAAAAATCCTCACTGAATTTAAATTTAGTTCTGATAATAGTATAAGGCTGAAACTCAAATGCCACCAAATGTCGTCTCACCATTGGGGTTGTATGCACTTGCAACGCCACCAATGCTGCAGCGCCTCTACATATCAAGTTTTTTAAAAGTAGCACCAACACTGTTGTGCCACTAGGGCTGAATCACGTTCATTGCTGTATTGGGGGCATTTGCACCTACAATTGTCCATGAGCTATTTAAGATGTCGGTACCACCTGACCTGAACAGATCCCCCCGCACTTTTTCACAATTTTGGCATGTATAGAATTAGATAAAATCGGGGGGACCTTTCTAGGTGGTAGCTTTATGGTTAAAATCTTCGAGTTTATTCTAGTATACCCCCTTAATTTGTCTGTGTTTTTCTCTTATATCTTAAGTTTTCTTCAATTTTTGGAACAAGATAGTCAGCTTGTTCATATGTCTTATTATATAACATGGCTATCAATTATTGTCATATCAATCATTTGATACCAATTTTAGCTCTCTAGGACTTTTGGCTGCTGAGATATAAACGTTTCTGTTGGTATACTCCCTCTATTTTTCTGTCATTTTTATCTAATATTTTAAGTTCTCATCAATATTCAACACTAAGAAAGCCTAGTTTTTCATAAATCATATCCTATGATTATAGAGCAATACCATAGCAATCAATTGATACCAATTTCGGCTCTCTGTAACTTTTGGTTGCTGAGTTATAAAGAATTTTGGGGGTATACCCCCTCCACTTTTTTTCTGTGATTTTTCTCTAATATTTATAGTTTTTATCAATATTCGAAAAAAGTAAGTCAGGTTGTTTGTGTGTCTTACCCCGTGATTTTAGAACATTATCTTAGCAATTATTTGATACCAATTTCAGCTTTATAGAGCTGTTTGTCATTGCGATAGTAGCAGTTTTATTGGTATTACCCCTTCGTTTGCAAGTGATTTTACTTTTATATCGTAAGTTCTTTTAAATATTTGAGAAACAAGAAAGTCAGATTGTTTATATACTTGTTGCAAGAATATAGAATATTGTCAAAGCAATTATTTTATAGCAATTTCAGCTCTGTAGAGCCTTTGGTAACTGAGATATCAGCAGTTTTATTGATATACCCCTTTCTTTGCCAGTGATTTTTCTCCTATATCTTATTTTTTATCTAATATTTGAGCAGCAAAAAAGTCAGCTTGCTATATACCTTTTACATGGTGATAGAATATTGTCATATCAATTATTTGATACCAATATCAGCTCTCTAGGACTTTTGGTTGTTGAGATATATATGTTTCCTTTGGTATACCCCCTATATTTTTGTGTGATTTTTTATCTAATATTTTAAGTTTCTATCAATATTCAAACACTAAGAAAGTCTAATTTTTCATAAATCTTATCTTATGGTTATAGAACATTACCATAGCAATCATTTGATACCAATTTAATCTCTCTATATTTTTGGTTGCTGACGTATTAAGTTTTTTGGTGGTATACCCCCTCAATTTTTCTTTGATTTTTCTCTAATATTTAAAGTTTTTATTGATATTCAAAAAAAGTAAGTCAGATTGTTTAAGTGACTTACCAAGTGGTTTTAAAGCGTTATTTTAGCATTCATTTGATACCAATTTCAGCCTTCATGGGCTTTTTGTCGATGAGATATTAGCAGTTTTATTGGTATACCCCCTTCGTTTGCAATTGATTTTTCTCTTATATCTTAAGTTCTTTTAAATATTGTAGCAACAAGAAAGTCAGATTGTTTACATACTTGTTACATGGTTATAGAATATTGTCAAAGCAATCATATTATAGCATTTTCAGTCTCTAGAACTTTTGGTTATTGAGATATATACGTTTCCGTTTGTATACCCCCTATATTTTCTGTGATTTTTTATCTAATATGTAAAGTTCTCATCACTATTTCATCAATGAGAAAGTCAAATTATTTATGTTTTTATCACATGATTAAAGAAATTTATTCTAGCAATCATTTGATACCAGTTTAAGCTCTCTAGATCTTTTGGCTACTGACATATTAGCAGTTTTCTTGGTATACCCCCTTCGTTTGCCAATGTTTTTTCTTCTTTAGCTTAAGTTCTCTTAAATATTCTAGAAAGAAAAAACATATTTTGTTTATATACCCTTTACATGGTTATAGAATTTTGTCATAGCAATCATTTGATACCAATTTCAGCTGTCTAGGACTTTTGGTTGCTGAGAAATATACGTTTCCGTTGGTATACTCCCTATATTTTTCTGAGATTTTTATCTAATACTTGAAGTTTTCATCTATATTCCAACAATGAGAAAGTCAAATTATTTATGTTCTTTATCTTATGTTTATAGAACATTATTCTTGCAATCATTGAATACCAATTTTAGCTCTCTAGAGCTTTTGGTCACTGATATATCAGTAGTTTTATTGGTATACCTCCTTCGTTTGCAAATGTTTTTTCTTCTATAGCTTATGTTCTCTTAAATATTCGAGAAACAAGAAAGATATTTTATTTATATACCCTTTACATGGTTATATAATATTATCATAGCAATAATTTGATACCAATTGCAGCTGTCTAGGACTTTTGGTTGCTGAGATATATACGTTTCCGTTGGCATACCCCCTATATTTTTCTGAGATTTTTATCTAATATTTAAAGTTTTCATCTAAATTCCAACAATGAGAAAGTCAAATTAATTATGTTTCTTATCTAATGATTATAGAACATAATTCTAACAATCATTTGATTTAAATTTTAGCTCTCTAGAGCTTTTGGTCACTGAGATATCAGCAGTTTTATTTGCATACCCCTTCGTTTTTCTCCTATATCTGAAGTTCCCTTAAGTATTTGCGCTACAAGAGAGTCAGCTTATTGATATATCTAATTGTATAATTATAAAATATTGTTATAGCAATCATTTGATACCAATTTCTGATCTTTATGACTTTTGGTTCCTGAGAAATACACATTTTCGTAGTAGTTAAGACAGAAAATGAGAAAAGACGCTTCGTTATGAAGGTACAGGCATTTTGTGAGGAAAAGGGTTTGAGATCATTTTTAGAGGTATTCGGGTATACTGAATCCAAAAACCAATGTTGGCAAGCTGAGAAAAGGCTCCTTCACCATCTAATTTGCATATTTCCAAGATGGCCGCCAAAATTAAGAAAAACATCAAATGCTGCAAATAGGTATATGTTTAGGATACCAAACTGCTACAAAATAATAAAAATAACATTTTATAATGATTAGAAGGTCTTCAATGAATAAAAAAAGTCTCAAAAAGCAAAAGGTTGAGGTGGGGGTGTGAAGGGGGCAGGGGTGTGGGCTTTTCTACTTGTACCTACAAAAGTTGTAACAAGTCCTAGATCACTGCACCTGGTCTTACTGTAAAGTATAGATATAGCCTTTTGGTCTTTTGGTAAGTAATGCAAATTATCGAAACATTATCGAATTTGCAAATTCATGAATTTTAATGAAAAGTTGAAAACATTAAAAATGGCTTATAAATGATTTTAAAATCCGTAAATAAAAAAAATTCAGGCAGAAGCTATCATTGTGACAACTTGTTATTGCAACAGTAATACCATATATGACAAATATATTGATGTCATGGGTCAATATGAAACTCTGCTCATTAGCATATTCATGAATATTAATTGAAATGTCAAAAATGGGGGCGAAAACCAGGGAAAAAACTGTTGCCAATGTAAGGTTTTTGGTGCATTATATGATCGGTCTTGCATTTTAGAACAAATTTTCATGGCTGCCAGTTTGATCAGATGGGCCAATTAAATGCCATAAAAGGTTGTCTTCAACAATGAACACATTTGCATGATGTTAACATCACATTGTTTCCACAACCACCCTAGTGTGATTCTATAGAATGGGACGAACTTAAGAAAATACCCATGTCTCACCAAAAGCGTACTTTAGAATACTTTGATTGGTCTGAAAGTATTGCACTGACATAGCAATTAAACCTTCATAACTAATATTGAAATCATTGAATTTACATATATTCATGAATAAAAATCATAATGGGAGAAAAAATTGTTGAAAAATAGGGGGTATACGTACAAAAACACCTGTACCCAGGCTGTTATGCCGAAATAGATATCAAATGAATGCTGTGGCAACATAGTATCACTCCAAAATATTATATAAGAATAATCAGATTTGTAATTTCATGTATATTAATGAAATCTTTAAAAACAGGACAGAAAAAATGGAAAACTTAAAGGGTTAAACGTAAGAAATGGCTTGTATCTTGGCAACCCAAAGCCTTAAAGTGCTGAATAATGTATCAAATGGTTGTTAAGGCAATATTATGTCATCCAATATTACAATTTATAAGTCATTTGATTTTTATTTTCATGAATATTAATAACATCTTTAGGAATTGGGGTAAAATACCGAAAGCATAAGGCGGTATACATGTAAAAAATGCACATATCATGATTACTGATAAAACTAGAGAGCTGAAATGGGTATAAAATCATTGCTTAGACATTGTTCTATGACCACATAATCTGCTATCTGCTTTATTTGACATATTTGTTGTATGAATGTTAATAAAATCTTTATAAATAAGAGAAAAATGACCGGAAAATGAAGGGGGTTTACCAATAAAATTGCTTAAGACTGGACTGCAAATAGACTTAGAGAATTCAAAGTGGCATCAAATTATTGCTAATACACGTACAATCTAGTGTTGCCATATGTTCAGATTTATAAAGCTTATTTGTTAGCAACCAGGATACAAGCGATTTTGTTTGAGCACAACCTTTAACTTTATGGAATTTTTACAATTTTCCGTAACATTCATGGTTTTTAATAGGATATGGTTAATCTATCAGACTACATGGTTTTTAATCAGATATTGTTTATCTATCATACTACATTGTCATTGTCCTAACATTCTCTGGGTACCATTTTCATCCCTCTAAGGGATGAAAATGGTAGCAGTCGGGATATAAGCAACTTTGTTGGTATACCGCCTTTATGTTTTGATGATATTTCTCTAATTTAAAAGATCTCATTAATATCCATACAACAAAAATATATAGATGCCTCATATATCAGATCATATGGCTATAGAACATTGTCATAGCAATCATTTGATTTCAGCTTCGGCTCTTTAGGTCTTTCAGTAGCCAAGATATATGTGTTCTTATTTTTGTTCTGCATTTTACCCCAATTCCTGAAGTTTTTATTAATATTCATGAACGTAAAACTCAAATAACTTATCTATTACAGTATGGATGGTATATTATTGCCCTAGCAAAGCATTGGATTCCATTTTCAGCACTTTGGGGCTTTTGGCTGCCAAGATGCAAGTGTATTTGAAGGTGTATCTGTTTAATCTTTTCCTTTTTTTCTCCCAATTTCATAAGTTTCATTAATATACATGCAGTCGAAAATCAGTTTTTTCTTATATCACACTTCAAAGGGATAGTACAATACCTTAGCATCTATTTGATACCATTATCAACGTCCTAGGTTTATTTACAGCTCAGGTACAAGTGATTTTGTAAGTGCACCCCATATTTTTTCCCATTTCTTACGTTTTTCATTAATATTCAGGAATATGCAAATTCAATGATTTGAATATTAGGATTACTATTAAATCGTTATGTCCAAGCACTACTATCAGATCAATCTTTGTATTCTAGAGCATGCTGTTGGTAGGATATGAATATTTTTGTAAGTGCATGCCATTCTTTAGAATCACACAATGGATGGGCGTGGAAACAATTTGATTTTACATCAATCATGCAAAATGATCATTGTTGAGGACAATATTTCACGGCATTTAAGCGGTCCCTCTGACCAAACTGGCAGCCTTATAAATTTGTCCTTAAATGCAAGAAATATCTTATAATCCACTCAAATCCTTTCAATGGCAATATATTTCCCCTGGTTTTGCCCCAGTTTTCAAAATTATAATTAATATTTATGAATATGCAAATGAGATAAAAAAAATTTTAAATAGGTCTATGACATAAATATATTTGTCACATGATATATTACTAGTGCAATAACAGTGTCATAGTGATGGTTCGGGCCTGAAAATTGTTTATTTATGGATTTTAAACCATTTTTGATGTTTTCATTAAAATTCATGAATATGCAAATTAGATAATTTGCATTACTTACCACATGATAAAAGGGATATGTCTAAGCTTAACAACGAGACCAAGCTTAGTGGTCTGGACGAGCAACAGTGGCGATATGATCAATTTTGTAGGTACACTCCTCGTCAAGAATCACGTTAACAAGTTCCCATGGAAACCATGCATTTTTTCATAGTGCACTGGAGTTTGTCTTAGGGGGCAAAAATTCTTTGCATTTAAATTTATGTATTTTAGTCAAGCAATCATATAACAATATATTTTTAGTGATTTTAGGCTCAGATTATGACAAACAAATGAAGCGTTTCATCAATATAACAGAATCTAGATGTTTTGGCGGCCATTTTGAAAATATGCAAATTAGGACATGAAGACGTCATTTCTCAACTTGCCAACATTGGTTTTTGGATTCAGCACACCAAATTACCCTTAGTGCAAGTGTCAAACCCTTTTCCTCACAAAATGCCGGTACTTGTTAACTTTTCTCAATTCCTGTCTTAACTATAGGTATACCCCTCCATTTTCTGTGATTTTTCTCTAATATTTAAAGTTTCCTCAATATTTGAACAGCACGAAAGTCTGACTATTAATGTATCTTATTATGTCGTTTTAGAACGTTATCATAGCAATCATTTGTTACAAACTTCAGCTCTCTATGGCTTTTGGCTGAGTTTATAACGTTTCTGTAGGTATACCCCCTACATTGGTCTGTGATTTGTCTCTAAAATTGAAAATTCTCATCAATATTTGAACACCAAGAAGGTCAAAATCATTATGTATTTTTTCACATTAATATAGAACATTATCATAACAATAATTTAATACAAAATTCAAGTCTTTGGAGTTTTTGGTTGCCGAGATATCTGAATTTCGTTGATTTTTCCCCTTTGTTTATCTGTTATTTTTCTCTATTATCTGAAGTTCTTTTTTAATATTTTAGCCTTAAGATAGCCAGCTTGTTTATATATCTTATTACATGGTTATAGAGCATTGTCATAGCAATTATTTGATACCAATTCAAGCTCTTTAGAGATTTTGGTTGCTGAGATATAAACAATTGTGCTGGTATTCTCCATTTTCTGTGATTTTAGTCTAATACATGAAGTCTTCATTAATATTCGAACACCAGGAAGTCAGTTTGATAATTATATCTTATTACATAGTTATAGAACATTGCAAAAGTAATCATTTGATACCTATTGTTGCTTTCTAGGTCTATCAGTAGCCAAGATACATGTGGTAATATAGGTGTACCAACTTACTATCTGCGCTTATTAGGGGTTGTATTGAACACTCTGTGATTTTAGGTGACACAAATGGGCATTAAAGTGATCCTCTGATCAAACTGGCACCCTTGAGCATTTGTTCTAAGGGTTCAAATTACACCCTAAACCCCAAACCAAACCCTTCAAATGGCAATATAATTATTTTCCCTTTGTAAATCCTGATTTTCGTCATTTTCATTAATATTCATGAAAATGCAAATGAGATGATTTTCATTTAGGCCCATGGCATCAACAAATTTGTCAAATAAAATAATTATTACAATAACAAGGAGCAACAAATAAAGTTTAGCCCTGAAATTAGTTTTTATGGGATAATTGATTTTTAACTTTTCATCATGAAAACATGTCCGTGTAATGTATACCCCCTTGAACCCCACTTTTATATAGCAAAACTGGGGTATGCAGGGGTATACCTATTTTTCTTATTTTTGCTCCAAAACATAGATTGTGGGTACTCGTTAGAACCGCCTCGGCGAGGCGGTTCTAACGTGTACCCGCAATCTATGTTTTGAGCAAAAATAAGAAAAATGTCAAAAATTTTCATCTAAATTTTTTAAATTTTTTAAGCTCAAAAATTCTCTGTATATTGCATGGGCATGTTTTCGTAATGTTTTTTTCATTTTAATGTTTTAATGAAAATTCATGAATATGCAAGTAAGATAAATTCCATTACTTATCATAGAATAAAAGGGATATGTCTAAGCTTAAGAATGAGATCAAGTTCAATGGTCTAGGATAAAAAAACAATTGAGATATTTTCAATTTTCTATGTGTACCCCCATTATTGACGCAAAAACTGAATATTTAGAGTAATTTAATAAAACACAGCGTAAATGCAAACGCCTCGACCTTCAGATGACAGAAAACAGGATTTGATAGCTTTTTCAATGTACTTTTAGAGAATAATAGTGTAGAAATTTCCCTTGGGGAGGAAAGGGGGATATGGATAGCTAGAAGACTATTCCCAACCGTTTTTTTTGTGTTAAAATGACGTTTTTTTAATTATGGGGTCGTTTCACGTGTCGTTTCACCATTAAAGCTACCAGCAATGCAAGTCCCCCCGATTTTTTACTAGTCTACAAACATAGTCCTACATGAAAATCATAAGGGGATTTGTTCAGGCCAGATGGTACCGACCCCCAAAATTTACGGTATTGGCTCATGGACCACAACGCCGCCAATGCCACAGCGCCTCTATGATGCTTGAAACCTTCTCAAATGCTGCCAACTCCGTCTCGCCACTGAAGGTGTATGCATTTGCAACGCCGCCAAGGCCCCAGCGCCTCTACATGTCAAGCTTTTGAGAAGTAGCGCCAACCCCATTGCGCCGTTGGGGGTGTATGCACCTACAACGCCGCCAAGCCCGTGGCAGCGACTCACATTATGTATCTTGAAACCTTCTCAAATGCTGTCAACGCCGTCTCGCCATTGGGGGTGTATGCATCTGCAATGCCGCCAATGCCACAGCGCCTCTACATGTAAAGATTTTCAGAAGTAGCGCCAACACCGTTGCGCCACTAGGGCTGATATTTTTCAAATGCCGACAATACCGCTGCGCCATTGGAGGTCTATGCATCTGTAACGCCGCCAACATCGCAGCGCCTCTGCTTGTCAAATTTTTCAGAAGTAGCGCCAACCCCGTTGCATGACTAGAGCTGAACTCAAGACTTCTCTGCATCCCACCCACCAACCCACTTTTCGTGACTTTCTTACAGGAAGGATGGATTGAAACCTAGCATGGAACATGACAACAGGGAAGACAACAAGACTGTCATCCTCTGAAACCTAACATGGAACATGACAATGGGGAAGACAAAAAAGATTGGCATCCTGTGAAACCTAACATGGTACATGACAATAGGGAAGACAACAAGACTGTCATCCTGTGAAATCTAAATTGGTACATGACAATGGCGAAGACAAAAATATTGTCATCCTGGGAAACCTTACATGGTACATGACAATGGGGAAGACAACGCTTCCTGGGTTTAACCAGTACTGTAGGGAGTTAATGTGTCTTACCCAAGGACACAACACGGTGACGCCTGTGGGGATCGAACCCAGGACCTCTCGATTCGGAGTCCGACGCTCTACCACTACGCCACCGCACTCCCTAAACAACAAGACTGTAATACTGTGAAACCTACCATGGTACATGACAATAGGGAGGGCAATTTTGAAATACTATTTTAATCAAATTCTGACCCAGTCAATAAAAACCTACCGGTACTCATTAGTATATACCTTTTTGTAAATCTTGGGCCAGATTTTTCTTTGAAAAAGTCTTATTCATTTGAAGTTTAGTGGCAATGTTTGGTTTGTCTTACAGTATATGACTATGATGGCAACATGAAACATGTGTACTGTTGTACCTTCCTCTCCATGCCCAAACTTGTGAAGGACATAGTTGATGGCTATCCAGGCATACACACCCTCCTGCTTCCCACTGATCACCTCAAAATTTGTCTCCGAGATCACAAATGAGAAGTCTTTTGGTATATCACGCTGTAAGTCCCGCAGAATGGCAGTCTGGGACCTGTAATTTTACAAACATTCTAAATCTAACAGATAACATCATACCCTGAGTAATGGTCAAATAAAATATACTCCTCAAAAGAAGTTTTGCACCATTTAGATTTTTTCATATTTTCAAGTGACATTTTGACTAACAAATTTCCAACCTAGCTTTTTTAATTTGCACAGTCTGAAAGAATTTGATAATGTGTGTGATAAGACCAAAAACGTTGCGGAAACAATTTTAGGAAAAATTGAAAATTCCCATTTTCTGTAAATACTGAAAATTGAGAAATCGAAAAAATTCCACAAAAAAATGGCACAGTGTAAAGAACAAATTTTTGTTTGCGAATTTACACACAAGAGCTCCAAAGCGAATGATTAAGCCTAAAAACAATTTTAAAAATTTCAAATTTTTTGTAAAAATGCATTTTTTGACAAAATTTCAATTTTTGAGAAAGTCATAAATATTGGAGGAAATGAGTAAAATCAAAATTCATTTCCATTTTTTATCACTATGAGATGTTTTGATACCAAAACCTGCCGCCTATTTTCTTTCTGTTAAAGGCGATCTCATGTCAAAGATGTTGAGTATGTTTTTGATATGCAGCTTTTTAAAAAGTCGGAATTTGGATGGGTTGAAAAGCAGTACCTCGAGTTAAACATTCAGGGGTGCTGTATGCTGTGTTTGAGGGAAAAACAACCCATTTTATTGGAGAGATGAGTTACTAAGCTTTATCTGAGAATTTAAACAAAATCTCAAAAATCGTTATTTTTGGTCAAAAATAGTGTTTTTGTCCAAAAAAATCAATTTTTAGATTTTTGCTTTAAAAGATTGCTAGGATGTGAAACGAATTCAGGTTTGGAAGCCCAGAAATAAAGATGCGGGCTTTTTGCTGCATCTCAAATTTTGGTGTTTTCAAAAACATGCATTTTTGCACATTTTTACTTAATGTTTTTTTTTTTTTAATATTGATTTGTTATTCACAAAGTCCAGCCCTTTAACATGGTAGTAAGTTTTAAAAATTTATTTGAAAAAGATCTATACTGATCATTATTTTAAAATGAGAAAAATATTAACTGGTGCAAAACTTCTTTTGATGAGTATATAAAAGTTAGACAAGCAGATTTTTTTTATTTAGAAGCGCTCCTTTAAAAAAAGGATTTAGGATTATCAGTGCCATGTATGACACAGAAACTTCTCTTGTCATATATACAGTCAGACATAAGTTAAGCATCACCCTAACATTATTCTCAAGACGATTTTGAGATAACAGTTACTTCATAACAACAATTATTCTGTGAAGGCATTTTACTAGTGTTTTTTCTTGATCTGTTTGAACTGTCAGAATGACATTTGCTCCAATCTCTTAGACTCTATGAGGTGATTTATACACCTACCCCTATATTTGGGGTATGTCCTTAGTAATTGTATAATTTATCAATAACTATTCGATTTGCATTTGTATAAGCTTGAAAACCAGAGAACCAATGTAAACGCTCACATGAGATCTGCTGCATACACAAATAAACATGTTTGAATATTATGGTATTTATCACCAGTGCAGGGGCAGATGAAGCCCTTGGGCCATTTTCTTTTTTCAGAATATAATCAATATTCTTTCCATTTGCCAATTTCCTGCTGGATTTTCCCTTCAAATGACATTTTAACAGTTTTCCCCATTTAAATGCATAGGCAACCCATGTTGACCTTGCCATAAACTTGGTCAAGGTCATCACAGGGTCATAATTTATATATACATTGGAGTAATTTAGCCATCGATGCTTCACGCCAAGTTTCGTTGAAATCAGTTTATTGGTTTCAGAGAAGAATATTTTTAAAGGGTTTTTATGGCATGGTGGCCATCTTGGTCATGTGACCTAACTTATTAATATACACATTGGTCCCCCTATCTAATGGATGCTTCACATAAAATTTGGCTTTAATTGGCCAAGCGGTTTCAGAGGAGAAGATGTTTGAATATTATGGTAATATACATGTATATTGCCCCGGGGTGGGGGCATATAAACCCTTGGGTCCAACTTTTTTCAGAATCATTAATATTCAGTCCTACTACCCATTTCCTGTAAGATTTTCACCTCAAATGACTTTTAAAAAGTTTTCCCCATTCAAATGCATTGGTGACCTATGTTGACCTTGTTGTAAAATAGGCCAAGGTCACCACAGGGTCATAATTTATATATACATTGTAGTACTTTGGCCAAAACAGAAGACGGACGGATGGACGACGACGGACGGACGCCGGGTGCCTGCCTATCCTATAAGCTCACCAGTGAGCCACTGGCTCAGGTGAGCTAATAATATACATATAGGCTATTTTGCCGGACCAAAAACTTAGTAAAAAAAAAATTATCTTTATCTATATTTTTGTATTTATTTATTTACCTATTTATTTGAGATAGTTATGTTTTTAAGATAAAAATACACATACTGAAAATGTTGATAAAAGATTTTATTCAACAAACGGGAGTATGACTGGCATTCTGGGACACTTTAAAAGGGAATGCCCTAAACAAAGGAGAAAAATCGTAATAAAAAGGTCTAGAGATTAAAGCCAGAATACACATAGATGATCCCCAAGAATTTATGCATTGTAGAAATTAACACTCGTTGGCATTGCAGATATGTTTAGCTAGCAAAGAAGCTTACAAAAGCAGTTTCTTTCCACAGACTATCAGGGACTGGAATTTTTCACCAATCAGACTAACATGGCACCAAATCCTGGGTGCCGTCCCCAAAGGTGCAGCTAGAGGTCAAAATCTAGGACACCTTTAGAATATGATACATGGCATTAGATGCCATGATAAATTTTCGGTTAGTCTATATCTTGGCATCCACAAAGTCTTGTCCGAAAGCATTCATACTTAGACAGTAGGTACCCTGTAAGTGTCGACTCTTGGGTCCATGTGTAGGGGTGGGGCTAGAGGTCAAGAACTAGAACATCTGGTAATCCAGGGTAGTGGGTCGGCGCTCAAGTTTCCTGGAACTAGCCATGATCAGCTATAAGTCTATTTAAAATTTCAAAACTCTAGCATTCACCATTCAAAGTTTCAAAAAAGTGACCAACAGACCCAACCAGCCAGCCACATATGGTGGGCCAGCCACATATCTGCACAGCCACATATGTTGGGCCAGCCACATATCTGCACACAACCCAACTGGCATACACCCCAACCAGCAAACATCCACCCCAACACACACAGACAGACAAGCCAAAGTCAACATGCCCTTCCAACTTTACCAAAGTTGGGTCATAAAAAGGGCACAAAAAGCAACCTATTGATTGAGAAATATCTCAAATAAATAAATAGATAAATAAAACAAAAATATAATAAAATTTTCAATAAGTATTTGGTCCGGCAAAATACCAAATACAGCTATATCCAATACAGCTATTTTACCAGGTCCGGCAAAATAGCTCCTAGGGGCTATACTCCGTGGGCCAGGAGGGCTTACCATGCACCCCCCAAGGATCCTCTGAGAGTGGTATAACATTGTTCATTGGACCTCATGATTAAGAATCAAGATGTTAACACTCGATATCTTGGTACCGAGACGCCATTTTGGACGGTTTTCAAAATGGCCGCCATGCAAAAATGGCAAAGTGCATGTTTTATATAATAGAACTCTTAAAACTTCTAAATGTCTTACTTTTATGAGCAAAACATACTTGTATGAGTGTCTAGACACCATTTCTGGTGTAAATTTATCAAAATTATGTCTTTAAAGGATGGCATACAAGATGGCCGCCACATCGCAAAGCGTATTTTGCAATTTTTGTTACTTTTTTGCCCCAAAAAGCTTTTTCTTTACATTTTCACTGACAGTTAAGTATTTTGGGTCATGGAGAGAAATGCAGGTATTATTTTCATGTTTATTCATTCACTGTTCTGATCCGCCATTCGGACGGTTTCCAAGATGACCACCACGCAAAAATGGCAAAGTGCATGTTTAGTATAATAGGACTGCTAAAACTTCTTATCTGCTTACTTTGTTAATTATCTGCTTAATTAATTATATTTTATTTACTTTGTGAGCAAAACATGCGTGTATTATAAGTGCTTAGACTCCATTTCTGATATAAATTTATCAAAGTTAGGTCTTTAAATGATGATATACAAGATGGCCGCCACATTGAAAAGCATATTTTGCAATTTTTGTTACTTTTCCAAAAAAAAAAAAAAAAAAAAAAAAAAATGCTTTTCTTAGTTTCACCAATGTTTACGTCATGAACATAGATTCAGCTATTATTTTCATGCTAATTCGGCCATAACCGTCTTGTAACAGCTTTTATATTTTATTGTACAAGTGTAAAAAAGCCTATAATCTCCAATATGTCTGACAATTTGCTGACCATGCTAAGTAAATGACTACTTTCATCAAGGTGTAAAATTGTTAATGCTGCACACAGAAAAATGATCAAAGATGCAACTTGATTCAAAATATTCTGATAATTAGGACGATTTATATTATTAATGTGAAAAATGTGAAGTTATAAGTTTCGATTAATCCGCATAAGTATATCGATTACCAACCGACAATTAATCATAAGTCAATCTGCATAATGACTGCAGTTGCACAAGGGAAAGATAATTATTTCACTACCCTGTAATTTGCACCATCAAACCATAAGTTACCTTTCACCCCAGACAGAGTAAAAGGTTGCTCATGGTCCAAAAAACTGGATGTGTGTACACTATGTCCTGGAACGCATTCAATGGTCCAATCAACAGAGGTTGTCTTTGTTCAAAATAAATGGGAAAGGTATATAGGCATTGTGAACTTTTTGGACTTTTCTAACTATAAGCGTCAAGAATATTTTGTATAATTTCACTGGCCTGAAAGAGGGGATAGGGTTTATTTTCTATAAAAAAAAGGGTAGGTGGCAGTCAGTGCGGGATGTTTGAATTGATAAAAATTAGTTTATGGTTAAACATCTAGTTTAATGATTCAATGGGAAGTATCTGTTTAGTAAAATTAACCTAAAATGCTATAAAACCGGAATACTACAATAAGGTCGAGGAGCAAAACAGTTGAAATGAGTACTTACCTTGTATGAACAAACTCATACATTTGCGGTATTTACCCAGACTATGACTAGCTGTATCAACCCTTAACAGGCCAAAAATAAGTAAACTGGACTTTAGGGGTGGTAGTTGTAATTCTAATACTGGTTGTGGTGGCGTAACAGAGACATGCGTAATTCAATTTCAAGTTGTAAAATCATCTGAATCATTATTCTTCTTTTAAGACTGCTCAAATCCTGATGAATGCCTCCAGAAGCTAAAGGATATTTACTGGGGTAGATTCTTAGAACCAATTAAATCTGCTCATAGAATGACACATATTTGTTTAAGAACACAAGCTTGAAATCACAGGCAATGTTTTATCAGCATATCACTTTGATGATAATGATGATGATCGCGTGCAATCAAATTATTCAGCTGTTTCAAGTATGGTGACACCTCTACTATATTCAAATTTGGAAAATGCATCTGCTAACCATCCTTCCTTAAAAATGCATTCTGGGGTCACAGTGTATTTCCCAGCAGATGATCTTCACCTAAGTTGTGTTAGCGGGTTGCTCCTCTTTGTTTATGGATGGGTTAAATGTTCAGTGAAAGGCGAATAATATTATGTATGATACCGATACATGTGATCTTTTTTGTTGTTTTATTGGTTCTAACAGTCTAGGGCTTCTCATTACATTTAGCTTATGAAGATGCTCATCAGGTTTTTTAGCAGTTGAAAGCAATGGAATCTGATGTTTTTGCATCTGCGATAGTGAATAAAATGTGTCTCTGTTGCATCACCACCACAATTATCAGAACTAAAACTATGTCTCTGTGTCAGACTTACTCTTCTTTGGTCTGCTAATGATTGATACAGCTAGTCATAGACTTAGTACATACCTGAAAAATGAATAAATTTGTTTGCTCATACAAGGTAAGGGCATATTTTAACCATTTTGTCATTGATCCTATATTAATGCATGACAGACATTTTGGATGCAATAAAACATGAAATAATCTAACACTATCAAACACAAAAAAGAATCATACTTATGTGGATGTTTCTTACATAATTCTGTTATCAGAAAACTATTTAAAAAATAAACAAATGTTAAAGGTAACAAATCTGGCTTTCATATGGCTTGTGTAATGAGGTCAGTAAGCTAATGTCTGGCAAATTGAAAATTATAGACCTGTGCTAAAATACACTTATACAATATAGCATAAAAATAATATCTGCATCTCTGTTAATGACTCAAACAACATAGGTTTTAGTGAAACTGACAAACAAAGCTTTTTTGGCGAAAAAAGTAACAAAAATCGCAAAATATGCTTTTCAATGTGGCGGCCATCTTGTATGCCATCATTTTAAAACCTAACTTTGATAAATTTATATCAGAAATGGAGTTTAGACACTTATACATGCATGTTTTGATCATAAAAGTAAGCAGATAAGAAGTTTTAACACTTCTATTTTACTAAACATGCACTTTGCCATTTTTGCATGGTGGCAATCTTGAAAACCTACCAAAATGGCGGGTCGGAACAGTGGTTGAATTAGCATGAAAATAATACCTGCATCTCTCTTCATGACCCAAAATACTTGATTGTCAGTGAAAATGTAAAAAAAAAACTTTTTGGGTGAAAAAGTAATAAAAAATGCAAAATATGCTTTGCAATGTGACGGCCATCTTGTATGCCATCCTGTAAAGACCTAATTTTGATAAATTTATACCAGAAATGGTGTCTAGACACTTATACAAGTATGTTTTGCTCATAAAAGTAAGAAATTTAGAAGTTTTAAGAGTTCTATTATACAAAACATGCACTTTGCCATTTTTGCATGGCGGCGATTTTGAAAACCGTCCAAAATGGCGTCTCGGTACCAAGATATCAAGTGTTAACATCTTGATTCTTAATCACTTAATCAGGGAGGTCCAATGAACAATGTTATACCACTCCCAGAGGATCCTGGGGGGGGGGTGCATGGTAAGCCCTCCTGGCCCACGGAGTACTATTTTTCCGGGTCCGGCAAAATAGCCACTGCCTTCTGAATTTGCAGTCTGAAAGAGTTTGATAAAGAGTGTGATAAGACAAAACAAGTAGCCCAAGGGCAACGATCGCTCACCTGAGAGTTCAAGTAATACAGTCACTGGACTAAAGAAAAGTAGTTAAAATTTGGCATTGATTTGCCAAGCGGTTTAAGAGAAGAAGATCTTTGAAAAGTGTGTATGGACGACGGACCGGCCAAGGTCAAGAGATGACCTTGACCTATATTAATCATATACCTTCATCTTATCCATGAGTTGTTTTCATCTACCATTTTTCAGGTTTTAGGCTGCAATACTTTTCAAAAAATCCATAGTTTTCACTTTTTCCCATGTAAAAGCCAATGTTTCCAAACTTGACCTTGCCGTAAAATAGGTCATGCCATCGCAGGGCCATGGTTTATATACACATTGTAGTGCTTGAGTCATAGATGCTTCATGCCAAGTTTCATTGAAATCGGTCCACTGGTTCCAGAGAAGAAAATTTTTGAAGGGTTTTTACCATATATGGGCATGGCGGCCATCTTGGTCCTGTATCCTGGATTATTTATATATACATTGGTTCCAACTTCCTACAGATGCTTCATATAAAATTTGGCTTTGATTAGCCAAGCCGTTTCAGAGAAGAAGATCTTTGAAAAGTGTGTATGGACGACAGACCGGCCAAGGTCAAGAGATGACCTTGACCTAAATTAATCATATACATTCATCTAATCCATTAGTTGTGTGCATCTACCACTTTTCAGGTCTCAGGGTGCAATAGTTTTCATAAAATCCATAGTTTTCAATTTTTCCCATGTAAAAGCCAATGTTTCCAAACTTGACCTTGCCGTAAAATAGGTCATGCCATCGCAGGGCCATGGTTTATATATACATTGTAGTGCTTGAGTCATAGATGCTTCATGCCAAGTTTCATTGAAATCGGTCCACTGGTTCCAGAGAAGAAAATTTTTGAAGGGTTTTTACCATATATGCGCATGGTGGCCATCTTGGTCGTGTATCCTGGATTATTTATATATACATTGGTTTCCACTTCCTACAGATGCTAGGACTAGTCAACAAACATTTACGTAAAAACAAAACTCAAATATTTCAAGCGAAATGGCAGAAATTGCAATTTTCCGCTTTTCGTTGCTATAGCAACCAAACGAATAAAGCGATTTTGACAAAAGTTGCCTAAAACGGGGAGGACTACTCAATAAACATTTACGTAAAAACCAAATTTCAATATCCTCAATGAAACGGCTGAAATTGCAAATTTCCACTTTTTGCCTTATAAGTCAATGGAAACTTCAAGTTACCATAGCAACCAAAGTAGTTGGACAAAGACAATAAAAAACACAAACTTTGTACAGGCTAATGTCATAAGCATGTATGCTAAATTTCAGCTTCATCCCCCATACGGCTTCTGAGAAGAAGATTTTTGAATATTTTTTTCGAAAATTTACCCTTTATGTTGCTATAGCAACCAAACGAATAAAATGATTTTTTACAAAAGTTGCCTTAAACGTGAAGGACTACTCAATAAACATTTATGTAAAAACAAAATTGAAATATCCCCAGCCTGACTACGGAAAATGCCAATTTCCACTTTTCTCCATACAAGTCAATGGAAACTTCAAGTTGCCATAGCAACCACAGTTCTTATCAGATCGAAATAAAAAACACAAATATTCGTTCCCCCCACCTGTAGATGCTATATGTGAAATATGAAAAGATTCGGCCTAGCAGCTTCAGAGGAGAAGTCGTTTGAAAATGTTGACGACGAACGACGGACGCACGGACGCCGGCTTGACTACCATACTATAAGCTCACCTTGTGAGCCTTCGGCTCAGGTGAGCTAAAAACAAGAGAGTCAACAAGTACAGTCACTGGACAAAGTACATGTAGTTGGGGTTTTTACCATATATGGGTATGGGTATGGTGGCCATCTTGGTCATGTGACCTTGAAACCCTACTAACATCAGCAGGACAGCTCTTGTTTGGATTGTGTATCCTCTTGTCCGCCATTTTGGTTCACTTGCTAGCTATTGACCCCCCCCCCCAGGGTTGGGCCATTTTTGACCCCAGGAGCATGATTCCCAGGATTTATGCAAAGCTCCAAATAACAATGCTCCAAATATAGAAGCTTTGGCTCTTGTAATTTCAGAGAAGATTTTAACATGTATTTGCCATTATATAACTATGGCAGATGATAATGCCCCCGGGGCGTGGCCTGTATGTATTCCAGGGTCATGGTCGGCAGGATTTATAAAGAGGACCACTATACATTGCTACACACAAAATATGGAAGTTCTGGTCCTTGTGGTTTCAAAGAAGAATATTTTTTTATGTTTGTTCCATTGTAAGTCTATAGGAGCTAATGACCCCTAGTGAGGAGCCATTTCTGACCCCAGGGACATGCTTGGCAGGTTTTATGTAAAGTTCCACATAACAATGCTGCATACCAAATATAGAAACTTTGGCTGTTGTGGTTTCAGAGAAGAAGATTTTTTCATGTATTTTCCATTATAAGCCTATGTTAGTTTATGATGCCTTCGGGCGGGGTCTGGCAGCCATCTTGGTAGTATTCTTGATATGACCATGCTAGCAGGAAATGGTGTTTGACATTCAATTTATAAAATTATGTCAAATATTTGTAAATGAAATATGCACTGAGTGCAAATAGAAGCTTTATTATGACCAGCCAATATAATGAGCCACCATCTTGGAAGCCATCTTGTTTTTCTCAAAACACTCAATGATGCCAAGGAGGCATCAGTCAGATTCTTTAATAGTAACATTCTAAGCAGCAAGAATCAGCCAAGAAAAAAGTTTGAACCGCATTTCCGGGTCATGCTGGATATCTGCAGGACTACCATTGGGAGTTCAGTAGATTAACTGTTAGACTTACTGGACAGGTAACATCCTCATTCCGGCAGTGGCCAATATGTAGAGTAATGTCTCTTTATGATGTTCTGCCGGTATATGGGAGGCTGCAAACTTCAGCAACGGCTTTAGGTAATCACTGGCTGCCTCAGGGTTGTTAGCAAATGTGTCAAGACCTGATCAAAACAAACGCTTTTTAGTAATTACTAGTTTGCAGGTTCATGCACCTGTAAAACAAAGCTAAAAGGAATAATAACCCTAGTGTTCACCATCTATTCCCTCCGGAATATTATTTGAGAAAATCTATAAAAAGGAATAAGTTGTGTTTTCCATACATGCAGAGATATAAACACGTTTATTTTATACTTTACAGTGAAAACCAATGTACAATGTATATCAAAACTTGATAAAATTGGTATTTTCATTGACATGAAATTTCACTGATATCAAATCTCACTGATATCAAAAGTCACTAGTGACTCATATCAGTCTTTATCACATATTTAGACCTACATGTATATGTCCAGCGATAACCTCAAGTTTGCATATGTGATAATGTGTTTCCCGACCTCTGGTTGTCAGCATGAGCGGGCTGATAACCTGAAATCATGTACTTTGAACGTTGTCGCGCCACGGAATATGTTACGTCAGGTTCAATGATGTTACGTCATTTTCATGGCACCATTTTTTTCAATGCGGCAATGGATATTTTTCGCATTTCAAAATACAAATTCTTTGAATAGAAGTTTTGAAAGATGTGATAAACAGATTATAACATGGACATTTTAGTTATCGCCCTTAGTATCAACCCTCGACCATTATCAGCCCTCGAGCTAACGCTCTCGAGCTTGATAATGGAGTCTCGGGTTGATACTGCGGGCGATAACCAAAATGCCCATGTGATAATCTCTAAATATCTTTACTGTAGATTTCGGATTACTTCTGACGTTTCCATTTACTTGACGTCATTCAATGTGTCTCACTTCAGAAATTCAAACGCCTATAATTCCGTTATTGATGAACGAAAACATAAAGTGTGGGTATTCATTTTCTTAGTTAGAACGTAAGGAACAATGTGGTACCAAAATTATTTGTTTTCAAAATTTTTTGGTTTTTGCATTTTCACCGCCTGCCTTGTGAATTGGAAAATGCCCGTGTATTGTATAAAATAAAAAGAAAATTGGCTTTTTTCGGTGAATACCAAACATATTTCATCTCGTGAGTTGAAAACATAAAAAATTACACTTGTGCTGCGCACTCGTCAAAATTCTGAAGTTTTCAACTCACTCGATAAATATATTTGTTATTCATCTCAAAAAAGCAAATATCCTTTATTTTGAAAATTCATACATGTGATGAGTTTGAAAGTGAAATGAGGGAGATTTTTCTTCCATTTCAGGGAGATTTTTGAAAAAATGTCTGTCTAGAATATATAAGAAAATTCCTGATTCATTTCAGAGAGATTTTGAATTTTGTTCAAAAAGTGGTATATTTTAGAGGATTTTTTTACAAATTTCAAGGGTCATTTCCTGGAGTCTCCCTGATGATGAGGGAGGTATCACATGTATGTTTTATACTTTACAGTGAAAACCAATGTATATCAAAACTTGATAAAATTGGTATTTTCATTGATATGAAATTTCACTCATATCAAATCTCTCTGATATCAAAAGTTACTAGTGACTGATATCAGCCTATATCTTCACTGTAGATTTTGGATTGATTACTTCTGACGTTTCCATTTACTGTGTCTCACTTCAGAAATTCAAACGCCTATAACGATACGTCGCTGTTTTCCAGTGGATGAAAGTAATGTAATAAAAGTGTTATGACCACACGTGTATAAACACTTTTGCGGGAATACGTAACATCATTGACGACGTCTGTAACAACAATGTTAACTTTCATTGGCAATATGTCCACTTTAAAGGCGATAAAATCGTATTTAAGAAGTCATATGATAAAACGAATCTTACACTCGTGGTCATTTCATATGAAAATTATTAAACCCTCGTTTAAAAAATTTCATATAAAATAACCACTCGTGCAAGATCCTCTATTTTCAAAAGCATATTTCTACAGATAAAATATGAATTTATGTTTATAAATAGTAAATAACTACCCAGTGACCAAAATAAACCAATTTATCACTAGAGGATTAGTAAACAGATGAAATGGCGGGCTTTCATTTGTTTGTCCTTGATGATTTATTGGTTAGTTATACAGTCACCACAAGGATCGAACAACTAACTAAATGTTATGAACCACTGCAGGAGCAGAGGGTGTGGTTGGGTACCTGTAAAACCTGTTTACGTCTCTGTAGTTTTATCACTGCTGTCACACTATTGTGAGCATACGTAGCTCATACTCCTCCATACCTAGCTCATACTCCTAGTACGTCGAGGTGCTACATGTACGTTGTACGCCATGTATATGTCACACATACATGTACGTCGTACATATGAAAGCACGAAGCAGGTACGCCATTGATACATACCTTAGGCCATCCTTAAATGATTCTTTGTTTGCTGTGCTCCTACCCATCAATTTTAGTGTGGGTAGGTAGGTAGGTCATTTTTTTTTCTTGGAACCAGAAAAATATCTTTATAATTTGAGCCGCATCGTGAGAAAACCGGATTTTTGCCTATGCGAAAACAAAGGCGCAGATCAGCTTCGCGGTAACCGCGAAGCTGATCAGCGCCTTTGTTTTCGCTACACGGATAGTATATTTCCTCTTCTTCTTATATCCGAATTTTCAAGTTTCTAGCCTGCTTCTGAGACTGTACAGCCCGGTTTGTGTCGGACCTGGTCGGAAACCCCGAAGACCGGTTTTCTCGCGTCGCGGCTCATTTGCTATATTAGTAGATGTATATGGTTCAAATAAGATATATTGAAGTTAAAACAGTATAATAAAACATTGTCAGAACATAAAAAAAGATTTTGGAAAGAATAATTTTGTGAAAATGAATTCTTGTTTTTAGATTTTTGAAAAAAAAATATATATATATTTTCCTCAAAATGGCCATAAAATTTTTTGGGTAGCACAGCAAACCAAAAATTTTTTATGGTCGGCCTTATATGCCTGATACCTCTAAAACTTAATGTAGTTGTACTTTTTGTCATATGAGATCAGAGTAGGTTATAATTCAAAAGCATGATGATGCACTGTTTAGTTACATTAAGAAATAAGGCCGATAAGCATCATCATTTGATTCTAAAACTAGATCAAACGCGTCGGACAGCGTGCGACGATACTTGCCACATGATGGCAGTGTTGCGCGCCACGGCACTATTTAACTGTCGGTGGACAATGTATAATTTAATCTTCCATTTAAAATGCAAAAATGTTGGATTTAATCACATGAATTAATCGACACATGTAGGATGTTTAGAAACGAGCACAGCTGCATTGAAAGTTTCATTATTGCCGAAGTCAGCGTAAAATCTGTTTGACGTCGTGTGACGCTTACGTTGTGATTTATATGCCTCGTAATCATGTCGTATGCACGCCGTACCTTTCGTATATGTTACGTATGTGTGGCGTATATGTGACGTATCATCGACTCTCTTTTCGTATCTATGGCGTATCAGCGACGTACGTGTGGCGTAACTCACGATGAATGTTCTACGTACGTCCTACATGTACATATGTTTGCTGTGGATTATGTGTTTCATATTTTGTGGCATTCCAAGAGAATCTGAAATGCCTTTCGGAACCAGAATTTTATGGTGACTTGGTTTACAAATATAAGAAACTTATAGGAAGGAATGACTTTTCTTTTCAGTTCAGTAAAATCATTACACGTTACAGACGTATAGGTTATACCTTGAATGTTAGGCGACAGTATGCATGCTTAGTTTTTAACCCAATCATGGTTGATAACTATGCCGCCTTCTTTAATTGCACGCCGGTGGGTTGGCCGTCAGACTCTATGATGGACCCGGCTTAAAGCTATTCATTTTAGTTGGTTGGTGCCGAAGCTTCTTGTCTGTTGCTTAGCCCACCGGGGTCCAACTGGTGTGTTTCTTTTGCTCCGGGTTTCAGTAAGTTATTCAGCGCCCAGGGATCTCCATCGTCGGGCAGCTTACTGAATCTGTTGAGTCCTCGTTTTTGATTCATCAGGATGCTTGATGATTCATTGACTATTTAGAGATTCACCACGAGGACCGAAGAACACACTTAATGTTAGGGACCGGTCATTATTTATGCCCAGGGGGGGAGTGGAGGAAATCTCACTATTTTGCATTTTTTTCTGGGGACCCCCTCCTTTGTACTGGTATTTTTTTCGAGACCCCCCCTCATGTCTTTATGTTTTTTAAAGCCCCCCCCCCCCTTTGACAATGCCCCGCATTGTATTTTAAAGCCCCCCCCCCCAATAATGTCCACTCCATATAAAACGCACACACTCTCCATAAAACAGCTCATTTAATATGAGGTTTTAAAAGCAAGACAAACCACCAAACCAGAGGACCATTGGTCCTGAAATCGCTCACCTCAGATTCGGTCTTGCATGACCTTTAGCTAAGGTCATGTTGGTCTATGTAAAAAGTAAACTTGACCTCTAATACTCAAATAATTAATGAAAAATTACCTTTTTTGGAGCCCCAGCAACCAATCAAAATAAGGTATTAGGGCAAAAGTAATATAAAACATAGAGGACTACTAAATAAACATTTCTGCAAAATCTCCAATGAGACTGCAGAAATAGCAAATTTTCACTTTTCCCCATTATACGTCTATGGAAACTGAAAGTAGCCATAGCAACCAGAGTTCTTATCTGACTGGAACAAAAAACATTTTTTGTAGAGGCTAATGCCAGGAACATGTATGTAATATCAGCTTCATTAAGCAAACAGTTTCTGAGAAGAAGATTTTTAAAGATTTTTTTTAGAAAATTTGCCCTTTTCGAGGCCCCAGCAACCAATCAAAATAAGCGATCAGGATGAAGGTCATCTGAAACATAGTGCATTACTCAATAAACATTTCTCTAAAAATAAAATTCAAATATCTCCAATGAGACTGCAAAAATAGCAAATTTCCACTTTTACCATTATAAGTCTATGGAAACTGAAAGTTGCCATAGCAACCAGAGTTCTTATCTGACTGGAACAAAAAACATTTTTGTAGAGGCTAATGCCAGGAACATGTATGCAAAGTATCAGCTTCATAAAGCAAACAGTTTCTGAGGAGAAGATTTTTAAAGATTTTTTTCGAAAATTTGTCCTTTTTGGGGCCCCAGCAACCAATCAAATCAGGATGAAGGTCATCTGAAACGTAGAGCACTACTCAATAAACATTTCTCTAAAAATAAAACTCAAATATCTCCAATGAGAAAGCAAAAATTTGC
Source organism: Rugalucina vietnamica (assembly GCA_964017185.1). Taxonomy (NCBI): domain Eukaryota; kingdom Metazoa; phylum Mollusca; class Bivalvia; order Lucinida; family Lucinidae; genus Rugalucina; species Rugalucina vietnamica. Next base: position 49,420,075 of record OZ024870.1, read on the forward strand.
AATTTCCATTTTTTTCCATTATAAGTCTATGGGACGTAAAAGTTGCCATGGCAACCAAAATTCTTATCCGATCTGAACAAAAACAACATTTTTGGTCCCCACCTTCTGTGGATGCTTTATGCCAAATATCACAAGTTTTGGCCACACAGCTTCAGAGGAGATGTCATTTGAAATATTGGACGACGGGCGGATACCTACCTATCCTATGAGCTCACCTTTGAGCCTTCGGCTCAGGTGAGCTAAAAAGACAGAGTGGTTCGCAAGAAAATTAAGACTGAAAATACCAGTGTTCTTAAATATTTTAAACCGATACCAAGTACGTCTGCAGTAAAAGATGAAGAAGAAGAAAAGGAAGAAGACGATGAAGAAGAGGAAGACGAAGAAGAGTTTGAGAGTAAAAACAGTGAAAGCTCAAATCAATACATTTAAAATGAACTTGAAGTAAAATATAGTGATTGATGGAGTATCAAGTTAGATGTTTGGACAATATCCTCACATTAAAGTTTTATAATGGTTCAATATCTAGGGTCATGTTATGATTGTACAATGTCTCTACTTTCAAAATTAAAAACAATTCAAGCCCCTTCTTATCTTCTGTAGCTGTAAAGCCTGGTTTGTCGGACTGGCTTAGAAGCTCCGAGGGCAGATTATTTCGTGATGAGGGTCAAATGAAACAAAACAGAAAACAATCAAAGTTTTAATAAAGTTTTGATTTATGTGTACTATCCTGTTTTTTTTTTTTTTTTTTTTTTTTTTTTTTTTGTTGTTGTTGTTTTTTTTTTTCCAACTGACAATTTTCAGGGCCCCCAAACGACTTTAATCATTATTTTTCTGAAGCCCCCCCCCCTCAATCAAACTAAAATTATTGGATGCCCCCCCTTGCCGAGTGAAAAAAATTTCAAATCCCCCCCTTCATTTCCTCCACTCCCCCCTGGCTATAAATAATGACCGGTCCCTTATGAACCACTGCAGAAGCTACAGGTGAGGTTATGGCCATGTAAAATCGATTTAAGCCCGCCAGAAATTTTATATTACTGATCGTTCCAAGGCGATACTTCTGTGGTGGTTCTTTTTGTTTTATGTCTTGGTGTTTAAATCTTTTGTGTTGTTGGCGCCTTACGTATGTTTTCATATTTTTATTACTCAAAGCTCTTTCCTAACTAACCCTATTCAAGATGTCATTATGTTTTGGAAAAGTCCTTAGAGATATGCGTCCGAGGGACAAAATAGTCCGTTTTTGAAAGACTGTTTATTTGTCGAAATTATTATTTTCGGAAATAAAATAATAACCTTGTTAATGAGAATCAATTGCTTGGTCAATTGTGCCACTTGACAATTTGAATGCTATTGAAGTTTTGAATTGAAAAGTGAGTTTATTGGCATCGTTCAGCCATTTTAGTTCGCGGTCTTTGGGAGACTTATATTTTTCGCCCCCAAATACTTCGATACAGATTGTTGTTTTGCTTTATAAAGTATAATTACAGTGCCAAAAATTTTATTTTAGCTATTTATAATGCTTTTATTGACTGTCTATTCGTGAGAATAATTATTCATTATGGTTTGTTTTTCGAGATGCACTGTTGGCTTTATTTATTTGTCCTTTTGTGATAATCTTCATTTTGTATTGGGTCGAAACGACTCGATGGTCTGTTTTAGTACAGATTAATTTTGCGGATTAGTCGATATCTATTTTTAAGAATGACGAGGAGTCATGCGTTCATGTTTATTTTCTACGGCCTTAGTGTATTATTGAAACAAGAATCTCTTTCTAGTTATTCTTGAGTTAATACCTTTATAGGCCTATACTTAAAACCAGTTTTGAAATGGACTATTCCGAAGTGGGTGTGCTCACTTCTGAATTATTGCAAAAAAGTGTATTTATTGAATTTTGACGAGTTTCAAAAGCTGATGTTTTGATATTATGTGGTCTCTGTAAAAATTAAAAGGTACTCATTTGTCTATACAGTGAGTTTTCGCTTTTCGAAATTTGGTTAAGAAGTACCTGAATCACCCTTGGACTACCAACTTCGAAATACGTCATAAGTCAGGAAGCAGTTCCATTAATTTAATAATGGCGTCCTTTCATGAAGCAGTTTCATTCATAGATTTATATTTAGTGATCATATTTCAGGAGTTATTCATGCTGTATCCTAATAATCATTGTATTAGGATGAAACGTATTCTATTATCAAAGCATTGCTACATAGAATATAGTGTCAAAGCAACTAGTTTTTATTATTTTGGTTGACATTAAATCAATATGGGCTGGTCCATGTGAGGCCTTCAATCGAAACGGGGTGTAAAGAAAAGAATGAACATGATTCACTGCTTTCTGTTTCATAACTGTGTATAATAAATTTTACAAGGAAGGTCCAAATTGGTCATTTTGAAATTATAATGAACAAAATCTAGTACTTAGAATGTAGAAATTGAATGATTAATTGTTTTATTCACTTGACATACCTGTAAAAAGTGTTTCTCACTATAATAGACTAATCCAAACTTCCAGCACACTTACTACCAATTATCAATGAAGGGCTGTTCCATTTGCTGCACAGGGGTGTAAACAAATGCTTCCGCATGCTTCCGTTGCTTTCTATTTTATAACTCATGTTCATTAATCTCCAATCACGAGAAAATGTCTTCTCAAGGACAACTTGTGAAAAAATCTAGCATTTAATATGTAGAACTACATGTAATTTAGTTTGTTTTCTTATTATACCTGTAAGTCAATAGAATGGGCAAATCCAATATTCCAAAAATAGATTGTCTTCCTAGCAATTTGGGTAAAATACATCACCAAGTATGGTGTACTGGAAGGGTCAAAATGACCGAAGTGGTAAACCGAACTGTCCATGCCTATTTCGAAATAGACATGCACCCGCAAATATAGGGGTGCACCAACATATTTAGAGGTTCACCCCTATTTTAAGATAGAGGTTAACCCCTAGAATGCCGGTACACCGTCATAGATTGTGATTTTGTCTGGTAGTCCGTTTGATTGTGACTGCTTGGTGGCACTGTTGAGTGTGACTCTTCCAGGTAGTCGACTCGTGTCAGTATTGTTGTACGTTGGTATAATAAATATATTATGTATGTATCATATTAAATACTATGTTATGTTCAGTTACATGCACTGTGTATGTGACATGTTATTTCACATATGTGGCGTTATGTTATGTTGCATATATAATGTTAGGTTACATATGTAATATTATGTTACATATGTACGTTATGCCATTTTAACCCTTCCAGAACACCATAACTAAGATTTTGAGTGCGTCGTCTTAAATAGGGTAAAATACATCAATTAGTATGGGTCACTTCGTCCTAAGGTTAAGATAAAAAAAAAGTTGAATTAAATAAATAATAATGAATAAATCATGAATCGCCAAACGTTGACCGTAATATGCGGCATCGCCCATGGATCCGCAAATGGGGTCTTTTTAGCTATAATTAAATAAATATTACATCTTCATTGACCATAAGGTCGTAAGAAAAAGACGAGCTTCTTGACGCCTAAACACGTATATTGCGGGCATTTTGTTGTTGTAATTCAGAAATGTTGACCCAGTCCCGACATAACCATAGCTGTTGCGTTTGGTATCAAATCAAATAAATGCACAAGTGTGTATTATTGTACTCCATATAGCTACGTTCATACAGTTACATGTGAGTGACTAAATAAACCAAACAAAAGCTCTTAACACTTTTTAACGGTTGCCTTACTCCGTGTTTGAGAAATGGTGTGACAGTTGATAGAGGCCAAATCCAAAATAACAAATCACGTCCAGTTTCGAATGATGTCTCTAAAGTCATTGGTTGTTGAAAATGTTAGAACGCATGAAAATTAAAGTTGACCGCTATTAACCGCTGACCTACATGCGTCATGGTACTAATAGGGTTATATCTCGGCGCTGTAGCTTATGTCACTTTAATTTGAATGCGTCGACGATGTCTCCGCTTTTTTTTTTTTTTTTTTTTTTTTTTTTTTTTTTTTTTTTCGTTTTTTTTTTGTACCCAAGAGTTTATGGTTATTTTTATGACAACAATGAAACAACTCTACAGTCCGTGTTGCATGCGTTTCTGTCGTCCTGACGATTAACTTGCCCACTACTATTTATTGCGCTCAACCTGACATTAATGTGGAATTGGCACTGTAAATTCAGAAACTTCATTTTCGATGTGCAGACTGGGCATTTAGATATTCACATAACCAACTCGTAAACTTACAATTCATATAGTACAGTTTAGCCTTATTTCTGTGATGAGCATTTACGACAGATCAATTATCATTTTTTGGAATTATTAACCAACAGTTATACGTACAAAGAGTCAATACATGCTACTACTGAACCATTCTGTGTCTATTCAACATAAACTTATTGAAAATGAAGGGTAAACACACAGTCACAGAAAAAATACAATGTATAAAACACACACTTAAACTGCTGACAACGTTAACGCTCTCCCTTGATTGTGACTTTGTCTGGTAGTCCGTTTGATTGTGACTGCTTGGTGGCACTGTTGAGTGTGACTCTTCCAGGTAGTCGTGTCTGTATTGTTGTACGTTGGCATAAGAAATACATTATGTATGTATCATATTAAATGCTATGTTATGTTCAGTTACATGCACTGTGTTCTGTGACATGTTATTTCACATATGTGGCGTTATGTTATGTTGCATATATTATGTTACATATGTAATTTTATGCTACATCTGTAACGTTATGGTACATGCGTTATATAAGATGCATTATGTTACGTGTTTTGCTACAAACATAACGCTATGTTGCATAACGGGTGCTGATTCATTCATGTTGTTATATATGTTGCGTTTTGATACATTTTGTTACATACATTACATAACTTATGTCACACACGTTATGTCACATACGTTACTTCCGTTTATAATGTATTCAATACTGAGATTTATCAAGATATCATAAATTTGACCATAACAACACTGTCTGTTTTGATGAGCTACGCTATTTCAGAATGTATGAAAATTCTTAAGATGCAACGACACCACATATGTGAATGAGAGCATGAGAGAGTGCATATATATAAGTGAAACATGTATTGTTTTAATATTGAATTAATTGTTTACACCATTATGCCATAAATAGCTAGCTATGTTAATTTATTTGGGGGAGTGCTATCTAATGTTTATTTTTGCAAAATTATGTTTACTCCTAAAGATCTTACACGCACAAATATGTTATATACATTGCGTTATGTTACATATTTTACACTATGTAACATATGATAAACTTTGTTACATGCTGTGTTATATATGTTTTGTAATGTTGCATATGTTACATATGTTACGTTATATATGTTACGTATGTAACATACGTAACATACGTACATATGTAACATATGTTGCATGATATTTACATTGATTAACTATGCGCAATGTCGAGAATATAAAAATAACTAGTATAGATAATGAAAATAAATTGTAAAAATCGTGAGGTCATTTCAAAATCAATGGAAACCTGATATTAAAGACGTCTTTTCTTCAAACACTTCAGAAAGTATGTTTACTCTTTAAATCTTACACGCACAAATATGTTACATACACTGCGTTATGTTACAACTTTTACAGTATGTAACATATGATTAACTTTGTAACATGCTATGTTACATATGTTTTGTAATGTTGCATATATTACATATAATACGTTATATGTTACGTTTGTAATGTACGTAACATACGTACATATATATATTGCATATGTTGCATGGCGTGCATATTATGTTATGTAGTACAATGTTATATATGTTGTATTATGTCACATACGTTACATTATGTTTCATATGTTTTGTTACAAATGTTACATTGCTACAACATGTCGAGATTATGTCGAGAGTATATCGAGAAGCATGGCGGCTTCGAGTACAATCCACTTCTTCAAACGTAAATGCATAAAAAGGCATGTTTGATCGGCCACTCAATATTAGCATTAACTAAAATGAAACAAGGCCGTATATAACATGTAACACATGTTATAGTTTTTCTTGTTAGAACATTACGTCACACCATAACGGTCTGGACCCGGCCAAAATTACGGAAAATACCTAACATATTAGCGGCATCTGGAGTGCTAGTAAAATAGCAGTCACACAGCGTATAAATGAAACGCGCGCGCCGGGAGTGTTGAAAAAATTGCAAAACTCTAAATATGCCAGACGCACGTCAGAGACACGTTCAAAACGCGTTACAGGTATGTTGGGTACGCTTGGTGCGCGTCGTTGTACTGCTTCTCCTGGTCCAAATATTTTATTGTTTTTGGTGTCATTTGAAAGGTATATGTAAAACGCAATAAATAAAGGTATTTTCATTAAATTCCATGCATGCGTTTTCAAGGTACAAATTTTTGAAATGTCGCGAGATTTTTTTTGACAATTTTTGGGCAACGTCACCATTGACGTCTTTGGGAAAGTGTCTTTCAAAATTTTGCTGTATTTCAAAAGTGAAAAGTCGAAACTTCACCAAATGACCTTTGTTTATTGCTTAATTTATTTAACTTTCCAATGACACCAAAATCATAAAAAATATGTCGACCAGAAGAGGCAGGATAATTTTTATTGTAAATGTGAAAATACATTGAAGTCTAGTGACGAACAATTATGTCTATTGACTGTATGTTTTGGAAGAAAAATAGGTATACCCCTGTTAACCTGTGTTTTGCTATATAAAAGTTGGGTAGTACGTCGCTAAAAATCGGTGCGTGTTTCGTGCGCGTTTGTGATAAAAAATAAACCTTCTCCGAAGGATGATATATATGAGCAGAAAGAGATGATGATGATTTGATGGATAGATGATGATATCCATTATATATGTTTATTAAAAAAAATAAACATGCTTAAAATTTTATAGAAGCTCTGCGTGTTTCGGGTGGTTCGAAAACGTTTCACGCACGTTCCAGGCGCGTTGAACATGCTTCGAAAGCGTTTGGCGCACGTTAAATAGGCACGCCACATGCGCGTTTTATTGCTTCAGTAGCGTGGCCTAAGCGTGTGTGAGACGCGCGTTGAACGTTTTCTGCGCGCCTACAGCGCGTGCTTAGCATGTCTGGGATGTCTAAAACTTTGAGATTTTTAATACGTCTGGCACACGCCTCAGTCACGTGCTAATGTGTGACTGCTAAAGCGAGTTAAAGGTACAAATTATTTTTATACGTCCAAAATCTTCAGCGTGTTGAGATTTTGCATACGCCCGGCGCGCGCTTGGGTTATACGCTAATGTGTGACTGTTGTTTAATATGCAAATCAGAAGCCCAAAACTATGTGAAGTGAGTAAGTGTTGAGTATATAGCACAGTAAACCACCATTGGTGGACAGCTGGTGGATGAGCATGCTTTTCCGCCGACAGGGTTTGCTGTGGCTTGGTTCAGCTGCACATATTTTGCGTTTGTACTTTGTAAAGAATTTGTCGTTGCTGGTTTTTTTCTTCCTTCGCTTTTTGTCATTTGCAAGATTGGATGGTATCAATATGGATGCACACTGAGTACTAGGTTGGAATGGGAGGTCTTTCGGATCATCTCACTTGCCAAAAACCTAATTGCATTGTTAGTGTTCAATTATATTTTGAGCACATTTCACATACATCAAATCATTTCAAAGTTAAGTAGACTGAGTCCCATTAAATGGAGGCAACGTTTCAATATGACCATAGCTGTTGACATGGACAAAGGGCAACAAAAAGTCAATGCCACAGCTTACGTAACCACGGAAGGAGCAGTGCCCATTATGTACGCTCGTATATTTACCATTATAATCTTCGGAACTAGGCATTACAACCATGCGAATAGCAGATCATTTGTGGTTTTCCAACATCTCAATATCAGTTGTCAAAGAGGAAAAAAATAACAGTCCACAACAATCATGCAGATGCATTTGAAACTAAAAAAAATGGTCCATTTTGAAAAAAAAAATGTCAAATTCTTCGATATGTGGGAACTATGTCTGACACATGAATTAAACTGCCATATACCATCTAGGCACAAAAGCTTCTTAATTCAATTACAGTTATGTCCCACTCTGGCCAAACAAATGAATATAATTGATTCTCATGCCACTTTTTGAGGAGATAAAAACAAAGGATTCTCATGCCACTTTTCGAGGAGATAAAAACAAAGGACGCAGGTTCTAAATTTTATTTTTCATTTCTTCAAAATCAAACAAGGCCACCATTTTATTTTATTTTCTGACAAAACGACCAATACCAAGTATAGACTACTACAAATTATAACATTTGAACCATATATGAAGGAATCTGTGTACAAATTATGTAAATGGGTTATTTTGAACACTTTTATACATTTCTAGCCAAAAAGCCTGTGTTAAAATCAGTTAAACACATGAAATATTATTTAAATTTCACCTCTGACATCTGCAAAAAAGAGGCCATTTTTTATTTGAGCCATAAGAAAAGATGAGGGTTGGTTAAAACAGCTGAGGGAGAACCTGAGAAACATTTTTCGGCCTTACAGAAGAGTAACTGTAACATCTTCATAATTGAATCATTTGATATGACACAAATTTTGTGTCATATCTTTCTTGTTAGTTAAATTTAGGTAACTGAGTGGCCATCTATTGGGAAAATAGCTGCTCATTCGGCTTACGATATGTTTTCACGGTATCAGTACCTGATTGTCAATTTAGTTTTTCCCACCTCAGTTTTTGGATTGGGAATCTTTATCTGATTGTGCCTTTTCCTGATCTTTGCCTACTTGCACCTCTCTATATATGTAATTGTATTATTTAAAAAATAGCTAAATTGTGTTCGTTTTTCCACAGTCATGGATCAGATGTTTCTAACGGTCCCGGGTGCCGTGTGGGGTTCTTTCAGGGCTACGTTCACGGTAGCCTCTGTATTTGTTGAGGAGGTCTTACGAACACGATGGGCAGCTATTGGAGATGTTTTCCTCCTCCCACTTGATCGTTTTATTTTAGTGTTTATCTGTATTATCTAAATTTCTTTGGTGGCATCTTCGACCTCTGATTATTAATAACTGCAATGCGCGAATTGCATAAACATAGTGAACACAACCATTTGTTCACATAGGTTTTAAATTTGTACAGAACAGATACAATGCAGATAAGAATGGAACGTAGTGGATACGTCACGGGTACGCTTCAAACGCCACACATTTATCACACGTACGTAGGACATACGCCCTGATACGCCGTACATACGAAAGTGAAATTCCATACGAATACAGATACGACATCGATACGCCACTTAGCAGTAACCTAACACTTATGTGGTACATATGTCGTTTGAACTAATAACGCCTAATACTTGGCATTCCAAATTCAAAAAAGTCGCTTAGTTTTGGTTTCGTTGGCATTTTTAGTACATTATTCTACCTATGCTCATAATATTCCTTGGCATGTACCCAAACTCATATGGGTGGATGTCAAGTCTGTAAATGACCCTGGGCCACATAATATGGTCAAAGGTCATACAAGTGCAAAATGGCAAAACTCTGTAAAAACAAAAATAAACTTAATTATTTTGCAAAATCATGGACTGATTTTAGGTAAATTGCACTAATGTTATTCCTTGACATGTGTCCAAAGACATTGTGGTGAGTACCAAGACTGTAAATGCTCTTGGGTAACAAAATTAGGTCAAAAGTCAAATGAGTGCAAAATAACAAACACCCGTCACAACAATCGAGTATTTTTTTATATCAAACATGGACTGACATGAGGCAAAATGTGCTCATTTTATTCAATGACAAGTGCTAAAACTCATACGGGTATATTCCTTGTATGTAACTGCCTCTGGGTCACAGAATTAGGTCAAAGGTCATATGAGTGCAAAATATCGAAACATGTAATGATAACTAAATAATGCTTTGGCTCAAAGAAAGTTTCCCAAAACATTCATAGTATGTCTCCAAGATGATATAAGACTAATCTAGAAAATAATTCATGTCAGCCATTGAGTTCAAAGGTCATTTGAGGTCATCAATTCAAAACAGGGAATACCCTGAAAATGCATTCACAATTTCAGTTCCCGGAATGTTTCAGTTGTAAAAGTAGCTGATGGAGATTGGAGGTCTTGCTGGGCATGTTTGCTATAGATAGTGTTGAGAATAAAATGCAAATCCGGACTATAGCCATCTGCTCTTGCTGGTCTATTTGGACCCCATTGCACTGTTTCACTTAGGATGAAAGTAAAAACTAAATTATTAAAACAAGCATGTTTCACTATTACCCACAAAAATAAATTTTCCCTATCTAAACTACTATTGTAAAGATTATACCATAGGCTTCTCATTTCATTTGTACATGATGTGAAGACCCCGTCCTTTGTGAATTTAATTCCCCAACCCACTGACCCTACCCCCCACCCTCCCCCCAAAAGAAAACAAACAAGTAAAACCCCAAAGCAAATCATTTGAATGCAAATTTATTTTGCCCATTTTTAGAACTGTAGCACGTGCCAGAATTTATGTCATGATATAAAAATTGGGAATTATGGAACTTCGAGTCTTTGGGTTAAATTCAAAGATAGGGTACAAAATGGCTACCAACATATAATGCTTGACATTAGGAGAACAATATGGTTATGCTTAACTTATTGGTCCGTCTTTTGATAATTCGACAACTTTAATTTCGGTCTAACTTTCCAAAGTCAGCTGTTATTTAGCAAAAATAAAACTGCAAAATTGACAGGTATTGCAGCGTTTCAACAAGGCTTAACAACATATGCTCAGAAGCAAAAGTTTAGTCAGTGAAAATACATATAAAATCCCATTGATTCCATTGAGCCTCTTTAAATCACTGTCTTCAAACCTCATTGATAGATTAGGGTTGAAATTAACAGTTATAAAGCTGTGAATAAAAACTTACATTTCCAAGTTAAACAATTGGATTATCGTACATGTATGTGGTTTTGCCAGAGTCCATATACCATTTTTTCTTATTATTTTAAATTAAAGGAAGGTAATCTCCAAATTCTTAACTTTTGGCCTTTTATTTTCTTGAGACTGAATTTGCTAAGATGTTTTCGGATTCTTGTCACTAGCAACAATTTCTATTTCACAACGCTATAAATAAAAGTAACGATTTTATCACCAGGTACTTTAAAATACAGAAATTTTGTTTTGCGAAAAATGCCAATAACTGTGTGAGAATGTACAATTTCTTATCAAATTAATAAAGAAACTGTCTTTGCAGATTTAACAAGATGGAACAGCTAAGGCCAGCAGCATGATAAAATAGTTACTGGCTAGTCAAAGTTACTCCCAAAACTTTATCCTCTGGGTAAAGTTACACTTAACATGAGCTGAGGTGAGCAAAAAGTGAATAAGAGCTGTCGCAGGACAGCATGCTCGACTGCTTCTGACCTTTGTCAAACACAGGGCCAAACTCGACCTGTAACCCAACGCATTATGCTCATACATCTTTTTGCCTTGATGTTATACAGAACAAAATCACTGAACCATGACAGTTAACTATAACTTATTACTACTGAAGGTTTTAACGTCTCAATCATATTGTACATTAAGTATGTGTGAAATAAGCTCACACTGACCTATAAGTACTTTAGGGTTAACGGTCTTATCATACGTACTCATAATAATAAAGACGTATGAAAATATACCAACTGAGTGTCAAGATATAAGGCAAAGTCACTGAAGCATGAAATTAGGTCACAATGACCCAGGAATACTTTAGGGTCAAAGGTCTTGTCATACGCAAACGTAATGTGAAAGAAATATGTTCATATACCAAAAGAAAACCGAGATAAAAGGCAAAATCACTGAACCATGTAATCAGGTCACAATGACCTAGGACTACTTTAGGGTCACAAACATAGTGTGAAAGAATTATGTTCATAAACCAATTGAATGCAAAGATATAAGGCAAAATCACAATGAAATTAGGTCACAGTGACCCATAAGTATATTGTGGTCAAAGGTCTGTTCATACTCACTCGTATTCTGAAGGAAGCATAAAAATGTCAAGATGTAAGGCAAAATCACTGAAGCATGAAATTACAGTACAGTCAGCGTGATGTTTATATCTCTCACGCTTACGAACGTGGAATTTCGCATGTCACGTGACTTTTTTCCGTGGATTTTGCGTGGAATAAGCGTGGATTTTGCGTGAGTTTTGCGAGGAAGTAGCGTGAGGTTTGCGTGGAATTAGGAGATGAAACGTGAAACTGCTTAACTGTAGCGTGAAACGAAACGTGGAAAGGATTAAGAGAGTTGCGTGAGATATCTACAGTCCCACGCTCGCTCACGCTTCCCACGTTCGTTTCACGCTCAGGAAAAAGGGACATGAAAAAAGTGATATTTTTCATTTTTTATATATTTATGTATGTCTCTTGTCAACCAAAATAAAAGCAGTGAAGTCATTTGCACCGCTGAAAGTCTGGAACTTTGCCGCGTACGGACATGTACATGTACTATTCAGTATGGTGTGTTACATTTCCGAAACAAAGAAGACACGCGCAAACGTAGTTTGTGTTTGTATTTTCTATACTTTCTTTTGTTTTCGTTTTTTTTACTTATTTTTTTTTTCTAACGTTTCAAATGTCAAAGATATTCTTGCATTTTATCAGTTATCACACAAACTGAATTGTGTGTTTGTTTGATTAGGATAATTTATAACTTTATGCACCAAATTAGAGTTGTTAAATATAACTTAGAGACTATGTCGCTTATTAATCTTGTGTAAAAGAATACCTTGATTTTGTTGACTTTGGTAAATGCTTGAAAGATAAAACAATAGGTTAAAGGGAATCAGAACTCTTGCAGGGGCATTATACCGACTCTTAAGATGAAATTAAGATGAATTAATTGCATGTAAATTTAATTGTAACGTGCATCGTAATTTATGATTAAATGATACATGTACATGTAGCAAGGTGCTTGAACCGTATTACATGTAGGTCGAGCTTTAATTGACGTTAGGCGTCTTAGAGAATACGAAAGACGCATTTATTTGAGAGATGTTCTGCAAAACAACAAACCGAGGTGCTCATCTTTTCTTATGGCAAAAGTATCAGATATAAATGTACAATGTTCTACATCTAAAACCGCGGCAGTCAAAAATGCACCACACTGCTAAATAATATACTTAAGGAATAAAGAAACGCAACAAACACTGTGGGGTATTGTAGACTGGCTTTGTAATGCAAGATTGTCGTGTATCCGATCTTATTACATGAAAGCAGTATCTAAACGTCAAGATACAGCAGGTTTAGTCACTATTTCCGTTACGTATGCTTGATGGCGTGCGCATAACCACACTGACCCATCGAGGCACACCCTAGAAAAATGATGAGTTAAAGTCAACTTTGAACCAAACACAATTTTGTGGATTCCAAAACTGTTAAAAGTGATTGCAGATGAATTCATTGACCCGTTGGTAGCATTAGATTATGTTTGGGACGTTTAACGTCACCAACGTCAATTACAAAACAAACGCGAGGAGTCTCAATTCTACAGTACAGGGCTGACGTCACTGCTGCTTGAAAAGCACGTCGTGTCGTCTATCGGTTCGATAAATACCGTATAAGCACAAAAGACCAACATTTAATAATCCAAATGACGTTAATTGCTCATTATTCATTATTGTGCACTTTTGCATTCCATGTGCCAACTTTAAAGCAACATGGGATGGCATTCAAGTAAACAAGGACGCCAATCTTTATTGCAGATTATCAAGTCGACGTCAGATTACCAAACATGCACAATATTTGGCATATCCACCTGCTCCCCAACGTTTACGTCATAATTTGCATTTTTCATGGTTTTACACGTTTTGACGTCAATTTTGTCAATAAAATGATGTTTTCACATTTTATCACATGCCACAAGTAGTCTGCAAGACATATCTAATAGAGATTTTTGTACAACGTCAAATACATACGTGACAGCTGAAATTTTATGTGTTGCGTATTTTAATTCCTTAAGTATATTTAAACGTGCAAATTTTCTCATCACTTAATCTACGATGATAATTGAATCAACACTGAATAACGTATTGCTCAGACTGCAACTCGTGTATTTACGTGCAACCGCTTTGTTGTACAAGTGTACAGTTTTTGTACAGTTTTGCCGTCATCATACTTAGTTGCCGACCTCGTACTTACGATAAATAAATTAAATATATATTATATATTTAATTTGGTCATAAAACTTTAATAAATTTTACCCTTTTGAACAAGACGAAACGATAATCCTTTTCTCGCATGTCTCTTAATCCTTTCCACGCTTCTTTTCCTTAATGAACGTGGAAAGCGTGAGCAAGCGTGGAACTGCTTATATCTCACGCAACTCACACGCTTCTTGCGAGGAATGAACGTGGACATAGCGTGGAACAAGCGTGGATTTTGCGAGGAATGAGCGAGGGTTTTGCGTGGGTTTTGCGTGGAACTTAATCCTTTTTTCTTTCGTGCGTGAGCGCGAAGGATATAAACATCAAGCTGACTGTACTGTATGTCACACTGACTTATATGTATATTGGGGTCAAAGGTCTAGACATACTAACTCTGAAAGAAGTACGAAAATATACTAATTGAGTGTCAAGATATAAGGTAAAATCACTAAAACCGTGAAATTAGGTCACAGTGGCCTACAAGTATATTGGGGTCAAAGCTCTGGTCATATTCACTCATAATCTGAAAGAAGTATGAAAATATACTAATTAAGTGTCAAGATATAAGGCAAAATCACTGAACCGTGAAATTAGGTCACAGTAACCTATAAGTTTATTTGGGTCAAAGGTCTGTCATACTCACTCATAACCTGAAAGAAGTATGAAATATACTAATTGAGTGTCAAGATATAAGGCAAAATCACTGGACCATGGAAAGTAGGTCAACCAACAGTTACCGTCATGACACTAAGTTAGTGTCACTAAGTTAAATAAGAACTGTCGCAGGACAGCGTGCTCGACTGCTTCTGACCTTTGTCAAACATAAGGCCAAACCCCACCAGTAACCCAAAGCATTATGCTCATACATCTTTTTGCTTTGATGCAATAAGGTAAAATCACTGAACCATGAAAGTTAACTATAACTACCTAAGATTTAAAAGTCTCACTCATATTGTGAAAGAAGTGTGTTCATATACCAACTGAGTGCCAAGACACAAGGCAAAATCACTGAACCGTGAAATAAGGTCACACTGACCTATAAGTATTTCAGGGTCAAAGGTCTAGTGATACTTACTCATAATGTGAAAGAAATATGATCATATACCCATTCAGTGTTGAGATATAAAGCAAAATCACTGAACCATGAAATAAGGTCATAATGACCTATAAGTATGTTTGGGTTAAAGGTCTGGTCATACTCATTCATAAGCAGAAAGAAGTATGAAAAAATACCAACTGAGTGTCGAGATATAAGGCAAAATCACTGAACCATGAAATTAGGTCACAGTGACCCAGGAATACTTTACGGTCAAAGGTCTTGTCATACTCATATATATCGTGAAAGAATTATGTTCATATACCAATTGAGTGCCGAGATATAAAGGAAAATCACTGAACCGTGAAATTAGGTCATATTGACCTAGGACTACTTTGGGGTCAAAGGTCTTGTCATACGCAAACACAGCATGAAAGAAGTTTGTTCATTAACCACTTGAGTGCCGAGATATAAGGCAAAGTCACTGAACTGTGAAATTAGGTCACAGTGACCTATAAGTATAGTGAGGTCAAAGGTCTGGTCGTACTCACTCATAATCTGAAAAAAGTATGAAAATATACTAATTGAGTGTCAAGATATAAGGCAAAATCACTGAATCATGAAATTAGGTCACTGTGACCTAGGACTACTTCAGGGTCAAAGGTCTTGTAATACGCAAACATACTTTGAAAGAAGTTTGTTCATAAACCATTTGAGTAACGAGATATAAGGCAAAATCACTGACCCGTGAAATTAGGTCACAGTGACCTATAAGTATATTGGGGTCAAAGGTCTGGTTATACTAACTCATAATCTGAAAAAAGTATGAAAATATACTAATTGAGTGTCAAGATATAAGGCAAAATCACTGAATCGTGAAATTAGGTCACAGTAACCTAGGACTACTTCAGGGTCAAAGGTCTTGTTATAATAAGCAAACATACTTTGAAAGAAGTTTGTTCATAAACCATTTGAGTAACGAGATATAAGGCAAAATCACTGAAATTAGGTCACAGTGACCTATAAGTATATTGGGGTCAAAGGTCTGGTCATACTCACTCATAATCTGAAAAAAGTATGAAAATATACTAATTGAGTGTCAAGTTATAAGGCAAAATCACTGAACCATGGAAAGTAGGTCAACCGACCCTTACCGTCATGACACACAAGTCAGTGTCACAAAGTCAAAAGATGAATGAACAACCATCTTACTAAGTTGTACTATTAAGAAATAAAAAGAAAAAAATTGGGGAGTTCTAGATTTTGACCTCTAGCCCCGCCCCCCTGACTCCAACCCAGAGGTCCGATGTCATGGAACGTAAAGTGTATGAAGAATGAATGTTTTATGATAAGTTGTTGTCAAGATATGGACTCCTTGTAACAATTACACAGCAGTACATCTATTTTTACAGTGTTCTAGTTTTTAACCCCCAGCCCCACCCCACAGGTAAGGACCCAGAGATCCGATGCCATGAAATGAAACTCAACCCTACAGGGTACCTATGTTCCGAGTATGAAAGTCCTCTGATAAAAAGTTTTCAAGATATAGACTTCTAGAATACTATATCACAGAAAAGCCATTATTATTAATGGTGTTCTAGATTTTAAACTCTAGCCCCACCCCCTGGCATGGACCCAGAGATCTGATGCCATGGAATGAAAGCCGACCCTACAGGGTGTCAATGGCCCAAGTATCAATGCTTTCTGATGAGTGGTTGTCAAGATATGGACTTCTAGAAAACTTTAACACAAGAATTGACATTTTTGAAGGTGTTCTAGATTTTAACCTCCAGCCCCACCCCCTGGCCTGGACCCAGGGACCCGATACCATGGAATGAAAGCTAATCCTACAGGGTATCTATAGTCCAAGTATGAATGCTTTCTGATGAGTGGTTGTCAAGATATGGACTTCTAGAAAACTTTAATGCAAGTGTGACGCGCACGCGCACACGCACGGGAACGGGAACGTGGACGACCGGGGTGACTGCAATAGCTCTATGCACTTCGTGCAGTCGAGCTAAAAATTAATGACCAAGCATCTTCCTAAGTTGTTTCTATTTAGAAATAAAAAGAAAAAAAATATTTTCAGAGAGTTCTAGATTTTGACCTCTAGCCCCACCCCCCTGACTCGGACCCAGAGGTCCGATGTCATGGAACCTAAAGTGTATGAAGTACTAGAATTTGTTTTCTATGTGAAAACTGATGTATCCCCACTTTCTACGTGCATGTCCAAAGTATGCAAGCAAGAGTTATAGTTCTTGTGCATCACATATCCTGTCATTCTGTTTTATAAGTGTACCAAGTTTCATTGAAATATCTCTTACGTTTTTCAAGTTATAGAGCGGGCACGAAATTGTACGGAAAATAATCAAAGGGAAATAAATCCAAATATATGAAAGCAAGAGTAATGATTCTTGTGCATCATGCTTTATAAGTGTACCATGTTTCATTGAAAAATCTCTAATGGTTTTTGAGTTATAGAGCAGACACAAAATTGTATGAAAAATAATCAAAGTGAAATAACTCCAAAGATATGCAAGCAAGAGTTATGGTTCTTTAGCATGACACATCATCCCATCGTGCTTTATAAGTGTACCACGTTTCATTGAAATATTTCTTATGGTTTTCAAGTTATAGAGTGGACATGAAATTGTATGGAAAATAATCAAAGGGAAATAACTCCAAAGATATGAAAGCCAGAGTTATGGTTCTTGTACATGACACATTGTCTCATCGTGCTTTATAAGTGTACCAAGTTTCACTGAAATTTTTCTTACGGTTTTCAAGTTAAAGGGTGGACACGAAATTGTATGGAAAATAATCAAAGGGAAATTACTCCAAAGATATGCAAGCAAGAGTTATGGTTCTTTAGCACGACACGTTATTTCATCGTGCTTTATAAGTGTACCAAGTTTCATTGAAATAACTCTTACGATTTTCGAGTTATAAAGCGGACACGAAATCGTATGGAAAATAATCAAAGGGAAATAACTCATAAAATACTCAAGCCAGAGTTATGGTTCTTGTGACACATCGTCTGATCATGCTCAATAAGTGTACCAAGTTTTATTGAAAAATCTAAAACGGTTTTCAAGTTATACAGCGGACACGAAATTGTATCGAAAATAATCAAAGGGAAATAACTCCAAAAATATTCAAGCCAGAGTTATGGTTCTTGTGCATGACACATCGTCTCGTCGTCGTCTACAAGTGTACCAAGTTTCATTGAAAAATCTTTAACGGTTTTCAAGTTATACAGCGGACACGAAATTGTATCGAAAATAATCAAAGGGAAATAACTCCTAAAATACTCAAGCTAGAGTTATGGTTCTTGTGCATGACACATCGTCTGGTCGTGGTTTTCAAGTGTACCAAGTTTCATTGAAAAATCTTTAACGGTTTTCAAGTTACAGAGCGGACGCGATTTGTGACGGACAGACGGACAGAAGAACGGACGGACGGACAGACGGACGGACGGACAGACGCATGGGGAAAAACAATATGTCTCCCGACCCTGTCGGAGGGAGACATAATGAATGCTTTATGATAAATTGTTGTCAAGATATAGACTCTTTGTAAAAGTTACATAGCAATACATCCATTTTTTACAGTGTTCTAGTTTTTAACCTCTAGCCCCACCCCTAGGCATGAACCTAGGGAGCCGATGCCATGAAATGAAACTCAATCCTACAGGGTACCTATGGTCCAAGTACGAAAGCCCTCGGATAAAAGGTTTTCAAGATATAGACTTCTAGAATACTATACCACAGAAAAGCCATTATTAATAATGTTCTAGATTTTAACCTCTAGCCCCACCCCCTGGCCCGAACCCGGGGATCCGATGCCATGGAATGAAATCCAACCCTCCAAGGTACCTATGGTCCAAGTTTGAACTCTCTTTGATAAGTAGTTGCCAAGATCTGGACTGCTAGAAAACTTTGACGCAGTACAGACAATTTTTTACATTGTTCTAGATATTAACCCCCAGCCCCACCCCGGGCATGGTCCCAGGGGTCCGATAACATGTAATGAAAGCCAACCCTCCAAGGTACCTATGGTCCAAGTTTGAACCCTCTATCATAAGTATTTGCCAAGCTGTGCACTTCTAGAAAACTTTGACGCAGTGTGACGGGAACGGGAACGCGGACGACCGAGGTGACTACAATAGCTCTTTGCACTTCGTGCAGTCGAGCTAATAAAATGATATTTATAACCTCATTTTACACCATGTTCGGGAGCTATGATATAGTATGCAAATTAGAAACTTGGTACTTCTGATAGGAGCAAAGATATAAGCATGTATATGTGCAGTAAACTACCCTTTGTGGTTGCAGTGGTGAGTTAATAACTGCCAGACCAGAATTGCCTTATCCATGCTATTCCTAGGCCAGTCTCGGGACGAGAAAGTAATGAGACAGTGTGTGTCATAGATATGATATGCTGGTACAATTTATGAGGGCCGTGGTGAAATTTACGTACAAAAAACTCAGTACTTTGTGCCATACTCCCCACTTGGTAAACGAGAATGACTTCACTGACAGGATTTGCTGTTACTACGGCTTATGTGTTGCATAAATATTGTACTGACTATATGTTTTAGCTTTATAGGCTGAGTATCGACTTCAATAAAGCCACACCAGAGATTAGTTTGTGTCTGCAGTGACTTTTCAATTTCATCTGTCTAAACTCTAAACGTACACAATTCTATTTACTTCATAGATACCAGAGGACCATTGGTCCTGAGAACGCTCACCTGAAGCCTGATCTTAATGTATTAAGTCATCATGAAATGACCTAGACCTTGAATACTCACACACCTTTACTGACTTCATAAGTTGTCTGCATCTGCAAAGTTTCAGGTCTCAGGCAAATGGTTTCCAAACCCAGTGATTTCTGAGAAAACCATAATTTTAATTTTGATATTTAAATGACCTTAGGGCAAGGTCAAGACATGACCTTGGCCTTCATTAATTACTTACCTTCATTGACTCCATTAGTTGTCTGCATCTAGCAACTTTCAGGTCTCAGGCTGCAACAGTTTCCAAAATATCCATTGTTTTCGCCTTTTCCAATGTAAAAGCCTATGTTTCCAAAATTGACCTTGCCGTTAAATAAGCAAAGATCATCCTAGGGTCATCATTTCAACAAACTATGATGGGCTGGAGTCCAAAATGCTGCATACCAAGTTTCGCGAAAATCCGTCAGCCGATTCTGGAGAAGAAGATTTTTGAGTGTTTTTTACCATATATGGGCGTGGCGGCCATCTTGGTCATGTGACATGGATTTCGCGATCAAACTTTCAGTTTCAGAGAAGAAGATCTTTGAAAAGTGTGTATGGACGACAGACTGGTCAAGGTCAAGAGATGACCTTGACCTACTTTAATCACAAACTTTCATTAGTTGTTTTGCATCTATCACTTTTCAGGCCTCAGGCTGCAATAGTTTTCAAAAAATCAATAGTTTTCGCTTTTTCCCATGTAAAAGCCTATGTTTACAAAATTGACCTTCCCGTAAAATAGGTCAAGGTCACGCTAGGGTCATCATTTGATCAAACTATGATGGGCTGGAGTCCCAAATGCTACATACCAAGTCTCCTGAAAATCGCCCTGCCGGTTCTGGAGAAGAAGATTTTTGAGTGGTTTTTACCATATATGGGCGTGGCAGCCATCTAGGTCATGTGACCTGGATTTCGCGATCAAATTTTCGTCTCCCCTACCCATCGATGCTCCACATAAAATTTCACTTTGATTGGCCAAGCAGTTTCAGAGAAGATCTTTGAAAAGTGTGTATGGACAACAGACTGGCCAAGGTCAAGAGATGACCTTGACCTAAATTAATCACATATCTTCATCTACTCCATTAGTTGTTTGCATCCACCACTTTTCGGGCCTCAGGCTGCAATAGTTTTAAAACCAGAGGACCATTGGTCCTGAGAACGCTCACCTGAAGCATGATCTTGGAGTATTAAGTCATCATGAAATGACCTTGAATACTCACACAGCTTTATTGACTTCACAAGTTGTCTGCATCTGCAAAGTTTCAGGTCAAAGGCTTTTCACTTTTCCCATGTAAAAGCCTATGTTTCCAAAATTGAAATTGCCGTAAAATAGGTCAAGGTCATCCTAGGGGCATCATTTGATCAAACTAGGATGGGCTGGAGTCCCAAATGCTACATACCAAGTTTCATGAAAATCGGCCTGCCTGTTCTGGAGAAGAAGATTTTTGAGTGGTTTTTACCATATATGGGCGTGGCGGTCATCTTGGTCATGTGACCTGGATTTCGTGATCAAACTTTCTTCACCCCTACCCATGGATGCTCCACATAAAATTTCACTTTGATTGGCCAAGCAGTTTCAGAGAAGATCTTTGAAAAGTGTGTATGGACGACAGATAGGCCAAGGTCAAGAGATGACCTTGACCTAAATTAATCACATACCTTCATCTACTCCATTGGTTGTTTGCATCTACCACTTTTCATGCCTTAGGCTGCAATAGTTTTCAAAAAATCCATAGTTTTCACTTTTTCCCATGTAAAAGCCTATGTTTCCAAAATTGACATTGCCGTAAAATAGGTCAAGGTCATCCTATGATCATCATTTGATCAAACTATGATGGGCTGGAGTCCCAAAAGCTACATACCAAGTTTCATGAAAATCGGCCTGCCGGTTCTGGAGAAGAAGATTTTTTTTACCATATATGGGCGTGGCGGCCATCTTGGTCATGTGACCTGGATTTCGCAATCAAACATTCGTCTCCCCTACCCATGGATGTTCCACATAAAATTTCACTTTGATTGGCAAAGCAGTTTCAGAGAAGATCTTTGAAAAGTGTGTATGGACGACAGACTGGCCAAGGTCAAGAGATGACCTTGACCTAAATTAAACACATACCTTCATCCACTTCATTAGTTGTTTGCATCTACCACTTTTCAGGCCTCAGGCTGCAATAGTTTTCAAAAAATCCATAGTTTTCACTTTTCCCCATGTAAAAGCCTATGTTTCCAAATTTGACCTTGCCGTAAAATAGGTCAAGGTCATCTCAGGGTAATCATTTTATCAAATTATAATGGGCTGAAGTCCCCGATGCTACATACCAAGTTTCGTGGATATCGGCCCACCGGTTCTGGAGAAGAAGATTTTTGAAGAGTTTTTACTATATATGGGCGTGGCGGCCATCTTGATCATGTGACCTGGATTCCGCGATCAAACTTGAAATGCCACTACCCAAGGAGGCTCCACATAAAATTTCAACTAGATCGGCCAAGCGGTTTCAGAGAAGAAGATCTTTGAAATTGTGGACGACGGACGGACGCCGGATCATGGCCATCCTATAAGCTCACTTTTTGTGCCTTCGGAAAAGGTGAGCTAAAAATCCATGGTTTTCACTTTTTTCCATGTAAAAGCCTATGTTTCCGAATTTGACCTTGCCGTAAAATAGGTCAAGGTCATCCAAGGGTCATCATTTTATCAAACTATGATTGGTTGAAGTCCACAATGCTACATACCAAGTTTCGTGGAAATCGGCCCACCGGTTCTGGAGAAGAAGATTTTTGAAGTGTTTTTACCATATATGGGCGTGGCGGCCATCTTGGTCATCTGACCCGGATCTCGCGATCAAACTTCAGTTCCCCCTACCCATGGATGCTCATTGGTCCTGAGAACGCTCACCTGAAGCCTGATCTTGATGTATTAAGTCATCATGAAATGACCTTGACCTTCAATACTCACACACCTTTATTGACTTCACAAGTTGCCTGCATCTGCAAAGTTTCAGGTCCTAGGCTGCAATAGTTTCCAAACCCAGTGATTCTTGAGAAAACCATAATTTTAATTTTGATATTTAAATGACCTTGAGTCCAGGTCAACAAATGACCTTGGCCTTCATTAATTACTTACCTTCATTGACTCGATTAGTTGTCTGCATCTAGCAACTTTCAGGTCTCAGGCTGCAACAGTTTCCAAAATATGTGGAATAAAACTCTTTAATTTTATTTAGACGAAGCACCAGCCGGCGCTCAAGCGACTATATTGAGCTTTCGCGGGTTCCTGGGAGTTCCGCCTCGCATATCATTATTGTGGCGCCATTATTGTTTCCAGCGCGCATCTGGAAAGATGGACTTGTTTTTAAACTTTAGATTATAGTTAATATATTAAGAAAATTGTGCTGTGAATAACAACATCATGTCGGACAACGAGGACACTAATGTCGCCCCTTTGGCGTTTAATTTTGATGACTGGGCAAACAGTTTAGGACTAAAACGCCCTGTGACACAGACTCTTCGAAATGAAGAATTAGTCACTAAGGAAGCCTTAATATTGTTAGAGTCAAAGGACTTGAAGGAATTGGGGTTGACAATGGGCTCAGTGAAGATGATAATGAATGACATTAATAAGTGGAAATGTGTACCTATAATCGAAGAAAAGGATGAGAATGCCGAACTTCTGGAAGGGGCAGGTAAGACATTTGATCACCTCCTCAGCGACCCGACTGCCCCTTCCCCCAAGCACGCCACCTCGGTTTTCGCCAGATGGACCCGCGGGCTATTCTCACAATTAAGTCCCAGACGCAAAAGGCTATCCATATCACTCAGTTTCTCACTGAGAAGAGCAAACGGCGCCGACAAGGCAGGCGCAAGGAATTCGTTCTTAAGTCCGGCAGTGCGAATGCTGAAACCCTTGTGCTCAAGGCCGACGAGGAACATCCATACTTAGGCATTTTTATGGAGGAATGGGGTGCCGCGAATATGCGACTCCTCAATCACCTGCTAACCACAAAGAAACTTGCCAGAGAAAATATCGATTTTTACCTGGCATATACCACCAAGATTTACGAGCTCGCCGAGAAATACGACTGGAACTCCGTGCTCAACTACGATTATGCTTACAGGGAACTGCAGGCAGAACACCAGTTCCAGTGGGGCACCTTTTCTCCCAGCATGGAGCTTCAACTTCTCGTCCCTAAACGTAATCAACCGCCCTCTAAGTCAGGCTACCAACCTCCGTCAAAAACCGAGGATTGTAAAATATTCAAAGCGAAAGGGTCATGCCCTTTCGGTACCTCCTGCAAATACCGCCATCCTAAAGCGAATCATACGCCTGAAACACCAAATGACAATTCCGGAATAAAAACATGTAAACCGGTCTACAGCTCTGAACTATGAGGCATGGGAAAAGGAACTACCTGAAGACTATAAGGATCGTGAATATTTGTTATCTGGAATTCGTGATGGCTTTCATATTGTCGATTCATTAAACATTACTAATTCCGTTGAAGTGGAAAATTATCGTTCTGCTACCGACGAGAGTTCGCGCGCGCACGTGGAGAGACAAATCTTCACCGAAATTGAAAATGGTCGCTACAAAGTCGTCAATGAGAAGCCCCACATTGTATCTGCACTTGGGGCCATTCCCAAGAAAAACTCACCGGATGTCAGATTGATTCATGATGCCTCACGGCCTTCTGGATTTGCCCTTAATGACTTTGCCAAAAACAATCCCTTCAAATATCAATCGATTCAAGACGCTGTGGACTTAGTAACCCCAGGTTGCTATTTTGCCAAACTGGATCTATCAAACGCATTTCGCTGTGTGAAATCTCATAGATCAAATTTCAAAGCCACTGGATTAAAATGGCGTTTCCAAGGTGATAAACATTACACGTACTTAATTGACGAGCGTCTTCCATTCGGTGCTCGTAAGTCCCCAGAGATATTCAATTCGATTACGCAAGCAGTCAGAGAAATGATGAAACGCAAAGGTTATGACACCATTATCTGTTACCTAGATGATTTCTTGATAGTGGCACAAACTCACAGTGAATGTATTCAGGCGCTTAATGAGCTGTTATGTTTACTTAGACGGCTTGGATTTCAGATCAACTACAAAAAACTTGAGGGACCTGCACATGAAATCACTTTTCTTGGAATAGTGTTAAATTCGATAACAATGACACTGTCGATACCGGGAGAAAAACTTGAAGACGTCGCATCAACAATGAAGTCATTTATATCTTGCAGGAAAGTTACGAAACGTGACATTCAAAGCCTTGTAGGCAAGTTAAATTGGATAACTCAATGTGTTTACGGTGGCCGTTTTCACATGCGCCGACTTATTGATAAGTCTAACACTCTGAAAAAACCTTGGCATAGAACTCACGTGACGCTTGAAATGAAAAAAGACATTATGTGGTGGCTGAGTTTTATGCAAACATTTAATGGGACCATGCCTATGATAGACTGTAGACCGGCAACGCCATGTAGCATTGACTCTTGTAAACTCGCAGGAGGCGCCTTTTATCAAGGCGACTTTGTACATACTATGTGGAAACCAGAAATTCAATCTCTTCCAATAAACTATCTAGAAGTTCTCGCTTTAGAACCAGCAGTTACGCGTTGGGCGCCCTTATGGACTAACAAAAAGGTGTTTATTCACTCGGACAATCAAGCAGCGTGTAGCATCATAAATCGCGGATCGTGTAGAAATCCAGTTGTCATGGACTCGTTGAGACGAGTATTCTGGTTGTCAGCTGTGTTTAATTTCCGCCTGAAGGCAGTTTTTTACCGGGGCGCGTCCAACTTCTTGGCAGACAGTGCCTCTCGCTTACATGAGCCTGGGAAACTCCAGAATTTACTTCAAAACATGAATAACATTGGTTACATTTAATTCCAGGGAGCGGTGATTCAGAGTCTGACTTAGACAGTGCCGCCAGATTTTATATCAGCCAGGCGTTCTCGGACAACACTAAGAGGGCGTACAGGACACATAGGCAGTCGTACTTCGGCTTCTGCAGTCGCTTCGGATACCAACCTTTCCCGGCTAGCACATCTACCTTGTGTCGGTATGTGTCCTTTCTGGCAAAGAAACTGAAATTCAATTCGATAAAACAATATTTAAACTATGTGCGTATTCTTCACTGCAAACGGAACCTACTGAACCCCCTGGAAAATAACTTTCTACTCTCACATACCCTAAAAGGAATTCGCAGATGCTTTGGGGATACGGTAGTGCGCAAAAAGCCAATTACTCCAAACATGTTGAAATGTATTCTCAAAAATCTGGATTTAAAGAAACAGTTTGATGCAGCCGTTTGGGCGCTGTGTCTAACCATGTTTTATGGTTTTTTCAGACGTAGTAATGTTATGGTGCCTTCCGGTACCAGGTTTGACGACTCAAAACATTTACGCAGACAGGATATTATCTTTTTCCCATGGGGAGTGCTGATTCATATTCGCTGGAGCAAAGTAATTCAGTTCCAGTCTAGAACCTTTGATATTCCCTTGCCCCGCCTCCCCGGTAACGTGTTATGCCCTGTTAACGCTTTGGTTAATTACCTACATCTCACATGCGGTGCCCCTCCTTCAGGCCCCGCCTTTGTTTACTTTGTGAATTCCGCGCCAAAGACTATTACCTCTGAGTTCTTTATTGGCCGGGTGCGGGAGTGCCTATCGTCAGAGTCTGTCAATCAATCGGACATATCTACTCACTCATTTAGACGCGGAGCGGCTCATTTTTCCAACTTAGCCGGTCTTTCTGCGGACTCGATTAAGCTACTGGGTGACTGGCGCTCCTCGTGTTATTCAAACTATATAGACAATAGTGTCACTACTCGGCTTCAACTAACTCGCCAGTTGCAATCCCACATTTGAATACTAAACTACTTAAAACATATAACTACATCTACGTTGGAACTTTGGACGATATCTTATTTAGTGCATACAATTTTATTACTGTGTTGCGCATAAACTATGAATTGCCAATGTGCTTTATCAATTATTGTTGTTTAGATATGCGCGCTTACTTATGTTAGTTAGTATTGGAGTGTAGTTAGTTAATAAAGCTCCCAGTTTCCCCCTTATTTGTGTTGGTGTTTTGTTTAAGTGGAATTAAACTCTTTAATTTTATTTAGACGAAGCACCAGCCGGCGCTCAAGCGACTATATTGAGCTTTCGCGGGTTCCTGGGAGTTCCGCCTCGCATATAATTATTGTGGCGCCATTATTGTTTCCAGCGCGCATCTGGAAAGATGGACTTGTTTTTAAACTTTCCCACCCAAATGTTTCCCTCCCTACAGTAGGTAATGAACTTTACACATTATTTCATTCGTGGATTATTAATCACCTTTGAGCTGGACGATATCTTATTTAGTGCATACAATTTTATTACTGTGTTGCGCATAAACTATGAATTGCCAATGTGCTTTATCAATTATTGTTGTTTAGATATGCGCGCTTACTTATGTTAGTATTGGAGTGTAGTTAGTTAATAAAGCTCCCAGTTTCCCCCTTATTTGTGTTGGTGTTTTGTTTAACCATTGTTTTTGCCTTTTACCATGTAAAAGCCTATGTTTCCAAAATTGACCTTGCCGTAAAATAGGTCAAGGTCATCCTAGGGTCATCATTTCAACAAACTATGATGGGCTGGAGTCCCAAATGCTACATACCGTGTTTCGCGTAAATCGGCCAGCCGGTTCTGGAGAAGAAGATTGTTGAGTGGTTTTTACCTTAGTTGGGCTTGGCGGCCATCTTGGTCATGTGACCCGAATTTCGCGATCATACTTTCGTTCCCCCTACCCATGGACGCGCCACATAAAATTTCACTATGATTGGCCAAGCAGTTTCAGAGAAGAAGATCTTTGAAAAGTGTGTATGGTCGACAGACTGGCCAAGGTCAAGAGATGACCTTCACCTAAATTAATCACATACATGTACCTTCATCTACTCCATTAGTTGTTTGCAGGTCTCAGGCTGCAACAGTTTTCAAAAAATCCATAGTTTTCCCATGTAAAAGCCTATGTCTACAAAATTGAAATTGCCGTAAAATAGGTCAAGGTCATCCTAGGGTCACCATTTGATCAAACTATAATGGGCTGGAGTCCCAAATGCTACATACCAAGTTTCATGAAAATCGGCCTGCCGGTTCTGGAGAAGATTTTTGAGTGGTTTTTACCATATATTGGCGTGGCGGCCATCTTGGTCATGTGACCTGGAGCTCGCAATTAAACTTTCGTCTCCCTTACCCATGGATGCTCCATATAAAATTTCACTTTGATTGGCCAAGCAGTTTCAGAGAAGAAGATCTTTGAAAAGTGTGTATGGACGACAGACAGGCCAAGGTCAAGAGATGACCTTGACCTAAATTAATCACATACCTTCATCTACTCCATTGGCTGTTGGCATCTACCACTTTTTAGGAATCAGGCTGCAATAGTTTTCAAACCAGAGGACCAATGGTCCTGTAAACGCTCACCTGAGATCTGCTACATATGCAAATAAACATGTTTGAATATTATGGTATTTAGCTCCAGTGCAGGGGCAGATGAAGCCCTTGGGCCATTTGTTTTCAGAATAATCAATATTCTGTCCATTTGCCAATTTCTATTTTATTTATTCCCTTCAAATGACATGTTTACAGTTTTCCCAATTCTAATGCATTGGCAACCTATGTTGACCTTGTCGTCAAATAGGTCAAGGTCTCCACAGGGTCATGATTTATATACACATTGTAGTACTTTAGCCATCCATGCTTCATGCCAAGTTTCTTTGAAATCGGTCCACCGGTTCCGGAGAAGAAGATTTTTGAAGGGTTTTTACCATATATGGGCATGGCCGCCATCTTGGTCACGTGACCTGGATTATTTATATACACATTGGTTACCCCATCCTATAGATGCTTCACATAAAATTTGGCTTTGATTGGCCAAACGGTTTCAGAGGAGATGATGTTTGAATATGATGGTAATGTACAGGTATATTGCCCCGGGGTGGGGGCAGATGAGCCCCTGAGGTCAAAATTTTTCAGAATCATCAATATTCAGTCCTACTGCCCATTTCCTGCAAGATTTCCACTTTAAATGACATTTTAAAATTTTTCCCCATTCAAATGCATTGGAGACCTATGTTGACCTTGCCGTAAAGAAGGTCAAGGTCATCACAGGGTCACGATTTATATACACAATGTAGTGCTTGAGCCATCGATGCTTCATGCCAAGTTTTGTTGAAATCGGTCAATCGGTTCTGGAGAAGAAGATTTTTGAAGGGTTTTTACCATATATGGGCATGGCGGCCATCTTGGTCATGTGACCTGGATTATTTATATATACATTGGTTCTCCCTTCCCATAGATGCTTCATGTAAAATTTGGCTTTGATTGGCCAAGCGGTTTCAGAGAAGAAGATGTTTGAATATTATGATAATATACATGTATATTGCCCCGGGGTGGGGGCGGATGAGCCCCTGGTGCCCAATTTTTTTCAGAATCATTAATATTCAGTCCTACTGCTCATTTTCTGCAAGATTTTTCCTTCAAATGACAATTTAACAATTTTTCCCATTCAAATGCAAAGGCGACCTATGTTGACCTTGCCGTAAAATAGGTCAAGGTCACCGCAAGGTCATGATTTATATATACATTGTAGTACTTGAGTCATCGATGCTTCATGCCAAGTTTGGTTGAAATCGGTCCAGTGGTTCCGGAGAAGAAGATTTTTGAAGGGTTTTTACCATATATGGGCATGGCGGCCATCTTGGTCATGTGACCTGGATTATTTATATACACATTGGTTCCCCCTTCCTATAGATGCTTCTTGTAAAATTTGGCTTTGATTGGCCAAGCTGTTTCAGAGTAGAAGATCTTTGAAAATTGTGGACGACGGCCGGACGGACGGACGACGGACGACGGACGGACGACGGAGCATGGGTATACTATAAGCTCACCTTGTGAGCCTGACGGCTCAGGTGAGCTAAAAATCCATAGTTGTCACTTTTTCCCATGTAAAAGCCTACGTTTCCAAAACTGACATTGCCGTTAAATAGGTCAAGGTCATCCTATGGTCATCATTTGATCAAAATATGATGGGCTGGAGTCCCAAATGCTACATCCCAAGTTTCATGAAAATCGGCCAGCCGGTTCTGGAGAAGAAGATTTTTGAGTGGTTTTTACCATATATGGGCCTGGCGGCCATCTTGGTCATGTGATCTGGATTTCGCATTCAAACTTTCGTCTCCCCTACCCATGGATGCTCCACATAAAATTTCACTTTGATTGGCCAAGCAATTTCAGAGAAGAAGATCTTTGAAAAGTGTGTATGGACGACAGACTGGCCAAGGTCAAGAGATGACCTTGACCTAAATTAATCACATACCTTCATCTACTCCATTAGTTGTTTGCATCTACCACTTTTCAGGCCTCAGGCTGCAATAGTTTTAAAAAAATTCCATAGTTTTCACTTTTTTCCATGTAAAGCCCATGTTTCCAAATTTGACATTGCCGTAAAATAGGTCAAGGTCATCCCAGGGTCATCATTTTATCAAACTATGATGGGCTGAAGTCCCCGATGCTACATACCAAGTTTCGTGGAAATCGGCCCACCGGTTCTGGAGAAGAAGACGTAAGATTTGTTTCCATTTTGATGAAATGATCGGCGACCAGATGAAATGATCGGCGACCAGTCGCCGACCAGTCGCCGACTGTACGGTGTTTATATACGAAAGTGCATTGCAAAAGCTGCAGGGAGTCTTTGAACGCGCTGTATTATGGTTAACATTTTCAACATGAAGGTACCACATCAAAAGCAGTTGTTGCGTCTACAGAGCGGGCTACAGATAGTTAATACCCCATTCATCAAGTGCTGCCTGGGAAAAGATGCAGATTACAAAAAGAAGTGTTTTTCTTTTGCTCGAGATTTTCAGCGATGTTGTTTAGCTCCCTGGGATCTCCATCGCCGAGCAACTTATTGAATGTATGAATCCTCGTTTTTGATTCATCATGATGGTTATCATACTTTATTATTTGTTTGTCCTTGATGATTTATTGGTTAGTTATAGAGTCACCACGAGGATTGAACAACTAAGTAACTAAATGTTGTGAACCACTGCAGAATCAGAGGGTGTGGTTGGGTACCCGTAAAACCGGTTTGTCCCCTCTTATTTTATCACTGCTGTCACACTTTTGTGAGCATACGTAGCTCTCCCATACTCATACTCCCCCATACGCAGCTCATACTCCTCGTACACTGAGGTACTACGTTGTGCATACGTAAAATACGTGGTACGCACGTGGCGTCCCCGATACGCTATGTATACGTCACACATACGTCGTACATACAAAAGCAATATAGCAGGTACCCTGTTGATACTTACCTTATATTCCTGATACGTCTAAAACATGTCGTATGCATGGCGTACCTTTCGTATCTGGTACGAATGTGTGGCGTATGTGTGACGTATATGTGGCGTATTATCGACTCTCTTTTCTTATCTACGGCGTATCAGCGACGTACATGCACGGCGTAACTTGCGTATCAACGGCGAGTGTTCTACGTACGTCCTATATGTAAATACGTTTGCTGTGGATTATGTGTTTCGTATTTTGTGGCGTTCCAAGAGTATCTGAAATGCCTCTATATATGTAATTGAACAGTATTATTAAAAAAAGTTTTGTGTTTGTTTTTCCACAGTCTCGGATCAGTTGCTTCCACCGGTCGCAGGTGCCGTGTGGGGTTCTTTTTAGAGCTACGTTCACGGTATCCTTTGTATTTGTTGAGGACGTCACACGAACACGATGGGGAGCTATCGGAAATGATTTTCCCCTCCCACTCGATCGTTTTATTTTAGTGTTCATCTAGATTATCTAAATTTCTTTGGTGGCATATTCGACCTCTGTTTATTAATAAATGTTATGCGCACACACACAACCATTTAGGACAAATTGTTGGAATTCCGATGGGTACAAATTGCGCACCTCTCGTAGCTGATTTATTTTTATACTGCTACGAAAGAGATTTCATGGATTCTCTTAACCATGATAATCAAGCTGATGTTATCGAGACTTTTAATTCCACATCTAGGTACCTCGATGACCTTTTGAACATTGACAACCTTTATTTTGAAGGTATGGTCAATCAAATTTATCCACCTGAACTTCAGTTGAACAAAGCCAATATCTCAGATACTGAAGCCCCCTTTTTAGATCTACATCTTTCTGTTGCAAATGGATTTGTTTCTTCTAAAATTTATGATAAGCGCGATGACTTTGATTTTGATATAGTAAATTTTCCTTTTTTGGATGGTGACGTTCCTCGTCGTGCTTCTTATGGTGTATACATTTCGCAACTTATTAGGTTTGCTAGAGTCTGCAATCATGTTACAGACTTCAACGCTCGAAATAAATGTTTAACGGCAAAACTTCTCCAACAGGGCTATCGGTATCATAAACTTCGAAAAACATTTTCTAAATTTTATCGTAGACACTATGAATTGATTTCCAAATATAATGTTGGGTTAAAGACGCTTTTAAGTGAGGGCCTTTCGGAACCTGAATTTTATGGTGACTTGGTTTACAAATTTAAGAAACTTAAAGGAATTAATGATTTTGTTCAGTTCAGAAAAATCATAACACGTTACAGACGTATAGGTTATAACTTGAATGTTATGCGACAGTCTGCATGCTTAGTTTTTAACCCAATCATGGTTGATAACTATGCTGCCTTCTTTAATTGCACGCCGGTGGGTCGGGTGTCAGACTCTATGATGGCCCCGACATAAAGCTATTCATTTTAGTTGGTTGGGGCCGGAGCTTCTTGTCTGTTGCTTGGCCCACCGGGGTCCAACTGGTGTTTTTCTTTTGCTCCGGAGTTAGTAGGTTATTCGGCGCCCAGGGATCTCCATCGTCGGGCAGCTTACTCAGTCTGTGAGTCCTGGTTTTTGATTCATCAGGATGTTAATCATGATTTATTTGTTTGTTCTTGATGATTCATTGACTAGATTCACCACGAGGACCGAATAATTAACTAAATGTTATGAACCACTGCAGAAGCTGAGGGTGAGGTTATGGCCATGTAAAACCGGTTTAAGCCCGCCAGTAACTTTGTGTTACTGATCGTTCCAAGTCGATACTTCTGTGGTGGTTCTTTTTGTTTTATGTCTTAGTGTTTAAAATTTTTTGTGCTGTTGGCGCCTTATGTATGTTTTCATATTTTTAGTTAAGTTAAGGTAACTGAGTGGCCACCTATTGGGAAAATAGCTGCTCATTCGGCTTACGATATGTTTCATGGTATAAGTACCTGATTGTTAGTTTGGTTTTTTCCCACCTCGGTTTTTGGAGTGGGAATCTTTTTCTGATTGCGCCTTTTCCTGATCTTTGCCTACTTGTACCTTTTTATATCAGAGTTCTTGTGGTTGTGCCGTGTGGCGGCCCTAAAAAGTCTCCCCGTACATCCATTTAATGCTCTTATTTTTCCAATCCTCAGGGATTGCTTGCAATCAGTTTGTATTTTCCTATCTCTAACTACCACAACTCTTCGATACCGTATTGAAGGCCATTAGTTGACCGTCACTCGTATCTCGTTGTATAAGCGATTCTTACGTTTCTATTCATGGACTTGTATTAGACATGGACCTGAGGTGTGGGTTTCGGTTATACCTTTTTCTTTCATTTGAAAGATTTTGCATTACGATTAAGTGCATTATTTATTCTATAACCGGTATGAGTGTCGCGCTCCTTTTGGCAGTATCAACACAATAATCCCAACTATGACTATCACAAAAAGATTAGGAATTACATTAACTCCCCTTAGGTTGCATGCCGCGTCTACTGTACGGATTCCTCATTCAACTAACAATTTTCAAAATTTATTACCTACTGTAAGGGTGACACCTCTTAATTTATTTTCGGCATCTACTGATAATCTACACGGAGCTTCTAATTCTAATATGTTTCGTAATAATCTTCAGATTAGGTTATCTCCACTCAAATCACCAATTTTACGTAAATATATTAATCCGTTCAAGAGACCTGGAATGTACCCTAGTATTTCTAAGTGCAATGCCAAGAAGTGCAACTGTTGCAATCATTTATGCTCTAAGACTACTATCACTTCATCTGTGAATGGTAGGACATTTTCAGTGGTCAATGATTCTGATTTAGACTGAAAATCAATGGATCTTGTATATGTTCTTACTTGAAATACAAACAATTGTAGGATGCAATATGTTGGACAAACTTGTCGAACTTTGCAAAAACGATTTGGTGAGCACTATCGTAGAATCAGAAAGCCAAAAAATAATGATACCTTTCTGTACCAGCATTTTAAGCGCACTGGTCATTCTCCCAATTATGTTAAAGTTCAACCAGTGGAGAAAATCTCATATGATGAAAATTCTTCAGTTAGATTCAAAAACATTAAACGATTTGAAACTGAACTTAAATGGATAAAATTACTGCAAACACCCTTTCCACTGGGATTTAACGACAACATTTACCATGAAGGCAATATTTCCAAAATGCCCGATTTTGATGTACTAACACTTTCGGACTCTCGTAAACGTAAATCTAGATCTCATGGTATACGGAAAAAGGGTAATGACAAACGTAAACTGTGTGCTGCATTGAAATTGAACATTTCTCTTAATGATTTAGCTGTTAAACTAAGGATTCACGGTCGACATCCAATGCTGTCGTATCTTAGTTCTCTACCTATTGCTGCATTACGTTCCTTGGACACAGAGGCTAATAGATTCTACGATAGAAATCATCAAATGTATGACGCTGCACTGTTAACAAGATGTTATACTCAGCATGCTCTTCGTCCATTTATCGATTCCGAATCTAATCACATTAGAAGTTTTATTAAAATTCCTTTCATCAATAAAGGAATTGACTTTATTGATTTACCAAGCATATTCCAGGATAAATCAGTAATACAGTCTATACCTACCTACTTCCAAAATTTAGAACCTCCTATTATTTGTTACAAATATAACAAACCAATCAGAAATACAATTTTTAATTTCAATAAACTTGTTTCTGATCTTGATATCCATGCTAATACTCCTAAGTCTTGAGATTGTAAAGATTCAAAATATGTTTATCAACCCGCTGGACATATTGTTACTGGAAATTTAAAAATAATTTCGGATTCTAGAATTCGCAAAATTGTTTCTAAAGGTCCGAAATATAGATTCCCTTCCTACATTAATTTCGACAAATGTAGAGAGGAGATTTCATCTGCATTAAATGATTTCGGTAATCGATGGTGTAAACGAGAGGGTGTTGAGGATAATGCTCTTAAAGAATGGAAAAGAAGTATCTTCACTATCGTGGATAAACGTATTAAGTTTTATTCACAAAATACTAATCTTTTACCTCCTAAACCCAAATCGTCATTTAGGCATTTGAAGCAGGGTATCCAAGAATTTCATAGAAAGTATGTCTTGGTTCCGGCAGATAAAGCCGCAAACAATGTTGTTGTCGTTTGTAGGCTTCACTACGTTAACACCTTAAAACAGGAGCTTGATGGTACCAGGGCTTATCTGGAGACAGATACTGATGAGGTGTCTGTAGTCAATGCCCACTTAAACGATTTACCTGTTAAGTTTTCTGTTTGTGTCAATGAAGGCCAAGACAAACTTCCTACGATGTATTGGTTACCTAAGCTTCACAAAAGACCATACAAAGCTAGATTTATTGCAAATTCTAGCTCTTGTACTACCACTGAACTTTCTAAATTATTAACTTCCTGTCTTACTGCTATCAAATCTCATGTTATAAGATACTGTGAGACAGTGTATGAAACTTCAAATAAAAATTGGTTTTGGTCAATTTTAAAAATTCTGGTGAGGTGCTCAGTAAATTGAAGTGTAGAGGGTTCCGTGCGACAAGCTTGTCCACATATGATTTTTCTACTCTGTATACAACATTACCACATAATCTAATTAAAGAAAAACTTCTGGATTTGATAGAATGGACCTTCAAAAGGGCATTAAAAAACTATGGTTCACTTTATTTGGCATGTAATGACAGAAAGGCTTTTTTTACTTCCTCTGACCAAAGTCGGTATACACTTTGGTCATGTCAGAATGTATGCGACGCCTTATCCTATCTCCTTGATAATATTTATATTAGATTTGGGACCAAGTTATACAGACAAATTGTTGGAATTCCGATGGGTACAAATTGCGCACCTCTCGTAGCTGATTTATTTTTATACTGCTACGAAAGAGATTTCATGGATTCTCTTAACCATGATAATCAAGCTGATGTTATCGAGGCTTTTAATTCCACATCTAGGTACCTCGATGACCTTTTGAACATTGACAACCCTTATTTTGAAGGTATGGTCAATCAAATTTATCCACCTGAACTTCAGTTGAACAAAGCCAATATCTCAGATACTGAAGCCCCCTTTTTAGATCTACATCTTTCTGTTGCAAATGGATTTGTTTCTTCTAAAATTTATGATAAGCGCGATGACTTTGATTTTGATATAGTAAATTTTCCTTTTTTGGATGGTGACGTTCCTCGTCGTGCTTCTTATGGTGTATACATTTCGCAACTTATTAGGTTTGCTAGAGTCTGCAATCATGTTACAGACTTCAACGCTCGAAATAAATGTTTAACGGCAAAACTTCTCCAACAGGGCTATCGGTATCATAAACTTCGAAAAACATTTTCTAAATTTTATCGTAGACACTATGAATTGATTTCCAAATATAATGTTGGGTTAAAGACGCTTTTAAGTGAGGGCCTTTCGGAACCTGAATTTTATGGTGACTTGGTTTACAAATTTAAGAAACTTAAAGGAATTAATGATTTTGTTCAGTTCAGAAAAATCATAACACGTTACAGACGTATAGGTTATAACTTGAATGTTATGCGACAGTCTGCATGCTTAGTTTTTAACCCAATCATGGTTGATAACTATGCTGCCTTCTTTAATTGCACGCCGGTGGGTCGGGTGTCAGACTCTATGATGGCCCCGACATAAAGCTATTCATTTTAGTTGGTTGGGGCCGGAGCTTCTTGTCTGTTGCTTGGCCCACCGGGGTCCAACTGGTGTTTTTCTTTTGCTCCGGAGTTAGTAGGTTATTCGGCGCCCAGGGATCTCCATCGTCGGGCAGCTTACTCAGTCTGTGAGTCCTGGTTTTTGATTCATCAGGATGTTAATCATGATTTATTTGTTTGTTCTTGATGATTCATTGACTAGATTCACCACGAGGACCGAATAATTAACTAAATGTTATGAACCACTGCAGAAGCTGAGGGTGAGGTTATGGCCATGTAAAACCGGTTTAAGCCCGCCAGTAACTTTGTGTTACTGATCGTTCCAAGTCGATACTTCTGTGGTGGTTCTTTTTGTTTTATGTCTTAGTGTTTAAAATTTTTTGTGCTGTTGGCGCCTTATGTATGTTTTCATATTTTTAGTTAAGTTAAGGTAACTGAGTGGCCACCTATTGGGAAAATAGCTGCTCATTCGGCTTACGATATGTTTCATGGTATAAGTACCTGATTGTTAGTTTGGTTTTTTCCCACCTCGGTTTTTGGAGTGGGAATCTTTTTCTGATTGCGCCTTTTCCTGATCTTTGCCTACTTGTACCTTTTTTTCAAAATCATAGGCCTTTTGGTTCTGAAGAAGAAGATTATTAGACGTTTTTGCTATTTATAGCCATGGCGGCCATCTTGGTCATGTGACCTTGACCATTTATACAAACTTTCATTCCCTCTTCCTAAGGATGCTCCACAAAAAGTTTGGCTTTGATTGGCCTAGCAGTTTCAGAGAAGATGTTTCAATATTATGGTCATATACATGTATATAGCCCCGGGTTCTGTCCATTTGCTCATTTCTA
This sequence comes from Rugalucina vietnamica, assembly GCA_964017185.1. NCBI lineage: Eukaryota > Metazoa > Mollusca > Bivalvia > Lucinida > Lucinidae > Rugalucina > Rugalucina vietnamica. The sequence continues at coordinate 49,457,864 of OZ024870.1, forward strand.
GCAAGTTTTCTGCCAATTAATTACATTTTCCTATTTTTTTCCCATTCATGGGAGACCTAAGTTGACCTTGCCGTAAAATAGGTCAAGGTCATCCCAGGGTCATGATTTATATAAACTTTGTAGAGCTCCATTCCCAGATGCTTCACACCAAGTTTCAAAATCATAGGCCTTCTGGTTCTGAAGAAGAAGATTTTTAAACGTTTTTGTTATTTATAGCCATGGCGGCCATCTTGGTCATGTGACCTTGACCATTTATATAAACTTTCATTCCCATTTCCCAAGAATGCTCCACATGAAATTTGGCTTTGATTGGCCTAGCGGTTTCAGAGAAGAACATGTTTGACCAGAGGACCATTGGTCCTGAAATCGCTCTCCTGAGATTCGGTCTTGCATGACCTTTAGCTAAGGTCATGTTGGTCAATGTAAAAAGTAAACTTGACCTCTAATACTCAAATAATTAATGAAAATTTACCTTTTTGGGGGCCCCAGCAACCAATCAAAATAAGGCATTAGTTCAAAAGTAATATAAAACATAGAGGACTACTAAATAAACATTTCTGCAAAATCTCCAATGAGACTGCAGAAATAGCAAATTTTCACTTTTCCCTATTATAAGTATGGAAACTGAAAGCAGCCATAGCAACCAGAGTTCTTATCTGACTGGAACAAAAAAAAAAAACATTTTTTGTAGAGGCTAATGCCAGGAACATGTATGCAAAGTATAAGCTTCACAAAGCAAACTGTTTCTGAGAGGAAGATTTTTAAAGATTGTTTTTTTTTTTCGAAAATTTAAACTTTTTGGGACCCCAGCAACCAATCAAAATAAGCGACCAGGATGAAGATCATCTGAAAGGTAGTGCATTACTCAATAAACATTAATAAGATAATAAGAGCTGTCGCAGGACAGCGTGCTCGACTGCTTCTGACCTTTGTCAAACATAAGGCCAAACCCGACCAGTAACCCAAAGCATTATGCTCATACATCTTTTTGCCATCATGCAATAAGGCAAAATCACTGAACCATGAAAGATCACTATAACTACCTAAGATTTAAAGGTCTCACTCATATTGTGAAAGAAGTGTGTTCATATACCAACTGAATGCCAAAACACAAGGCAAAATCACTGAACCGTGAAATAAGTTCACACTGACCTATAAGTATTTCAGGGTCAAAGGTCTAGTGATACTTACTCATAATGTGAAAGAAATATGATCATATACCCATCCAAGGTTAAGATATAAAGCAAAATCACTGAACCATGAAATAAGGTCATAGTGACCTATAAGTATGTTTGTGTTAAAGGTCTGGCCATACTCATTCATAATCAGAAAGAAGTATGACAAAATGCCAACTGACTGTCGAGATTTAAGGCAAAGTCACTGAACCATGAAATTAGGTCACAGTAACCAAGGAATACTTTACGGTCAAAGGTCTTGTCATACGCAAACATATCGTGAAAGAAGTATGTTCATATACCAATTGAGGGCCGAGATATAAAGGAAAATCACTGAACCATGAAATAAGGTCATATTGACCTAGGGCTACTTTAGGGTCAAAGGTCTTGTCATACGCAAACATAGTGTGAAAGAAGTTTGTTCATAAACCACTTGAGTGCCGAGACATAAGGCAAAGTCACTGAACCGTGAAATAAGGTCACAGTGACCTATAAGTATATTGGGGTCAAAGGTCTGGTCATACTCACTCATAATCTGAAAAAGTAGGAAAATATACTAATTGAGTGTCAAGATATAAGGTAAAATCACTGAACCGTGAAATTAGGTCACAGTGACCTAGGACTACTTCAGGGTCAAAGGTCTTGTCATATGCAAACATACTTTGAAAGAATTTTGTCCATAAACCATTTGGTACTGAATTATAAGGCAAAGTCACTGAACCGTGAAATTAGGTCAAAGTGACCTATAAGTATATTGGGGTCAAAGGTCTGTTCATACTCACTCATAATCTGAAAAAAGTATGAAAATATACTAATTGAGTGTCAAGATATAAGGCAAAATCACTGAACCGTGAAATTAGGCCACAGTGACCTATAAGTATATCGGGGTCAAAGGCTTGATTGTACTCACTCATAATCTGAAAGAAGTAAGAAAATATACTAATTGAGTGTCAAGATATAAGGCAAAATCACTGAACCATGGAAAGTAGGTCAACAGACCCTTACAGTCATGACACACATGTCAGTGTCACAAAGTCAAAAGATGAATGACCAACCATCTTCCTAAGTTGTTTCTATTAAAAAATAAAAAGAAAAAAAATTTCAGGGAGTCCTAGATTTTGACCTCTAGCCCCGCCCCCTGATGCCGACCCAGAGGTCCGATGTCATGGAACCTAAAGTGTATGAAGTATGAATGCTTTATGATAAGTTGTTGTCCAGATATGGACTCCTTGTAAAAGTAACACAGCAATACATCTATTTTTAAAGTGTTCTAGTTTTTAACCTCTAGCCCCACCCCCAGGCATGGACCCAGAGATCCGTTACCATGAAATGAAACTCAACCCTACAGGGTACCTATGGTCCGAGTATGAAAGCCCTCTGATAAAAAGTTTTCACAATATAGACTTCTTGAATACTATATCACAGAAAAGCCATAAATATTGATTATTAATGGTGTTCTAGATTTTAACCTCTAGCCCCACCCCCTGGCATGGACCCAGGGATCTGATGCCATGGAATGAAAGCCGACCCTACAGGGTGTCATTGGCCCAAGTATTAATGCTTTCTGATGAGTGGTTATCAAGATATGGACTTCTAGAAAACTTTAACACAAGAATTGCCATTTTTGAAAGAGTTCTAGATTTTAACCTCCACCCCCCCCCCTGGCCTGGACCCAGGGGCCCAATGCCATGGAATAAAAGCTAACCCTACATGGTATCTATGGTCCAAGTATGAATGCTTTCTGATGAGTGGTTGTCAAGATATGGACTTCTAGAAAACTTTAATGCAAGTGTGACGCGCACGGGAACGCGCACGCGCACGCACACGCACACGCGCACGGGAACGTGGACGACCGGGGTGACTGCAATAGCTCTATGCACTTCGTGCAGTCGAGCTAAAAATGAAACTGCAGAAATAGCAAATTTTCACTTTTCCCATTATAAGTCTATGGAAACTGAAAGTTGCCATAGCAACCAGAGTTCTTATCTGACTGGAGGAACAAAAGCAACTTTTTTGTAGAGGCTAATGCCAGGAACATGTATGCAAAGTATCAGCTTCATAAAGCAAACAGTTTCTGAGAAGAAAATTTTTAAAGATTTTTTTTTCTCGAAAAACTGCCCTTTTTGGGGCCCCAGCAACCAATCAAAAAGAGCGATCAGGATGAAGGTCATCTGAAACATCGTGCATTACTCAATAAACATGTCTCTAAAAATAAAATTCGAATATCTCCAATGAGACAGCAGAAATAGCAAATTTTCACTTTTTCCATTATAATTCTATGGAAACTGAAAGTTGCCATAGCGACTAGAGTTCTTATCTGACTGGAACAAAAAACAACATTTTTGTAGAGGCTAATGCCAGGAACATGTATGCAAAGTACATGTATTAACTTCATAAAGCAAACAGTTTCTGAGAAGAAGATTTTTAAAGTTTTTTTTTTTTTCGAAAATTTGCCCTTTTTGGGGCCCCAGCAAACAATCAAAATAAGCGATCAGGATGAAGGTCATCTGAAACATAGTGCATTACTCAATAAACATTTCTCTAAATATAAAATTCAAATATCTCCAATGAGACTGCAGAAATAGCAAATTTTCACTTTTCCCATTATAAGTCTATGGAAACTGAAAGTTGCCATAGCAACCAGAGTTCTTATCTGACTGGAACAAAAAAAATTTTTTTTTTTGTAGAGGCTAATGCCAGGAACATGTATGCAAAGTATCAGCTTCATAAAGCAAACTGTTTCTGAGAAGATTTTTAAAGATTGTTTTTTTGAAAATTTGACCTTTTTGGGGCCCCAGCAACCAATCAAAATAAGCGATCAGGATGAAGGTCATCTGAAACGTAGAGCACTACTCAATTAACATTTCTCTAAAAATATCTCCAATGAGAAAGCAAAAATTTGCAATTTCCACTTTTTTCCATTATAATTCTATGGGACGTATAAGTTGCCATGGCAACCAGAGTTCTTATCCGATCTGAACAAAAAAAAACAACATTTTTGGTTCCACCCTCATGTGGATGCTTTATGCCAAATATCAAAAGTTTTGGCCACAAAGCTTCAGAGGAGATGTCAATTGAAATTGTGGACGACGACGGATACCTACCTATCCTATAAGCTCACCTTTGAGCCTTCGGCTCAGGTGAGCTAAAAATTATGGTCATATACATGTATATAGCCCCGGGGCAGGTGCAAACAACCCCCAGGGGCTAAAATTGTCCATTAACATTAATCTTCTGTCCATTTGCCTATTCCCAGTAAGTTTTACCCATTAAATAGGATTTTACCTTTTTTTCCCATTCAAATGCATTGGCGACCTAAGTTGACCTTGCCGTAAATTAGGGCAAGGTCATCCTAGGGTCATGATTTATATAAATTATGATGGGCCCGCGTCCCCGATGCTACATACCAAGTTTCGTGGAAATCGGCCCACTGGTTCTGGAGAAGAAGACTTTTAAAGGTTTTTGCTATTTATAGCTAGGCGGCCATCTTGGTCATGTGACCTGGACCATTTATATAAACTTTCGTTCCCCTTTCCTAAGGATGCTCCACATGAAGTTTGGCTTTGACTGGCCAAGTGGTTTCAGAGGAGCTCTTTGAAATTGTGGACGGACGGACAGACGGACGGACGGACGACGGAGCATGGCCATCCTATAAGCTCACCTTGTGAGCCTTCGGCTCAGGTGAGCTAAAAATATGTGACTAGTCGCCTATTGATTGGCGACGATCAGTCGCCGACTAGTCGTCAACTGATCGCCAAATAATAACACACTTGTGGTCCCCGATCGGTCATCGGTCGCCGACAAGTCGCAACTGATCGGCGACCTGTCACCGACTCTGAAATCTCTTCCCGACTGAAATGAAGTCGCGGCCAGTCTTTTGAGCAAGTTCAAAAGACTGCCCGCGATTGATTTTAGTCGGCGACCGGTCGGCGACTTCAAGAAAACCTTGTCGCGACCTTTGCAATCTCTCCACGACCTCTGCAATTTTAAGTCGCGAAGCGGTCGCGAGTCAGATGCAAGCTCTGTGTAAGCAGGACTTAAGCTACAGTATATGAATGTTCAAAGTGTAAGTTTTTTAGAAGCCTCCGTGGCGCAGTGGTTATGTCACTCGCCTTGTAACCAGGGTCGCAGGTTCGATTCCGGGCTTCTCCAGTCCATTGGATGGGACTATAAACTGAGGTTCCGTCTCCATATGACCTAAGCCGTTGATGGCTCAAGTCCAATCAACCAAAGTGTAAGTTCAGACATGCTATCTTATGAGATTCCTTGTCTGGTTGTAGTACAAAATCAAATGTTTAAATTTGTTGACAAACCTGGTGAAACCTTCATAACAACAGGTTGGTTATCTTGATCCTTGAGCTGTTGTATGTTCAGTAGATCCCTCTGGTTCCCAGAATGAGGCGGCCATATATATACATACACCCTGGTCCCACTGCTGCCACAGTCTAGCACTATCCCATAATGTACATTAGGGCCGTAGGAGAAGAGTGTCCTATCAATCTTACCGCCTACTCCCGGGTTACTATGGACAGACTGTGGAGGCAGGATCAACTTATCTGATTGTGATAACTTGGACTGTATGAAGACTATGATGAGCAGTATGAGGAACAGTATACCAGTAGAGATGACGACAATCTGACGACCAGTCGGCCGCTCCGCACATGAATTCCGTTGAAGGCATTGAGAAAACTTAGGGTAAATCCTGCAAGGAAACAAATAACACTTCATTGTTTTTTGTTCTTAGGACATTTTATTCATGAGAATAAACCACAGCAAACAGGTACAGTCCAACCTGTCTTAAGCAAGCGGCCAAGGGAAACACTAAAATCGCTTGCTTAAGACAGATGCTTGCTTAATAGAGGTTATGTTCTGACAATAGGTAGGGCGTCCTAACCAAAACATGTTGGCTAGAAATAAATAATAGAACTGCCCTGTCTACAGAATTAAATGCATAATGAATAGCAAACAGATGCAGACAAAATGCACTATAATCTTCTTGATTAGCTTGTGGTATGGTTTTCCTTTGTAAAAGTGTTAGCACATTGTAAACCAGAGGACCAATGGTCCTGTAAACGCTCACCTGAGTCTGCTGCATATACCAATAAACATGTTTGAATATTATGGTATTTAACCCCAGTGCAGGGGAAGATGAAGCCCTTGGGCCGTTTTCTTTTTTTCAGAATAATCAATATTCTGTCCATTTGCCAATTTTTTGCTGGCTTTTCCCTTCAAATGACATTTTAACAGTTTTTCCCATTCAAATGCATGGGCAACTTATGTTGACCTTGCCATAAACTTGGTCAAGGTCATCACAGGGTCATGATTTATATATACATGGTAGTACTATAGCCATGGATGCTTCACGCCAAGTTTCATTGAAGTCAATCTATTGGTTTCAGAGAAGAAGATATTTGAAGGGTTTTTACCATATATGGGCATGGCGGCCATCTTGGTCATGTGACCTAGATTATTAATATATACATTGGTTCCCCCATCCTATAGATGCTTCACATAAAATTTGGCTTCAATTGGCCAAGTGGTTTTAGAGGAGAAGATGTTTGAATATTATGGTAATATACATGTATATTGCCCCCGGGTGTGGGAATATGAGCCCTTAGGTCCATCTTTTTTTCAGAATCATTAATATTTAGTCCTACTACCCATTTCCTGCAAGATTTTCACCTCAAATGACTTTTTAAAAGTTTTCCCCATTCCAATGCATTGGCGACCTATGTTGACCTTGTTCTAAAATAGGTCAAAGTCACCACAGGGTCATAATTTATATACACATTGTAGTACTTCAGCCATTGGTGCTTCATGCCAAGTTTCTTTGAAATCGGTCCACCAGATTCGGAGAAGAAGATTTTTGAAGGGTTTTTACCTTATATGGACATGGCAGCCATCTTGGTCCTGTGAACTAGATAATTTATATATTCATTAATTCCCCCATTCCATAGATGCTTCACATAAAATTTGGCTTTGATTCGCCAAGCGGTTTCAGAGGAGAAGATTTTTGAATATTATGGTAATATACATGTATATTGCCCCGGGGTGGGGGCAGATGAGCCCCTGGGGTCCATTTTTTTCAGAATCATTAATATTCAGTCCTACTGCCCATTTCCTGCAAGACTTTCACTTTAAATGACATTTTAAAAGTTTTCCCTATTCAAATGCATTGGCGACCTATGTTGACCTTGTCGTAAAAAAAAGGTCAAGGTCATCACAGGGTCATGATTTATGTATACATTGTAGTACTTGAGCCATCGAAGCTTCATGCCAAGTTTCTTGGAAATCGATCCACCGGTTCTGGAGAAGAAGATGTTTGAAGGCTTTTTACCATATATGGGCATTGCGGCCATCTTGGTCATGTGACCTGGATAATTTATATACACATTGATTACCCCTTCCTATTGATGCTTCACATAAAATTTGGCTTTGATTGGCCAAGCGGTTTCAGAGAAGATGATGTTTGAATATTATGGTAATATACATGTATATTGCCCCGGGGTGGGGGCATATGAGCCCCTGGGGTCCAATGTTTTTTTCAGAATCATTAATATTCAGTCCTACTGCCCATTTCCTGCAAGACTTTCACTTTAAATGACATTTTAAAAGCTTTCCCCATTCAAATGCATTGGCGACCTATGTTGACCTTGCCGTAAAATAGGTCAAGGTCATCACAGGGTCATGATTTATATACACATTGTAGTGCTTGAGCCATCAATGCTTCATGCCAAGTTTCGTTGAAATCAGTCCACCGGTTCTGGAGAAGATTTTTGAAGGGTTTATACCATATATGGGCATGGCGGCCCTCTTGGTCATGTGACCTGGATTTCTTATATACACATTGGTTCCCCCTTCCTATAGATGCTTCATATAAAATTTGGCTTTGGTTGGCCAAGCGGTTTCAGAGAAGAAGATCTTTGAAATTGTGGACGGACGGACGGACGACGGACGGACGACGGACAGACGGACGCCGGATCATGGCCATCCTATAAGCTCACCTTGTGAGCCTAACGGCTCAGGTGAGCTAAAAATGTTCCAAGAGTTATAAATCATGAATAGTTTGGCCTTTTGAGAAAGCATATTTTTCTCTCAGTAGATATTAATGAACAAGAAAATTTACAAAATATTAAATCAACAGTTCAGATTTGTTTTCTTTGATTGAAAAAGGTAAAACATGAAGGGGTGGCACAGTAAAGACATGACACAGTAATCTGTAATGACAAAATCTTAATGAAAAGGTGTTGCAAATAAATGCATAATCTGTTACTACTGTTATTGCTCTGTCAGTGGTAAATGTCACTATTAAAGTTCTCCCAGACAAGTAGTCTAGGATTATCTTTTGAGACAACAAACAATGAATTATGGCATCTGGAAGGTGAGAAGACAATTTTGACACCTTGTAAAGTTTAAATACCCATGTGAAAATATTTCTTTTTATGCAATTGATGAAATGAGTGGCTGCTTAAAGCCAAAACTGGGACAGAAACTAGTGGCCTCTGACCACATAACACAGGTGCTTGCTTAATAGAGGTTCATTAACATATAAAATCAATTTGGGGGTATACGGACAAAACACCCCACGAACATAACCCCCCACGTCCATTTTGTTATAGGTGGACAAAAACCATCACATGTTTTTTTAAAGGCTGACAAAACACCCCACGCCCAATAGTATAAGGTTGTCAAAACACCCCATGCAGATTTCAAAATTAGGACAAAACCCCCTCATGTTTTTCTTAGTTCCCCATAGGACATGACTGAAAATTGATGGCTGGAAAATTTAGGTGTAACCAAATCTATGTTTTCTTTATCAGAGATAATATGTATGTCTTATAGCTCACCATATTACATGACTGAAAACTGATGACTTGGACAAGAAACCATAACCAAATTTGATTTGTCTTATGTTTTAGCTCCCCATATAACATAACAAAATTGATGACATGACACTGTCATGTTTAAGTCATCAATTTTGCTATATGATGACACCATGGCCAAATTGTATGCATTTCTTTACATTAGTTAATGAAAGCTGCAAATGAACTTATTTAAGATTTAAACTTTTTAATATGAACAGATCTGGTTGTGGTAATGTGTATATGGGCTGTTACAAAAAAAAAAAAAAAAAAAAAAAAAAAAAAAAAATAAATAACATATATTTCAGATAACAATTTGACTTCAATTGAAAAACAATCATTTTAGCACAGACAGATTATACAGGTGTTTGAGTTAATTGTTAAAATTAATTCAATTACCTTAATAGCACTCAATTAGCACATTATCGTTTTAAAACGCATGTACAAACACAATCAGTACACAAAAAAATGGAGAACACAGAGACCTTAAATCAAATAATAAGATTAAATTAAATAACTTTAAAATTATTTTCCTTTTTGCAGAATGATTGACATTAATAAGTGACAATTGGAATGGCATCAAAGAAAATATCTATTCATCTACATAGAATTGAAAGAAGGAAAAAGAAGTGATATTACCAGAAAATGCATGTTGTTTGCATTAGGATGCTTCTGTCTGCTTCCATCTGCTTATCTACACTGCAAAAACATGAGGGGGGTTTTGTCCTAATTTTAAAATCTGCATGGGGTGTTTTGTCCACCTTATACTATTGGGCGTGGGGTGTTTTGTCAGCCTTCAAAAACATGTGGTGGTTTTCGTCCACCTATAACAAAATGGACGTGGGGTGTTTTGTCCGTGGGGTGTTTTGTCCTACACTCCAATTTGGGGGAAATGAAAGTGCTTGCTTAAGACAGGTGCTTGCTTAATACAGGACTTGCTTAAGACAGGTTGGACTGTAGTTCAATACAACCAATTCTTTAAAAATGTTTTTGTCACAGTTTTGCATGCATGATTTAGCCTGTTACGGTAACAATTGTCACTACAAATATGACATCTGTTTTCACTAGAGATGGTGTAAAGTCATTTTTGGTTTGTAACAAACCAATTTTTGAGAAGCAATCCCACTTTTTGCAGAGATTCTTGTGTGCAAAGTCAACTCTAGTGCATGATTTTTTTAGTAATAGTTCATATTTGTGAGTCACTTGCGCAAACACACTTTTAAACTGACCTCCAAATTGCTCAACAAATCAATGCTGGAGCTAATTAAGTTACCGTATTTCTTACATAAAACAAGGAGATAAATGAATGATTTAATACTATATTTGTTCGGATAAGTGCACATGCTCCAATTATTTTATTCTTTTGAATACATGTACATGTATTTTTTTTTATGATGTAGAAAGCAAACTCATTTTTATAACAAGTATTCCAAATTTTCCTCAATTTGTATCTCAAGCCTACACGATTCTTGGTTTCTGACATCCCTTGTAGCAGAAGAATTTTCAATCCAACGACATATGTTGGTGATCCCGGAATAGTGAAGACTATTTTTGATAACTCATCAATGGTTTGTTGAAGTTCGATGGAAATAATATCAACCTCAACGCGACAAAATGTACCTTCGGTCATTGTTAAAGTACATGTACTAGTAAAAAGCGTCAAAAAGCGGAAAAAATCATGTCATATGTGTTTTAGAAATAACACTGTATTTGTAATTTTTGGAAACTGGGCTACCAAATGAATCAGTTTTTAAACATATTTATCTTCAACATGTGGAGTTATCTGCCCTTGTTTTAGCCCATAATATACTTTATTTTCCTATATCTATCGCCAAACGGTAACCATAGCAACCGCATCGTTATAAAATACAGAGATTAATTTCGAAGATGACACGCATATCTTTCTTAACAATAGGTTCTGACCACTGCTTAACAGTTTAAAGCAAAAACATCCGAGTATTATAGGCTCTATGCATTACGCAACTTTGACGTCATTTTTCAGGACAATGACGTCTGTATAGTCCAGGACCCAAGCAAGGCCAAAACTGGTGACCTACCCTACACGGCATTGAGGTAGAAATTTGACTTTATTTTCATGTAGCACTATATCTCAGGCATATATAGCCACCGTCAACTTTTTGATTTAATCTGCGAACATTGAGTTATCTGCCCTTGCTTGTAGTGACCTGACTATACGTCTGTATAGTAGGATTCATATAGTAAATTGGTCATAACTCACAAAATAACTTGAATATTTTTGTTAAAGAAAGACTAACAGCCTCTAGAAATATTATGCATTCATCAAGTTAACTGAACATGACTGTCCTTGACTGCTTGCTCACAAGAAATACAACAGTTCGGGGCTGCTCACTTCTACTATCTTATGTTTCTTGGCTAACCTGGGGATCAACCCAATAGTCGGACTGATAAACTGTTACTGCAGTGAATACCAGAGGACCATTGGTCCTGAGAACGCTCACCTGAAGCCTGATCTTGGAGTATTAAGTCATCATTACATGACCTTGACCTTGAATACTCACACACCTTTATTGACTTGATAAGTTGTCTGCATCTGCAAAGTTTCAGGTCTCAGGCTGCAATAGTTTCCAAACCCAGTGATTTCTGAGAAAACTTTAATTTTAATTTTGATATTTAAATGACATTGGGTCCAGGTCAAGAAAGGACCTTGGTCGTCATTAATTACTTACCTTCATTGACTCCATTAGTTGTCTGCATCTAGCAACTTTCAGGTCTCAGGCTGCAAGAGTTTCCAAAATATCCATTCTTTTCGCCTTTTTCCATGTGAAAGCCTATGTTTACAAAATTGACCTTGCCATAAAATAGGTCAAGGTCATCCAAGGGTCATCATTTCAACAAACTATGATGGGCTGGAGTCCCAAATGCTACATACCAAGTTTCACGAAAATCGGCCGCCGGTTCTGGCGGAGAAGACTTTTGAGTGGTTTTTACCATAGTTGGGCATGGCGGCCATCTTGGTCATGTGACCCAAATTTCGCGATCAAACTTTCGTTCCCCCTACCCATGGACGCTCCACATAAAATTTCACTTTGATTGGACAAGCAGTTTCAGAGAAAAAAATCTTTGAAAAGTGTGTATGCATGGCAGACTGGCCAAGGTCAAGAGATGACCTTGACCTAAATTAATCACATACCTTCATCTACTCCATTAGTTGTTTGCATCTACCACTTTTCAGGCCTCAGGCTGCAATAGTTTTCAAAAAATCAATAGTTTTTACTTTTTCCCCATGTATAAGCCTATGTTTCCAAAATTGACATTGCCGTAAAATATGTCAAGGTCATCATATGGTCATCATTTGATCAAACTATGATGGGCTGGAGTCCCAAATGCTACATACCAAGTTTCATGAAAATCGGCCTGCCGGTTCTGGAGAAGATTTTTGAGTGGTTTTTACCATATATGGGCGTGGCAGCCATCTTGGTCATGTGACCTGGATTTCCCGATCAAACTTTCGTCTCCCCTACCCATGGATGCTCCACATAAAATTTCACTTTGATTGGACAAGCAGTTTCAGAGAAGAAGATCTTTGAAAAGTGTATATGGACGACAGACTGGCCAAGGTCAAGAGATGACCTTGACCTAAATTAATCACATACCTTCATCTACTCCATTAGTTGTTTGCATCTACCACTTTTCAGGCTTCAGGCTGCAATTGTTTTCAAAAAAATCCATAGTTTTCACTTTTTCCCATGTAAAAGCCTATGTTTCCAAATTTGACCTTGCCGCAAAATAGGTCAAGGTCATCCAAGGGTCATCATTTTATCAAACTATGATGGGCTGAAGTCCCCGATGCTACATACCAAGCTTCGTGGAAATCGGCCCACCGGCTCTGGAGAAGATTTTTGAGCGGTTTTTACCATATATGGGCGTGGCGGCCATCTTGGTCATGTGACCTGGATTTCGCGATCAAACTTTCGTTTCCCCTACCCATGGATGCTCCACATAAAATTTCACTTTGATTGGCCAAGCAATTTCAGAGAAGAAGATCTTTGAAAAGTGTGTATGGACGACAGACTGGCCAAGGTCAAGAGATGACCTTGACATAAATTAATCACATACCTTCATCTACTCCATTAGTTGTTTGCATCTACCACTTTTCAGGCCTCAGGCTGCAATAATTTTCAAAAATTCCATAGTTTTCACTTTTTCCCATGTAAAAGCCTATGTTTCCAAATTTGACATTGCCGTAAAATAGGTCAAGGTCATCCAAGGGTCATAATTTTATCAAATTATGATGGGCTGAAGTCCCCGATGCTACATACCAAGTTTCGTGGAAATCGGCCCACCGGTTCTGGAGAAGAAAATTTTTGAGTGGTTTTTACCATATATGGGCGTGGCGGCCATCTTGGTCATGTGACCTGGATTTCGCGATCAAACTTTCGTTTCCCTTACCCATGGATGCTCCACATAAAATTTCACTTTGATTGGCCAAGCAGTTTCAGAGAAGATCTTTGAAAAGTGTGTATGGACGACAGACTGGCCAAGGTCAAGAGATGACCTTGACCTAAATTAATCACATACCTCCATCTACTCCATTAGTTGTTTGCATCTACCACTTTTCAGGCCTCAGGCTGCAATAGTTTTCAAAAAATCCATAGTTTTCACTTTTTCCCCATGTAAAAGCCTATGTTTCCAAATTTGACATTGCCGTAAAATAGGTCAAGGTCATCCAAGGGTCATCATTTGATCAAACTATGATGGGCTGAAGTCCCCAATGCTACATACCAAGTTTCGTGGAAATCGACCCACCGGTTCTGGAGAAGAAGATTTTTGAATGGTTTTTACCATATATGGGCGTGGCGGCCATCTTGGTCATGTGACCTGGATTTCGCGATCAAACTTGAAATGCCACTACCCAAGGAGGCTCCACATAAAATTTCAACTAGATCGGCCAAGCGGTTTCAGAGAAGAAGATCTTTGAAATTGTGGACGACGGACGGACGACGGACGGACGCCGGATCATGGCCATCCTATAAGCTCACCTTGTGAGCCTTCGGCTCAGGTGAGCTAATAAGTGACTCATTCTGCAAGGCTGCAGCAAGCATGAAAATTGGTGTTTCCAAGCCTAAGAACAAGGCACATAATGGAGTTATCTTAAGTCTGAACAGGTATGAATAGGACACACACATGCTTGCTCGCCTGAGCAACATTTAGGCTCGACTCCTGATTGCAGTTCTCAGACATGGTACTGAATTGTTGAACAGAAGGAACGGCATGTGGCATGAACATTGCTAATGCTTAGGTAAATCCCATATTCAGGTTAGCCTGACGTTGCATACTTGATATAAAAATCATGACATTTTGGGGGTAAAGAAGGCCCCTGACAACAGAAGAAAAACACCCCAAAGACTGAATCAGAGTTTGTTTGGATTTACAGATAAACATTATAATAAGCTAAAACTAAGGATTTAGACCAATATTAATAATTTAAGCAAAAAATAGGAACACTCTGTTTTATGTAATTAACAAGCAATGGTAGTGCTGGGGATGGCAGGTGGGATAGCATAAACAGACAACTTAATTGAACCGAGTCAATGAGGACACTGAGCCTAGGACTGTATCAGGAATGACTGTGTATAAGAAATAATCTGATTGGTCCAAAGACAGTACATTCTCAGATAAAAGTTTCCTTTTAAAAGGAAAGTTTGTCCAGTATTGAAAATAGAAAACAAACCAGAGGACCAATGGTCCTGTAAACGCTCACCTGAGATCTGGTGTAAATACCAACAAACATGTTTGAATATTATAGAAAATAATCCCAGTATAGGGGCAGATGAAACCTTCGGGCCATTTGTTTTAGAATAATCAATATCCTGTCCAGTTTTTCCCTTCAAATGACATTTTTACAGTTTACCCATTCAAATACATAGGCAACCCATGTTGACCTTGCCTTAAATAAGTCAAGGTCACCACAGGGTCACATTGTAGTACTTGAGTCGCCGATGCTTCATGCCAAGTTTGTTTGAAATCAGTAAACCAGTTCCGGAGAAGATTTTTGAAGGGTTTTGCCATTTATGGGCATGGTGGCCATCTTGGTCACGCGTCCTGGATTATTTATATACACATTTGTTCCCCTTTCCTAAAGATCCTTCATATAAAATTTGGCTTTGATTGGCCAAGTGGTTTCAGAGAAGAAGACCTTTGAATATCATTGTAATATAAATGCATATTGCCCCAGGGTGGGGGCAGACCAACCCCTGGGGCCCACTTTTTTCAGAATCACACATCTTCAGTCCATTTGCCCATTTCCTGCAAATTTTCCTTTCAGAGAAGAAGCTCTTTGAATATTATTGTAATATACATGTATATTGCCCCGGGGTGGAGGCAGACCAACACCTGGGGTCAAAACTTTTTTTCAGAATCACATATCTTGAGTCCATTTGCCCATTTCCTGCAAGTTTTTCCTTTCAAATGACATTTTAACAATTTTCCCCATTCAAATGCATGGGCAACCTATGTTGACCTTGCCGTAAAATAGGTTATGATCATCCAAAGGTCATAATTTATAGAAACCTTGTAGTACTCCAGTCACCGATGCTTCATTGCCAAGTTTCGTTGAAATCAGTCATGTGACCTGGATTATTTATAAACACAATAATTCTCACTTCCCATAGATGCTTCGTATAAAATTTGGCTTTGATTGGCCAAGTGGTTTCAGAGAAGATCTTTGAATATTTTTGGTATATAAATGTATATTACCCCAGGGTGGGAGCAGACCAGCCTCTGGGGTCCATTTGTTTTTCAGAATCACATATCTTCGGTCCATTTGCCCATTTCCTGCAAATTGTCCTTTCAAATGACATTTTTACAATTTTCCCCATTCAAATGCATGGGCGACATATGTTGACCTTGCCGTAAAATAGGTCAAGGTCATCCAAAGGTCATAATTTATAAATACAATGTAGTACACCAGTCCTTGATGCTTCATGCCAAGTTTCGTTGAAATCGGTTTAGTGGTTCCGGAGAAGAAGGATTTTGAAGGGTTTTTACCATATATGGGCATGGCGGCCATCTTGGTCATGTGACCTTGATTATTTATACCCACATTGGTCCCCCCCCTTCCCATAGATGCTTCATATAAAATTTGGCTTTAATTGGCCAAGAGGTTTTAGAGAAGAAGATCTTTGAAGAGTGTGGACGACGGACGGACGGACGTACGACGGACGGACGGACGGCGGATCATGGCCATCCTATAAGCTCACATCGTGAGCCTAACGGCTCAGGTGAACTAAAATGCGAAATTGCGAAAAGGCCTGTACATATATTCATATGGTATTTCGTCCAAGAGAGCTAGTCATTTTTTCATTCAACAATTTCAGCATCTACGTATTTGGCATCTTGAACTTTGTTCGCTGCATGACCTAAATCACCAGTCATCCTACGGCAGCATGACGCAACCTGTGTAATAGCAATTGCTTGAAACATTGCAAAAGTTTCTAGAAGAATGAATCACGAATTTTGAAATGGGTTAGACTGTACAAGTGATATAATTTAAGCGAATCCCCTGATTGATTTGTCAAATCATGTGCGGGTGGTTAAGAAGTTAGCAGCCTTTAATCCAGAATGTCAAGGATTTGGCCGTCTCTGATCATTGCCTACTTGTACCTTTTCATTGGCTCTATTGCTAAATTTCAAAACATGCTTTCTAATATATTTTAAAACGCGCCACGAGATGCATGTCCACGTTTTTTTCCGATCAGGTCCGACACAAACTAGCTTGTAGTTACAGAAGAACACAAAAAGCTTATAAGCTTCGGATGATTGTTCTAGCCGTGACTAGCGAAAACTGCGCCGATCAGCTCTGTTGTGTAAAATGCTTGTTTTGTCACGATGGTGCTCAAATGAGGAGTATCGTGAAAAATTTCCTTTTGATGCTCTTTAATAATAATAATAATAATAATAATAATAATAATACATACATTATTTAAAGAGGGTAACACATTTAGTACATAAGTGATAACTAATCTCCCTTAATTTGTGAGAACAACATTCTACTAACATGATGAAAACCTTTTCATAGATTTCTGATGCAATTTTTTCGAGAAAGTGTTCTAGAATGGTCTAGGCAATGCTATTTCCATCCTCGATGACCCAGGCGCGACCCATCATAGTTACATTAAAGTTCGTCCAGCATTGTAAGATACGAAAGTCAGTGCACCTGGGTGACTGAAGATGGCTATTTTATAGCCATCATGAGTCGCGTCGTGTAACCCTGCATTTAACATAATGCAAAAACAAAGACTGTGTGTTAAATTTACCGTTGATCATCGCATTTGTTTTTCGCTTCACAGAAAGTATATCGATCTCCTTTTTAAATCCGGAATAGATCTATTTCACCTCACAGTCTAACGCTGTTCAAAACTTGTGACAGGACACTGAGTCAAAATACGAGTGTACGCTCCGTAATTAATCCCTGTACCTTATTCTTTTCCAAGTGCGTTATCATTTTAAACTGACGCAAACTATACGCAGAACACCCACAGGGTGGTGTTTTTATACGTTCATATTCATTTCGTTTTGGTGCTGCCTAATATACATTTACAGATTTCATTCTTATAAATTAAAAAATAGCTAATGTATTTCTAGGGTTACATAAACAAATGCACTGGAGCCGCATTATGAGAAAACTCGTTGTTTATAGATGCGAAAACAAATGCACAGATCAGCTGTGTAATAACAAGCGCCTTTGTTTTCATTTCACGAACAGTGCTATTGCACTTTTTCTTAAATCCCAAATGTCTAGCTTTATAAACATTTTGTAGTCGTAGACGCTGGTTTGTGTTGAACAGTTCGGAAACCTGAAAAACTTTTTTTTCTCGTGAGAAGGCTGCTTGAGAGACCCTATGTCGCCGTCCAGTGTATATAAACGTGTACCAGCAACGATATTAAGTCGTTGCATCAGCCAGCTCTGATTTGTTGCGTCATGCCAACTTTCATAACGGAATTCGGAAACCCAATGTATCCAATTACAAAACATCTGTTGAAGATTTCAGTAAAAAGAAACTGAGTTTGAGCCACTGGGGCACAGCAAAAGAAAAACAACTTTGGCTACATGGGGGCAACAAAAAACAGATCAGCTTACATTTAAAAGGTTGATCGAAGTAACCTTGATATTGACAAGGCATATTTTACTATTAAAAATGTTACTTCTGTCAACATTGTGTTTGATCTTTTTGTTATTCTTACACCATCTCTTTATTATTGTCTACTTTCATAACGATAACGAATTGAGGTTACGCAGAAGTCAAGGTAAGGTCAAAAGAGGATTAATATGTATACAAATATTGATGAAATCTCGCATGCGCAAACAATCACCGGATTTCCGTAAAAAAGCGAATGAGAGTTTGTGTTTCGCAAAACACAAACAAACCAGAAGACCATTGGTCCTGAGAACGCTCACCTGAAGCCTGATCTTGGAGTATTAAGTCATCATCAAATGACCTTGAACTTGAATACTCACACACCTTTATTGACTTCACAAGTTTTCTGCATCTGCAAAGTTTCAGGTCTCAGGCTGCAATAGTTTCCAAACCCAGTGATTTCTGAGAAAACCATAATTTTAATTTTGATATTTAAAAGACCTTGGGTCAAGGTCAACAAATGACCTTGGCCATCATTAATTACTTCATTGACTCCATTAGTTGTCTGCATCTAGCAACTTTCAGGTCTCAGGCTGCAACAGTTTCCAAAATATTCATTGTTTTCGCCTTTTCCCATGTAAAAGCCTATGTTTCCAAAATTGACCTTGCCTTAAAATAGGTCAAGGTCATCCTAGGGTCATCATTTCGACAAATTATGATGGACTGGAGTCCCAAATGCTACATACCAAGTTTCGCGTAAATCGACCAGCCGGTTCTGGAGAAGAAGATTGTTGAGTGGTTTTTACCATAGTTGGGCATGGCGGCCATCTTGGTCATGTGACCCGAATTTCGCGATCACACTTTCGTTCCCCCTACCCATGGACGCTCCACATAAAATTTCACTTTGATTGGCCAAGCAGTTTCAGAGAAGAAGATCTTTGAAAAGTGTGTATGGACGACAGACTGGCCAATGTCAAGGGATGACCTTGACCTGAATTAATCACATACCTTCATCTACTCCATTAGTTGTTTGCAGGTCTCAGGCTGCAACAGTTTTCAAAAAATCCATAGTTTTCACTTTTCCCATGTAAACGCCTATATTTCCAAAATTGAAATTGCCGTAAAATAGGTCAAGGTCATCCTAGGGTCATCATTTGATCAAACTATGATGGGCTGGAGTCCCAAATGCTACATACCAAGTTTCATGAAAATCGGCCTGCCTGTTCTGGAGAAGATTTTTGAGTGGTTTTTACCATATATGGGCGTGGTGGCCATCTTGGTCATGTGACCTGGATTTCGCGATCAAACTTTCGTCTCCCCTACCCATGGATGTTCCACATAAAATTTCACTCTGATTGGCCAAGCAGTTTCAGAGAAGAAGATCTTTGAAAAGTGTGTATGGACGACAGACTGGCCAAGGTCAAGAGATGACCTTGACCTAAATTAAACACATACCTTCATGTACTCCATTAGTTGTTTGCATCTACCACTTTTCAGGCCTCAAGCTGCAATAATTTTCAAAAAATCCATAGTTTTCACTTTTTCCCATGTAAAAGCCTATGTTTCCAAATTTGACCTTGCCGTAAAATAGATCAAGGTCATCACTGGGTAATCATTTTATCAAACTATGATGGGCTGAAGTCCCCGATGATACATACCAAGTTACGTGGAAATCGGCCCACCGGTTCTGGAGAAGAAAATTTTTGAGTGGTTTTTACCATATATGAGCGTGGCGGCCATCTTGGTCATGTGACCTGGATTTCGCGATCAAACTTGTAATGCCACTACCCAAGGAGACTCCACATAAAATTTCAACTAGATCGGCCAAGCGGTTTCAGAGAAGAAGATCTTTGAAATTTTTGACGACGACGGACGACGGACGGACGGACGCCGGATCATGGCCATCCTATAAGCTCACCTTGTGAGCCTTCGGCTCAGGTGAGCTAAAAAGATAGGACATCCCTATATTAGCCAGACAATTACAGATAATTACATAACATCAAATGTTTGAAGTAATGTCAGAATTGCATAACCCCCTCTGTGGCTCTCTAGATGATGCAGGTGTTGTGAATCAAAATCAATATTAGACAGACTGACAAACATAAAATTGTGTATAAACTGTAAATAAAATTATTCCCATTTTATACACAATAAACAAGTTGATAAATTAGAAATAGTTTTATTCACAGATTCCTAACATAATCATGATTATTATTTCTAATGCTTAACACAACTAAAATTTGAATGGTGCACATAAATTCACAATTACACAAATTAAAAATAAAACTTTGGCTCTTTCTTTGGGGCTGCTCACTTCTACTATCTTATGTTTCTTGGCTAACATGGGGATCAACCTAATATTCCGACTGATAAACCATCACTGCAGTTAAGCATAATTAAATCATTCTGCAAGGCTGCAGCAAGCATGAAAACGGTCCATGAAAATTGGTATTTCCAAGCCTAAGAACAAGGCTAATAATGGAGTTATCTTAAGTCTGAACAGGCATGAATAGGACATCCACACTTATATCGTAATGCTTGCTTGTCTGTCCAACATATAGGCTCGACTCCTGATTGCAGTTCTCAGACATGGTACCGAATTGTTGAACAGAAGGAACGGCATGTGGCCTGAACATTGTTAATGCTTAGGTAAATCCCATATTCAGGTTAGCCGTTGCATACCTGATAGAAAAGTCATGATATTTTGGGGGTAAAGAAGGCCAAACGAATTTGTGGTAGCAAGTGAGGCCCCCAAAATATAAGAGCCATGATTACAACTATGAAACATTATGTTAATTAATGCAATAAATACCACCAAGTCAATGATTATTTCCAGACCATCTATTCATTGTGCTCTCCCAATTTACAACTCAAAATTAAATGAAAACAATGAAAACAAAACTTGGTCTCCCCTTGTGACTCATTATAAGACAGAAAAGTCTGGGCTAAAAACCAAATATAAAAACCCAGTGGGAAAAATTCATGGAAAACCTTGACCTTACTGCCAGTAACGACAAACAAATCACTCATTCCATATATTAATATTATTATGATAGTAAAGAACAATATCATGGTCAACCAAATTACTTACTTACATGTACTGACTTAACTTACATGTACCTTTAAGTTGCAAAATCATAAACATGAAAACAAACATCTGATTCAAAGCTTCATTTGATATATTGTGTTGATTCCAATGAGGTATGAGAGTAAGTTCCATGCTAAGTTCAAGCACGATATGACACCAGCCACTGATAGGCCTCAAATCCCTGATTTATAACAAGAAAAAATACTATGCCATTAAGATAGTGTATCAAAAACATATAACAAACTCACAGTAAATATACTCCTCCTCAAAAAATCCGGTCACCCAACTGTGTGCCAAGCACCCAACAAATAAACAAAACTATTTTCCACTGTTTGTAAGTTTTATGATACTTGGCAAAATCAAGTGTACAAACTGTATACAGTGTACGTCAATTACACATGCTCAGTTCCGTACACAGATATCCTAGTAGATCGATTACAAATGGGTGGGGTATCTAGAAGGCCATTTCATCCGTCCATACTTACTCCCTCTTGATAAAAATACAGTGTAGACGCCTCCGTGGTGTAGTCATAAAGCTACTTGATTTGTATTCGTGAGTCGTGCACTTAATCCAGAGCCTCTACAGCCTTCCGGGTAAAAATTTTAGCACGCTTATTTCAATGACATTATCTGTTGGTAGGATGTAAAACACTACCAAAGCAACATCAGTTGCAGTTTTGGGTTTGGAATAAGGGTTTTTAAAAGTATGATCAAAGTTAGCAAATTTATACAAAATATGAAAATGCTAATAATTGTTACAGTTCTTACAGTTTTCTGTGACCGGATTTTTTTGAGAAGTATATATGGGCCACAACGTGAAAAAATGTACCTTCGGACAATTTTTTGAGTATAAGAAAAGCAAAGTTACTTTGAATGTATGATGTTTCTAGAGTCTGTTAGTCTTTATTTGACCAGATTATTTCAGTTATTTTGTGAGTTATGACCTATTTACTATATGAACCCTACAGACGCCATTGTCGTGAAAAATGACGTCAAAGTGGCGTAATGCATTTCTGCATGTTAGAAGAGCTTACTAACCTCGATGCATTTGCTTAAAACTGTTTAAGCACTGGTCAGAACCTATTGTTAAGACAGAAGTATACCATCCTTACAGGCAATCTGTCGTAATTATTTTGTCTATTTTTATGATAATGCGGTTGCTATGGTTACCGTTTAACGATAAATATAGGAGAATTATGTGTATTATGGGCAAAAAACAAGGGCCGATAACTCCAAATATTGAACAATAATATGTTTTAAAACATATTCATTTGGTAGCCCAGTGTTCAAAGATTAGAAATACAGTGTTATTTCTAAAACGTATATGGCATCATTTTTCCGCTTTTTGCTGCTTTCGACTAGTAATGTCAGAATGTCCGAAGGTACATTTTGTCGCGTTGAGGTTCATATGCCAAAATAGAAACATAAACCCATTGTGGGTTTGAAACTAAATTCTGAATGACACTTCGATTAAATATTTGGGGCGCCTCATTCTGTATTAATTGTAATACGTATCATAACCTGAGAATCACCCACTGTAGAAATTTGGACTCACTAACAAACGGGATGTGCATATGATGAACGGCAGACCCCACCAAACAGAAATGGCAACAGGTTTGACCCCTCCGTGTATGGCTCGAGATTGTAGGCTCGAATTGGTGAAGCTCTTGCAGTACCTGTCCACTTTGGTTTTCAGTTAATATTACATTGCTATTGAAAACGGTTTTTATACAATTATATTATTTTTATTTAAAAAGTCAGAAATAGGATGCTGTCATATCCATCAGCTTTCCGGTGATATAAGTTTTATTCAATTTGAGTTTGACCATTTTGCTTTTCACAGTCGCCTGAAGTTACCATCATGCTATCCTATAGTAAGCTATTGAAAAAAGTCAAAACGCGTGTATTTCCATTTTCACGTCTAATTTACTAAAAAGCTATTGTAAAGAAATTTAGGATGCTGTTTTATTTGTTATCCTGCGCATTCCATACTTCACATACATGTACGTTTCACGAATCTAGCAACAGACCTGCCTTAGAAAATAAACCGCTTGCGTTAGTTATTGAGGCTGGTCAGGTTTACACCGCATGGTGTTTCCAACAAGAAATTGTCATGTGAGAATGTTTTTAAAAGACGTGTGACTTTAATACCTTGTTGCGATGACCTAAAGACGCTGGATGTCAGGTGTAATCCTGATCTAGTCAACCATGATGATCGTTTTCACAATCAGCAAAGCGTGAAAACCTACTTTCTGGTCATAATTTCTGACCATGTCAGACAAAGACCAGATTGGTTATCATTAAATAGAAGTTATATTTGAAATTATATACAACACGGTTTGTTGAGTGACTCACCTCACTGCTGTCAAATGCTTCAAGGCGGAGTCTTCATTCATAGACTCTCAGCTATTCATTATTGTTTTTGGCCGCTAAGAACGAGAACACGCTTTGTTTTGTTTAACCCAACCACCGACCCCCTTACACCACCTAGTTTGCCTGGTCATCCTTAATATTTCATCGTTCATGATATGCTTTCTTCCCATGGATTAGCTCAGTTATCAATTTGTTTTCATCATGCATCTCTAGGCTCAGACCACACAGCATGTTTAATCAGCAGCAAGTGACGCAAGTAGGTTTTGATATAAGTGTAGTTCAAGTTCGTTTTTTTTTACAGTTTATCGGTTGCTTTTTTATCTTAATTACTTGATATATCTGAGCAAGTTGTAAGCGTAATTTAACATGTCTGACGACATAACAATCAAGTCCATTTATCACTTTCGCTGTAACACGTTACATGATTATGCATGGCTTTAAACAGTTAAGTTCTTATGCCGCCGCTGAGCCTATTGATATGCGAGGCAACACATGCAAAGTCCGGAATCTGCTGCTTGATTCTGCCTTTCGACGTAGCTGACACCTTATTGCATGCAAGGTTCATGGTCGGGAATCAAGGGATTCTGCCTAAGGACGCCGCTGACGCCTCACCCTAAATTCAGTTTATCGTCTCAGTTGTCGCTTTATCTATATTGCTTTGAACTTGGCTATCTGTACATTGCAAGCACGCATCATTGCACGCTTCGTCTCAAAATAGTGTCGATCAACATGTTTTATTTAATATAGAAGTTTATCTATTTCCTTTGCTGAGTACAATACAATCTTTTCTTCTCTTGTTTGGGCTTTACTCTTGTCAATATCCTTCTGTGTGGGTCGAGAGCAGCTGTGCCCTTGAACTATTTGGAAGGATAATAAATGACAATCGTTATTACCAATAAGAGCTGTCGCAGGACAGCGTGCTCGACTGCTTCTGACCTTTGTCAAACATAAGGGCAAACCCGACCAGTAACCAAAAGCATTATGCTCATACATCTTTTTGCCTTGATGCAATAAGGCAAAATCACTGAACCATAACAGTTAACTATAACTACCTAAGATTTAAAGGTCTCACTCATATTGTGTAAGAAGTGTGTTCATATACCAACTGAGTGCCAAGACACAAGGCAAAATCACTGAACCGTGAAATAAGGTCACACTGACCTATAAGTATTTCAGGATCAAAGGTCTAGTGATACTTACTCATAATGTGAAAGAAATATGATAATATACCTATTCAGTATAAAGCAAAATCACTGAACCTTGAAATTAGGTCATAGTGACCTATAAGTATGTTTGGGTTAAAGGTCCGTCATACTCATTCATAATCAGAAAGAAGTATGAAAAAATACCAACTGAGCGTCGAGATATAAGGCAAAATCACTGAACCATGAAATTAGGTCACAGTGACCTTTACGGTCAAAGGTCTTGTCATACTCATACATATCGTGAAAGAAGTATGTCCATATACCAATTGAGTGCCGAGATATAAAGGAAAATCACTGAACCGTGAAATTAGGTCATATTGACCTACAACTACTTTAGGGTCAAAGGTCTTGTCATACGCAAACATAGTGTGAAAGAAGTTTGTCCATAAACCACTTGAGTGCTGAGATATAAGGCAAAGTCACTTAACCGTGAAATTAGGTCACAGTGACCTATAAGTATATTGGGGTCAAAGGTCTGGTCATACTCACTCATAATCTGAAAAAAAGTATGAAAATATACCAATTGAGTGTCAAGATATAAGGCAAAATCACTGAACCGTGAAATTAGGTCACACTGACTTAGGACTACTTCAGGGTTAAAGGTCTTGTCATACGCAAACATAATTTGAAAGAAGTTTGTTTATAAACCATTTGAGTACCGAGATATAAGGCAAAATCACTGAACCATGAAATTAGGTCACAGTGACCTATAAGTATATTGAGGTCAAAGGTCTGGTCATACTCACTCATAATCTGAAAAAAGTATGAAAATATACTAATTGAGTGTCAAGATATAAGGCAAAATCACTGAACCGTGAAATTAGGTCACAGGGACCTATAAGTATATTGAGGTCAAAGGTCTGGTCATACTCACTCATAATCTGAAAAAAGTATGAAAATATACTAATTGAGTGTCAAGATATAAGGCAAAATCACTGAACCGTGAAATTAGGTCACAGGGACCTATAAGTATATTGGGGTCAAAGGCCTGGTCGTACTCACTCATAATCTGAAAGAAGTAAGAAAATATACTAATTGAGTGTCAAGATATAAGGCAAAATCACTGAACCATGGAAAGTAGGTCA
The DNA here is from genome assembly GCA_964017185.1 of Rugalucina vietnamica. Classification (NCBI taxonomy): domain Eukaryota; kingdom Metazoa; phylum Mollusca; class Bivalvia; order Lucinida; family Lucinidae; genus Rugalucina; species Rugalucina vietnamica. Next base: position 49,483,771 of record OZ024870.1, read on the forward strand.
ACAGTCCCTTACCATCATGACACACAAGTCAGTGTCACAAAGTCAAAAGATGAATGACCAACCATCTTTTGTTGTTTCTATTAAGAAATAAAAAGAAAAAAAAATCGGGGAGTTCTAGATTTTGACCTCTAGCCCCGCCCCCCGACTCCGACCCAGAGGTCCGATGTCATGGAACCTAAAGTGTATGAAGTATGAATGCTTTATGATTGTCAAGTTGTTGTCAAGATATGGACTCCTTGTAAAAGTTACACAGCAGAACATCTATTTTTTACAGTGTTCTAGTGTTTAACCTCCAGCCCCACCCCCCAGGCAAGGACCCAGAGATCCGATGCCACGAAATGAAACTCAACCCTACAGGGTCCGAGTACGAAAGCCCTATGACAAAATGTTTTCAAGATATAGACTTCTAGAATACTATATCACAGAAAAGCCATTATTATTAATGGTGTTCTAGATTTTAACCTCTAGCCCCACCCCCTGGCATGGACCCAGGGATATGATGCCATGGAATGAAAGCCGACCCTACAGGGTGTCCATGGCCCAAGTATCAATGCTTTCTGATGAGTGGTTGTCAAGATATGGACTTCTAGAAAACTTTAACACAAGAATTGCCATTTTTTGAAGATGTTCTAGATTTTAACCTCCAGCCCAACCCCCTGGCCTGGACCCAGGGGCCCGATGCCATGGAATGAAAGCTAACCATACAGGGTATCTATGGTCCAAGTATGAATGCTTTCTGATGAGTGGTTGTCAAGATATGGACTTCTAGAAAACTTTAATGCAAGTGTGACGCGCACGGGAACGCGCACGCACATGCGCACGGGAACGTGGACGACCGGGGTGACTGCAATAGCTCTATGCACTTCGTGCAGTCGAGCTAAAAATGTAGTTTTCTCGACACTATTTCTGCTAGCCAAGGCTGATGTTTACCAGCTGGATATTCGCATCAGCTGTTAGACGTTATTATGCCGCCATGCTGAGCCGGTCCCTCCCTTGGGTTGCCAATAGTATTATATGTAAATAAATATATAAATTTTATTTCTTGTTGGTATTCAACAAAACTGTACGACGGTTGAACTGCATACTTGGATAAGAATAACAGGTCTTTTTTGGATCTTTGTGTTTTATTTTTACTGATTTGTCGTTTTACACGTTAGTGCTCAAAGTTTTCTTGTACTTTTAGATTAACAAATAATTTTTGACTTATTTCTTTTTTTGCTTATTTTCCTCCATGGTTGTATATCTATGTACCGGCCATAAGCTGTGACGATGCAGACAGAAATAAAGTTAAGCAATCACCAGTGCAATGAGAACACAAATTAACCCAAATGTGCTAAACAACGATGAAAAACGAAAACCAAATTGAGCTATTTTATTAAAGTCATGTCAACAATTCATTCAGTCATGGGAAACGCATTAAATAACTAACTACACTGATTTAATCTTTATTGGATCCCAGCTCCCTCTCACCCATTAGACGAGATTCTCGCTATAGGCGAGAGTCTCGTCCTCATTGTTCAGGTAAAGTACAGGTAAATGAAATCTGTCAAAACTCTCTCTCTCTCTCTCTCTCTCTCTCTCTCTCTCTCTCTCTCTCTCTCTCTCTCTCTCTCTCTAACTACAGGAAACCCAATATCGATAAAACTCAGGTATATCGGTTTTTACGGCCTACAGGGACATAAATTCTTTAATCAGATTAGGCTTATTTGACGGAAATTCTGTGTTATTTCCCTTGGTATTTAACAGTACAAAAGTCTTACATGGCCGCAACGGGTGAATCAAAGCTGCTACACCGCTGTGTCTGGTGTGAGTTCGAGCCCTGTACTGGCCACATGTGAGACAAGCCAAATTCTGCTTGCGGGTATGCCAGGTGGTTTTTCCCGGAGTTCTCCCGTTTTCGCCCACCTACTGCTTGGCTCGTCTCATATGAGCTGAAATAAACTTGAAAAACTGAATTAAAAAGCTGCCACAGCGGGTGAATCTACGCTGTATGAGAGAATCAGAATCAGAATAGTTTACTGGTGAAACGTCAAACTGACAATACCACACCAGGGGGATGGGGTTTGACCAGAGGGGATTAGTCCCGAGCTCTCATAAGAGAAGTAAATTTAAACACACAATAATCTGACATTTCAGCAGAGGAGATCAGAGAATCAGGGAATTCATTCCCATCTCTAATAGTCTGAGAGAAAAAACTGTGTAAATAGGCATTTGTACTTGCTGAAGGTATCTGAAATGCCCAGGAGTGTTGATTCCTACAACGCCTATTTTTGGGGATAAGGTGATCCGTGGGTATTTTGCTCTCTATTTTTAGGCCTTTGTAAAGCAATATATTAATTCTATTATCATTCCTTCTTTTCTCACGGGTGGTAATCAGGGGAACTAGCTCCAAAAAGAGTCAACGAGATTTTGTTTCCTCGACACATCCGGGAACTCACGAGCTACATGTAGTCCTCTCGACGGAAAAACAGTAAACAAAGGTATGTCTCGAAGCATTTTACCAATATTTATTTCTTTATAAGGTGTCTGCTGCAAAATCCGGCAATGGTAGTCTGTGTATATATGATTAAACTCCACTCGCTGATAGGATTGGTCCTTGGAATATGCACGGTGCGAATATGATTGTAAAAGAGCGTTGAAGACACGAAATGAAAATATGTCAACATGAAGATTTGGGACCACTATTTTTTTATTTTTCGTCAAATATATATCCTTCCAATCGCATGAAACATCATCCCTGATGAAACTAAGCCCCTGAAACCATATAAAAGCAAAATAATCCGGTGGAAGATATTGACTAAATTACCGTCCGAGATAGTCCTCTCGACATGGAGCTAGGTGCCTTGTCAAGGAGATAGCACCCTCGTTGAGGTTTTACAGAGTCAAAAATGTCATTTCATGATGGCTGTCGTTCCTGGTTTTAGCACCATAGATAGGAAATGATCATAAATTGTATACACAATTAGCATGGGCCATGATGGTATACTATTTTGTAACTTGGACATTATGATTTACAATATAAATATCACGAGAAATGGGATAGTTAACTGCAATTTTACAGATGTTTTACAGATGTTAACCGTTTCACGATTTGTCTTATTATATAATAAGTAAAAATGAAAGTTTCAGTTGAAATTTTTTTTTTTTTTTTTTTTTTTTTTTTTTTTTTTTTCATATGGTGACTCACCCGTTTAACGGTGCAATTCATAAAATTGCTGTATTTTATATGTTTTACGATTTTCCTTGGCCATTTTTGCAGTTAATGTGCACGATGTGCTGTTTTAATTGGAAATAGTAGAATTAATCAAACTTGCCACGCATTCTACATAAAAGTATAGCTTTTATCAAAATAGCGGCTTTTTGCGATTTTGGCGCTAATAAAGACCCTACACTATCGTTTCCGTGTCAATTTTGAATCGAAGGCGCTCTGTTTCCATTTTTCTGTGAAGAATATCTAAAGATGAAATTTGAAGCCTCCAAAGCTATACTCACTTTTGTTGTTTTTTTTGACGAGTTTTGTGTATTTTATAATAAAAATATTTCAACTCGCTATTTTCATGTGGTTTTTCAAATGCGGTAAAAAAGATAAAAACTGTAAGCATTAGAAATTCAAAATAATAAAAATTAATCAAGCCGTATGCGGTCGTGTTAACGATTTATAAAATCAGGTATGAGATTTAAGCAAGATAGGATTCAAAATTCACTTCGAGAGGAAAACATTTGCATGTGTTGTATTTCCATTATCCCCTGCCCCCATCTTTTTTCTGGCGACGGTGAAATACTAAGAAAATATGTGATATCTCTCAATCCGAAGGGTAGCTTCATTTTAATGATAAAACATAAACTATATTCTGTTTTTATGATTGCAAAGTATTGCCACCTTTACTTTACGTAGCATTTATTAATACAAAATATGTGTGATAACCGAATCACATACGAAATGTAAATACACCGGTAAACGTTATGTTTCAACTTCTCGGGAAAAAGAGGGATATACAGATACTGTGCTGGAGAAAAATTACTAACGATTCAAATATCTTTCAGTTTTTAGTAGTAAAACATGATCAATGATCATTTGCACAGAGGCACAACACACGGAAGACCGACGCGAGGATTCTGTCTAATTCCAATATTAAAACCTCAACGAGGGTGCTATCTCCTTGACGAGGCACCTAGCTCCATGTCGAGAGGACTAGCTCGGACGGTAATTTAGTCACTATCCTCCCAAAACAATGTTTCCACCAGATTGTTTTGCTTTTATATGGTTTCAGGGGCTTAGTTTTATCAGGGATGATGTTTCATGCGATTGGAAGGATATATATTTTGACGAAAAATGAAAAAATAGTGGTCCCAAATCTTCGTGTTGACACATTTTCATTTCGTGTCTTCAACGCTCTTTTACAATCATATTCGCACCGTGCATATTCCAAGGACCAATCCTATCAGCGAGTGGAGTTAAATCATATCTACACAGACTACCATTGCCGGATTTTGCAGTAGATCCCTTATAAAGAAATAAATATTGATAAAATGCTTCGAGACATACCTTTGTTTACTGTTTTTCCGTCGAGAGGACTAGCTCGTAAGTTCCCGGATGTGTCGAGGGAACAAAATCTCGTTGACTCTTTTTGGAGCTAGTTCCCCTGATTACCACCCGTGTTTTCTGCAGGGATTCCCATTTTAGTTTTTAAGGATGTCAGTCATACTACCTTTTTCATATGTATAGTTCCTAGTTACAAACCTAGCTGCACGCTTTTGCACTTTCTCCAAATCATCTATCAGACCTTCATAATGAGGGTCCCAAACTGAGCTACCATATTCAAGAATAGGTCTCACCAGACCTTTATAGGCAGCTTCTCTCACATCTTGGGGGCAAGAAAACAGATTTCGTCTAAAAAAAACCAAGGGTTTTATTGGCTTTGGTGCACACATTGCAGATGTGAGTATTCCATTTTAAATTCTTAGTTATTGTTACACCAAGATATTTGATACTTTCAACATTTTCCAACACAGTATCCTCAAGCTTGTAAGAAGCCTGCATTTTACTAGTACGTTTATTCGTCAGCTGCATCATGTGGCACTTGACGGGTTGGAATCTCATACCCCATTTCCGAGCCCAACTACCTAATCGATCGATATCCTTCTGAAGTTTCACTGTATCCTCCACATTCTTAATTTCGCGATAACAAACACAATCATCAGCAAAGAGTCTGATTTCCGATTCAATATCCGAGGTGATATCATTTATATGCAACGAGAACAACAAGGGGCCAAGAACGGTGCCCTGAGGGACACCAGATACAACAGGAGCCCAGTCTGATTTAACGCCATTAACCACAACTCTTTGTTGTCTATAGCAAAGGAAGGCATCAATCCATTTAATTGTCTTCCCACCAATTCCATAAATGAACAATTTGCTTTTAGAGGAGTGTCAAAAGCTTTCTCAAAATCCAAGATAAATGTATCAACCTGACCTTGATTGTCTAAGATTTTTGCCCAGTCATCAATCACTGTAGCTAACTGAGTTTCACAACTATGGGATTTCCTGAATGCATGTTGCCTGTCTGACAAAAGCTTATAATCATCCAAATGAGACATGCTATTACAACACACTATATGTTCCAGAAGTTTGCAGGGTACGCACGTCAAAGAAATTGGGTGGTAGTTGCAAGCAAGAGACCTTTCAGCCTTTTTGAACAGGGGACGTTTGCTAAAGACCATTCTTTGGGGATTTCACCCGAGTCTATTGACTGTTGAAAAAGATGTGCAAATAGTGGGCCTAGCTCAGAAGCCAATTCCTTAAGGACTCTGGGATGAAGCTCATCAGGGTCTAAAGCTTTTGACGGGTTCAAGCCTTTGAGAAGTTTTGTAACACCTTCTTTAGATACCACTATGTCTTCCATGAACGGGGCTTTTCTATTCAAAAGAGGGACCTGGCTATGTTCAGTTTTGGTGAACACATCCGTAAACTGACCATTGAAGAATTCATCAGCCTTTTCAAAATCTGATTCAGCAAGACCACTTCCATTTCGCTTTTTCAAAGGGGGAATACCTTGAACATCTTTTTTCTGACTATTTATGTACCGATAAAAATCTCTTGGATTAGCCTTAACATCACCAACCAAGTTATTTACATACAACTCATGCCGTTTTCTGATATTTGCTTGGATTTCTCTTCTCAAAATTTCCAATTTTGTTCTAAATTTTGAACTCCCTGTTTTCTTCGCTTTAGCATGAGTTGCATTTTTTTCTGCGAATCGTTCTTCTTATTTCAGGAGTTAACCATGGGACTGAGGAAACTGAGCGACTAGTCTTTGATGTGATATGTTTATCCACTGAATCCTGGATAAAAGATGTGATCAAATTAAAGTTTTTTAACCAACCGTGTACCGGAGTAACCGTGTAAATATTTCTCCTTTGCAAATTTAAGGGCATCAGCTTTCATAGACTCATAATCACCTTTCTGATATTTATACACCTTTCTCTTAGGTTTAACTATTTTCAAAGTTCCAGAGACAACGTCATGATCAGTAATCCTGTCGGGGGAATGAATATCAACAAATTGTCCGGGAAGTGAAGTGATAATCAAATCCAATGTGTTTTGTCCTCTTGTGGGGAAGTGCACTACCTGCTCCAATTAGACATTTCTTGCCTAACCCGAGATAGAGTTGTACACCATACACTGAGATACAAACGTCGTTTTCATGGGGATGTCTCAAAATACGATATATCAATTTTACATACATGTGCATTTGTTTTGAGTTGTCGATCGGCGGGCTGACGCTGACCAAGAGCTGCACAGAACAGGTTGATGGATGTTTAAATATTTTGTATTCAGAAAGTTCTCTCTAATACAATGTACATGTGCAAAGCGGTCGCATCAATGCTGAGCTGTGCATTGATGGAAAGAGCGGGTTTTCTCACGGCATTTCTTGTCTACGTACAATTTTTTTGTACATCATTTCCTTACAAGAAAACTTTCTTTTGTCTGGTTGCATTAATACTTTAAAAGTGTACACGGTAAACAGCTGATGCTATGTAGATAACCGCACTGTTGCCGAGCAAGTCTCCAAGAATCTGACTATCGGTGCTCCTGCGCACATTTCTTTCTCCGTAGGTTTAATACCTAGGAAACGGCGGTTCTGTCCCGACATGACTAAAATTGTTGACAGGGATGTTAAACCACAACACAGCCCGCTGACTGAAAGAAATATACTTAAACGCAAAAGTTACGCAACTCTTACGCCATTTTCTGATGAGTGATTATGTCTTGAGTGCTTATGTCTTGGTCGACGTTTATTACGTGTTTGTGTGTGTGTGTATGTGTGTCGTGTTAAAGTTTGGGCCGATACTGACTGGTGTTGTTTGTTTTTAAATCGAAATAAACATCCATATTTTAGACACAAATTGTTAAAAACACAAACGTCACATTAACGTCAGAACGAAAACATTCGGTCAGATCTCGTTTATGGCAAACCCATTGTGTAGGGACATAAAATATGAGTCGCCACATGAGAAAACCAACAATCTGCATGTGCGAAAATAAAGACGCATAAGCTGATAAGCGCCTTTGTTTTCGCTACACCGGATAGTACACTTCCTCTACTTCCTAAATTTAAAATTTCCAGCCTCTAGCCATCTTCTCTGCTTGTGCAGCTCGGTTTTTTTCTCACGAGACGGCTTATTTACTTTTCAAAATATCCTTACATGGGCAATTTAGACAGTCAGACATTCAGACATAAGTTAAGCATCACCCTTGTGTTTTTCTAAAGGTGTTTTTTTTTTTTTTTTTTTTTTTTTTTTTTTTTTTTGCAAAAGCAACACTTAATTTGTAAGGCTCTTTAATTTGCGTCTATCCCTGATTTGTTAGGCCTTTCGGAATGGCATCAAGTTCTATGGTGTCCTGACTTCACCTACCCCTGTTTTGGGGGTATTCCCGCAAAAGTTGTTTAACCGATCCCCATATGTTCGCCACTGAGTTGGTGTAGGCATGGAAAGAAACTAGAGTTATATCGTAAAAAATATGCCAGAAAAGTTTTCTTCTACTCAATGTTTAAATGGCAGTTACAGGCAGATACAGAAAAAAAGTTATTTGCTTGTTTATTAAACACGGCATTTTTCACTATGTAACATGCCATTCTTTAAACATCCATAACCTTTCATGTGTTCAAGATATCTGTCTGAAATTTTCAGACTGAATATGGTGTTGGATTTGTCAAAACATGAAATTATCATTTTACACTGTTTGGTGATTTGAAAATTTCACGAATTTCCGGCGGCCATCTTGGATTTATGCAAATTGTACGAGTTGCCATAAGTTTGCAGAATTCCATTCAAGCCAGATTAGCTCTTTTACTCCCTTAAAGGACAACGAAACCAAAAGTTCATTGTACAAAACATTTCTAGGTTAAAAAGGGCACAAAGCAGCGTGAAATGAATAATAAAACATAAAATTCGGACTATGTAGGGGTATGCCTGCATAAACAAAGCCTTGTTGTTTACCATAAGGTTAATTTAATCAGGGTTTGCTTTAAACTATCACCCATACATCAAATATCACAAATATCAAAGAAAATATTTCTGTTCTGAAAGGTGTACTGTTTATTCCCGGAAAATATTCAGTCGATGCTTATGTCTGACTGTATAGAAGAAAACGACGATGTAAATTGCTGCGTTTCTTTTGCGTTTAAGTGTATTTTTGAATCAGCGAAAGACGGCATATGAACACTGACATGTGCCGAACATGGTCATCACTCTTGGGCCTGCTATCAGAGGTCTACACATATACTGGCAGGTATTTTAGCAAGTAGTCAATAACTAACGAAAGAATGAACACTTACTACTGGTAAACAGGGTTCAATTGACACCAGGTAGTTACATATGACGCACCGGGGCGTGGCGTACAGCAGCAAACTCAAAGTTACTGTCAGCGTAACGCGTTGTTTCAGAAAAGCTGTCGTAAATGATTCGTTTTCAACTGACCCGTGTACCAAAGCACTTTAATTTGATTTACAATGTATGTAAAATATTCGATAATTTTTGGTGTGCTTTAGCCATCTACCGAACGAATAATTCCGTCAGTATATGTGTTTCTCTGGTCCTAAAAGCCTTATTTACAAATTAGAGTCAGGATAACTGACAGTCCCGATATGACATTAGCTGTAGGTCGTGGTTATCTGAGACAAGGGAGCATTTGTCACACTGAACAGCCTTGTGACTATTTAAGACAGCCCCGCTGCAAAGACCACAGTCTGCTTTGCAGTCTGAACTATACCAAGGTTCATATTCAGTTTTCATATTGGAAAGTTCTTTTTCGCTGAGAATTGCACATGTCGCATGAAAGCGCTTTTCGCAGTCATTGCATGTAACAAATTTGCCGGCAGCTTTACAGTATTTTTTGCATAGCCGACACAGGAACCTGGGACCTGGGTTCATTTCAATGTCTCCAGCCAGGATGATGAGGGTGAGCAGGCTGGTTCCCTTGGAGGGCTTAAAATTTTGTAGACCTTCAGAACTCCTGCGATTGTCAAGCTTCCTTGAGTATGCCAAGAATTGTGAAATATTGCCACAAGTTTTTTCTGTACCAATAGTGTTGATCCATTTCCAAAAACAGAAACCTAAAGCAAGGAACAATGCCAACCTGTAGAACATTCTGATGTGATAAATACAATTTGAATAAGCAACCACAAAAGACAGTTAAAATATCTAAGATCTACCGGGTTACTGGGTAAAAAGCTCACAATTCAAAATACCAGCCGGTTAGCGATCTAGCTGACTAAACGCGCAAGTTGGCTGGCACTGATCAATGAGCAGGGAAACTTGACAGAAATCCAAAGACACTTCAAACAAGCTGCTAGTAAACACCTGGCTGGGTCCCTACCTAATGTGTCACTTACAGGAAAAGCAAGAACTGATAAACTCCAAATCCAGTAAACTATTCTGACCCAAAGACTCTGACAGAGCAAAGTCAATTTCTGCACTTACTATTATTTTTTCCTCAAATACCCCACCCACTGTACAGCTCTGTTTCAAAAATAACATACCCCTGCAATATCGCAAAATAAATTGACCCTGCACCCTGCATTGCATGGATCATTGCTGGATGGCTATTAGTCTGGCCTGAATGAAACTTCTACATTTTGCGTATGCATTCATGTGTGTTAAACTGGTATTTATCTTATATTGATCATGAGCAGTCCGTGGACAGGAAGTTGCCTTCGGCGTGTACCAAAATTCCGGCAGATTTAATGTCAAATTTTCAAGTTTCAGCGATTGGTATTATGTAAGTACTGTGAATATTGCCACTTTCTGACCTGAATATTATTCATTGACATCTATTTAATATACCTAAAAAAAACTTGCACCGCATTCGCAATACATTTATAGTATTGAAATAATGATTAAACACACTATTTCCTTCATTACAGGCATGTTTCGAGGAAGCAAAACTGCTCTTATTGTCTACTTCCATCTTACTGTACTCTCGTGCATTTAATGTTTGATTCGTTGAGGTTTCTCTTGGATTATAACTTATATAAACCGTCTTCATAAAATCGCCTGTCACACACTATTTCAATCAAGTGTATTCAAAAACCATCAAATGTCCTTAATAAATATGTTTAAGAATGTCATTACATGACTTTAAAACATTTCATAGGTAGGTATGCATTGCATTAGACACAATTCTATCGTAACTCTCTTTATAATCATGTCAACTGTTAATGGTATTCTCAGACGAAAGGTTTTTAAATTTGATGAACTTGCATACAATTTATGTAATGAAAACATGCAATTGCACGGTAGCATTATACAAGGCAGTAGGTATAATAAATATTCCATTTCTACTTCTGTACTTTAGCGAATGTGGTGCAAGTTTTAAGGTAACTACAATAGATGTCAATGAACAAAATTCATGTCAGGAAGTGGCAATATTCACAGTACTTACATAATACTAATCGCTAAAACTTAAAAACTTGACATTAAATCTACCAGAATTTTGGTACATGCCGAAGGTAGCTGCCTGTCCAATCGGACTGCTTATGATCAATATAAACTAAATACCAGTTTAACACACATGAATGTATACACAAAATACAGAAATTTCATTCCGGCCAGAACTATAGCCATCCGGCAATAATAGATACCATGCAGGTGACGGGGTCAACTTATTTTGCGACATTCCAGGGGTATATTATTTTTGAAACGGAGCTGTATAGTGAATGGCGGGAAAATTTTCAAAGGACGAAAATCTTCAATAAACTTTGAAATTGTCAATAAATTGGCGACCAGCAAGTTTATTTCACTGGTCTCAATCAACCTAAGCTGAAATATAAACAAGTAGCCCAAGGGCAACGATTGCTCACCTGAGAGTCAACAAGTACAGTCACTGGACAAAGTAATTGGGATTTTTACCATATATGGGTATGGTGGCCATCTTGGTCATGTGACCTTGAAACCCTACTTACATCAGCAGAATAGCTCTTGTCTGGATTGTGTATCCTCTTGTCTGCCATTTTGGTTCACTTGAAAAAAATCATCTAACAAGGTCAGGGTCCTATAATGACCCATGGGGTGGGGCCATATTTGACCCCAGGGGCATGATTGGCAGGATTTATGTAGAGCTCCACATGACATTGTTGTAAATCAAATATACAAGCTTTGTGTCATGCTGTTGCAGGGAAGATTTTTTCATGTATTTCCATTATAAGTCTATGGTAGATAATGACATGCCTGGGGCATGGCCTGTATGGACCTCAGGGGGACCGTTGGCAGCATTTATAAAGGAGAGTATTATACATTAGTCCACACAACATATGAAAGCGCTCTGGGCCATATGGTTTTGGAGAAGATTTTTATGTTTTTTTTTCCAATTGTAAGTCTAAGGGAGCTTTTGACCTCCCGGGGTGGGGCCATTTCTGAGAGGACCGCAATACATTGCTGCACACAAAATATGAAAGCTCTGGGCCTTGTGGTTTCGAAGAAGATTTTTTTTATGTTTTTCTCATGACCACCCCCCCCAGGCGAAGCCTGTATGGAGGAGATTTTTTTATGTTTTTCCCATGACTTCCCCGGGGCGGGGCCCGTATGGACCCCAGGGGCACGGTTGGCAGGATTTATATAGAGGACCACTATTCATTGCTAAACACAAAATATGAAAGCTCTGGGCCTTGTGGTTTCGAAGAAGAAGATTTTTTTATGTTTTTCCAATGACGCTCCCTGGGCGGGGCCCGTATGGACCCCGGGGGCATGGTTGGCAGGATTTATAAAGAGGACCACTACACATTGCTACATACAAAATATGAAAGCTCTGGACCTTGTGGTTTCGGAGAAGAAGATTTTTTTATGTTTTGCCAATGATGCCCCCGGGGCGGGGCCTGTATGGACCCCGGGGGCACGGATGGCAGGATTTATAGAGAGGACTACTATACAATGCTACACACAAAATATGAAAGCTCTGGGCCTTGTGGTTTCGGAGAAGAAGATTTTTTATGTTTTTCCCATTGTAAGTCTATGGGATCTATCTGTTGCCATGGAAACCTGAGTTCTGATCCGACCTGGCCCAAAACCTAATGCAACCTTTCCCCCTCCTCAATGATGCTTTAGATAAAATTTGATCACGATTGGTCTTGTTGTCTTAGAGAAAATGTGAACGGACGGACGTACAGACGGACGCTATATGTGAAATATGAAGAGAATCCGTCTCATGGCTCAGAGAAGAAGTTTTTTGAATTTTTCCAAAAAAAAATCATCCTTTATGTTGACATAGCAACCTATCAAATTAAGCAATTTCAACAAAAGTCACAAATCATGGAGGGCCACTGAACAAATGTTCATGTAAAAATATTCAAATATCCCCAGTAGGCAAAGGGCCAACTGAAAAAAGAGCCCTATTTCAGATTCTTTTTCAACCCATCTGGTAGAAAAATCCCAGTGGTACAGTGGGTTAGTATAGTCCATAAGAGGCACTTTAAGCATGGATGCCAGATCTGAAAGTGGTGCAGATTTTTTTACGAGCTAACAAACACACCAACATTATATTCGCTAACGTGACTCTGATAAATGGGGGTGCCCCTACAAAATCAGTCATAACTCAGCTGCCACTTAACCCAGAGCATTGAACTATATACCAAATTACAACTAAAACATTGGCCTAACTTCCTAGGGTAACATATGCAAAACATTTCATTTGCATGTTCATTATGCCCCCAACTTTGAAAAAGTTGGAAAGGCATATTGCTTTCGGCTTGTCTGTCTCTTTGTCTGTCTGTCTGTCTGTCTGTGCGCGTGTGAGTGGGTGCGTCTGTTAGTCACTTTTTTGAAACTTATAAATGGTACAAGCTAAAGATTTGAAATTTATATGTGTATTCCTCATGAAAAAATAGTTGACCCGTATTTTTTTCATGTCGGAGTTATGCCCCTTTTCTGAGTTATGTCCCTTTGAAAATGAAATTTGAAAATCTTGTGTGCAAGATACCTCAAAAACTTTTTGAGCTAGAGCCTTCATATTTGGTGTACAGGTGGGACTGAAGAGTAGATGACCTTTGTGAACTTTATCTCAAATTTTGACAAAAATACGGAATTTTGAAATTTTGATTGATTTTTCCATTTTTCGGTGAAATTTGAAACTTTACAACGGTGAATGCTAGGGATTTGAAATTTCATATACAGATTCCTCATGAAAAAAATAGTTGACCCGTATGTTTTTTTCATGTCCGAGTTATGCCCCTTTTTGGAGTTATGTCCCTTTGAAAACAAAAGTTGAAAATCTTGTGTGCAAGATATCTCAAAAACTATTTGAGCTACAGCCTTTATATTTAGTATACTGGTTTGGGCTGGAGAGAAGATGACTCTGATTAACTTTTGAGAATTTTGACTCAAATTATGACAAAATTACAGAATTTTTTAATTTTAAGTGTAATTTGAAACTTTTGAATGGTGAATGCTAGGGTTTTGAAATTTCATATACAGATTCTTAATGAAAAAATAGTTGACCCATATTTTTTCCATGTCCCAATTATGCCCCCTTTTGGAGTTAAGTCCCTTTGAAAGCAAAATTTGAAAATTTTGTGTGCAAGACATCTCAAAAAGTATTTGAGCTAGAGCCTTTATATTTGGTATACTGATTGGGGCTGAGAAAAAAATCACATGATTAACTTTTGAGGACTTGCTATCAAATTTTGACATAATTACGGATTTTGAAATAGGGGGAAAGCATACAGTTGGGGGCATAGTGCTTTACAAACACACATTTCTAGTTAATATTAATTTTAATCATCATAAAAAGTTAAAAATCATAAAACAGATATTAAAACGTGGAGAAAACAATAAAACACCACAAGTAAACTAATTTCAGCCTCTTACCATTATTGTGGCATATTTATATCACATAATTAATGGAATTGACATATAAACATCACCTCATTTGCATATCTATGAATATTAATGACAAGTTTAAACAATATGCAAAAGTTTTAAGTAGGAGAAACAAATGATATATGCTGGTATATCGCTACATATATGTAGCTTTGGTGTATGCTAGACTTCTAAATTTGATCTCATATATGAGACTACACATAATTGTAGCTCTATCATTCACTGACATGTTTTGCAAATAATCTAATTTGCATATTCATGAAGATTAAATGCATTAAGCATTACAGAAAAGTCATTAAACCGGTAAATAGCTACAAAAGGTCCAAACCATCATTGTTTGGCATGGTGTTTTTCCACTACTGATACCATTTGGCATATGTTCTAGTATCATGAACATATATGACAGTAAATCGGATGAAAAAAGTGTGGACTATCCACCAAAACACTTGTTTCGTTGTTGCCAATAGCCCTAGTGGTATCAAATGATTGATATATAGATTGTATTGTTGTATGTTTTATGAAAGATTAATCAAGGTTGTATGCCCAAAAATCACTTTCATTTTGCTTGTTTGTAGCTACAGAGCTTAAAAATGTTATAAAATGATTGCCAGGACATGGCACTACTATCGCATGATGACGGTTTGATATACAAGTCATACATGCTTGAGTTTCATGAATATAAAGGAAGACTTTAAAAATGTAGGGAATAATAAACAGATGAAACGTAAGGAGAAATACCAACAATGTCTTTGAATCATGTCTGCCAACTCGTATCCTAAATGTATAGCTGACCTCATGTAAATCATACTATGTCATGGCAGCCATTTGATGTATTTTTCAGCACTCTAGAACTATATGTAGCGAAGACTGACGTGATTTTGTGGGCGCAGCCACTTTATATTTTCTGACATTTGCCCAATTTTTCGAAAGTTTATTATAACTACTCTGCAACTTAAAACTCATATGATAATAAATTTGACAGCTTTACAATAATAAGTTGTCCTAACCATTTTTGACACCATTTGCTGCACTTTGGGGCTATTTGAAGCTGAGATATAGTTGTTTTGAATGTATATCTCCCTCAAATTTCTACCAGTTTTCTAAATTTTCAAAATTTTCTCTTTATATTTATGAAACAAAACATCAGATTATTTATCCATCAGAAGACTGCATCGCCTTAGAACATTGTCCTAGTAATTATGTGATTCCACTTCCAGCAATCTAGACCCATTCCTAGCCAAGATGCAAGTGGTTTTGTAGGTACATTTTCATATTGTTGAGTATTTTTTTGCACTGATATCGGATGTTTTCAATAAGATTCGAATATTAAAATCCTTTCATTTATAAATAAGACCACAAGTCTAAAGTTAAATGTCTTAGCAATCATTTTATACAAATTTCAGCGATCTAAGGCAATTTGCTGCAAAGATTTAGGTCATTTTCTTGGTAGATAACGCCATTTTGTCCGTCATTTTCAAACAGCATCTGCAATTTTCATTAATATTTATGAAAACAAAATTAAATAAATTAAATTTTACACTGCATGCCTTTATTAAATTGCACTGGTATTTATTTAATACCATTGCCAGCACTCTATGACAATTCGCATCTGAGATGCAAGTGATTTTGTAGGTTCGTCCCAATATTTTTGGCACAATTTTTCGCTGATATTGGAAGTTTTCATTTACATTCATGGGATTAAAAATTGAATCATGTATACATCAAACCATTTGGACTATGATGCAATCTTAGCAACCATCTTATACCATCTTATACCAATTTCAGCATTCTGTTGCAATATGTTGCTTAGATAAGGCCATTTTTCTATGTACGGTATAATGTTCGATTTATCTGTCAATTTCCTACATAACCTACATTTTTCATTAATATTTATGAAAACTAAAATCATACAAATCGTCAGTATATAAAAGAGTACATGATTATATTTAAATCTATTATACTGGCATTTAATTGATACTTTTTAGCATATTTTGGTCAATTTGCAACCCAGATACAGTGATAAAATAGGTACATTACCTATAGTGTTTCATGATTTTTCTCTAAATTCTTTAGATTGTTTTATTAATATTCATGAATATACAAATTAGATATTGTCAAAAAGATCCATAGTGTTCAGTAGAAAGTTTGTTAAATGGTATTTGTACATTAATCAATTTTGCACAATGGTTTAGGCCTTTATTTTAGTGGGTGGGGTAACAAAATGGCGTCTGAAAAAAATCTGCACCACTTTTGTTTCTGGCATCCACCTTTATTTAACTTCTATATAGTTATACTTTTGCCTGGTATCAAAGAAATTTTTCTACAAGATGGGTTGAAAAGATTTTTACTCTAGCTCGCCAGCCCTCTGACTACAGTGAATCAACAGAAATTGACAATTCCCACTTTTCCCCGTATAGGACAATGGAAACTTCAAGTTGCCAAAGCAACCAAAGTAGTTGGACAAGGACAATAAAACATAAACTTTGTAGAGGTTAATGTCATAAGCATGCATGTAAAGTTTCAGCTTCATCCTCCTTACAGCCTTTGAGAAGAATTTTAAATATTTTTTCATAAATTCGCCCTTACTTTGCTATAGCAACCAAAATAATTATGCAATTATGACAAAAATTGCCAAAATTATGGAGGACTAGTCAACAAACATTTACGTAAAAACAAAACTCAAATATTTCAAGCGAAATGGCAGAAATTGCAATTTACCGCTTTGTGTCTTATAAGTCAATGAAAACTTTAAGTTGCCATAGTAACCAAAGTAGTGGGACAAGGACAATAAAAAACACAAACTTTGTAGAGGCTAATATCATAAGCATGTATGCAAAGTTTCAGCTTCATCGGCCTTACAGCTTCTGAAAAGAAAATTTTTGAATATTTTTTCGAAAATTTACCCTTTACGTTGCTATAGCAACCAAACGAATAAAGCGATTTTGACAAAAGTTGCCTAAAACGGGGAGGACTATTCAATAAACATTTATGTAAAAACAAAATTTCAATATCCTCAATGAAACGGCAGAAATTGCAAATTTCCACTTTTTGCCTTATAAGTCAATGGAAACTTCAAGTTACCATAGCAACCAAAGTAGTTGGACAAAGATAATAAAAAACACAAACTTTGTACAGGCTAATGTCATAAGCACACTCTGTATGCCAAATATCCCCAGCCTGACAACCTCTTTCACGCTGTTCCTCAGGCGTTGCCTATTGCCTCGGAGTTAGCTATTTCACTCCGGCGTTGGTCAAATATCGATAATTGGCATGCAGAGTGTGATAAGCATGTGTGCTAAATTTCACCTTCATCCCCCATACGGCTTCTGAGAAGAAGATTTTTGAATATTTTTTCGAAAATTTACCCTTTATGTTGCTATGGCAACCAAATGAATAAAGTGATTTTTACAAAAGTTGCCTTAAACGTGAAGGACTACTCAATAAACATTTATGTAAAAACAAAATTCAAATATCCCCAGCCTGACAACGGAAAATGCCAATTTCCACTTTTCTCCATACAAGTTAATGGAAACTTCAAGTTGCCATAGCAACCAGTGTTCTTATCCCATCGAAATAAACAACACAAAATATTCGTTCCCCCCACCTGTAGATGATATGTGTGAAATATGAAAAGATTCGGCCTGGCAGCTTCAGAGAAGTCGTTTGAAAATGTTGACGACGACGACGGACGACGCACGGACGCCGGCTCGACCACTACACTATAAGCTCACCTGTGGGCTTACAATTATAAACACAAATAAAGAAAGAAAACTTCTGTTTTGTGAGAGAGAATTCTGACGATCCTTCTTCGCCGGAACCGGATGCTATGCCAGAGAGATATGCTAGATCGGTGCTGTCTCATGGCGGAAGCGGGTGAATCAACACTGCCACAGCAGATCAGTCAACGCTGTATGAGATGTGTCATTCTTATGCCTGAGAGCTAGGCTCAAAACGGTGCTGTCTCATGGCTGTACATGACATGTAATATCTGTTTGGTAGGGTCATAGCATAAGCATGAGCAACAGGCTTGACTGGTGCTTGCTCATGGCTAGAGACAAAATGATAACAAATGGCAATCATGAATAGGGGCACAACAAAAAGATGGACCTTGAAAAACCGGTTTATGTCAGAATAATTATCCCTTGCCTCTGTGACTACCAAATGATTTGATTGGTTAATGCTAGAACTAGGCCACACCTTCCTCTTATTACCCTCATCCAAAAGGATGAGCTTCTGACCACTGATAACATGACCTTCCTGCAAATTGCATTTGAATAACTGCAGAACTCTTTGATATTCTTGCTCCAGACACTTACATTATAACCTTACTTAATAATGGTCCTCTGATGTTGGTTATAAAACCAGACAACTACCTTTCCATGCATAATACTGTAAATGTTATATAAGTAATGAGTAACCCCTGATGTGAGTGCAGGTGGTTTTACCTAGCATGACTACAGTATTAAGAGCCTGTCACAGTCTGATCAGGTTGCAGTCATTTAACAATGCTACACTAGGCTCCATCCTAAGCTAAGTACATGTATCAACTAAATATAAACCTTAATATCATACAACATGCAATCTAAGATGACTTAGTATTATCAACGCTTGCACAACTTCCCTAAAGAATGCTTTAACTTTGTGCAGTGTATTGGATATAAACATTAACATAATCAGACAAGTAAACTTAACAGGCCTAAATATTACTAGCTTGCATTGTCTGATCAGAGACCCTTTCTTAAAGAAGGCTTATACTATAGACTTATATCCTTGTATGGTAAACTAGATACAAACATGAACATAATAAGACAGTTACATTTTTAACATGACTAAAAAGCACCATTCCGCCTGGCACAGTCTGATCAGATTGCCTTATTGACACTTTGACTGATATTAAAGGCAAGCCAAGATAAGGTGAAATATATTGTCATCAAAACCTTAGTTTTGGCTTGCAACCTTCTAAGGTTGAATAAATTGCCATCAAAACGGTACCTGATTGGAAAACCAGTGTCACTGTCCTGAAAAGCATCCATGAGCATGGCTGAACAGTGTTGGTGCTATAACACAGCCCTGTTTGACACCATTCATTACCTCAAAGGGCTCAGAGAACTCTCCATCATTTTGCACATGTGCTTGCATGTCATCATTAAATTGCCGCACCATTGTTATAAATCTGGGTGGACAGCCAAACATGACTGTGTCAAAAGCTTTGGTGAGGTCGACAAACGTCATGTATACTATAGATCTACATTCTGTTCTTAGTATTTCTCCTGAAGCTATTTTGTTGTTAAGATCATGTCTATTGTCCCTCTGTCTTTTCTGAATCCACACTGACTTTCTGGGATAAGTCCCGTCTGATTAAGATGAACATTCAGGAGATTCAAGAGAATTTTTGCCAATATCTTCCCAGCAATGGATAGGAGGGAGATGCCTCTGTGGTTGTCACAGACTAGAGGGTTTCTTTTCTGCTTTCTCATATATGGGCATGGCTGCCATCTTGGTCATGTGACCAAGATATCGCAAACAAAATTGCAATGCCACTACCCAAGGAGACTCCTATAAAATTTCAACTTGATCCGCAAAGCGGTTTCAGAGGACAAGATCTTTGAAATTGTGGATGACAGACAACAGACGATGAACAGAGCATGGCCATCCAATAAGCCCATATTGTGAGCCTTCGGCTCATGGTGAGCTAAAAACAAGTGCAATATGCAACATTAAGTGTCAAGATGAAAGTCCAGGTGCACAATCCTATGCATGCTAAGTTACATGGCAGTTACTCGACAATATACAATCAAAAGAAGCGTCATTCAATACTCTTGTGTTGTCCCAGGTCATGCCAAATTCGGTAACTGATATACAAAGGGGTGCAATGACTGAGAACCAACAACTTATGTCATTTTAAGAGCAATTCTCTGAGAGCACTTGCAAAATTTTAAATAGGGACTGGAAACGCTCCGACTCAGATTTCGATAAAATTTTGTGTACTTACTACTTATGACCCAAAACCGATAAAACCAATGTGTAAAGAGACACATCGCTATGTTATTTTTTTTTCAAATTTGAAGAAATGCAAAGTTCTTTAGAGGCCTGTCATTTTAGAACATGGAAAACAATTAGAATGTATATAAACTGGTAGAATGAGACATCCTGTTAAAGTTTACATTGGGTTTGTGAGAAAAAAAAATCATCAAAATGACTGTAAACATCAGAGAAGCAAAGACAATGAATATTTTACCGGTATTCGAACGGTACTAATAACCAACAAAATAGCTATATTTTTGCTGTCAAGAAAATTTAGCGTACTCATAATTATAGGAGGTTCTTGCCAAAGATATTATTGATTCTGCTCAAATAAAATCAATCATTTGATAAACAACAACAAAAACAGAGAACCTACAAAATCAGAATTTTAACCAGTAATCGTAGAGTACCAGTAACCAACAAAATAGTTTTTTTTATCAATGCTGTCAAGTATGTAAAGCGCATTTTACATTATTTGGAATTCTTGATAAAATATTACTTATTTCTTGAAACATCAGGAAAACATGTCCGTGCAATGTATACCCCCGTGAACCCCACTTTTATATAGTAAAACCCCGGGGGGGGGGCACTCCTTGGTAAGCAGTGTACCGATGCGTGATCAAAAAAACGATGAGAAAGGGTATTTTTTTTCAAGAAGGGCAGTGCGCAGCGCTGACATCATTTAGGGTAGGCAAAATGTCGTTTTTGTGGAAAAAGGGTATGTTTTTTACAATTCTGCTAAAACACTGTGAAAAGGGGTGGACCGAGGCGTCCTTGGCCGATATGTTTTGGGCCGAAATGACTAAAATGTCTAAAACCTAAGGGATAAGATATGATGTTCCCTTTCTGTTCAACAATGTGTGTTGCTTCAATAGAAATTATTGTTTCTGCTAATTGAGTAGTTCATACAAATAATAATGGTTTGTATTAAATCTTGTCTTTTGTACCCTGCTCTCCATAATGCTTGCTATATGTAAGTGCTTGGTATTTATCTACTATATCAAGATTTATTTCAAGTATGTATAGAAGCCTAGTGGTGTAGTGGGAAAGCTGCTTGCCTTGTAAACCAGGGGTCAATTCCAGGCTTCTCCAGTTTTTCGTACAAGACTTAAACTAATTTCCTATCGCCATATTACCTTAGCTGTTTAGTGGGACAAAACACAAAATTAACCAACCAACCATTATTTCATATATATTTGTGTCAATTTTCTGTGTACATTTGAACAAATTCAGATGCTGAGGGCAAAGCTTGAAAGCCCTGAAACAATTTAAACCCCCAATACTTTATTACTGACAGTTCCAAGGCGATACTTCCTCTGTGGTTAGTCTGTTTCTCGTTTCAGTGATGACAATTTCTTTTGTATGTGCATTTTAAGGTTTACCATCTTTTCTTATTGTACCTGTATGTTGCCTATTTGTAACTTTAGCTATTTCATGTGTTGATTGCATGACCAAATGTTTGTTTATGATCATATCAGTTCCACATTTATAAGCATTTTAACCCAACAGAGCCAAAGTCTCAAAGGTGATCTTATAGGATAGGCAGGTACCTGGCATCCATCTTCCGTTACTGTAGTCTGTCTATATTTTAAAATTACTTCTCTGAAGCCATCAGGCAGATTGTTTGCATATTACACATATAGCATCTTCACGTGGTTATAAAAGAATTATTGCATTCCAGTGTTTTAGTTGACTACAGTGGAAAGGGGTACTTTTTGACGGGACACAGTGGAAAGGGTCACATTTTAAAGCAAACACAGTGAAAAGGGGGGTCAAATTTTAAATGTCGATCACACTGTTTAGGGTATGTTCAACAATCCTTTGATCACGCATCGGTACACTGCTTACCAGGGAGTGCCCTCCCCGGGAGTAAAACTGGGGTTTGCAGGGGTATACCTATTTTTCTTATTTTTGCTCCAAAACATACATGTAGATTGTGGGTACATGTTAGAACCGCCTCGGCGAGGCGGTTCTAACATGTACCCACAATCTATGTTCTGAGCAAAAATAAGAAAAATATCAAATATTTTCAGCTGAAAATTTTCAATTTTTAAAGCTAAAAAAATCTCTGTTTATTGCATGGGCATGTTTTCGTAATGAACAGGTTCATTCAAATGACAAAAAAAAAAAAAAAAAAAAAAAAAAAAAAAAAAAAAACCGCCTAGATGTATAACTAGGAATTAGGATTTTAACCAGTAATCGAACGGTACCAATAACCAACAAAAATGAAATGTTTTTATCCTTGTTCTCAAGTATGTAAAGCACATTTAAAATTGTTTTGGATTCTTGATAAAGTTATTTTCTTGATAACAGATGCATTTTAATGACAAAAACAACTCTTTATAACTAGGAATTTGGATTTTTATCCAGTAAATGAACGGTACCAGTAACCAACACAGATTTTTGGTCCTTGCTGTCACACGTGACAGTCGTGACAGCAAGGATGAAAATAATAACATTATCTCGAATTCTTGAAAGTGATAAAACTTAATTATTTTCTTGAAAACATATTCATTCAAATGACAAAAATAGATAAATAAATTAATTTAAAAAAAAAAATGGAAATTAGGAATTTGGATTTTTAACCAGTAATTGAACGGTACCAGTAACCAACAAAACCCTTTTTTTCCTTGCTGTCAAGAATGTATATAAGAATAAAGCACATTAATCATTATTTGGAATTCTTTATAAAATATGATTTTTTTCTTGAAAACAGATTCATTCAAATGACAAAAAAAAACCTCTGTATAACTGGGAGTTAGGATTTTAACCAGTAATTGAACGGTACCAGTATTATGCAGCTTTCACACTAGCACACAATCCGTTGCAATCATCACGACGAATTATGGAACTTCTCCAGAACTTTAAATTTAGATACGAGCTGACGCGACATCATACGTTCTGATGTAATTTGCTCCGATTGATGCGATAAAGTCACATATGATAACCAGATATGTTACGACATCTAAGATAACGTTTGTGTGGCTACGATCATCACGATAAGGGTTTATGATTTGACACGATCCGTTGCACGCAGGTAGGTTTGGATACATTTCTACACGTTTGTCAGGATACGATGTGATGTGCTGCGATAAACCTCACGATAAGGACAAGGATTATAACGGTTCAATCCAAGATTGAACGAGATAGAGGTATAAAAAGCGCTACCGAGCATCGACTCTTTCGTTGGAACTTGTACTGGATTAAAACTGCATTTCTAAGCCATTATTGATGACAGGAGTAGAGGGTGGTGATTGTCTGACTGCCAAAAGAATAGGACTGCATTCATTTTTTTTTCTATTTTATATGACGTTCTAAGTTTGCAACATCTCCAAGTCTATAAATTCATTTTAGCTCATATTTATTTTCATGATTCTCGGGTCTGGGAGTGTATTTTGGGAATTTTTGGCTCTCATTATACCCCCCGCAAAACGAAGTTTTAGGGGGGTATACTGTTTTCAGCCTGTCCGTGATTCCGTCATTCCGTCATTCCGTCAACATTTTGACATCTTTGCTGAATAACTTAAGTAGTTTTTGCCTGATGTCCTTCAAATTTTCAACACACCTGCACCATTAGACAACACGTGTGAGATGAATTTAGGGGCCAAAGGGTAAGTTTTGCAAGAGTTATGGGACTTTTTAAACCTATACATAGAATGTTTGCTATAGTGCTAATAGTGAAATCTTTGTGAAATCAACTCCTCCTACAGCTTTCAATATTCTCTTTTGATACTTTGCAGACATGTTCCACACGTATTGAAGATGTGCATGAAGAAGCGTTATGCTGAAAAAATGAATTTTGACAAATTTACAGCATTTTGAACTTAGCCAATTTTCTATAATTGCCATATTCAATATTGGTTGGTAGTGCAGTTTGTGAAATCAACTCCTCCTAGGGCTTTCCGTATTTCTTTTCAATACTTTGCAGACATGTTCCACACATATTGAAGATGTGCATGAAGAATTATAATGCTGAAAAAATAATTTTTGACAAATTTACAGCAAATTTTAACATAGCCATTTTTTGACCATTTCTTATACAATAATGGTTGGTAGTACATATTTTGTGAAATCAACTCCTCCTAGGGCTTTCAGTATTTCTTTTCAATACTTTGTAGATTCTGACAAATTAACAGCATTTTTCAACATAGTCATTTTTGACCATTGCTTATATACAATAATGGCTGGTAGTGCATACTTTGTGAAATCAACTTCTCCAAGGGCTTTCAGTATTTCTTTTCAATACTTTGCAGACATGTTCCACACATATTGAAGATGTGCAGGAAGAATTATAATACTGAAAAATTAATGTCTGACAAATTTACAGCATTTTTTAACATAGCCATTTTTGACCATTGCTTATATACAATAATGGTTGGTAGTGCATAGTTTGTGAAATCAACTCCTCCTAGGACTTACAGTATTTCTTTTCAATACTTTACAGACATGTTCAACACATATTGAAGATGTGCATGAATAATTATAATACTGAAAAAGTGATTTTTGACAAATTTACATCATTTTTCAACATAGCCATTTCTTGACCATTGCTTACATGTATACAATAATGGTTGGTGAAATACATTGTGAAATCAACTCCTCCTAGGGCTTTCAGTGTTTCTTTTAAATTCTTTGTAGATTTGTTCCAGATATATTTTAGATGTGCATGAATATTGTTCATGCTGAAAAGTTTGTTTTTTTTTACAAATTTACAGCTTTTATTTAACTTAGCCAATTTTTTACCATTTCTCATGATAAACAATGATCATAGTGCAAACAGTGACATCAACCTAAAGCTTTCAATATATCCTTTTAATATCTTAATAGATGTGACTGGCATACTGAGGATGTACATGAGGGATTACAATGCTGAAAAGATATCTTTGACAAATTTTCTGCATGTTTGACCTAGGAGGTTATTGGCCAGCTTCAGATAAAGGGCGGGGGGTATACTGAAAGCCTTGCTTGCAGCCAATTTCTAGTTGTATATGTTTCTGGCAGTTATTTATCTCTTTACCATTTGAAAAGTCCTTTAAAGCCATTTAAGAAATTTTATTGTGCAGATCAATGATATAATCATGATAATCGTGCAACAATCGTGTCCATAATGCAGGAAAAAAGCAACTAATTGTGAACACCAATTATTGAGCGCAACTTTTCGTATCTACCCGTATCTAATCGTATTAGATAGTATCTGCTCGTGAACCAATCGTATTAGAACGCGAACAATGCATCACGACAACTCCCATCATATCAGTAGATCGTATAATCACATCGTGCACAAGTACATTCGATCTGTTGCGATTTGGTACGATGTATAATGATCTGATGCGATGAACATGATTGATTTATCAATCGGGTTAATCGTGGAAAAAATTTTGGCTGTCAAAAATTTTATCACAATTAACCCGATTGCCACGATTGACATCATGATGTGATATGATCGGATAAGATAAATCATTGAAAGCAGATCTGCTCTTTTTCTGCTTTTTTAGAGAACCCCTTTGGCTATTTCTGTTTATCCGATAGAATATTCTACATTGCTATCGGATGTTTTCCTGATCATCCTGATACCTTTCCCTTTTTACATCCAGTAAACAAGTTGTTTACCTTCTCCCAATACCTATAAATGATGTTTGCCCTATCAATGGCAGATAACTTATGTTGGTAAATAATAGTTCCCAATAAGTAGCGGAAGACTATATGTCTAACAGAGGTAAATATATGACTGGGCAGCAGATTGCTTCATTTTTCAAGATTGTCTTTGAATGATAGAAGTCTGATTTTACTGCAGCTTAGCATGAAAATTTCCAAAGGCAAGCTGAAGTAGACATCTGAGCTGCCCTTGAATGTAATGTGCTAGCATTCAATTTCCACAGAATCAGTGGTCAATTTCAATGAAACTTTGATGAGATACAGAAAAGTATGACATGCTTTTTATCTTTAGTCGTCTTTGTTGCAGCAAACAGGTACTACATGTATATATTTTAAAAGAGTTTGTGGCAATGAAGATCTCATTGTGAGCTGCGTCATGAGAAAACCAACATTGTGGTTTCCGACCAGGTCCAGTACTAACCGGATTCACAGCTACGGAAAATAGCTACGGGTTTGACTGTTTTTCTTTAGGAAAACGAAAGGGTGTTCTTTCCAAATAGCGAAACAAAGGTGCAGATCATTTAACGGTAAAGGCCTCATCACACATAAGCGAAAATCCCTCATTGTAAAGCTGCAAAGATTTGCGTTTTATTGCAAAAAGGGATTTTTGTTTAATTGATTCATTGCTTTACGTCCCTCTCAACATCTTATGTCCCGATATGACCGTAGCTGTTGACTTGGACGTAAAGCAATAAATAAAACAAACAAAAACTACTTTTTGCGATTAAACGCACGTCTACGTCGAGAGTTTTTGCTTATGTGTGACGATTCCTTTACTGCAAAACTGATATGTGTTTTTTGTTTTCACATGTAAGCTTTGATTTTCTCATGATGCTGCTCATGTTACTTTGAGTTATATCCAAATGCAGGAAAAGGGACAGTGAGCCTAGCTTATTTGAAGTTACATGCATTACCCTTTGATACGAAAGAAACATAATACTTGTTTGCTGAGTGCATTTGTATTTTATAAATTTTTGTTTGATCTCAATGAAGTTTATATTATGAAGCAGCTTAAACTTTATGAGTATTAATGAGCCATCTAGCTCTTTAATACTGTATAGGCATGTGTCGTTGATTTAGACATCACTTGTGTAAAGTTTTGAAATTGCAGATTACTGTACATGTTTTGACATGTATTTTGGCAATTGTGGCCGGTTTATAAAGGGTCACTGACAATGGTCCACCCGTCTGTAGAAAGTCCAAGGATTCCATGGACATCCTGTACATTTTTCATGGCATCTATGGAATGTGTGGACAATGTCCATGGATTCCATGGAATCTATGGACAATGTACAGGGTACTGTGGGCATTGTCTCCATGAAATTTTTCCAGAATCTCTTCATAAAGAGCGGACATGATCCATGGACATTGTACAGTGTCGTCCATGGACTTTTTCCAGTGTCAGAATTACCCATAATCCCATGACACCTGACCTCACGTCCTTTTCTTGTTTCACAATTAAGAAACTAAACAGAAATCTAGTTTGAACAAATCTTAAAACATCTAAGGCATCAGAATGCCTACATGCAAGAAACTTAATAAATAAACTGCATACAGGCTCAGAGATGCTAACAGAAAGAGAACACTGCAAAAAAAAACATTGATGGAAAATGGTCAAGCTTATGTAGAAAACATGTGGGAAATGAATGAACATTTCTGGTCAGATAAATTGATGACTTGTAAAACAAGATTGTTACACTGGTAAGCATTTAAGAAGAACTTTGATGTTAAAATATAAAAATATGTGCATGTTGTTTTTATGATTTATCATACTGCAGAAGTGTCTGGTTAGGGCAAGTTAGGTTTCGGCCTAAATAAGAAGTCATTTCAGAGACTCTTTCTGGGCACATCCTTTCAATTCACACATGCTATTGAAACAACCAAGTAGGTAGTAGCAAACCCATTCCCTCCCTACATATTGATTGCAACTGTGTTGGATGTTCTCGGTATAAATTTGCTAATTTGGCTCCATGCTTTTAATTAAGAGTCCTATAGCTTTTTCGTCATATTAAGATTTGGCAGTTATAAAATCTAGCCATAATGTTCATGAAAGCTATAATATTATTCAAAAGTAATTAATGAATCAGGGCTCTTGTCTGATTCTACACTGCACACCCTACTGCTCAAAGGTCCAAGGACAATGTCCATGGATTATTTCCATGGACATTGTCCATGGATTATTTACATGGACATTGTCCATGGATTATTTCCATAGATTTTGTCCACTGTCTCCCTGGACAAAATCCATGGATTCAATGGAAAAATATCCATGGACATACTGGAAAAAATCCATGGACATTTTCCATGGATTCACTGGAAATTGTCTACTGTTTTCGTTCCAATACTCCAGCCGGACTTTGTCCATGGAATCCACGGAGTTTGTCCACTGATTCCATGAAGTTTGTCCACTGATTCCATGAACTTTCTACAGATGGGATGAGTACCCGAAAATCCGCAATATGGCAAATACTACATCTCGTTGAACATTTTTACTGCCTCAAAAGGATCAGACTTCTATATTTTATTTACTTTAAAATCAGCATTTTCGTTATGTTTTACTGATTACTACGGAAGAGGGGGTTTAAGTGATCATGCAATCATTTTGTAGTCTATTCATTGTTTAAAACTACTATTCCACAATGCACAGCTTAGCGTACTGGAATAAATATCTTACAAATTTTATGATTTTTTTTCTTTTTTTGAAAGTTTTATTCACCAAACCACAAATGTCTACGTCATCACCAGAGGGCCAATGGTCCTGTAATAGCTCAACTGAGAACTGAGATATATACCAATAAACATGTTTGACTAGAATTGTAATATGCTTGTATATAACCCCGGGGCAGGGTCACAATAACCCCTCGCTCGAGTCAATTCCCTTTTCAAATTATAAGAATCAGTCCAGTTGCCAATTCCTAGCAAGTATTGCCCTTTGAATGACATTTTAACGATTTTCCACATTCAAATAGATGGGCAACTTAAGTTCATCTTGTTGTAAAATAGGTCAAGGTCATCCCAAGGTCATGATTTAGATAAACTTTGGAGTGCTCCATTCCCAGAGTGATTCACGCAAAGATTCAAAATCATAGGCCTTCTGGTTCTTTAGAAAAAGATTTTTAAAGGTGTCAGCTATTTATAGCCATGGCGGCCATCTTGACCATTTTATACAAACTTTCATTCCCCCTTCCTAATTTTGCTCTACATACAGTTTGGCTTTGATTGGCCAAGCGGTTTCCGTAAAGAAGATGTTTGTATATTTTGGTCATATACATAAATATAACCCTGGGGCAGGGGCAGACAACTCCTCATACGGCCAAAATATTTTCATAAACATAAATCTCCTATCCATTTGCTCATTCCTAACAAGTTTTTCTTTTTTTTTTTTTTTTTTTTTTTTTTGATTCAGTTTTACGTCCCTTTCAAGCTTTTTCACTCATATCGAGACGAATCAATCGGTAGGTGGGGCGAAAACCGGAGTACCCGGGGAAAAACCACCTGACACACCCGCAAGCAGAACATGGCTTGTCTCACATATGAATTCGAGCCCCGTGCGAGGCGCGAACCCACATCGGTGAGATGATCGAATGATCAAGAGCACTGAAGTCAGCGACCTTAACCACTCGGCCACGGGGGCCGCCATTAAAACAAGTTTTTCTGACATAAAATAACATTTTCCTAATTTTTCCCATTCAAAAGCATGGAAGACCTAAGCTGAACTTGCCGTAAAATAGATCAAGGTCTTCCCAGGTTCATGGTTTATACAAACTTTGTAGAGCTAAATTCCCAGATACTTCATGCCAAGTTTCAAAATCATAGGCCGTCTTGTTCTGAAGAAGAAAAGGTTTAAAGGTTTTTGCTATTGACAGCCATGGCAGTCATCTTGAGCATGTGACCTTGACCATTTATTTAAACTTCCATTCATTCTCCCTAAGGATGCTCCACATAAAGTTTGGCTCTGAAAGGCCACTCGGTTTCAGAGAAGATGTTTGAATATTGTGATCATATACATGTATATAGCTCCGGAACAGGGGCAGACAACCCCGTGGGACCAAAACATTTTCATAAACATAAATCTTCTGTCCATTTGCTCATTCCTAGCAGGTTTTCTGCCAATAAATGACATTTAATTTTTCCTATTTTCCCCATTCAAATGCATGGATGACCTAAGTTGACCTTGCCGTAAAATAGGTCAAGGTCAGCCCGGGGTCATTGTTTATACTAGACGGAATATTTCCATCGGTATTCCGTTAGACCTCCATACCGACGGAAATGACTTCTACTGAGCCCTTGGTCGAAAATGAAAAATCATCGAAGACTCCAAATAAATTGAAAAATATGTTATAGTATATATTTTCTGACTGATAGGACATAATTCATAAATATTCTAGATGTAAAAGTACGCAGATTCATAAAATACTTAATGGAAAATATCACAGACGTCTATAAACAGATAAGGGGATACTACTGTAGAATATGGGACACAAAGTAGAAAATCGATTGCTTTTTGCAAATTTATTGAAATCTGCAGGCTAACAAGATGTTTACAAAAAGATTTATACATTTTCTAACAAAATATAAGAAAATTCTAAAACTTATCACCAAATAAAACAGCTATAAGCTTCTTACGAAATCCATAATATGTTCGACCATAGTTAAAAGGCAACCAATGCTAAGCTGTCACGGGAGAGGAGCGAGGTCACAAAGTGTTTCGGAGTGCAGGTTAGCCAGCTGATCTAGGTTTATACAAACTTTGTAAAGTTCTATTCCCAAATGCTTCATGCCAAGTTTCAAAATCATAGGCCTTCTGGTTCTGTAGAAGAAGATTTTTAATGGTTGTTGCTATTTATAGCCATGGCGGCCATCTTGGTCATGTGACCTCCGCCATTTATATAAATTTTCATTTCCTCTTCCTAATATGCTCCACATAAAGTTTGGCTTTCTTCGGTTTCAGAGAAGAAGATGTTTGAATATTATGGTAATATACATGACAGGGACAGACGACTCTCGTGGGCCCAAAATATTTTCATAAACATAAAGCCTCGGTCCATATGCTCATTCCTAGCATAATTAACATTATTTGGAATTCTTGATGATTAAATTTTTTAAAAGAATTCCAAATAATGTTAATTATGCTTTGCATACTTGACAGCAAGGATAAAAACCTTTTTGTTGGTAACTGGTACCGTTCGATTATTGGTTAAAAATCCAAATTCGTAGTTATACAGTGCTGTTTTTGTCATTTAAATGAATCCGTTGTCAAGAAAATAACTTAGTTTATCAAGAATTATAAAGAATCTTAAATGTGCTTTACATACATAAGAACGAGGATAAAGAAAAAAAACAAGTAGCCCAAGGGCAACGATTGCTTGCATTTATTCAGTATTTATCAAACCAAGAGATAACAGGAAATGCTTTTTTATGCTGCAATGCATCCACAATGGGTCAGTGCAGCATTCATTTTGACATACAATAAATGTAATTTACTTGCCTCATCCCAGATACTAAATTCAAGGCAAAAAGCTCACAGATTCATCTTGTTGGTGACTCGGCCTCCTAGGAAATCATCAGTTTGAGTTCTGCAATGCCAGAAGAAACTTGTAACGCACTAGTCATTTGTAACCACGGGCCCCCAGGCCTGGGGGAAAGCGGGGGATAGCCGTGGAAATGAGCGGGGCTTTGACCAAAGCTTTGCCACGGCAGTGCGGGGGAAATGCCCTGGGTTTGCTTTATATGGGCAAAAAGGTCCGTGAAATGAAAGATTGCAGGCTGCGGGGGAAAACAACAGTGGTTTTACCAACGAGCAGTCCCCGCAGAGTGAGGCTTTTAGCAGGGATTTGCTGGACCAAAAGTCAAAGTCCCGCTATTCCCCGGGCCTGGGGGCCGTGGTTACAAATGACTACTGCATAATAGCACGATGAGCATCATTTTAAAGATCATTTATACAAACTTTGATAACTATACTGAAAACCAAAAGTCTTGCACCACCCTGTTTTGGGTAATGTTTATTATCAACTAGAATTATTTTTATTTCTAACATTATTTTTGGTCATTCCAATATCAAATCTTTGGATTTGCAGCAAATTCAAGAGTCTTGACGATTATGCAAAATTTTGGGGGCCAAAAGTGTAAAATTTTTGTAAAAATATGATGACCAATGAAATATTTAACTAAGTTTTGATAGTACATGTGATCTATATAATGTTAGTATCAGAAAAACTACAAAATATTTTGAATTTTAGAGAATTTGTAGATTTACAAAATTTTAAAAAATGCCATTTTAGAAAAATTAACCAGTGGTGCTGAAAATGGTTCTTTATTAAACAGCAAAGATTACAAACACCCATGCATTCTAAGGTTATGGCAGATAAGCACATATCCGGAATGACTGTTTCATAAATATAAATCAAATTCATTTTCTGTACTTCCGGTTTGTATGCAAGAATTTTCAATTTTGATTCCATTTTGAACTACCATAGTAGTAATGGATGACACTATAGCCCAAAACTTATAGCCCAAAACTTATAGCCCAAAACTTATGGCCCAATTTCAAATAAGCGCAGCGCCTGAAATTGGGCCATAAGTTTTGGGCTATAAGTTTTGGGCTATAAGTTTTGGGCTATAAATTTTGGGCTATAGGTGCGCACCCTGGGTCTCAGTTTTAAAAATGAACTAGCTAAGTTGCATGTGTAGGTAAGTATCCTTGAGTTAAGACAAGCCTGCACATCTGCTCATCTGCTCATCTGCACAATTGCACATATGCACATTTGCACAATTGCACATTTGCACAATTGCACATCTGCACAATTGCACAACTGCACTTCTGCACATTTGCACATCTACACGCCTACACATCTTTAGAGACTATGAGATAACTGACATAGTCAAGTTTTTCTGTAGGTAAGTTCCATTACGAAATTAAGAAAGGGCCTTTTTCCTCTAGTGTTCCTGGGTAGACGTATTTGATTTTGCAGTAACATTCACATCTACACAAACATAGAAACTTCAAGTAAAATGCCCCTGTGTTTTATTATTATTTACAGATAAGTATAGGGCATTAAAACTTTATATAACTGAAGCTTTCAAAGATGATTAAAATTTGTGAATGGAAATTTGCATATGGAAATCCATTCTCATATCAAAAGTAAGAAAAAAGTTGCAATTATATTATTGAATGTAATATTATTTACTTAAATATCACATTTTCTAATTAAAAAGAAATAAGTAAACACATTTTTTGCTTGAATATTTACAGAAAATTCAAGCTTTATTAATTTCATAGTTGATATATTTGTACGTTCAAGGGGAACTATCGGTATTGGTTTTTCTGAGAAAAGTAGGTTAGCATTTTCAGAAAATTTTAAAACTGAAAGTAGATAATTTTCGGAAAACGACAAAAGGTTTTGTATTTAAATAGTTTGTGTTTCACATTATGAATTAAACTGATATATAGTATTTTCAAGAGCTGAATTATTCATTCACTCAATACTGACACATTCTGTACTTCTTCAGACATGAAGGATTTTTACATTACATTACTAAGTGACAGTTCTATGAACATGTTCCCATCAAATAAACAGTCTGAATTTACTGTAAGATTGGATCATCCTATTAAAATTGACGTGGAAAGCTGGAAGGTTGCCTTGGTTGAAATTGCAACACCATCTGAAGTTCTCAATATAACAGAAGAAAACAACTATTTCTTTTTGACTTTCCTAGACCAATCCAGTTTACGCAAAGTTGGAAATCAAAACATCACAGACATATGTAGCAGTAAAAACGGCTGCTATAACTTCAAACTAACAATTCCAACTGGAAATTATGAGTCACATGAATATCTAGCTGAAGAAATGCAGAACTCCATTGACAACTTTGAAAAAGGCATACTGAAAAAATTCAATGCTCACATTACTATGACATATGATCATTTGAGTCAACGTTTCAAAATATCAGCCCAAAACGAAAGGCTGGTTAGGCTTTTATTCCCAAAACCATTTGCTCAAATCTTAGGATTAGATTCATCATTTGTCGAAAAGCCTATCGGTAATGAGCAAAATGTGTTTAAGTTCAATGCAAAGTTGAATCACAATTTTAGCAACTTCTATGTTTATTCTGACATTGCAAGTTTCACTTTTATTGGTGATACTGTAGCACCTATTTTACGAGTTGTTCCATTTCAAAGTAAATCAGATTCATATTTCTTCTATAAATAAAATATAATTGTTAGATCCTTTGGAAGCAGTAAAAACATTCAAAGAGAGATGTGCCATATTGTACAATTTCGGGTAATGAACCTTCATCAGTGACCCTTTACAAAACTGGCAGCGAAAGCCAGACATTCAGGATTGCTGCAATTTCAAGAATTTTCACCAGTATAGTCTAAATCAAAGACTTATATTCCCAAAGGGGCAAAATATGCACAATCCTGTGCATCTAAAATTTAAAGACTTTAAAACTCTGCACTATGTTTCTGTTTCAAAATCTATTGTAGACCAAGTGCACATTACATTAAAAACAGAAAATGGTATGATTGTTCCTTTTGTAACAGGAAAAACGATTTTAAAATTACACTTTCGTAGAAAGAAAAACTAGTATAAATACAATCTAAGAGTTTGTAAATTATCAGTTTTGTACAAAACGCTAAAGAGATGACTTCTTTAGAAGAACAGGCAAAACAATCCTGCAAGGCTATGGAAGAATCTAAGAAAACGCCTGTGATACAGAAACCGAGTGGATCTCATGCAAGTTATGCACAGATCAGAAACCTTATGAAAAGGTTGAATACAGCTTTGAGTAAAAGGCTTAGAGAGGGCAGACCATCGAAGTATTGCAGATTCTGTCGGGCTGAACTGCTTTCTATCAGTAAAGAACTGTCAGAGAAAAAGAAGACATCAACAGCTAAACGCCAGAGGATTACAAAGAAACCAAATCTGAGAAGAACTAGAACAAAACCAACTCCAGCGATGGTATAAAAGAGACAGACTCAGGATGAATCTCAGTATTCTTCGACTAACCAGCTATGGGTCGATATCAGTGCCATCAGTGCGATCGTGAATTTTCCAGATCATACAATTTGAGAAGACACAAGGACAGTGGTATCTGCAGAGGTGCTCAGGCTAACATGTTAGACAGTGATGAAGAAAGTGTTACGTCTGAAAGAAGATCACTGGACGATGGAAAAGACATCTTCAGAAACCCTGATCTTGAAGATGTAGAAGAAGTCGATGAGGAAGAAGAGGATGAAACTGAAGAAAGTGAGGAAGATGAGGAAGAAGAAGAAGATGATGATGATGATGATGAGGATGAGGATGATATTGATGATGATGATGATGAGGAGGAGGAGGAACCTCAGAAAATAAAACCATGGGATGTTTTGATGAACATAACGACAGATAAGATGCAAGACACTTTCAACGAAACGGTTGAAAAGGCCTTGCATGAAAATCCTGGCAAAGACGTACAAGAGGCTGAAGAGAGCATATGATGAACTAAAGCCAAAGTATCTGTCAGAGTTCGTATCCCGCTACAAGTATCTGACTGATCTCTCAGCTGCACTAAGAAAAGATCCAGTCAACAAGAAAATACAGGAAACAGCTAAACGATTGAGGGATGAAGAAGATTATGACCAGGACGAATCAAGACTGTATGCCATCAAGAAACGAAAATTCTTGATTGAGAAGAAACTGAATGACTATGACCCACCAAGCTACGAAGTGGCCGAGGAACAGACATTATTGTTGCCACATAAAACACATATGAACAGTATTAACAATAAACCAAAGAGTAGCTATATTCAGGGGAAACACTTGTAAACGAGAACAGAGGGACGGTCCTAATCCTCTGTTTCATCGTGCATTCATAGTTAGCGGGACAAATAAAAATGTTGAAAATGTTAAAGTCAGTCTTGGGTTTTCATTTCTCCTCTCATGAGGTAGTAGTTAAGGGTTTAAAGTTTGACAATAACTAACTGAGTTTTTTGACGCTTATCGATGTTCTCGAGATACGAGAACATTGAAAAGCCTCAATATATTAGGAAGACGCTATAAAGTTATGCCTTTTGACTAGTTGAGGTCTTGAGATACAAGATCAAGAGACAGTGAAACGCATACCACTTTACAGCCTCTAAGGAAGCTATAGAGTCATGCCTCTAATAGAGTTGAAGTCTTGAGATACAAGACTAAGACACTCTTCAGATGCATTCAGCTGAATAGCAACATAATCTACTACATACCCACACAACTGTCCCAGACAAGTCCAGCAAGTGTCACAACGTGAGAAGTCTTCCCAGGAACACTAGAGGAAAAAGGCCCTTTCTTAATTTCGTAATGAAACTTATCTACAGAAAAACTTGACTATGTCAGTTATCTCATAGTCTCTAAAGATGTGTATGCGTGTAGATGTGTAGATGTGCAAAAATGTGCAGATGTGCAGATGTGCAAATGTGCAATTGCGCAGATGTGCAAATGTGCAGATGTGCATATGTGCAGATGTGCAAATGTGCAGATGAGCAGATGTGCAGATGAGCAGATGTGCAGATGTGCAAATGTGCAGATGAGCAGATGTGCAGATGAGCAGATGTGCAGGCTTGTCTTAACTCAAGGATACTTACCTACACATGCAACTTAGCTAGTTCATTTTTAAAACTGAGACCCAGGGTGCGCACCTTTAGCCCAAAATTTATAGCCCAAAACTTATAGCCCAAAACTTATAGCCCAAAACTTATGGCCCAATTTCAGGCGCTGCGCTTATTTGAAATTGGGCCATAAGTTTTGGGCTATAAGTTTTGGGCTATAGTGCCATCCATTACTACTTACCATTCAGTATTTTTATGTGCCATTGTACTGATTTGAGATTGAACGATACAATTTATTGTTTTGGACAAGTTGTTCAATGCTCACTAATTAAAATAGTACCAAAAGATCGAAAAATAAGAGAACAATACGTGTACTTGGAAAATCAAAACTAAAAAGTCTTGCATAGAAATACAGCAAGTTGATTTGAACTTTGTTTGTGTAACTTGCCAAACCAGTCAAGTGGGGTATGGGCTTATCTGCCATAACCTTAGAATGCCTTTCTGTTGTAGTCTTTGCTTTTTAAATGTCATTTACAGAACCACCGATCAATTGTATAAATTTTGTAAAAACTACAAATTCTCGAATTTCAAAATGTTTTGTTGTTTTTTGGCATTATGCAGATTACGTGTACAATGAAACCTTATTGAAGATTTTCACTGGTAATTATTTTTTCCAAAAAAAATGCAATTTTACACTTTTGGTCCCAAAACTTTGTCAACACTCTTGAATTTGCCGCAAAGTAAAAGAAATGATATTGGTACAAACCAAAAATAATGCTAGAAAAAAAAAACACAATAATTCAACTTAATCATATAAATTATGCAAAAACAGGGTGGTGCAAGATTTTTGATTTTCAGTAGATTTCATATTATCAGGTAGTGATAAGATTTTTGATTTACGAGGTGTTCTTTAATTCTTGTCATTTACGCATTTTCTCCTATACCAGCATCTGTACCAGAGCAAAAAGACTTGGTAATTATAGATAGGTTCTTTGTGATATTGAAATCACCCAACCATTTTAGGACACTGTAACTACCTACTCCATCCTGTCCCAATATACAGTATAATGTTCAAATAAGGTTTAGACCTGCGGGATCTCCATTACCTTGCAAACGCACAGGTGAAAAGTTATTTTCTGAAATCGAAAATTGCAATTTTTATGAAAGCTGTAAACATAGTTCTATGCCAGTTTTTACAAGTTGATAACCAGAATGAACTTCTGAATAGAAAATTCAGAGCACATGCGCGGATCCAGAAAATTTTCTCAGGGGGGGGGGGGGGTCCAAATTCCCAGAAGGGGTCTGACGGAAATTTTCAACGTGGCAAAAATTAATAATCTGGCAATTCCAGGGTGGGGTCCGGACCCCCTGTCTCCCCCTCTGGATCCGCCCATGGAGCCTAATAATTTCCTTTCCAGTTATGACTCATTCAAAGTGTTAATGCTGCTTTGTGTCAGATCTTTGCTAATTCCATTGATATACGTTTTGAATTATTTATCCTCTAAAATCTTGGTTTATGAGTCGTAACATTTTGAAATATAACACAAAATGTCAGTGGAAGCGGTGTCCATACCACAATAATAGCATGTAAAAATACCACTACAACTTCCAAAAATCTATGGTAAGTTCAAGAAGCGTTTTGGTTGTCGTTTTCAATCATGAAATTTGACAGTGTTTCTATTATGATATAGATGGACAGCTCTCTTAGCAACAAAGCAGCTGCTCCACCTTATATCTGAAGGAAATGTTAAAATGCCTGTTTGGTACATGTAACGTACAGCGAATGTCCATTTAGACCATTTTAGACAAACTTGAGACAACTATCAATTTGAGATATTCACCATACAATTACAAAATATAAAAATACGAAAAAGTATAACCTGTACGGCGATTTTTAATGACGTATATTAAAAATATTATGACGTCATAAAACAGGGGCAATAATTATATGATGTCAAAGTAAAAAGATTCTACAAAAGTGTTTTCTGTTGCTCATATGAATGACAACTTAATGTGTAAAATGAAAGTGTGCCTGTATATCCTGTTGCGAAAGTTATAGGCTTTTTAGCTCACCTGAGCCGAAGGCTCACAGGTGAGCTTATAGTATACCCATGATCCGGCGTCCGTCCGTCCGTCGTCCGTCCGTCGTCGTCCGTCCGTCCTTCGTCGTCCACAATTTCAAAGATCTTCTTCTCTGAAACCGCTTGGCCAATCAAGTTGAAATTTTATGTGGAGCCTCCTTGCGTAGTGGCATTGAAATTTTGTTCGCGATATTTTGGTCACATGACCAAGATGGCCGCCACGCCCATATATGGTAAAACCCTTCAAAAATCTTCTTCTCCAGAACCGGCAGGCTGATTTCCACGAAACTTGGTATGTAGCATCGGGGACTCCGCCCATCATAGTTTGCTAAAATGATGACCTTGGGATGACCTTGACCTATTTTACGGCAAGGTCAATTTTGGAAACATAGGCTTTTACATTGGAAAAAAGTGAAAACTATGGATTTCTTGTAAACTATTGCAGCCTCAGTCCTGAAAAGTGGTAGATGCAGAGTCCTGAAAAGTGGTAGATGCAGACAACTAATGGATTAGATGAAGGTATATGATTAATATAGGTCAAGGTCATCTCTTGACCTTGCCCGATCTGTCGTTCATACACACTTTTCAAATATCTTCTTCTCTGCAACCGCTTGACCGATCAAAGTGAAATTTTATTCGGAACCTCCATGGGTAGGGGGAACGAAAGTTTGTTCGCGAAAACCACATCCTGAATCCATATCTTCATTTGTGTCTAGGGTCTACTCCACAGAATTTCACTTTCAGTTTTTGCATGGGAAGTGTTATGTGGTTTGCTTCTGAAGCTACATATGAACTGTACATTGTTTCTCATTCAGATTACCCTCAACTGCACAGTGCACACATGTTATAGACAATCAACTGATTTTTGCTTCAAGTGCAGTGGTTTGTAAACTAAACCACACTTTTAGTGACCTTTCACCAAGACCTCACAAGCGGCAGCGCGGCGAGTGAAGGTCGTGATGAAATATCACTCAAAGTGTGGTTTAATTTACGAAACACTGCACTTGAAGCAAAAATCAGTTATCTGTTTTATCATATATGCTGTAAAATCCAGATCAGCTTGTTACCCCCCCCCCCCCTAAATTCACGTTTTAGGTGATTTAAACTTAAGAGTTATTTTATGGCCTGACAGACTCAACAAATCATTGAGTCAGACCGAGGGTCAAATTTTGATAGATATCATGAATGATCCTGGATTGGAACAATTAGTCAATTTTCCCACCAGAGAAAGAAATACTTAGGACTTAATTTAGACCTCTCTTCCTGGTCAGTTTAATTCGGCAGACAATCTCAGTGATCATGTTTCTGGGCAAATTCTGTCACATTAAAAATAGCTACTCTCCTATAAAGAAACCTAAGAGAAAGGTGTATCATAATATGAAAGGTAATCATGAATCTATGAGAGCAGAAACACTAAAATTTGCATAGGAAAGATACTGCAACAGTTACTCAGACACTTGTTCGGTCCAAGAAAATTCCAATCTCATTACAATCTTTTATTCAGGAATCGACAGACAAACATATACATGTACCCTCAAAAACAAGTCGCTCAGCTTCGATAACACCTGAAATAAGAAGGAAGATTCACAGAAAAAATGCAAAAGCTAAAACGTCTGGTAGTTCAAAAATTAGATCTATATTTGAAACTTTACGGAGAGAAATTGAAGCTGATATCAGGAAGTAGCTCATGATAGATCTTTATGTGAACAACTTGGTAGGAGATGTTAAGACTAATCCTAGAGATTTTTACAGGTATATAAACAGTCAGAAAAAAGATACCCCATTGAAGTGGAATTACAGAGTCCAAATTTGAGAAGGCGGAAGAATTCAATGGTCCGTTTTCGGATGTTTTCACTAAAAGTGAATACAAAACAGATCCCTCTTCTGGATAGATCTGCCCCGTTCATGCATGATATTATGGTCACAAAGGCAGAGGTGACCAAACTTCTCAGAGGTCTTAACCCGTCTAAAGCCTACAGGGCCTGATGAACTTCATCCTACAGTCCTAAAGGAACTGGCAAGTATTCTCCCATCTCTTCCAACAGTCAATTGATACAGGTGAAATCCCTAAAGAAAGGTCTCTGGCCCCCTGTTTAAGAAGGGCGACAGGTCTCTTGCCCGCAATTATGGCCCTGTTTCCTTGACATGCATTCCTTCAATTCCTTGTAAGCTTCTTGAACATATTGTATGCTCAAATTTTATGGCCCATCTTGATGAACAACTTGAACTCCTGTCGGACAGGCAACACACATTTAGGAAATGACATGGCTGTGAAACTCAGTAGACTACGGTGATAAATGATTGGGCAAAAATCTTTGACAAAAAAGGCCAGGTTGACACTTTAATATTGGACTTTGATAAAGTCTTTGATAATACTACCCGTGAACTCCTTAAAAGCAATTGTTTAGCTCTATGGAATAGGTTGAACAGCATTGAATTGGATAAATGCTTTCCTTTGCTTCAGACAAGTTGAGATTAGTAGTGAATGGTGTTAAATGGGATTGGGCTTCGGTTGTGTCTGGTGTGCCTGAGGGCACCGTTCTCGGCCCCTAGCTGTTTTCTTTGTATATAAATGACATCTCAGCTGACATCGAGTCTGAAATAAGACTCTTTGCTGATAATTGTGTTTGTTATCGCGAAATTAGACTGAAGAGGATAAATTGAAACGAATTATGGACAATTCGGACCTTGACTAATTCGGCCCTAGTCAATTCGGACCCTAAAAAATTCGGCCCTAAAACATTCGGACCTCGACCACTGGGCAATTCGGACCCCGACCACTGGTCGATTCGGACCTTTTTTTCTTGGTCGATTCAGACCTCAAAACGAAAAATTCTTTGGTCAATGTGGACCTTTTCTGTTGGTCAGTTCGGACCTTTTCCATTGGTCAATTCGGACCTTTTCCTTTGGTCAATACGGACCTTTTCCATTGGTCAATATTCAGACCTTTGCATTATGTATTTCCATGAAGATAAAGAAAACTGCGTTCTAATTAAAAACGAGCCGTCCTCACATCTAGAACAAGACTTTAATCCATATACAAGCAGTACAATCTGCTGTATCGTTTAAATTGACAGCCTATTGCTTTCACGGTTGTTGTAAGCAGGCTTTACCGATTTCTTGCCGTGCTGTATGACCGTCTCGCATTTCAAAAGGTAAAAATACGGTTTGCACTGGCTAATGTCATACGCCAAAGGATTGTGAACTACAAAACACAAAGTACCTGAAATAAACAGAAGCGAAGCTTATTCACTACCGACTGACCGTATGATCACTGGTTAACGGCCCAGAAGGTCGAGAGTGCCAAGCAAAAGTGGTTAAAGTCAAACCATCCATATATATAAGCCCTAGTGTTTACTCACATTATTATATTTTCAAGCGCATTTTGGGTGTCATGACATCTTAATGGTCCTACAAAATGGCGGCAACGCCCCGACATGACCATAGCTGTTGACTGGGATGCTAGGCCACAAATCAATCAACCAATCAATCAATCAACAAAACAAAGTATTTCACTCGCGAATACTGCATGAAATAATGACATGACTACTACAATAAATTTTTATTTTAATGATCTAAAGACACAGGCAATCCTTCCATCTTGAATCGATTCAAGCATTGGCTGATTCGGACCTTATTTCTGTTTCACTTGTGGTCAATTATGACCCTAAACAAATTCTGCCATTGGCGAATTCGGACCTTATATGAAATCACGGCATTGCCATATTTCTGTCTCATAAAATGGGTAATTTCTTTTAATCAGTTTTAAATATTTAAAACAGAGACTAGTAAATAATAACTACCCTGTGACCAAAAATAAACTGATTTATCACGTGAGGATTAGTAAGCAGATGAAAGGGCGAGCTTTCAGCGAGCCCTTTCATCTGCTTACGGTCCGAGCGTGATAAATATGTTTATTTTTAGTAACCGGGTAGTTATTCACTTTATAATGCAACGAAAGCCGACAAATTTCGCGAACAAAAACTCACCCGATGTGAGGAGATTTGCTTTCCGCCATTTTGTTTATTTAGCCACCATAGCAGTAGATTTTGTTGATAGTTTGAATTTTTCTTGTCCATTGCTTCATCTACGTAAGGTTGCATAACAAGGGCGGAGATTGACGTCACAAAATGTAACTAAATTTGACGTCACTGGTGCGCTTCTTTTTGGTGCGTTAAAATTGCAACGTGGTCTTTATTTAGTCAGTAGAGATGGCGGCCTTTATTAGGTCAGTAGTTAAATAAAGCTTCTATTTATGAACCCCCTTTATCACCCTATAGATTCACTGTACGACAGAAAAAGAGAGAGGTAGCTGTCTCCAGTGGAGTAGCGCATTTTTAGGACAAAATTTGCGCGATAGTGGTAAGTATTTTGCGTGTTTTCTGGTAATCGGATTTTTTTATGTGGCACTTTTTACCTTTGATTGCTTTTACACATGCATGCATGTCGTGCTATGGCAAAATTACCACAAAAGATGTTAGTAGGAGCATGAGTAAGGCATTCGTTTTTGATGGCAGTCGAAAAAAAGTCGAAAATCGCAACATTGTCTCTTCTAGTTTGACAATCGAACACTTTTGTAGAAAATGAATGAAAGCAGAAGTATGCGCTTTCTTGGATCTTTTAACATGCCAAATCGCAGTCTGGTTTGATTTGTCTATTACGAGATTTTCAGCAATTAGTGACTGTACAGTGATTTTAGTAGAGGTGCGCGATTGTAGCAGTGGAGTAGAGACATTGTACGAAGTAAATCATATCTACTAAGTTGCTTTGTACCCAGTGATACTAGAAATCGTTCATGTATTCCATTAATTCTGAAGTGATAAATGCCCACGCGGCGAAAGAAATATGCACAAATGGTATTTAATAGCTACGAAAGACCGGTGGTGACTTCACAGTTTTGTAAAACAGCATTCTACCCTTGGAAGACAACGGGAGGGGACATTTCAAACTTCACAGTACTTACTTAACACTTCATACTTCCCACTTCACAGTTTACACTTCATACATCATACTTTACAGTTTTGTAAAACAGTATTCTACCCTTGGAAGACAACAGGAGTGGACATTTCAAACTTCATAGATCATACTCATAACGTGAGACGCCAGACCATGTGACGTGACGTGACGTCAACATATCTAACGTCAGTTGACGTGTATCAATGCCTGACCTGAAGTCATGTGATGTGACGTGACGTCGTGGCATGGCGCAAAATGACACCAACAGCGACGTCACGCGATACGTGTGTGACGACATGGAACGACATGCGGCCTCATACATAAAGTCATATTGCGTCACCTGTAACGTCATGCAGCGTGACGTTTGACGTCAAATAACGTCAATTGTGACGTCAGATGACGCCA
The DNA here is from genome assembly GCA_964017185.1 of Rugalucina vietnamica. NCBI lineage: Eukaryota > Metazoa > Mollusca > Bivalvia > Lucinida > Lucinidae > Rugalucina > Rugalucina vietnamica. The sequence continues at coordinate 49,527,835 of OZ024870.1, forward strand.
CTTGTGGAACCAGATGACGGCACTTGTGATGTCTGGTGACCGCGCTTATTATGTCAGGTGACGTCGCTTGTGACGTCAGGTAACGTCGAGTGATGTCATGTGACGTAATTGTGTGACGTCATGTGACGTCGCTTGTAACGTCAGGTGACAAAACTGTTTGACGTCAAGTGACGTCACTTATTACGGCGGAGTCATAAAGTGACGTCAAAAGCGACGTCATCTGACGTTACATTTGAATCTGCATGATGTTACATGTGACGCCACATGATGTTATGTGAGACGTCGCATGTCGTTTCGTGTGACTTCACATGACGTCACTGTCGTCAATCACACGTTTCGTGTGACGTCGGTGGTGACGTCATTTTGCACCATGCCACGAAGTCACGTCACATTAAATGACTTCAGGTCACGCTTCGTCTGACGTCTCGAGTTGTGACGTCATTATTCGAGATATGACGTCTATACTGGCCATGCGTATGAACTGTGAAGTTTGAAGTCTGAACTTTGAAGTGTGAAGTATGAAGTATGAACTGTGAAGTGTGAAGTTGTGAGGTGACGTCATTATTCGAGATATGACGTCTCTACTGGCCATGCTAATGAACTGTAAAGTTTGAAGTCTGAACTGTGAAGTGTGAAGTATGAAGTGTGAAGTTTAAAATGTCCCCTCCCGTTGTCTTCCAAGGGTAGAACGTTGTTTTACTAAACTGTGAAATGTGGGTATGCCTTAGAAACGCACGGACTTATGCACGTTTAGTAGAGCGTGTCTCTGGTCATAAAACATGTACGGTGAATTGGAAATGTCGATTGATTTGTCGCAAAATGAAGTTCCAGGTTATTACATTAACCGTATAACAACTAATCCTTGTATATTATATTAATTATCCCGACTCAAGTATTAACTCATTGTTGCTAGCATTAATTAATTAATGTTGTCTAATGCACAAACAAACTTTGAAGAATAAAACATGTTATTTTGGCTGACACAATGAATTTCTGTCCGAAATTTAGGCAGATTTCTGCTGGTTATACGCAAATTTCCATACCAATACTTCACACAGTCTGTAGTCACTACTGGGTACAAAAAAATAAAACACTATCTACTCCACTGCACCAGTCGCGCACCTCTTCTTAATCTTCCGTACAGTCACTAATTGCTGAAAAATCTCGAAATAGACAAATCACACCAGACTGCGATTTGGCATGTTGAAAGATCCAAGGAGGCGCATATTTCTGGTTTCATTCAATTTTTTCAAAAGTGCTCGATTGTCAAACTAGCAGAGACAATGCTGCGATTTTCGACTTTTTTTCGACTGCCATCAAAAACGAATGCCTTCCTCGTGCTCCTACAAACATCTGTTGTGGTAATTTTCCATAGCACGACACGCATACATGTGTAAAAGCAATCAAAGGTAAAAAGTGGCAAATAAACAAATCCGATTACCAGAAAACACGCAAAATACTTACCACTATCACGCAAATTTTGTCCGAAAAATGCGCTACTCCACTGGAGACAGCTACCTCTCTCTTTTTCTGTCGTACAGTGAATCTATAGGGTGTTTATTAGGCCGATATGTAGGGTTGTCGCATTATAAAATGTTATGTTATTTGAACAATCTGCTTCACTAATAAAACAGACATCGTCGAATGCCAGCTCTTCATGTACTTTGCATCATTGGCTAGCATTACCTTGTATATAAGTAGTAATGATATAGGCCAATTTTCTGAAAACTTATGGGCCAATTTTTATATGCCAATTTCAAATAAGCGCTAGCGCCTGAAATTGGCCTATAAAATTTGGCCTATAAGTTTTCAGAAAATTGGCCTGTATCGTGCACCCTGGGTCTCAGTTGCATGTGTAGGTAAGTATCCTTAAGTATTAATAAAACACATATGCACTTGTGCACATCTACACATCTGCACATCTACATGTTTGTACATCTGTATACACATCTGTACATCTACACATTTGCACATCTGCACATCTACACATTTGCACATCTACACATTTGCGCATCTACACATCTTTGGAGACTATGAGTAACTAACATAGTCGTTTTCTGTAGGTAAGTTTCATTACGAAATTAAGAAAGGGCCTCTTGTGTTCCTGGGTAAACTTATTTGATTTTGCATTACCATCCACATCTACACAAACATAGAAACTTCAAGTAAAATGCCCCTTTGTCTTATTATTATTCACAGATAAGTACAGGCCATTAAAACTTTATATAACTGAAGTTTTCAAAGATGATAAAAATGTGCAGATATGCAGACTTGTCTTAACTCAAGGATACTTACCTACACATGCAACTTAGCTAGTTCATTTTTAAAAACTGAGACCAACGGTGCTAGCGCTTCTTTGAAAATGGCCTATAAAATTGGCCTATAAGTTTTCAGAAAATTGACCTATACCGCCACCCATTACTACTTCTATACAAACTTTTCTGCTTTTGGCCTGTTTGCATTTCTGTTTTTCATACCATAAGGCTCAATTTTAGTTCTTTATAATGAGATAATTTTCCACAGTTAGTAGAGTTGCTTATGTAATCCCGTGGCCACTTTTTGTTAATCAGGGTTTCTATATACCAAAATGTTTGGTTTGATGAGTAGATTTCAAAAATGTTTCCTGCCATTTTTTCTGTTGACTTTCAAGGTCAAGGTCAAAGGTCAAAGGCTATTAAATATATAGGGCATATGACTATATCTTAATTTATGGTTGATCTTCCATGTGAATCTGCTGCAAGGTGGAAAATATCGAATATAAATACATTTTAGCAATTGGCGAGTGCAATTTCCAAATGACCTTGACCCCTCCATTTGAAAGGTCAAGGTCATTTACCCAAAATTTGCCCCAAAAGAATGCAAAATACGCAAAATAACTGCGCGCGTGCTACAATAGGCATGAGGGAGGTTGAGTTCAAGACCTTTAATATGGTAGGTATTCTTGTAGGGTTCGGTATGTATGTAAGTTGCAGCCTTCGTCCAAATGAGTTGCCATAGCAACGGAGGTTAATGACAGGACATGGTATGAACTTTGAGTGCTGTACATATTTAAGGAAAATGTTTAAGTTTTCGAGTTGCTTATATTGTTCAATTAATTTTAAGACAATCATGATTGTAATATACCAAAGTGTTTGTTTTATTTTTTAGATTTCAAAAATGTTTCCTGCCATTTTTTCCGTTGACATTCAAGGTCAAGGTCAAAGGTCAAAGGTCACGGCTATTAAATACATAGGACATATGACTATATCTAAATTAATGGCTGATCTTCCATGTGAATCTGCTGCAAACTGGAAAATATCGAAAGTAAATATATTTTACCGATTACCGAGTGCAATTTCCAAATGACCTTGACCCCTCCATTTGAAAGGTCAAGGTCATTTATCCAAAATTTGCCCAAAAAGAACGCCAAATTTGCAAAATAACTACGCGCGTGCTATGACAGGCATGAGGGAGGTTGAATTCAAGACCTTTTATATGGTAGGTATTCTTGTAGGGTTCTATATATATGTAAGTTGCAGCGATCCACCAAATGAGTTGCCATAGTAACGAAGGTTACTGTATGGTGTACTGGAAGTGTCAAAATGACCGAAGTGGTTAACCGATCGGTCCATGCCTATTTCAAAATAGACATGCACCCGCAAATATAGGGGTGCACCCGCATATTTAGAGGTTCACCCCTATTTTAAGATAGAGGTTAACCCCTAAAATGCAGGTACATGCCTATTATAGGGGTGCATGCCTATTTTAGGGGTTAACCTCTACTTTACGGGTGCACCTCTAAAAATACGGGTGCACCCCTAAAATAGGCATGCACCGCTATTTAGGGGTTAACCTCTATTTAGGGGTGCACCCGCATATTTGCAGGTTAAAGCCTAAATATAGGGGTTAACCCACAATTTTAAAATAGGGGTTAACCTTTATTTTTGCAGGTTCACCCCTATTTAGCGGTTCACCTCTATTTAGGCATGGACCCCTAAAAATAGGGGTTAACCCCTATTTTTAAATTGCGGGTTAACCCCTATATTTAGACATGCACCTGCAAATATGCAGGTGCACCCCTAAAATAGAGGTTAACCCCGTATTTTTAGGGGTAAACCTCTAAAATGGAGGTGAACCGCTAAAATAGGCATGCACCCCTAAAATAGGGGTGCACCTGCATTTTTAGAGGTTAACCTCTAAAATAGGCATGCACCTCTAAAATAGGCATGCACCGCTAAATTGCGGGTTAACCCCTAAAATGCAGGTTAACCCGTATCTGAAAATAGGGGTGAACCTCTAAATATGCGGGTGCACCCCTATATTTGCGGGTGCATGCCTATTTCAAAATAGGCATGGACCGATCGGTTAACCGATCGGTTAACCACTTCGGTCATTTTGACCCTTCCAGTACACCATATTACTGACAGGACAAGGTATGACCTTTGAATGCTGTGCATAATTAAGTAAAATGTTAAGTTTTCGAGTTGCTTATCTTGTTTAATGAACTTTAAGACAATCATGATTGTAATATACCAAAATGTTTGTTTTATCACTTAGATTTCAGAAATGGTCATTCCCAATGGCAAAAAAGTATCTTTTTCCCCAAAATGGTCCATGAGCTATTTAAGATGTCGGTACCACCTGACCTGAACAGATCCCCCCGCACTTTTTGACAATTTTGGCATATATAGAATTAGATAAAATCGGGGGACCTTTCTGGTAGCTTTATGGTTAAAATCTTCGAGTTTATTCTAGTATACCCCCTTCATTTGTCTGTGTTTTTTTTCTCAATTTTCTTCAATTTTATTAACAAGATAGTCAGCTTGTTCATATGTCTTATTATATAACATGGCTATCAATTATTGTCATATCAATCATTTGATACCAATTTTAGCTCTCTATGACTTTTGGCTGCTGAGATATAAACGTTTCTGTTGGTATACCCTCTCTATATTTCTGTCATTTTTATCTTATATATTAAGTTCTCAGCAATATTCAACACTAAGAACGCCTAGTTTTCCATAAATCTTATCCTATGGTTATATAACAATACCATAGCATTCATTTGATACCAATTTCGGCTCTCTATAACTTTTGGTTGCCGAGTTATAAAGATTTTTGTGGTATACCCCCTCCACTTTTTTCTGTGATTTTTCTCTAATATTTATAGTTTTTATCAATATTCGAAAATAGTAAGTCAGGTTGTTTGTGTGTCTTACCACGTGGTTTTAGAACATTATCTTAGCAATTATTTGATACCAATTTCAGCTTTCTAGAGCTGTTTGTCATTGAGATACATGTAGTAGCAGTTTTATTGGTATACCCCCTTCATTTGCAAGTGATTTTTCTCTTATATCTTAAGTTCTTTTAAATATATTTGAGAAACAAGAAAGTCAGCTTGTTCATATACTTGTTGCATGACTATATAATATTGTCATAGCAATCATTTTATAATAATTTCAGCTCTGTAGAGCCTTTGGTAACTGAGATATCAGCAGTTTTATTGATATACCCCCTTCTTTGCCAGTGATTTTTCTCCTATATCTTAAGTTTTCTTTGAGCAACAAAAATGTCAGCTTGCTATATACCTTTTACATGGTCACAGAATATTGTCATATCAATTATTTGATACCAATTTCAGGTCTCTAGGATTTTTGGTTGTTGAGATATATATGTTTCCTTTGGTTTACCCCCTATATATTATATATATTTTTTCTGTGATTTTTCATCTAATATTTTAAGTTTTCATCAATATTCAAACACTAAGAAAGTCTAATTTTTCATAAATCTTATCTTATGATTATAGAACATTACCATAGCAATCATTTGATACCAATTTAAGCTCTTTGTATCTTTTGGTTGCTGACGTATTAAGTTTTTTTATGGTATACCCCCTCCACTTTTCTGTGATTTTTCTCTAATATCTAAAGATTTTATCAATATTCAAAAAAAGTAAGTCAGCTTGTTTGAAGTGGTTTTAAAGCATTATTTTAGCAATCATTTTATACCAATTTCAGCTTTCTAGGGCTTTTTGTCGATGAGATATTAGCAGTTTTATTGGTATACCCCCTTCGTTTGACAGTGATTTTTCTCCTATATCTTAAGTTCTTTTTTTAAAATATTTGAGCAACAAGAAAGTCAGCTTGTTTATATACTTGTTACATGGTTATAGAATATTGTCAAAGCAATCATATTATAGCATTTCAGTCTCTAGAACTTTTGGTTATTGAGATATATACGTTTCCGTTGGTATACCCCCTATATTTTTCTGAGATTTTTTATCTTATATTTAAAGTTCTCATCACTATTTCATCAATGAGAAAGTCAAATTATGTATGTTATATCACATGATTAAAGGAAGCTATTCTAGCAATCATTTGATACCAATTTAAGCTCTCTAGATCTTTTGGTCACTGAGATATTAGCAGTTTTCTTGGTATACCCCCTTCGTTTGCCAATGTTTTTTCTCCTACAGCTTCAGTTCTCTTAAATATTCGAGAAACAAAAAACACATTTTGTTTATATTATACCCTTTACATGGTTATAGAATATTGTCATAGCAATCATTTGATACAAATTTCAGATGTCTAGGACATTTGGTTGTTGAGAAATATACAATGCCGTTGGTATACCTCCTATATTTTTCTGAGATTTTCATCTAATACTGTATTTAAAGTTTTCATCTATATTCCAACAATGAGAAAGTCAAATTATTTATGTTCTTTATCTTATGATTATAGAACATTATTCTAGCAATTATTTGATACCAATTTTAGCTCTCTAGAGCTTTTTGTCACTGATATATCAGCAGTTTTATTGGTATACCCCCTTCGTTTGCAAATGTTTTTTTTTCTTCCATAGCTTAAGTTCTCTTAAATATTCGAGAAACAAGAAAGACATTTTATAATATCCTCTTTTTACATGGTTATAGAATATTGTCATAGCAATCATTTGATACCAGTTTCAGCTGTCTAGGACTTTTGGTTGCTGAGATATATACGTTTCCGTGGGTATACCCCCTATATTTTTCTGAGATTTTGATCTAATATTTAAAGTTCTCATCTATATTCCAACAATGAGAAAGTCAAATTAATTATGTTTCTTATTTTATGATTATAGAACATATTTCTAACAATCATTTGATTTTAATTTTAGCTCTCTAGAGCTTTTGGTCACTGAGATATCAGCAGTTTTATTTGTATACCCCCTTCATTTGCCAGTGATTTTTCTCCTATATCTGAAGTTCTCTTCAGTATTTGCGCTACAAGAGAGTCAGCTTATTGATATATTTAATTGTATATTTATAGAATATTGTTACAGCAATCATTTGATACCAATTTCTGTTCTTTATGTTCCTGAGAAATACACGTTTCCATAGGTACACCCCCTCCATTTTCTGTGATTTTTCTCTAATATTTAAAGTTTCCTCAATATTTGAACAGCACAAACGTCTGACTATTAATGTATCTTATTATGTGGTTTTAGAATGTTATCATAGCAATCGTTTGTTACAAACTTCAGCTCTCTATGGCTTTTGGCTGCTGAGCTATAAACATTTCTGTAGGTATACCCCCTACATTGGATTATGATTTGTCTCTAAAATTGAAAGTTCTCATCAATATTTGAACACCAAGAAGGTCAAAATCATTCTGTATTTTTTCACATTAATATAGAACATTATCATAATGATAATTTAATACAAATTTCAAGTCTTTGGAGTTTTTGGTTGGTGAGATATCAGAATTTTTCCCCTTCGTTTATCTGTTATTTTTCTCTAATATCTGAAGTTCTTTTTAATATTTGAGCATTATGATAGCCAGCTTGTTTATATATCGTATTACATGGTTATAAGAAAATTGTCATAGCAATCATTTGATACCAATTCAAGCTCTTTAGAGCTTTTGGTTGCCGAGATATAAACAACTGTGCTGTGATTCTCCATTTTCTGTGATTTTAGTCTAATACATAAAGTTTTCATTAATATTCGAACACCAGGAAGTCAGTTTGATAATATCTTATTACATAGTTATATAGCATTGCAAAAGCAATCATTTGATACCTATTTCTGCTTTCTATGTCTATCAGTAGCCAAGATACATGTGGTAATATAGGTGTATCACCTTACTATCTGCGCTTATTAGGGGTGGTGTTGAACACTCTGTGATTTTAGGTGACACAAATGGGCATTAAAAAGATCCTCTGACCAAACTGGCACCCTTAAGCATTTGTTCTAAGGGTTCAAATTACATCCGTTAACCCAAACCAAACCTTTCAAATGGCAATATAATTATTTTCCCTTTGTAAATCCTGATTTTCGTCATTTTCATTAATATTCATGAAAATTCAAATGAGATGATTTTCATTTAGGCCCATGGCATCAACAAATTTGTCAAATAGAGTAATTGATACAATAACAATGAGCCACAATGATAGTTTAGGCCTGAAATTAGTTTTTATGGGATAATTGATTTTTAACTCTTTTTTTTTTCATTTTAATATTTTAATGAAAATTCATGAATATGCAAGTGAGAAAATTTCCATTACTTATCATAGGATAAAAGGAATATGTCTTAGCTTTAAAATGAGACCAAGTTCAATGGTCTAGGATAAAAAACAATTGAGATATTTTCAATTTTCTATGTGTACCCCCATTATTGACGTAAAAATTGAATATCTAGAGTAATTTAATAAAACATAGCGTAAAACGCAAACGCCTCGACTTTCAGATGGCAGAAAACAGGATATGATAGCTTTTTCAATGTACTTTTAGAGAATAATAGTTTAGAAATTTCCCTTGGGGAGGAAAGGGGGATATGCATAGCTAGAAGACTATTCCCTACCGTTTTTTGTGTTAAAATGACGTTTTTTTAAATTATGGGGTATCGTAAATAACGTGTCGTTTCACCATTAAAGCTACCAGCAATGCAAGTCCCCCCGATTTTTTACAAGTCTACAAACATAGTCCTACATGAAAATCATAAGGGGATTTGTTCAGGCCAGATGGTACCAACCCCCAAAATTTACGGTATTGGCTCATGGACCATAAGTATACATCTAATTTTTGTAATACTCCATGCTATTAGTGATGGGAATCAGCTGGATTTTCATAATCGATCATCGGTTCATAGCAAGTGACTAATAATCGAATCGAAATCGGTTCACTAATTTATAGAATGAATGAATTTTAATAGCAAATCGACATGTAAACACATTGCCTTTGGCTAATTACACACATGACAACTGGCACAGATGAATATACAAGTACAAACAGTACAGACAAATACAAAATACATGTAGATACTATATGGACACAAGTTTCTTAAACCAACATTTCACTTCTTAATTTTGTTGCAGCAGAAATAAACTTTGCGACATTAGTCAGAACCTTATTACCATTCTGTTTCATCAGATAGTCAAATTTGTTTAATGTTGGCCAAGACATGCAGTATCGCGGTAGGAACTTTACTGAGATCACGATAGGCTGGACATACAAGCATGAAATGATATTCTGATTCCGTCTGTTGCATATTACATACTCTACAGACCCTTTCTGCTCTAGCTATATCATTATGTCTACCAATTTCGATTTGAAGACGGTGCGAAACTAATCTTAAAGATGTCAAATGTTTGTTTTCTTAACATATCATTACTTAAAATCTGCAAATATTTTTTCCATTTTGAATGTATTTTTATATCTAATATATGAGTCAAGCTTAGACATCATACTGAGAGACGCTCTCCATTTTTGTATATATCGATCCCTTAATCTTTGCTGTACAATTGTAAAACACGGTATGATTTCATTTTGACGATTCCACATACAACTAAGACCCAACTTACTTAATAACACTATGTAGCTTTACAGGCTTAAGCTTTTAACTTTCAACCTTAAGTTTAGTTGTTTACTTGTACAGTTCTGTTTTGACATCTTTATGTATTTATGTAAAACACTGATGAACATAAAACTGATAAAACTAGTTTGTTTTATTAATTTTAACCATTTTACTTGTAACTTTGTGATGGTCACTCTGAGATAATGTTAAATCTGTCAGCTTTTTGCCTCAGTGGATGGATGTGCAGCAGGTTACTGTGCCATTTGTCATTCTTTAAATTTATATAGTTTTGTTTATCTCGGCTTCACTTCTATATATGGTGAACATTGCACTCTGTTAACCATTATGTAAAAGCTAAATCTCTGGAACAAGTTTGTGTGTGTGTGTGTGTGTGTGTGTGTGTTTTTTTGTTGTTTTTTTGTTGTTTTTTTTGCTTCATCACAGTGTTTACATTTGCTGTTTTCTGTGATGCTTCATTGACGAGTTAGGCAGCTTCTATGAGAACCAAACAAATTCTTGTTATTGAATCACAGTAGACTAAGGGCGAGGTTTGGGCCCTGTAATACATGTAAATGTAAATTCTTTACTGACCGTTCCAAGGCGGTTCTGCTGTAATTCTTTACGTTGAATGTTTGGTCTGTCTACTTTTTATTGTACATGTGACATTTGTAGTTAGTTGAAGCTAGCCAGATGGCTACCTTTCTGGGAAAGAGCTAGTCATCTTGCTCTTCATATGTATTGTAATTTTTCATTTTTTGTCCGTCTCCTTTTTGTTCTATTCTTTCCCGCAGGTTGTCTGGGCTGGGATTTTAAATTTAACTGTGTCCATTCCTGGGCTTTCTGTTCTTACTTTATATCTCATGAAAATCCATGAATTTAAGGTTATGTCAGCCATGATAGGAGAGCAGACAGTTAAAGCTAGCCTAAAGACTTCAAATAATTTTGATCAAGTAAATATGATGCTATAAAGTCTTTGTTGATACAGCAAACAAGATCACAATTTACTCAATGCTTTATATTATCCACTTCCATATTAAAACTGACCATTTAAATCAGAAAAACATTTGTAGCTCTAATGTCTAAATGCATCATGGTTTTAGCCTTTTAGGGGAAATTTATGAAAGTGAAAACACTTGGGCTATTTCTAGCACTTTCTGTATTTCGATTAATGGAAATTTTTGGATTCCAGATCGATTAATCGAAATCTGGGTAAAATCAATCAATTTTCTATTTCTTTCGATCATCGTCCCATCACTACATGCTATACCTTTAAATAACTTTCAGGCCCAAGAGAAGTCAAAAATCTAGGTACAGTACTAAGATCTTGGTTTTGAACCTAGATCTTGGTTTAAAAAATACACACAAAAGTTAACATTGATCTGTGTACTAAAACTCCATGAAAATTGCATACCGGTTCCCAGTGTTGATTGAAGAGCTTGTCAATACTAATTAGAAAATTGAAAAAAAAATCCCGAATTTCAGCGAGGAATTTTTTTGCAAAAACTTAGATATTTTAATAAAAAATCAGACAATTTTGAAATAAATGTGAAAAACTGACAGGCAAATACTTCACATTATACACTATTGACCTTCTTTGACTTGGTACTGTTCAGTAATTATTCATTCTATCCCATTTTATCAACTGAAAACTATATATATCTATTAAAGACCAAAAATGAAATGTAAAACCAGAGGACCATTGGTCGTGAGAACGCTCATCTGATCTTGGAGTATTAAGTCATCATGAAATGACCTTGACCTTGAATACTCACACACCTTTATTGACTTCACAAGTTGTCTGCATCTGCAAAGTTTCAGGTCTCAGGCTGCAATAGTTTCTTAACCCAGTGATTTCTGAGAAAACCATAATTTTAATTTTGATATTTAAATGACCTTGGGTCAAGGTCAAGATGAAAAGTGTGTATGGACGACAGACTGGCCAAGGTCAAGAGATGACCTTGACCTAAATTAATCACATACCTTCCTTGACCTAAATTATTCACATACCTTCATCTACTCCATTAGTTGTTTGCATCTACCACTTTTCAGGTCTCAGGCTGCAACAGTTTTCAAAAAATCCATAGTTTTCACTTTTCCCATGAAAAAGCACATGTTTCCAAAATTGAAATTGCAGTAAAATAGGTCAAGGTCATCCTAGGGTCATCATTTGATCAAACTATGATGGGCTGGAGTCCCAAATGCTACATACCAAGTTTCATGAATATCGGCCTGCAGGTTCTGGAGAAGAAGATTTTTGAGTGGTTTTTACCATATATGGGCGTGGCGGTCATCTTGGTCATGTGACCTGGATTTCGCGATCAAACTTTCCTCTCCCCTACCCATGGATGCTCCACATAAAATTTCACTTTGATTGGCCAAGCAATTTCAGAGAAGATCTTTGAAAAGTGTGTATGGATGACAGACAGGCCAAGGTCAAGAGATGACCTTGACCTAAATTAATCACATACCTTCATCTACTCCATTAGTTGTTTGCATCTACCACTTTTCAGGCCTCAGGCTGCAATAGTTTTCAAAAAACCATACTTTTCACTTTTTCCCATGTAAAAGCCTATGTTTCCAAATTTGACCTTGCTGTAAAATAGGTCAAGGTCATCCCAGGGTCATCATTTTATCAAACTATGATGGGCTGAAGTGCCCGATGCTACATACCAAGTTTCGTGGAGATAGGCCTGCCCGTTCTGGAGAAGATTTTTGAGTGGTTTATACCATATATGGGCATTGCGGCTATCTTGGTCATGTAACCTGGATTTCGCGATCAAACTTTCGTCTCCCCTACCCATGGATGCTCCACATAAAATTTCACTTTGATTGGCCAAGCAGTTTCAGAGAAGATCTTTGAAAAGTGTGTATGGATGACAGACAGGCCTAGGTCAAGAGATGACCTTGACCTTAATTAATCACATACCTTCATCTACTCCATTACTTGTTTGCATCTACCACTTTTCAGGCCGCAGGCTGCAATAGTTTTCAAAAAATCCATAGTTTTCACATTTATCCATGTAAAAGCCTATGTTTCCAAAAATGAAATTGCGGTAAAATAGGTCAAGGTCATCCTATGGTCATCATTTGATCAAACTATGATGGGCTGGAGTCCCAAATGCTACATACCAAGTTTCATGAAAATCGGCCTGCCGGTTTTGGAGAAGAAGATTTTTGAGTGGTTTTTACCATATATGGGTGTGGCGGCCATCTTGGTCATGTGACTTGGATTTCACGATCAAACTTTCCTCTCCCCTACCCATGGATGCTCCACATAAAATTTCACTTTGATTGGCCAAGCAATTTCAGAGAAGAAGATCTTTGAAAAGTGTGTATGGATGACAGGCAGGCCAAGGTCAAGACATGACCTTGACCTAAATTAATCACATACCTTCATCTACTCCATTAGTTGTTTGCATCTACCACTTTTCAGGCCTCAGGCTGCAATAGTTTTCAAAAAATCCATACTTTTCACTTTTTCCCATGTAAAAGCCTATGTTTCCAAATTTGACCTGTAAAATAGTTCAAGGTCAACCCAGGGTCATCATTTTCGCAAAGTATGATGGGGTGGAGTCCCAGATGCTACATACCAAGTTTCGTGGAAATCGTCTCTAGGGTTCTGGAGAAGAAGATTTTTGAAGGGTTTTTACTATATATGGGCGTGGCGGCCATCTTGGTCATGTGACCAAGATATCACGAACAAAATTTCAATGCCACTACCCAAGGAGGCTCCACATAAAATTTCAACTTGATCGGCCAAGCGGTTTTAGAGAAAAAGATCTTTGAAATTGTGGAAGACGACGGACGACAACGGACGGACGGACGCCGGATCATGGTTCGGCTCAGGTGAGCTAAAAAATAAAGATAAATATTTTAAAAGCTTGTACTTGTATATCATTAACAAGGGAGGCAACTTACTAAATATTCAAAACCATGATGCTAGCAAAAACAAGTGATAAAAGCATTGAACATTAAACAAAACATAAAAAACAGAAATATGTCAGTCATATAAAGAAATCTAGAGGTGTGATGATAATGCACAGCAGAACAAGTTATTCTTTTGCTGGAATGAAACAGTCTTCTACAGTAAAATCAAAACTTATATATTGTTTACACATTATTTATATATTTGAAACCAAAATCTAGGTTTAAAACCAAAATCTTAGTACTGTTACTACTGTACCTAAATTTTTTGTCTTCTATTGGGCCTGACTTTATACGTTTAGCAAAGTAAGATGAAAAAATACTAAGGTATGAGTTGACTTGGGTATGAGTTAACTTGGGTACGAGTTGTACAAAATGGGTACGAGTTGACTTGGGTAAGAGTTGACCAGTCACCCTCAGCTACCCCAAACCACCATCATGGGGAGCTGGTTTTGCTATACGTACCTAGATGAAACCAATATTATGCAAACTAGTTATATGACTTCAAAAGTATTTTTGTTCATATAAAATGCATTCAAAATACGTAATACCACAAATAAATGTCCATTCCGGTAGTCCATTCCAGTAAATAGGCCCATTCCAGTAACTAAAGGAACACACCCCATCACAAAAACATGTCCGTGTAATGTATACACAGATACAATGTTATTGTTTACATTATGTGACCTTGACCTCGATGACGAAGTGCGCGTTGCATTGTGGTTAAAATTTTCACTTCCTGGTGGCAAAAACACTTCCGGTTCAATGTTGTTTACATACATTTCTGAGTTAGAATTAAAGTGAAATGTGTGGTGAACGACGATGACAACAAAAGGACATCTATGCCTTAGATGTAAGAAGATTTGGAGGACGAAATTTTCATGCTATGACTATGGGGCTGAATTTAGCATTTATAAGAGAAGAAATATATACACTTTCGTTTACAAAACAGTTTGGCTGATTTAAAAGAATCCAGACAATGCAACTAAATATTTTCACAACCCACCCCATCTTGGGCAAAAATGAACCATTGGACTTTGAACTGATTGCATTTGTTTGTCAACAGCACTTTTCAAGCAAACAAATATGGGCTTGTTTGTCATATGAATGCTGAACAATATCCACACATTGATTGATTCTTGTTTTGTAATTTTGAGTTTATTTTGGAAAATGGCGACTGAAAACTGAAATCTACCCAAAAGATGAGAGATGTGCAAACTTGTACGAGTCCCGCTAGCCTATGATAATTCACTAACTGTGTGTCCGGCACACAGTCTGATCCGATCGGGCGGCACAACAGTTCATTATTTTTAAAGTCAAATTTTGCAGCCATCTCTTGATGGGACAAGCACATTCACATATTCCGTATTTGGGTTACAGGATGAAATAATTATGTAAACTATCTAGAGTGAGAACTACCGTTGAACTGTAAAATTGTAAACAAAATGTACATGTCTTGGAGTGTGCATACTTAATGAGGTGACAATAATGGGTTGAATTTGGCCTTACTTGAAGTATTAACTTTTAAAATTAACATATAATATGAAAAAAGTAGAATGCCGCTGTCTCGTTCTTTGGGTAAATTCACTTATTCTGATACCTTAACATGACCACACCGTGATTACCGACAAAAAGTTTGAAAAAGAGAATGTCTTGTATATGTACATGGATTATATAATAATATAGGGTTATTGCACTGATATCAGTGAATATTGTCCCGAGTTTGGATATTGATGGACGCAAGCTTGCGAGCGTCCGTAGATATCCCAACGAGGGACAATATTCACCGATATCAGTGCGATAACCCTTTTATTATACAGCTATAAATATCTGCTACTCATCATGCTCATATTTGATGTATTGTTGAGACTTAGCCTTACAAAATTTAAATATCTACATGAAGGCCATGATAATATCCATAAGTGATATCATTTTTGCACTAGTGCAATATCAGATGATATCATTTTTGCACTGTTACTTTCGGAAGCATATTTTGCAATTGAATCAATATTGCAGACATTTTGTTTTCTTTTTTCGGCTTAAATTGCTTAAATCTGAAAGTGACAAACTTCAGCTGACGTTTCGGCCCGGTATGACATCATTTTCCACGCGACGTCATATGAAGATGACGTCATTAGAATTGACGTCCCGATTTTACAATTTTGCACGATGACCATCAAGTCAAGAATTAGGCAATGTTGCATAAAAAAGAATTTTTCACTTTAAACGGAGTGTGCAATATCATCTGATATCTGCACACTTGTTACTCGGCTTTTATCCCTATATTTTAACCATTTGATATTTATGGCTATATAATAATTATAATTATAATAATTATAACAAGCAAGTGTTAAGATTTCTAAAGAAAAACGAGTATGAATCCAGTGTTGTAAATAAAAAAAGGATACACTTAACATAAAGTAATTTTAATTTATGAATAAATTAGATTTATTTCACGGACTGAAAATAAAGTAAGTGGTTTTATTATTTCACCGCATGTGACACATTTAAATTGCTTGTTCTAGAGAGAGAGAGGTGATGATCAGAAATTGATCGACTCAGTATCAGAAGATAGATAGATAGAGCGAGCACCCATCTGACGGCTTAAGATATTCCCATTTTTTTGTTTGTTTTTTTTTTTGTTGTTGTTGTTGTTTTTTGTGTGGGAACTTGAACTTGATTCAAACATAGATATTATTTAACGTTCGGTTGATATCTGATTTCTACCGTGTAAATATTTCATCTGAGATGCAAACCTTTTCATATATTCTAATTCCGCACGGGAAGAAACACTAAATACTTATAAAACTAAATAACAAACAAGCATCAATTAACGAACAAACATATTTCAGAGAAATTAATTTGTTATGAATAAGTAATATTTTGACATTATTTTACACTTTTATACATCAAAACATTACAATTCATTGCACATTTGACCCAAGGTTGTTTTTTTGCCACCCGGAAGTGAAAAGAGGTCACGTGAAGGTCACATGACTTAAATTGATTTTATAAACCATGTGGTTTGTGACGTAGTGCTTGTACCTGTGTATACCCAGTTAAACCCCACTTTTACATAGCAAAACTGGGGTATGCAGGGGTATATCTTTCTTATCTGAATCTGAATAGTTTACTGGTGACACGCCAAATGACATTATTTCACCAGGGGGTTCGGATGGGGGAGAAATTAGTCCCTTGAACGCACGAGTGAAGCAAATTTTTCCAATGAAACTTTCATTTTTTTTCTTCTGAAAAAATCTCTGTAGATATTGCATGGGCAAGTTGTCATAATGCGATTCGATATGCTGAGTACACACAGTCATCAGACATTTCAGCAGAGGAGATAAGTGAACCAGGGAGGTCATTCCAGTCCCTGATAGTCTGTGGAAAGAAACTACTTTTGTATGCTTCTTTGCTAGCTGAAGGTATCTGAAAAGCCAAAGAGTGTTGATTTCTACAACGCCTATTCTTTGGGATAAGGTCATCTGTGGGTATTCTGGCTTTACCCTTTAGACCTTTGTATAGCAATATAAGTCTACTATCCTTCCTCCTTTTCTTAAGAGATTCCCATTTCAGTTGACCTAAAATGCCAGTCATGCTCCCAGTTTCAAAAACATAATTTCCCGTCACAAACCTTGCCACACGATTTTGGACCTTTTCCAGTTCTTCCTGGAGGCCATGAGTGTGAGGGTCCCAAACTGAGCTTCCATATTCCAAGACCGGCCACACCAGTCCTTTATAAGCTGCTTCTTTCACATCTGGGGGACAAGAATACAAATTTCTCCTTAAGAATCCGAGAGTTCTGTTAGCCTTTGTACAGACATTGGAAATTTCTCCTCAAGAATCTGAGAGTTCTGTTAGCCTTTGTACAAACATTGGAAATATGAGTATTCCATTTCAAATCATTTGTGATAGTTACACCCAGGTTTGACGGGTTGAAATCTCATTCCCCATTTTCTAGCCCAACTGCCTAAGCGATCAATGTCTCTTTGAAGTTTCAATGTATCCTCTTCATTCTTGATTTCACGATAGCAAACACAATCATCAGCAAAGAGTCTTATTTCAGACTCAATGTCTGCTGAGATTTCATTTATATACAAGGAAAACAGCAAGGGGCCGAGAACGGTCTGAAACAAAGGAAAGCATTTATCCAATTCAGTGTTGTTCCACCTATTCCATAGCTGAACAATTTGCTTTTAAGGAGTTCATAGGGAGGAGTATCGAAAGCCTTTGCAAAATCGAGTATAAAAGTGTCCACCTGGCCTTTTTTGTCTAAGATTTTGGCCCAGTCATTTATCACTGTAGTCAACTGAGTTTCACAGCTATGCCATTTCCTAAATGCGTGTTGCCTGTCCGACAGGAGTTCATGTTCATCAAGATGGGCCATAATATTAGAGCATACAATATGTTCAAGAAGCTTACAAGGAATGCATGTCAAAGAAACAGGGCGGTAATTGCGGGCAAGTGACCTGTCGCCCTTCTTAAACAGGGGGCAAATATTAGCAAGAGACCATAGCATTCTTTAGGAATTTCACCTGTATCAATTGACTGCTGGAAGAGATGGGCGAATACCGGCCCTTATTCCATAGCCAGTTCCTTTAGGACTCTGGGATGAAGCTCATCAGGCCCTAAGGCTTTAGACGGGTTTAGACGTTTGAGAAGTTTAGTCACCCCTTCCTTTGTGACCACAATATCATGCATGAATGGGGCAGATCTATCCATAAAAGGGACCTGTTTGTATTCACTTTTAGTGAAAACATCCGAGAACTGACCATTAAATTCTTCCGCCTTCTCAAATTAGGATTGAGCTATTCCACTTCCATTTCTCTTTTTCAACGGGGGAATACCTTGGGTATCTTTTTTTTTTATTCAAAACATATATTGTAGGTACTCGTTAGAACCGCCTCAGCGAGGCAGTTTACCCACAATGTAAGTTTTCAGCAAAAATATTATAGAAATCAAAATTTTTCCAATGAAACTTTCATTTTTTTCTTCTGAAAAAATCTCTGTAGATATTGCATGGGCAAGTTGTCATAATGCGATTCGATATGCTGAGTGTACGAATCCTTGAACTGTCAATCGACATGTTAAATATAACACAGGCTTGGACTCCATGGGCAATCAAACTAGGCAAGTCCATTTTTAAAGGAACATTTATTACCTGTTTATGAAAAAATGAAAATTTTCCGACGTGTATATTGTCAAAATACCGGAAGCGGAAGCGAACAGAATCTATTGGTATAGAAATCGCCTGAGACTATCTACATGACAGTCGTGTCGATCTTGGCTGAGGCTATCCGCACGACGGTCGTGCCGATAAGCGGCGTTATCCGCACGACGGTCGTGCCGATAAGCGGCGTTATCGGCCCGACCGTCGTGCGGATAGCCAATGCTACAGGTATTGGCTATCGGCACGATGGGAGTATAAGATTTTCTTACAAGCTTGCGAATGCATTAAACTATCAGTTTGTCATCCGAATCTGAATCTGAATAGTTTACTGGTGACACGCCAAATGACATTATTTCACCAGGGGGTTCGGATGGGGGAGAAATTAGTCCCTTGAACGCACGAGTGAAGCGAACTTGGACACACAGTCATCAGACATTTCAGCAGAGGAGACAAATGAGTCAGGGAGGTCATTCCAGTCCCTGATAGTCTGTGGAAAGAAACTACTTTTGTTAGCTTCTTTGCTAGCAGAAGGTATCTGAAAAGCCAAAGAGTGTTGATTTCTACAACGCCTATTCTTTGGGATAAGGTCATGTGTGGGTATTCTGGCTTTAACCTTTAGACCTTTGTATAGCAATATAAGTCTACTATCCTTCCTCCTTTTCTTAAGAGATTCCCATTTCAGTTGACCTAAAATGCCAGTCATGCTCCCAGTTTCAAAACCATAATTTCCCGTCACAAACCTTGCCGCACGATTTTGGACCTTTTCCAGTTCTTCCTGGAGATCATGAGTGTGAGGGTCCCAAACTGAGCTTCCATATTCCAAGACCGGCCGCACCAGTCCTTTATAAGCTGCTTCTTTCACATCTGGGGGACAAGAATACAAATTTCTCCTCAAGAATCCGAGAGTTCTGTTAGCCTTTGTACAAACATTGGAAATATGAGTATTCCATTTCAAATCATTTGTGATAGTTACACCCAGGTATTTTATGCTTTCAACGTTTTCCAGTAAAGTGCCCTCAAGGGTGTAGTTAGCCTGTATCTTACTAGACCGTTTATTTGTCAGCTGCATCATGTTGCATTTGACGGGTTGAAATCTCATTCCCCATTTTCTAGCCCAACTGCCTAAGCGATCAATGTCTCTTTGAAGTTTCAATGTATCCTCTTCATTCTTGATTTCACGATAGCAAACACAATCATCAGCAAAGAGTCTTATTTCAGACTCGATGTCTGCTGAGATGTCATTTATATACAAGGAAAACAGCAAGGGGCCGAGAACGGTGCCCTGAGGGACACCCGACACAACTGGAGCCCAATCCGATTTAATACCATTAACCACTACCCTTTGTTGTCTGAAACAAAGGAAAGCATTTATCCAATTCAGTGTTGTTCCACCTATTCCATAGCTGAACAATTTGATTTTAAGGAGTTCATGGGGAGGAGTATCGAAAGCCTTTTCAAAATCGAGTATAAAAGTGTCGACCTGGCCTTTTTTGTCTAAGATCATTTAGTCATTTATCACTGTAGTCAACTGAGTTTCACAGCTATGCCATTTCCTAAATGCGTGTTGCCTGTCCGACAGGAGTTCATGTTCATCAAGATGGGCCATAATATTAGAGCATACAATATGTTCAAGAAGCTTACAAGGAATGCATGTCAAAGAAACAGGGCGGTAATTGCGGGCAAGTGACCTGTCGCCCTTCTAAACAGGGGGCAAATATTAGCAAGAGACCATTCTTTAGGAATATCACCTGTATCAATTGACTGCTGGAAGAGATGGGCGAATACCGGCCCTAATTCCATAGCCAGTTCCTTTAGTACTCTGGGATGAAGCTCATCAGGCCCTAAGGCTTTAGACGGGTTTAGACCTTTGAGAAGTTTGGTCACCCCTTCCTTTGTGACCACAATATCATGCATGAATGGGGCAGATCTATCCATAAGAGGGACCTGTTTGTATTCACTTTTAGTGAAAACATCCGAGAACTGACCATTAAATTCTTCCGCCTTCTCAAATTCGGATTGAGCTATTCCACTTCCATTTCTCTTTTTCAACGGGGGAATACCTTGGGTATCTTTTTTCTGACTGTTTATGTACCTGTAAAAATCTCTAGGATTAGACTTAACATCTCCTACCAAATGTTCACATAAAGATCATGCTGCTTCCTGATATCAGCTTTGATCTCTTTCCGTAAAGATTCAAATTTAGATCTAAATTTTGCACTACCAGTCTTTTTAGCTTTTGCATGAGTTGCATTTTTTCTGCGAATCTTCCTTCTTATTTCAGGTGTTATCCAAGGGACAGAGGAAACTGAGCGACTAGTTTTTGAGGGGATATGTTTATCTGCCGATTCCTGAATAATCGATGTAATGAGATTGAAATTTTCCTGGACCGACCGAGTATCTGAGTAACCGTTAAAGTATCTTTCCTTTGCAAATTTAAGTGTTTCTGCTCTCATAGATTCATAATCACCTTTCTGATAACGATACACTTTTCTCCTAGGTTTCTTTATAGGGGGGATAGCAATTTTCAATGTGCCAGAAACAATGTCATGATCACTGAGCTTATCCGGGGAATGAATGTCTACAAACTGACCAGGAAGAGAGGTCAAAATTAAGTCCAAAGTATTTCTTTCTCTGGTGGGGAAATTGACTAATTGTTCCAAACCATGATCATTCATGATATCTATCAAAATCTGACCCTCCGTCTGACTCAATGATGACCCAGATTTGCTGAGTCTGTCCGGCCATACAATATCTCTAAAGTTAAAATCACCTAAAACATGAATTAAGGGGGGTTTGTTGCCTTTATTAATATTTTTGATTTTGTCAAGCTGTTCTCTAAATAAATTGTCAAACTTTTCCAGGGAATTCAATAAGTCATTTCCATTGTCCGACACTGGTAAATGACCATCGACAGGTGGTCGATACCAGCTAGCCACAAAGTGAGTTTTCTTATTTACAAAAAGTTTGACCCAAACTGACTCTGAGTCATTGTCCCATTCTGTGAGGGGCATGTGTGGAATGTCCTTAAATAAATAAATTATGGTTTTAGCTATATAGAAATACATTCGAAATTAACATTTTTGTTAATTATGACTAAGAAAACTAGTTTGATTTGATTTATCTAGCTGATGTAAACTGAATCACAGCAGACGGAGAAAAATATCATCATTGCAATTACATGTATTTTAATTGTGTAACTGAAATGTTTCCATACTTCATTGTTAAAATCAAAGGCTGTTTATTCTTTTGGATTACCACATTTTTTAATATTTAGGTTACGATAATTGACATAATTTCTTTCTCATTTACACATACGCATGACTGATTTTTACTGGTGAATTTACAGGTAAGCCAATTTCAGCAAAATTACAATTTTGTTAATTAAAAAGTAAAAAATTCCTGCATGTGTAATATTCTGTTTCAGTTTTGAAGCCAGTGTAATATATTTATCAACTTAAAATGTATCCATTTCTAGACATTTTTTAACATTTGGATATCGATTTCCCTGTCGTGCGGATAACGCCACTTATCCGCACGACGGTCGTGCCGATAAGCGGTGTTATCGGCACGACCGTCGTGCGGATAGCCAGTGTCGTCGATCTTACCTTTCTTATTGACGTTGCTGCCTTTACTTTTACACACCCGGGAAACGGTCAATTTGTACACCGCCGGTGCTCCATGGAAAGAGAAATTGACGGTTTCCGGTGTAGGAGTTGTTGGGTCAAATCCAAGGTTTATGTTGTACCCGAATGTGTTCGAGGTAAGTTTTTTTCTTTCCTCCCTGTACCAAAAATCCGAGAATGTCAGATGATGGGCTAATGAAAAAAAGCTTGCACAAAAACATACAATTTATCCACATATCGTTTTTCGGGTTTATGAAACCCTGGTCAAAACTTGTGTTATGGGACAAAAAGTGATTCAATTTTCCGATGTAGCCATCCCAAGTTTGATCTGATAGCCTCGAAATACAACAGAAGTTAATAGTGCGTAATTTACTTGGAAAATTAGTAAGAGAAAATTAAAATGGGTGAACCATGGGTCATTTTTTCAAAAGTGTACCAATTGATGATCGGTGTGAAATTTAACTAATGGGAAATTGTTTTGTTAATGATATATGTATCAACAATGTAACATACATCTATTCTATAATAGAACTCAGGTCGACAGAAGTTTTTCCATCAAGTTATTCCATAGACGGAATGATTTCCGTCGATATTCCGTGAGACCTCCATACCGACGGAAATGCATTCTATTGAGCTCTTCGTTGAAAATGAAAAATCATAGAAGACACCAAAGAAATGAAAAAACATGTTGTGTTTTATCTGTTTTGACTCATAGGACTTGATTTATAAATATTCCAGATGTAAAAGAACTTAGATTCATAAAAAATAAAAAAAAAAAAAAAAAAAAAAAAAAAAACTTCGTGTTTTCTAAAAATATGTATTATGTCTATAAATAGATAAGGGGAGACTACTGTAGAATATGGTTCATAAAGTAGAAAATCGATTGTTTTTGCAAATTCATTGAAATTCTGCAGGGATTGCATGTGTTTACGAAAAGAATCATGCTACTTCTACGAAAATATACCAAAAATTCTAACAATTATCACCTAATAATGCATCTGAATGCTTCTTTCGACATTAGTTTAAACGGAACTAATGCTAAGCTGGCACGGGAGAGGAGCGGGGTCATGGAGTGTATTGGGGTGCAGGTTAGCAAGCTGATCTAGTTATTCCAGTATTGCTATATTGAATATTAGAAAGAGAAATGTAAAACACGAGAACCTTTTTTTTCAAAAGTGTACCAATTGACGATCGGTGTGAAATTTAATTAATGGGAAATTGTTTTGTTAATGCTGTATCAACTATGTAACAAACTTCTATTATGAAATAAATCTCAGGCTGACAAATGTCACAAAAGATTTGTTTGTTGCTAAATACGTCCTACAATTATGGCTATGTGTATTAAGCTTTTAAGTATGGCACCCAAGTAACCAACATTAGTTTATATGTATGGATGGTTTGACCACTGTTTATGGACAGGATCAGGCTTTTTAAGCGGTTCAAAAGTAATCGTGTAGTCGGTCAGTCAGAAATACTTTTTAGGCGCAAGCAGTCATTCCCTTGGGCAGGGGCCCAATATCAGAAAGATATAATAAGAATTGAATGATGGAGCTGCAATTTTAATCCAATCTCTAGTCTTGCATATTGTTTTAAATAACATGTTTTATTAGAGAAACAATGATATATACATCTACAAAAATAGCATGTTGAAACAGGATTAGACAGAAAGCTCTATGACTTATATATGGAATGCACAGTATCTCTAATATATGTGATATGGTTGTAATAAAGAGAGAGCAATGAAGATATGAGATGTATGAAGTGTTGGCCGGAACCCCTATTGTGTGCATTTTGGAATGGAATTTCATGCATTTAATGGATGTATCATGTGGGGGACGTTTAGTATACATGTTTGTGGTTTTTAACTAAATCTTCCTGACTTGACGATATACTCTTGTACTTGTGAGAACATTTTTTCGTTTGCTATGTCTGTTAGTCCGTCATTTCCGCTTGAATAGGTGGATTATGGATGCATCCTTAAATTCTTGTGGGATAGCCTCCTACCTCCACATACAGTGAAAAAAAAACTATGTCAGTTTTTTTGCAATGCGTAGTCCTCCAGCCTTATGAACCTCGGCACGAATTGCATCTGCACCCGAAACTTTGTCAGAAGACAGTTGTTGAACAGCTTTTCTTGTTTCCATGACGGTTGGAAATTCGAACAGAACATTGCACTCTATCTGTGGAAGTCTGTCGATTGTATCCTCATTGATGCTTGATGGTCGATTCAGTACACTATAGAAGTGTTCTGTCCACCTTTTCAAGATAGCTTCTTTATCTTAAAAAAGAGTGATTCCATCTGCACTGAGATATGTGGTGGCCCCAGAGCTTTTTGGACCATAAATGTTTTTCAGTGCATCATGAAATTTCTTCATGACCTTTCTGTCCGCAAAAGACTTAATTTATTCTGTTTTCTCCGCAGCCAGGAATCTTGCATGTCCCTAAGCTTGGCCTGGACTGACTTACAAATGTTGCTGTAGGCTGCCTTATTGGCAATATTGTTTTTTAATTAGGCCTATTTTTTTTTTTTTTTTTTTTTTTTGGCTGCTTCCCGGCCCAACCAAGTTTAAACAACCCGAAGCCAGTAGGATTAGAATCCAGGACCTCTCGATTCGCGCTCCCCTGTAAGTTCTGTAATATGATACTCATTTTTTTCTTTTTTGCAGGATGGAGCAGATCAGCGAATTTTCGTCTGTGACCTGTGCGATAGGCAATACATGCATGTCTTTCTTCTATTCGGGAAGTCAAATGTATATGATTAGATTTCAGTTAACAAGGGCGTCACATGCTTCAACCAATTTGTCCCTGCCTACAGAACTTGTGCTGCAAGGAGCTGTTGTAAGACTTACATGGGAAAACCCTTGAATCGGTGTTCAGATTGGCAATCAGTGTGATTATCATTAGAATGGTAAAATGCAATATTACCAAATGAGTTATCAAAAGCAGGATGGATAAATTAGTTCTGTTACTGGTAGTTTTTCCTTTAACATGTGAACTTATTTCTATCACGAGATATTAACCATCAGCAATAATTCGTTATATAACACCTGCAATCTTGAATAGTTTAAGCTGTTTCTGGTACCTATAATCCCGTGTTCACATAAGCCATAAATATTGATGCAAAAACAAAAGGGACTGTCCGACTGGATGTCTATACTGACGTTAAGCAGCAAGTGGCTCCACTGGGTTAGTATTGGTTAAATTGTACGCCCTATCATCAATTAGCACACCCACAGAAATTAAGCGTGAAGATTATAATCATTTAAGTTTTTGCAAGTGAAATACTTATAAGACAGCTTAAGATGTGTAGTGTAACTTGTAATGGCAAGGTGAAAGTCAGAGTATTGGATAAACGGTTCATATGCCAATGACTTTCGGCAATTTCTAAATCTATGCGACAGTGTAGCATAAGCAGGCATGAAAATGGTACAAAAAGAGAAGCAGCACTATTTCCTAAAGGAATTTTGTCCTCAAAGAACACAACATGCATCAAAGTAGTGATATCTCGGTTCTTATTTTAATTTATCATGATAGCATTGCAAATGCATTAGTTAAATTGTACTCCAGTCGTCAATTGGTACGCTTGTATAATTTTGGTTCCAATTTCGTGTAACCAAAGGTTATTTTTTACACACAATACCTTAAACCAATAATGTGTACTCTAAACTTGGTAGTTTATTTTTAACACCGCACGTGGAATGTGTACACGGCGTAATTCTGGCATTTTTAGACATGTACATTCACTAAATAACCCAGTATTTCAAACGCGAAAACTGATTACTACATACTTTTATAAAGTTTTCATGTAATACGAGTTCCTGTAAAATCCCCAATCACAGGCGCATCATCTGACATTCTCCGATTTTTGAATGGATTTAGAATAAGGAAAATATTTTACCTTGAACTGGTTGACCCAGTAAAATTCCCACTATTTACGTCGGTCAACTCCGGCACCGGAAACCGTCAACTTCACTTACAATGGAGCACCGGCGGTGTACAAATTGACCGTTTCCCAGGCGTGTTTTAAGCTTTTCCTCAAGCCTAAATGTTGTTTTCGAAGCATTTTGACACTTCCGTATATACTGTTGGTCTGACATTTGGGGCATGTTGTTATTGTTGTTCTGGATATTTTAAACCACTATCATGGGGAAAACACAACTCGGCGCTCACAGTTGGATTCGAACCGCGGACCTGTCTGGCGCTCTAACACTAGTCAACATGCCATTGAGCTATCGCACCCGAGCGTTTGATATTTCAATAAATTAATACTGTAACGAACAGCCGAGCCAAGCCACAGCAAACCCCGTCGGTGGAAAAACATGCTCATCCACGAAGGGTTGTTCACTGCGCTATATATTCAACACTTACTCGATTCACAAAGTTTCGAGTTTGAAATTTGCATATTACAAGCACTCAATATGCCGCTATTACGTTGCACCAACGTATTTTTCCAAGGGAGGCTATCCCGTCACATTCCCAGCAGGCACATGACGTCATAATGACGTCAGATCGATGTCGATGCGACGTCATGACGTCGCATCGACGTGCATCGACGTTGGTATGACGTCATTATGACGTCATGTGCCCGCTGGGATTACTTCCCCTTCCGAGAAGACTCGTCCCGAGTCTTGGCCTGGGGACTGCATGGATAAAGCAACTCCGGTCTGGCAGTTGTCATTATCACACCGCTACCACCAAATGTAACGTGCAGCCGAGCCGATCCACAGCAAACCCCGTTGGTGGAAAAAGCATGCTCAGCCACCAAGGGGGTTTACTGCGCTATATACTCAACACTTACTCGATTCACAAAGTTTCGAGTTTGAAATTTGCATATTACAAGCACTCAATATGCCGCTATTACGTTGCACCAACGTATTTTTCCAATCACAATACTATTAATGCCTTTTTGGCTTTTTAGCTCACCTGAGCTGAAGGCTCACAAGGTGAGCTTATAGGATGGCCATGATCCGGCGTCCGTCCGTCCGTCGTCCGTCCGTCCGTCCGTCGTCCACAATTTCAAAGATCTTCTTCTCTTAAACCGCTTGGCCGATCTAGTTGAAATTTTATATGGAGCCTCCTTGGGTAGTTGCATTTCAAATTTTATCGCGAAATCCAGGTCACATGACCAAGATGGCCGCCACGTTCATATATTGTAAAAACCTTTCAAAAATCTTCTTCTCCAGAACCGGTGGGCCGATTTCCACGAAACTTGGTATATAGCATTGGGGACTTCAGCCCATCATAGTTTGATAAAATGATGACCCTTGGGTGACCTTGACCTATTTTACGGCAAGGTCAAATTTGGAAACATAGGCTTTTACATGGGAAAAAGTGAAAACTATGGATTTTTTTAAAACTATTGCAGCCTGAGGCCTGAAAAGTGGTAGATGCAAACAACTAATGGAGTAGATGAAGGTATGTGATTAATTTAGGTCAAGGTCATCTCTTGACCTTGGCCAGTCTTTCGTCCATACACACTTTTCAAAGATCTTCTACTCTGAAACTGCTTGGCCAATCAAAGTGAAATTTTATGTGGACCATACATGGGTAGGGGAGACAAAAGTTTGATTGCGAAATCCAGGTCACATGACCAAGATGGCCGCCACGCCCATATATGGTAAAAACCACTCAAAAATCTTCTTCTCCAGAACCGGCTGGCCGATTTTCATGAAACTTGGTATGTAGCATTTGGGACTCCAGCCCATCATAGTTTGATCAAATGATGACCATAGGATGACCTTGACCTATTTTACGGCAATGTCAATTTTGGAAACATAGGCTTTTACATGGGAAAAAGTGAAAACTGTGGATTTTTAGCTCACCTGAGCCGAAGGCTCACAGGTGAGCTTATAGGATAGGCAGGCATCCGTCGTCCGTCGTCGTCCGTCGTCGTCAGTCCACAATTTCAAAGAAGAATATTTCTGAAGCTAGTAGGCCGATCTTGATCAAATTTAATGTGAACCATAATTGGGTTGGGGGATTGATGGCATTAGGTTTTGGAGCAGATTGTATCAAAATTTTGGTTTCCATGGCAACAGATAGGTCCCATAGACTTACAATGGGAAAAACTAAAAAAATCTTCTTCTCTGAAACCACTAGGCCCACAGCTTTGATATTTGGTATGTAGCAATGGCTAATAATCCTCTACATAAATTGTGCCATTCATGCCCCTGGGGTCAAATTTGGCCACGCCCCGGGGGTCGATAGTCTCCATAGACTTACTATGGGGAAAAAAATCTTCTTCTCTGAAACCACAGGGCCCACAGCTTTGATATTTGGTATGTGGCAGTGGCTAATGGTCCTCTACATAAATTGTGCCAGCCATGACCCTGGGGTCAAATTTGGCCACGCCCTGGGGGTCGATAGTCTCCATAGACTTACAATTGGAAAAACTAAAAAAATCTTCTTCTCTGAAACCACTAGGCCCACAGCTTTGATATTTGGTATGTAGCAATGGCTAATGATCCTCTACATAAATTGTGCCATTCATGCCCCTGGGGTCAAATTTGGCCACGCCCCGGGGGTTGATAGTCTCCATAGACTTACTATGGAAAAAAAAAATAAAAAAAATCTTCTTCTCTGAAACCACAGGGCCCACAGCTTTGATATTTTGTACGTGGCAATGGCTAATGGTCCTCTACATAAATTGTGCCAATCATGCCCCTGGAGTCAAATTTGGCCACGCCCCGGGGGTCGATAGACTCCATAGACCTACAATAGGAAAAAAACTAAAAAAATCTTCTTCTCTGAAACCACTAGGCCAACAGCTTTGATAGTTTGTATGTAGCAATGGCTAATGGTCCTCTACATAAATTGTGCCATTCATGCCCCTGGGGTCAAATTTGGCCACGCCCCGGGGGTTGATAGTCTCCATAGACTTACTATGGGAAAAAAATTCAAAAATCTTCTTCTCTGAAACCACAGGGCCCACAGCTTTGATATTTTGTACGTGGCAATGGCTAATGTTCCTCTACATAAATTGTGCCAATCATGCCCCTGGGGTCAAATTTGGCCACGCCCTGGGGGTCGATAGTCTCCATAGACCTACAATAGGAAAAAAACTAAAAAAATCTTCTTCTCTGAAACCACTAGGCCAACAGCTTTGATAGTTGGTATGTAGCAATGGCTAATGGTCCTCTACATAAATTGTGCCATTCATGCCCCTGGGGTCAAATTTGGCCACGCCCCGGGGGTTGATAGTCTCCATAGACTTACTATGGGAAAAAAATTCAAAAATCTTCTTCTCTGAAACCACAGGGCCCACAGCTTTGATATTTTGTATGTGGCAATTGCTAATGGTCCTCTACATAAATTGTGCCAATCATGTCCCCGGGGTCAAATTTGGCCAGGCCCCGGGGGTCGATAGTCTCCATAGACCTACAATAGGAAAAACTAAAAAAATCTTCTTCTCTGAAACCACAAGGCCCACAGCTTTGATATTTGGTATGTAGCTATGGCTAATGGTCCTCTACATAAATTGTGCCATTCATGCCCCTTTGGTCAAATTTGGCCAGGTCCCGGAGGTTGATAGTCTCAATAGACTTGATATCCATGCTAATACTCCTAAGTCTTGAGATTGTAAAGATTCAAAATATGTTTATCAACCAGCTGGACATATAGTTACTGGAAATTTAAAAATAATTTCGGATTCTAGAATTCGCAAAATTGTTTCTAAAGGTCCGAAATATAGATTTCCTTCCTACATTAATTTCGACAAATGTAGAGAGGAGATTGCATCTGCATTAAATGATTTCGGTAATCGATGGTGTAAACGAGAGGGTGTTGAGGATAATGCTCTTAAAGAATGGAAAAGAAGTATCTTCACTATCGTGGATAAACGTATTAAGTTTTATTCACAAAATACTAATCTTTTACCTCCTAAACCCAAATCGTCATTTAGGCATTTGAAGCAGGGTATCCAAGAATTTCATAGAAAGTATGTCTTGGTTCCGGCAGATAAAGCCGCAAACAATGTTGTTGTCGTTTGTAGACTTCACTACGTTAACACCTTAAAACAGGAGCTTGATGGTACCAGGGCTTATCTGGAGACAGATACTGATGAGGTGTCTGTAGTAAATGCCCACTTAAACGATTTACCTGTTAAGTTTTCTGTTTGTGTCAATGAAGGCCAAGACAAACTTCCTACGATGTATTGGTTACCTAAGCTTCACAAAAGACCATACAAAGCTAGATTTATTGCAAATTCTAGCACTTGTACTACCACTGAACTTTCTAAATTATTAACTTCTTGTCTTACTGCTATCAAATCTCATGTTATAAGATACTGTGAGACAGTGTATGAAACTTCAAATAAAAATTGGTTTTGGTCAATAAAAAATTCTGGTGAGGTGCTCAGTAAATTGAAGTGTAGAGGGTTCCGTGCGACAAGCTTGTCCACATATGATTTTTCTACTCTGTATACAACAATACCACATAATCTAATTAAAGAAAAACTTCTGGATTTGATAGAGTGGACCTTCAAAAGGGCATTAAAAAACTATGGTTCACTTTATTTGGCATGTAATGACAGAAAGGCTTTTTTCACTTCCTCTGACCAAAGTCGGTATACCCTTTGGTCATGTCAGAATGTGTGCGACGCCTTATCCTATCTCCTTGATAATATTTATATTAGATTTGGGACCAAGTTATACAGACAAATTGTTGGAATTCCGATGGGTACAAATTGCGCACCTCTCGTAGCTGATTTATTTTTATACTGCTACGAAAGAGATTTCATGGATTCTCTTAACCATGATAATCAAGCTGATGTTATCGAGGCTTTTAATTCCACATCTAGGTACCTCGATGACCTTTTGAACATTGACAACCCTTATTTTGAAGGTATGGTCAATCAAATTTATCCACCTGAACTTCAGTTGAACAAAGCTAATATCTCAGATACCGAAGCCCCCTTTTTAGATCTACATCTTTCTGTTGCAAATGGATTTGTTTCTTCTAAAATTTATGATAAGCGCGATGACTTTGATTTTGATATAGTAAATTTTCCTTTTTTGGATGGTGACGTTCCTCGTCGTGCTTCTTATGGTGTATACATTTCGCAACTTATTAGGTTTGCTAGAGTCTGCAATCATGTTACAGACTTCAACGCTCGAAATAAATGTTTAACGGCAAAACTTCTCCAACAGGGCTATCGGTATCATAAACTTCGAAAAACCTTTTCTAAATTTTATCGTAGACACTATGAATTGATTTCCAAATATAATGTTGGGTTAAAGACACTTTTAAGTGAGGGCCTTTCGGAACCTGAATTTTATGGTGACTTGGTTTACAAATTAAAGAAACTTAAAGGAATAAATGATTTTTCTCTTCAGTTCGGAAAAATCATATCACGTTACAGACGTATAGGTTATAACTTGAATGTTATGCGACAGTCTGCATGCTTAGTTTTTAACCCAATCATGGTTGATAACTATGCTGCCTTCTTTAATTGCACGCCGGTGGGTCGGGCGTCAGACTCTATGATGGCCCCGACTTAAAGCTATTCATTTTAGTTGGTTGGGGCCGGAGCTTCTTGTCTGTTGCTTGGCCCACCGGGGTCCAACTGGTGTTTTTCTTTTGCTCCGGAGTTAGTAGGTTATTCGGCGCCCAGGGATCTCCATCGTCGGGCAGCTTACTCAATCTGTGAGTCCTGGTTTTTTATTCATCAGGATGTTTATCATGATTTATTTGTTTGTTCTTGATGATTCATTGACTAGTTAGAGATTCACCACGAGGACCGAAGAACTAACTAAATGTTGTGAACCACTGCAGAAGCTGAGGGTGAGGTTAGGTACCTGTAAAACCGGTTTAAGCCCCCCAGTTATTTTATAACTGACCGTACCAAGGCGGTACTGCTGTTCTGGTTCACACTTATCAAAGTTATTCCAATTACGAGTTTCATGTTGCATGGCTTTGTGACCACCCGAATATAATGGCTGTTCGCTTAGCCCTCTGCATTTACTTGTTCTGTCCAAGCTAGCACTGTGACCACCTAATACCTTCAATAGCTGCTCACTCTGCTTTCCGTTATTCATGTTAAACGTTGGTATCTATGTTTAGTATTTTCTTAATATGATTTCTTATTTCTTGTTTATCACTGAACCACTACAGAAGCTGAGGGTGAGGTTAGGTACCTGTAAAACCGGTTTAAGCCCGCCAGTAACTTTGTGTTACTGATCGTTCCAAGTCGATACTTCTGTAGTGGTTCTTTTTGTTTTATGTCTTGGTGTTTAAAATTTTTTGTGCTGTTGGCGCCTTATGTATGTTTTCATATTTTTAGTTAAGTTAAGGTAACTGAGTGGCCACCTGTTGGGAAAATAGCTGCTCATTCGGCTTACGATATGTTTCATGGTATAAGTACCTGATTGTTAGTTTGTTTTTTTTCTCACCTCGGTTTTTGGAGTGGGAATCTTTTTCTGATTGCGCCTTTTCCTGATCTTTGCCTACTTGTACCTTTTTGCTATGGGAAAAAAATCAAAAATCTTCTTCACTGAAACCACAGGGCACACAGCTTTGATATTTTGTATGTGGCAATGGCTAATGATCCTCTACATAAATTGTGCCAGCCATGCCCCTGGGGTCAAATTTGGCCACGCCCCGGAGGTAGATAGTGTCCATAGACTTAAAATGGGAAAAACTAAAAAAAACTTCTTCTCTGAAACCAAAAGGCCCAGAGCTTCTATATTTTGTATGTAGCAATGTTTGGTAGTCCCCATTATAAATTGTGCCAGTCATGCCCCTGGGTCAAATTTGGCCATGCCCCGGGGGTCAATAGTGTCCATGCATAGACTTTCATTGGTGGATTCTCAATTAATTTAAATCTCATGAGCTTACAATGTGATAATCTCTCAGGTGAGCTACCGGACCAATGGTCCTCTAGTTTGAAAACTATTGCAGCCTGAGGCCTGAAAAGTGGTAGATGCAAACAACTAATGGAGTAGATGAAGGTATGTGATTAATATAGGTCAAGGTCATCTCTTGACCTTGGCCTGTCTGTCGTCCATACACACTTTTCAAAGATCTTCTTCTCTGAAACTGCTTGGCCAATCAAAATGAAATTTCATGTGGAGCATCCATGCGTAGGGGAGACGAAGGTTTGATCGCGAAATCCAGGTCACGTGACCAAGATGGCCGCCACACCCATATATGGTAAAAACCACTCAAAAATCTTCTCCAGAACCGGCGGGCCGATTTTCATGAAACTTGGTATGTAGCATTTGGGACTCCAGCCCATCATAGTTTGATCAAATGATGACCATAGGATGACCTTGACCTATTCTACGGCAATGTCAATTTTGGAAAGCCATGCATCTCCTGTCATACTCCGGCGCATCAGCCAGACACAGACACCAAAAGCATGGCCTCAAGCCTTGCATCTACTGCCATATTACTGTGCATCAGCCGGCATATACACAGACATCTAAAGCATGGCATTAAGCCATTATTCTACTGTCATTATCCTGTGCATCAGCCAGCATAAACACAGACACCAAACGCATGGCCTACAGTCATGCATTTGCCGCCATACTCCTGCGTATCAGTCAAACGCATATTCCTGCACAGACACCAAACGCATGGCCTAAAGCCATGCATCTTCTGCCAAACTTCTGTGCATCAGCCAGCGTATGTACAGACACCAAATGCAAGGCATGTATCTACTGCCATACTACTGTGCATCAGCCAGTATAAAGAAAGCCACCAAACGCATGGCATGAAGTCATGCATCTACTGCCATACTACTGTAAATCAGCCAGCGTATACACAGACATTTAACATAAAGAAAGACACCAAACGCATGGCTTGAAGCCATACATCTACTACCATACTACTGTGCATCAGCCAGCGTGTGCAGACACTAAACGCATGGCCTGAATGTATGCATCTACTGCTGTATTCCTGTGCATCAGCCAGCGTGTACGCAGACACAAATCGCATGTCTTGAAGCCATGCATATATTGCCATACTACTGTGGATCGGCCGGCGTATACACAATCACAAATCGCGTGGTCTTAGCCATTCATCTACTGCCTAACTACTCAGACAGCGTATACACTGACCAAACGTCTACTGTGCCTCAGTCAGCATAAACACCGATACCAAACGCATGACCTTAAGCCATACTCCTGCGCATCAGCCAGCGTATACACAGACACCAAACGCATGGCCTAAAGCCATCTACTGGCAAACTACTCTGCGTCAGACAGGGTACACACAGACACCAAACGCACGGTCTACATCAATTCATTTACTGTCATACACTTGTACACGAGACGGCTATAAAAGATAGACACCAAATGCATGCATTTGTGCATCGGTCTGTTACAAGGCAGATCCCAAAACATGGCGTTAAGTCATGCATCTACTGCAATACACTTGTACATCAGCGTGCTACTAGGCAGACACCAAATGCATGGCCGTAAAGCCCCTATCTCACTGGAATGCGAGAACTGGAGACTAGTTTGTGACCTGTTCGCGACTATCTATTTCGAGACAAAGATTTACGATATAAAAAAGTACAAGTAGGCAAAGATCAGGAAAAGGCGCAATCAGAAAAAGACTCCCACTCCAAAAACCGAGGTGGGAAAAAACCAAACTAACAATCAGGTACATATACCATGAAAACATTTCGTAAGCTGAATGAGCAGCTATTTTCCCAATAGGTGGCCACTCAGTTACCCTAACTTAACTAAAAATATGCAAACATACATAAGGCGCCAACAGCACAAAAATATTTTAAACACCAAGACATAAAACAAAAAGAACCACCACAGAAGTATCGACTTGGAACGATCAGTAACACAAAGTTACTGGCGGGTTTAAATCGATTTTACACGGCCGTAACCTCACCCTAAGCTTCTGCAGTGGTTCATAACATTTAGTTAGTTCTTCGGTCCTCGTGGTGAATCTCTAACTAGTAAATGAATCATCAAGAACAAACAAATAAATCATGATAAACATCCTGATGAATCAAAAACCAGGACTCACAGATTCAGTAAGCTGCCCGACGATGGAGATCCCTGGGCGCCAAATAACTTACTATCTCCGGAGCTAAAGAAAAACATCAGTTGGACCCCGGTAGGCCAAGCACTACTTTCACTTTACAGTCTCATTGAACGGACATCTATGCGACAAATTTCGGTCTAATTTTGAAAATATTCCTCGTGACTGTTGTCTAACGACGTTCCCACGAACGTAGCTAAGTTTCTTTTTCATTCGTACGGCATTCGTGAGAGTGCCACTTAGTTTAATTAGTTTTATTTTCTCACCAGATAGTTGTGAATGGTTCGCATGTTTTCTCAAGACCATCGCGTGACTGTCGTACGACATTCGTACGAGTGTCGGGAAATTTTCGCATTGTAAATTCGCCAAAAGTCCGCAGCGAAAGGTTTGCGACACTCGCACCAACTTCTTGCGACATACTTTGGCGAAACAATTCGTATAGAAATTTTAAACATGTTTAAAACCTTCGCGACCAGTTGGCGACACATGAAAATTCTCGCGAAGCTCGTGCAACACTCGCACGAATGTAGTGAGAAAGCTCCGACTAAATTCGCAAAAAAGTCGCGAAGAATTCGCATGCCAGTGAGATACTAGCTTAAGCCATATCTACTGTCATACACTTGTACATCAGCCTGCTACTATGCAGATACTAAATGCATGGCCTGAAGCCATGCATATACCGCCATACACTTGTGCATCAGTCGGCTACGACATGCACACCAAATGCATGACCATCAGTTATGCAACTACATGTACTGCTATATACTTGTACATTAACCGGCTACTTAGACACCAAATGCGTTGCCTAAAACCATGCCTCTAATGCCATACACTTGTACATCAGCCTGCTAATCGGTAGACATCAAATAAATGTATTTAAGCCATGCCTCTCATGACATACACTTGTACAATAGCCGTCTTCGATACAGAGGCTAAATATATTTAAGCCATGCATCTACTTCCATACACTTTTGCATCAGCAAGCTACTAGACATACATCGAATACATGACCTTAAGCCATGTATCTGGTTCCAAACACTTGTACATCAGCCGGCCACTAGACAGACACCAAATGCATGACCAACATTTAGTTAGTTCTTCGGTCCTCGTGGTGAATCTCTAACTAGTAAATGAATCATCAAGAACAAACAAATAAATCATGATAAACATCCTGATGAATCAAAAACCAGGACTCACAGATTCAGTAAGCTGCCCGACGATGGAGATCCCTGGGCGCCAAATAACTTACTATCTCCGGAGCTAAAGAAAAACATCAGTTGGACCCCGGTGGGCCAAGCACTACTTTCACTTTACAGTCTCATTGAACGGACATCTATGCGACAAATTTCGGTCTAATTTTGAAAATATTCCTCGTGACTGTTGTCTAACGACGTTCCCACGAACGTAGCTAAGTTTCTTTTTCATTCGTACGGCATTCGTGAGAGTGCCACTTAGTTTAATTAGTTTTATTTTCTCACCAGATAGTCGTGAATGGTTCGCATGTTTTCTCAAGACCATCGCGTGACTGTCGTACGACATTCGTACGAGTGTCGGGAAATTTTCGCATTGTAAATTCGCCAAAAGTCCGCAGCGAAAGGTTTGCGACACTCGCACCAACTTCTTGCGACATACTTTGGCGAAACAATTCGTATAGAAATTTTAAACATGTTTAAAACCTTCGCGACCAGTTGGCGACACATGAAAATTCTCGCGAAGCTCGTGCAACACTCGCACGAATGTAGTGAGAAAGCTCCGACTAAATTCGCAAAAAAGTCGCGAGGAATTCGCATGCCAGTGAGATACTAGCTTAAGCCATATCTACTGCCATACACTTGTACATCAGCCTGCTACTATGCAGATACTAAATGCATGGCCTGAAGCCATGCATATACCACCATACACTTGTGCATCAGTCGGCTACGACATGCACACCAAATGCATGACCATCAGTTATGCAACTACATGTACTGCTATACACTTGTACATCAACCGGCTACTTAGACACCAAATGCGTTGCCTAAAACCATACTTGTACATCAGCCTGCTAATTGGTAGACATCAAATAAATGTATTTAAGCCATGCCTCTCATGACATACACTTGTACAATAGCCGTCTTCGATACAGAGGCTTAATATATCTAAGCCATGCATCTACTTCCATACACTTTTGCATCAGCCAGCTACTAGACATACATCGAATACATGACCTTAAGCCATGTATCTGGTTCCAAACACTTGTACATCAGCCGGCCACTAGACAGACACCAAATGCATGACCTATTATACAGACACCAAATTCATGTGCATGAGCCATGCATCTGTATCCATACACTTGTACATCTGCCGGCCACTAGACAAACACCAAATACATTGGCTTAAGGCATGCATCTGCTTCTGTACTTTTGAACATCAACCGGCTGCTATACAGACAACAAATACATGGGCTTAGGCAATGTATCTACTTCTACTTCCATACACTTGTACATCAACCGGCTCCTAGACAGACATCAACTATAGACCTGAAGCCATGCATCAGCCGGCTATCATACGGCACCAAATGCATGGGCTTGGGCCATGCATCTGCTTCCATACACTTGTTCGTCAGCCGCTACGAGACAGGCACCTAATGCATGACCTTGTGCCATGTATCTGGTTCTATACACTTGTACATCAGCGGGCTACTAGACAGATACCAAATGCATGGGCTTGAACCATGCTTTTGCTTCCATGCACTCGTAAATCAGCTGGCTACGAGAAAGGCACCAAATGCATGGGCTTGAGCCATGAATCTGCTTCCATATACTTGTTCGTCAGCCGCTACGAGACAGGCACCAAATGCATGACCTTGTGTCATGTATCTGGTTCTATACACTTGTACATCAGCGGGCTACTAGACAGATACCAAATGCATGGGCTTGAACCATGCTTTTGCTTCCATGCACTCGTAAATCAGCTGGCTACGAGAAAGGCACCAAATGCATGGGCTTGA
The DNA here is from genome assembly GCA_964017185.1 of Rugalucina vietnamica. Classification (NCBI taxonomy): domain Eukaryota; kingdom Metazoa; phylum Mollusca; class Bivalvia; order Lucinida; family Lucinidae; genus Rugalucina; species Rugalucina vietnamica. The sequence goes on from OZ024870.1 coordinate 49,566,352, forward strand.
GCCATGAATCTGCTTCCATATACTTGTACATCAGCGGGCTACTAGAAGACACCAAATGCATGGGCTTAAGCCATCCTTTTGCTTCCATACACTTGTACATCAGCTGGCTATGAGACAGATACCTAAAGCGGCTTGAGCCATGCATCAGCTTCCATACACTTCTACATCAGCGGGCTACTAGACAGACACCAAATGCATGGGCTTTAGCCATGCTTTTGCTTCCATACACATGTACATCAGCTGGCTACGAAACAGACATTAAATGCATGGGCTTGAGCCATGCATCTGCTTCCGTACACTTGTACATCAGCCGGCTACTATACAGACACGGATAGCCAGTGTCGGGGGGGGGGGGGGGGGGGGGCTGAGGCTATCCGCACGACGGTCGTGCCGATAACGCTGCTTATCGGCACGACCGTCGTGCGGATAAGCGGCGGTATCCGCACGACAGGGAAATCGATATCCAAATGTTAAGAATGTTTAGAAATGGATACATTTTAAGTTGATAAATATATTACACTGGCTTCGAAACTGAAACAGAATATTACACACGCAGGAATTTTTACTTTTTAATTAACAAAATTGTTATTTTGCTAAAACTGGCTTACCTGTGAATTTACCTGTAAAAATCAGCCATGCGTATGCGTAAATGAGAGTAATTATCGTAACCTAAGTGATAAAATAATGTGGTAATCCAAAAGAATAAACAGCCTTTGATTTTAACAATGGAGTATGGAAACATTTCAGTAACACAATTAAAAAAAAATTGCAATGGTTATATTTTTCTCCGCTGTTAGAAATCTACTGTGATTCAATTTACATCAGCTGGATCAGTTTTCTTATTCATAATTAACAAAAATGTTAATTTCGAATGCATTTCAATAGCTAAACATTTAATTAATCTATTTAATGACAAATTAATAGTTCAATGCATACGTAAGCTTGTTAGAAAATCTTATACTGCCGTCGTGCCGATAGCCAATACCTGTAGCATTGGCTATCCGCACGACGGTCGGGCCGATAACGCTGCTTATCGGCACGACCGTCGTGCGGATAACGCCGCTTATCGGCACGACCGTCGTGCGGATAGCCAGTGTCGGGGGAAACACTAGACCTGTAATGCATATCGTTTTTCTTGGTCGTGTGACTACATGATCGAAAAACGTTTAACCAAGATAATGTTTATTATTTATTTATCCTCGTTCATTGATACTGTCAATCTCAAGATAGGCATTCGCCATCTTGGAATTCCAAGTTAGTCAATTATTCCAAGTTAGTTAACAACACCCGGGTTATTTTGGATCCGAGCTTGTATGCGCAACTCCTCCTACACCTGAATACCGATTCTCTTGAAACTTTACAGTTGTTGTGACCATGCTTTGAAGATATGCACGTGGTTTGTCATAATCCTCAGATTTTTCGGGCATTTTGACAGTGATCGACAGTGGATGCCTTGTGTGCACAACTCCTATCTATCTATCTCTTTATGATTTTGAACCCTCTTTCGAGAATTATTAGAATTTTGCGTGTGTGCGCATGGTGTGTTAGTAAGAAAGTTAAAAAGTTAGAGGAGATAAAAAGTGTGAGAGTGCGTTTAGGATAAAAGATGAGTGTTAGGTGTTAGTAAGATAGAGTTTAAAAGCAGATTAAAAACAGTATTTTCTTAAGGGTGTACCGGTATGTGATTGATCTTACTGACTCCTGCTTTGAAGGAGTCAAGATCAGAAAAAAGGACAAGATCAGCTGGTAGCTTGTTCCACAGAACAACAGTCACATGGAAAAATGAGTATTGGTAATAACGGGTAGATGTATGAATTTGCCTGTACGAAAGAGAGTGCATGTGACGGATGTACACTTCCGGATGCACAAAATATGACGGGAGCGGTATGGCAACAAGCCCATATCCGATTTTATAAAACATTGTAAGGCGCGCGTCAATGCGTCTGTTCTCAAGAGACCGCCATCCAAGGTTGCCCAACATAGCCTTCACACTACTTTGCGTAGAGTAGTCATTTGACACCCATCTAGCTGCCCTTCTCTGAACAAATTCGATTTTTTTTATTATTTTCCTTTGTATGGGGGCTCCACACTGCCGAGGCGTATTCGACCTGTGGGCGGACTAGAGTACTATAAGCCATTGTTCTTATATCTTTATTTTTTGTCTGTATGTTTCTTTTTACAAAACCTAAAGTTCTATTTGCTTTTGTGGTGATGTTTTCTATATGACTATTCCAGCTTAGGTTTTTGCTGATGGTCACCCCCAGATACTTTGCTGCGTTCACAGACTATAGTATTTGACCATGCATTGAGCATTCTCGCGAGATCTGACGAGACCTCATCTAGATCTCTCGCATTTGACGCTTTGAATTATGGGATATAGCCAAAATCGGCTAATCTCGTGTTCATGAGATCAGACGATACCTTATCTAAAACCTTATCTAAATTATTTTTTTTCTCTCCAAAACTTATGTTTATATTTATCTTGGTAACATAATACACATCGAAAGAGAATCTTACAAAATACCTTCAATTCCTGATTATAAAATGAATGTCTGGTACTCTAATTATGGCGGAAAATATGGCCGCAATGGCGGTCAATCCCAGAAGCCAAGCGTCAACTGCGACAGGTCAGTGCTTACAGCGCTACCTGGCGGCGACAATGTGCATTGAGTAGTTTGTCTCTATATGCTTTTTCTGCCCGTGTGATATGGAGCACTTGGCATTCTTTTGCTTCGGAGTTAGTAAGTTATTCGGCGCCCAGGGATCTCCATCGTCGGGCAGCTTACTGAATCTGTGAGTCCTGGTATTTGATTCATCAGGATGTTTATCATGATTTATTTGTTTGTTCTTGATGAGTCATTGACTAGTTAGAGATTCACCACGAGGACCGAAGAACTAACTAAATGTTATGAACCACTGCAGAAGCTGAGGGTGAGGTTATGGCCATGTAAAATCGATCTAAACCCGCCAGTAACTTTGTGTTACTGATCGTTTCAAGTCGACACTTCTGTGGTGGTTCTTTTTGTTTCATGTCTTGGTGTTTAAATTATTTTGTGCTGTTGGCGCCTTATGTGTGTTTTCATATTTTTAGTTAAGTTAAGGTAACTGAGTGGCCACCTATTGGGAAAATAGCTGCTCATTCGGCTTGCGATATGTTTTAATGGTATAAGTACCTGATTGTTACTTTGGTTTTTTCCCACCTCGGTTTTTGGAGTGGGAATCTTTCTCTGATTGCGCCTTTTCCTGATCTTTGCCTACTTGTACCTTTTTGAACTCCATGTCCCAGGTTCGTTCCCATTGTTGGAGAGTATCTAAGTCGGATTGGAGAAAGGTACAAGTAGGCAAAGATCAGGAAAAGGCGCAATTGGAGTAGGAGAACCTGACCATCATGTATGTTACAAACAGTCAAATATATAGCAGTGTCATCAGCAAACAACCTAACCTGGGACTGTATGTTTTCAGGCAGGTCATTTATGTACAACAGAAAGAGGAGCGGGTCCAGTACTGACCCCTGGGGTACGCCAGATGTGAGTGGGGCCTCATTTGAAGACTCCCCATCCAAAAACCACAGTTTGTGTGCGACCTATTAAGAATGACTGTATCCAATTTAACGTGTTACCTTTTACACCAAAACAAGACAGTTTATATAAGAGTTTTAGATGATTTACTTTGTCGAAGGCTTTGCTAAAATCCAAAAGTACCAAATCTGTTTGTTTTCCCACAGATAGCTGCCTTCCAAGATCTTCTATTAATTGGATCAGTTGGGTCTCGCACGAGCGTTTTTCACGAAACCCATGTTGCAGCTCATACAGGGCATTATTCTTGTTGAGGTGTTTGGATATATTGGAAGTAACTATGTGCTCCATCACTTTACACAAAATACATGTTAAGGATATGGGTCTATAGTTGGATGGGTCAGTTTTGTCGCCTTTTTTGAATAAAGGACAAACTTGAGCCTTTTTCCAGTCTGTAGGTAGTTTTCCGGTTTGAAGGCAGGCATACAACAGGAGCAATCTCTGATTTAAGCTGTTTTAAAACCAATGGCTTTATGGAATATGGCCTAGCGGCCTTGTCAGGTTTCAAGTTTGATAAAAGTTTGAGGACGCCATTAAGGTCTATTTTGATTTCCGGCATTGTAGGACATAGAGGTTTGATGTCTTCAGGAACATTTTCTTGAAAGACATTTTGGATATTTTGGACACACAGTTGCCCAAGCCTTGGATGTGAGGATAAACATGAAAAGACTGACTGGAATTGTGAGTTTAAGAGATTTGCTTTTTTAACATTACCACTGTGTAAGTTTTCTTCTGAGTCCTTTAGTGAGGATATACCCCTATTATCCTGACTACTGTTCTTTATCATACTAAATAGTTTCTTCGGTTTCATAAGAACTTTTGATTTTTTCCTGCACAAGGTGCTTTACCCGCTTGAAATGACACCTGTCCTTGTTTGTTCCTGATTTTTGTTTTTGATAAAGCTTGTCCCTTTTTCGCTTTAGCCGACGAATTTCTTGAGTAACCCATGGTAAGCTACATTTTGATCTTAACTTCTTAATAGGAACAAACTGCTGGATTCCTGAGTCAAGAGCTGTTTTCAAAGCATTCCAGATTTCAATAGCCTGGCTTTCGTTGCCGGTTTAAAAAGGGCTACTGATGAGGGTTCATTACCCGAAATTGCGCAATATATATAGTCCATACTATCTCCCTTTGAATGTTTTTGCTGCTTCCAAAGGATCAAAACTTTATATTTTATTTCCTCAACAGCACTTTCTTGGAAGCGATCCAAAATTTCTGATGTTTTAGAGGCCATGTAGGATTTAAAACTTTCCCAGTCTGCTTTTCTGTAGATTGGTATAGATCTTGGTTTTTGCCGAGTCATCTTGGGTTTCACACTTGAAATAGAGATCTCATGGTCAGATATACCAGGAAAAATTTCAACTTTGTTTACAAAAGTGTGGTTTGAAGTTAAAAACAAATCAAGGACATTGTCATCTCTAGTGGGTTTACTCACCATTTGTACTAGGCTGTGGTCTTCAAGACAGGAGATGAAATCGTTATAAAGAGTTGGATATCTGCATTCTGGGTTGATTTTTGGGATGTGTGCAGAATTCCAAGAAAGTCCGGGAAAGTTGAAATCTCCCAGGACCCACATGCTGCCTTTCCTCATACTTACCATCTCCAAAGACTTGTTTAGTTCTTCAAGACTTTTAGCATCACTCTCCTTCGGGCGATAATAAGCTGCAATATAAAGTGGTTTACTGGCAACAACGTCAAGCTTAACCCAGATTATCTCACAATCAGTTTTAAGTTGCTTTTGCTTAGTTGCAATTATTGTGTCTTTAACAAGGATAAAGACACCACCACCAGCAGTATTTGCACCCATATCTTCTACAGTTTCATGCCAATTCTTTTAAAACTATACATATGTTATGAACATGGTCTGAAGATATGTATGTGGTTTGGATGCAATCCTCAGATTTTTTTGTACACTTTGAACTTAGTCATTTTTCATCCATTTTAGTGAATGGATAGAGGGTACCTTGTATGCGCAACTCCTCCTACAGTTTAATACTGATACTTTTGAAACTTTATAAATGTTATGACCATGCTTTGAAGATATGCATGTGGTTGAGATATACTCCTCAGATTAATTTTTGTCACTTTTTTGCAATTTTAACTTAGTCTCTCTCTTTTTTTTACATTTTCACAATGAAAATGAGATATTGTGTGCGCAACTCCTACTACAGTTTCTTGTCAATTCTTTTAAAACTTTACAGGTGTATTGGACATGCCTTGAAGATGTGCATGTGTCTTCTCTGTAATCCTCAGATTATTGTTTGTCATTTATTTACAATATGAACTTAGACTTCACTTTTTGGGCATCTTCATGTGTACCTCGAACCCACACCAGACACACCATTGAGATGATCGAATAAAACCACTTTGCCCCTTCAAGACAAAGACTAATGACCCCATAATCACTTAGATCAGATAAGCATTTGATGTGCGCTATGCCTCCTGGACTGTTTATTGGAGGTGATTAGACCAGGACATCCCGACCATAGAAGCAAAATAATGTATCTTTAAACCTGTTGAGGGCATAGTGTTTCATAAACATATTTTCTTGTTTATTTTTTAGCTCTGAAAGCACTTACTTTTTCAGTTCGATCAGCTCTAATGCACTAATCATTTATAACCAAGCCCCCAGCCCCGGGGAATAGCGGGGACTGACTTTTAGTCCAGCAAATCCTCACTAAAAGCCGCACCCTTCGGGGACTGCTCGTTGGTAAAACCACTGCTGTTTTGCCCCGTAGTCTGCTATCTTTTATTTTCGCGGCATTTTTGCCTACATCAAATAAACCCCGGGTATTCCCCCCGCACTGCCGTGGCAAAACTTTGGTCAAAGCCCCGCTCATTTCCATGGCTACCCCCGCCCTCCCTGGGGGTGGGGGGCATGGTTACAGATGACTACTGCATTCACCATTTTTGCATTATCCGCTGGTTCCCAGCTTTAAAAAAATCAATATTGGAAATACAGGTAACCAGAACCCCCCTGACCTCAAAGGTCAGGGGGGTTCTGGTTACTTGTTTTTCCAATATTGATTTTTTGTCAGCAGGAAACCAGCCGATAATGCAAAAATGGTGAATAAAAGCACACACTTTTTAATGCACCCATTTTTCCCAGTTCGATCAGCTCTAAAGGCACACAAAATAAATCTTATCTTATCTTATCTTATCTTATCTTATCTTATCTTATCTTATCGTTACTTTTTTCCATATTCAACAGCGAGATGGTCTTGGTCGCCTGGTCTGGATATAAATACCTTGCCTTTGGTGTTCGGAAGCTGCATACATGTGTGCCTTTCCTCTCTCTCCTCGACACTTAGGCTTTGAAGCCTTTCTACAAATCGACAGATTGATTAAACTCATGCTCCCTTTAGAATTGGCTTTGATTCCGTAACACCAGAAATCTTGACCAATGCCTTTCGGGACACTAAGGTTTCAAAGTTACACACACTGGTCTGTCTTTCATAAAAGGAAACGAAATTCGCGTATATGAAACGCAACTGAAACATACGAAAATCAAAATAAATGACGAATCAGGGAAACATCAGCACTGAAAATCTAGAGCAAACAAGCTTGTACGGTAGCTCGATCTGGTTGCTGCTGATCTTTTCATTGGTTTCTTTAAAGAAGCCAACATGTTACAGGCCGCCGCCGGCTTTTAAGAAATGGTACGACCAAAAGCTAGACTGAGGAAAGCTCGAAAGGGGATATCCCTCTATCGTTAGGTGGGTTCGTGGGTGCCCCACCAACTTGACGAGCACACTTGCTAATTTAAGTTGTCTTAAGAAGGAGTTTGATGCACTTTGCGCATTTAAAAGGTAAATGAAAGCAACGATCCCGGGAAATGGAGCAATCAGAACAAGTCTCACTCCAAAAACCGAGGTGGGAAAAAACTAAATGTAATCTGTTGTTCTTCCTTTCTACTTTCAAGAGTCTCCCATCCAAGTTCGTTAACCAAATGGTTTATAAACCCAAGACTCTCTCCGAATAGCTGCCTTTAAATTCAAGAGATTGACAATGATGGAACCTAGCTATTCTCAGTTTGTCTCTTGTGACGTTTAATAAATTTAATGTTATGATGGAAATGGCCTGGTATTGCTCTGGATGGAACTTCATTTGACACTTTCTTTTCTATTTCTCCACAGCCCGAAGATAGTGTTAAACGACCGATACTGCATCGATCGCTACCCTTGTCGAGATGTCTACCTTGAGATGTCTGCCCAGCGGATTTGGACCTGCGTCTAACATGCAACTTGGACCGGTGTATAGTAGGCCTACCGGTAATGCCGGAAATTAAAGTTCACTTGTTTTAAAAAAAAAAAAAACAAGTGTGCCATATATGTTTACGGATGCGAATCGGAAAAATTTCGGGAAAAGTGTTGTTGACCGATTTGGAATAGTTGTCCAACTTGGAATTCCAAATTTGATATGTCAATCTTGAGATTGACGATTGCCGTTCACTGGTAACAAAAACTATTTCAATCCATTTTAATGGTGACTATTTGTAATTTAAACGTTTTAAAACACGTAGTTAGCTTTATTTCTTTGTATTACCCTTTTATTATATATTTTAAGTTGGCAATTTCTTTTAGCAAAATTGGACCAAATTACCGGAATAGACTACCAGAATTAATACTTTAATAGTGATAAGACGTACTTTATTTCACAGCTTTGGGTACATCTTATGCATTTCATTTGCAGTGCATACCAGTGAAAAAGTATACTGACACTCTACACCAGTTTAGCTACTTTTTGTTTTATTATTCCAAAATGGACAGTCTATCCAAGTTGGAATGTAAGAATAGAGGGACCAAGAACGAATGCATGCAATTAAATTTCAAGTCCCAACATAGACAGTGGGTGGGAAAGAAAATACATAAACACAACAAAACGTTTGCCGACAACACACTCGAAGAACAGAATGACTAGCTCTTTCCCAACAAGGTAGCCACCAGGCTAAGTTTCAACACTTACGAAAGGGAACGAGTACAACAGAGAAGAAGGCACAATAAACAGAAGTATAATGAAGATAAATCACTTTTCCTGGGACACCAATTATCGTTTTAACTGGGCACAAGCATGATGAAGACAAACCACTCTATCTGAGACACAACTTTACGTTTTTACCGGGCACAACGCTGAAAACCACTTCTCCTGGGGACATCCTCGAATTCATAAAGAAAGAATTGACAATCATCGCATTACTTTATAACCTGTGTCTCTACTATCGAATTTTACGCTTGATAATTTACTCTGTTGTTTCTGTTCATATGAGGTTCCTCTCTCTGGATGCTTGGCCACATTTTTATTACGGCACTATATCTATTATTAAGTAATTATTCAGAGATCATTTACGAAAATGCAATGTATACAGACAGATTACACAAATGCGTACTTTGTCAATATTCAACATTGCTACAGGTCGAGTACCTGCATTCTCTTTAAGGATTTAACACTTTTTCCAAAAATGATGACACAATATATACAGAGAGATTTAACTAATGCGTATTTTGTAAATATTTCGAATTGGAAAGCGTATATTCCAAATTGCAGAGTCTATCCATTTTGGAATAACAGAGGTAAAGGTGGAGTACTTGCGGTCTCTGTTAGGATTATGGAAATTATTCCAAAAGTGATGATGCAATGCATACAGAGAACATGCACTAATGCGTAAATTGCACATATTCCAAATTTGAAAGCGTTTGTTCCAAATTGTCCATTTTGGAATGATAATGGTTGTAAATGTATTCTCTGTTAAGAATTTAGAATAAATTCCAAAATGGTGACACTATGAACAATTAGACAAATTACTTTAATGCGTACTTTGTAAATATTCCATATTCATTAGAAAACTTGCCCATGCAATAAACAGAGATTTTTTCAGCTTTAAAACTTGAAAATTTTCAGCTGAAAAATTTTGATATTTTCCTTATTTTTGCTAACAACAGGCGAGGCGGTTCTAACGTGTACCCACAATCTATGTTTTGGAGCAAAAATAAGAAAAATAGGTATACCCCTGCATACCCCAGTTATGCTATATAAAATTGCGGTTCAAGGGGGTATACATTGTATGGACATGTTTTCCTGATGTGGAAAACCTATATTCCAAATTAAATGTCTGTCCATTTCTGAATAATAGTGTTTAAGATGGAGTACTTGCGTTCACTGTTCTGATTATAATGATGACACAATGTGTACATCACACAAATGCGTACTATGTCAATATTCTTCATTGGAAAGCCTTCCTTTCAAATGGGAACGCCTGTCCATTTTGGAATAATAGTGCTTAATGTGGAGAACCTGCATTCTCCTAAAGGATTTAAGACTTATTTCCAAAAATCATGATACAATGTATACAGAGAAATTGCAATAATGCGTACTTTGTTAATATTCCGAATTGGATAGTTTGTCCATTTTGGAATGAAAGTGTGAAATGTAACGGACCTATATTCTCTGTAAGAATTTGAGAATAATACCAACAATGATGACACAATATATACAGAGGGATTTTACACTTACTAATGCGTATTTTGCAAATATTTCGTATTGGAAAGTGTATTTCCAAATTGGAGATTTTGTCCATTTTGGAATATTTTGGAATAAGGTTTATTGAAAATATTCTTAAAGTGATGATGCAATGAATACAGAGAACATACACTAATGCGTAAATTGCACATATTCCAAATTTGAAAGCGTTGATTTCAAATTGTCCATTTTGGAATGATAATGGTAAAGGTCGAGTAAATGCATTCTCTGTAAAGAATTTTGAATAAATTCCAAAATGATGATACTATGAACACAGACAGATTACTTTAATGCGTACTTTGTAAATATTCCATATTGGAAAGCCTATATTCCAAATTGAATCACTGTCCATTTTGGAATAATAGTGTTTAAGATGGAGTACTTGCATTCACTGTTTTGATTATAGAATGAAATCGAAAATGATGACACAATGTGTACGAGAGATCACACAAATGTGTACTATGTCAATATTCTTTATTGCAAAGCCTACATTCCAAATTGGAACGTCTGTCCAATTTGAAATCATAGGTATGGTAAAATATCAAAATGCCGGCGTTCGAACGTGCACGACGAATAAAGTGCGACATCACGTGACAAGACGCACGCGCAATCGACGAAAACAAGAACCTGTCAAAACCGGTTTAGGACGGTTTAGGACATTGTGAAATACTACGAGAGTTTTTATTGGCTAGATAAGCACCATCGACAACATCAGCCAATCACTGCATGTGAAACATCATTTCCATAGAGGACGTCGTAGTGGTTAGAAGTCAAGAGATATTTTGCGATTAAAATTGCTTTATTTACCGTTTTTTTTTATCTTCATTAAATGCCAACATTGGTTGTTTAACCAGCAGTAATTCCAAGTCTACAAAATAGCATACCTAGCATAATCTTCAACAAGTTGAAGGAGGCTAGTATATGGCAGAAGCAGAAGCAGAAGCAGAAATACTGCAGGAGGATGACCGGATCAAACGAGGATTTGGACAACAGACCTATCAACAAATTTCTGTGTGGCGTTGTCGAAGGTAAAGAATTCAAAATGGCGTCTTGGCACGTTGCCAAATGCGCATTCATTTGTCAAACTAATGTTATCTGTCCGTGTTTTGCCTCGATTTTACCCCGACATGCAAAGTTTCATGGCTTTTTTTCCACAGGAAAGTAAGGTCTCACTCTGGTCACAAGACGTTTCGCCCCCAAGACGTTTCCCCCCTAGTCGTTTCCCCCCTAGTCGTTTCGCCCCCAATACCCTAGTCGTTTCGCCCCCAATACCCTAGATGTTTCGCCCCCAATACCATTTCCCCCCTACTGTCTGCACAGCATCTTCCAGAAACTGCATTTTTCAAAATCTCACTTTTCTGAAAGACCTCAAGAAAAATAGTACCACGTCACCATTTTGCATTCCAAAAGTCTTAAAAAGTGTCACAAAAATTTTGAAAATCCGTTAACAAATAAAAATTTTATGCCAGAAAATATTTGTGAATAGGGCTTTTTCCATTGTAAAAATGTCAGCAAGGGAAGTAACTATTTTCCCGAAAAAACAACTAAATTGGTTATTTTTCATTAAAAATGCGCCAGACCAAAACAAAATTCTATTGTATGGATAGCTGAGTGCCAAACTCTTAAAATTATTGATTTATTCCACAGATTTGCTTGATTTTCATTTTTGGATTACCTCCCTTGCACATGCAAAAGGCCTATTCAAATTAATTTTTGGGCATAATTATTTTATTCGTGAACCGATTTTCAAAATTTTTGCGGCACTTTTTAGGACTTTTGGGTTGCAAGAAAATGACATGGTCATATTTTTCATGTGGTGTTTCAGGAAAATGAGATTTTGAAAAATGCAGTTTCTGAAAGATGGTGTGCAGACAGTAGTCGTTTCGCCCCCAATTTTTTATTTATTTATTTATTTATTTATTTATTTATTTATTTATTAAGGTCGAAGTTGATTAGGATAGATAGATAGATAGATAGATAGTAGGGCTGGGACGATTCATCGGTACATCGATGAAAGTCGATCCGGGGGTCCACGATACCGTATCGATACGCTGTCCCGAAACGTATCGATTCTCATCGTACACTTCAGACCGGTTATAACGCGCTGGTCGGGGTCCACAAGTCGCTTGGGCGTTATAGGTGAGGCGCGCGTTATGCAAATCTACTGAGTCGGACCAGGCTGATCGCAGTGTCTGTTGTGTTTTGGTGGGTGGGGAACCTATACGACGTGTTTATTGGCTTGCAGTGTTAGAAATAAGATCTGGACAGCAACTTGTCCGACGGGCAACCTGAAGCCAATTTCAACTTGCCCCCCAATATTTTAACTTGCCCGCAATATTGGTACATCTCGGTATGTTCTGCGCGATCTTGTAGAAAATGGCGGGATTTAGAATCGTAGAATTCCACGATCTTGGCACTTATTGAGCATTTTTATGATCCAGTACAAAGGCAATCGACCAATTACAAAAAGTTAATATAAAAGTTTGAAGATTTATACATTACATGTATCTTTAATTCTACTACCGGCTACCGGGTTTGAAAATCTACCGACGATCTTGTTTGTCATCCTCCCCTCGCTATAAACAATAATGTGCCCAAACATTTGAAGAGGAACAGGGCTCTGCACTGTTTTGAAATTTCAGCCATTGTCAGCAGCGGATATCTATGGTAATTAACGATACAACATCTCAAAAGACGGAGACCTTGAAGATCGCAGTATTAGACGTTAGGGCTGCAACAATATACCAAACACTCGGATATTCGCGGTCCAGTCGCCAACTTGAACGAACCTGCATATCGCCACCGGTATATTCACAAGGTTTGCGAACCTTTTTAAGAGAAAATTTGCCCTTTTCAACGAAAATTTTCCAATATAATTTAACTTTTAAGCAATATTTCAGCGGAGCGTAAATGAGACAAACAAAGTCTTACCTTTACGTAATTGTCCCTTTAAATTGTTCCTAATCCGATAATCGCTATCAATTATTATTCATGCCCGACAAACAATACTCGGGCTTAATGCGCAACACCTATTTAATCCAATTATTACAGTAAACAAATCAGTTACGTCCTTGTGGTGGGAATATGGATTAAGTCCGTTTGGCCCAGGATGACGTTAAAAGCCCTAATCTTTACTACTACTACTAAACAAATCAGTTGTCACTTGAAAATTACACGGACACATGAAAATCACCTGTGAATCAAATCTGCACAGACCGGACAGTGGGCGCGGCCTGAATTCTGACGAGCGCTTATTGGCCAATCAATGGCATCTCGCTCATCTGATTTTTCAATGCGGCATGATCAAAAGCTCAAATTCTCTACATGCACGTCATATATTTTTTTGGAAAATCAATGGCCGTCTACACACTAGAATGTCTGGCATATGATAGTCATTTGTCTATGTCAAACACACCAAAAACGTCCATTAGTGTTATTACTGTGGAACATGTTACGCAAAGTTACCTTGTTTTCGTGTCGGCAATTGTTTCATTCCAAAATATTCGGATATCTAACTAACTGATCTTCTCAAATAAAGCGATTTTCATCGGGTAGAATGAGCTGCGTACTGACACCACATTAACACATTACCCTACGCCGCTGTCTCGCGCCGATACATGTGCTTTTCCCCCACCCAAACGAACTACACGGAGGTTTTCCCGTCGACAAATGACCGCCGTATGCCGAAAATATAGACTTCGGACATACTCCGACTTCCCCAAAAAATCTGGTACACACCAGTAAGGAGAATTTGATTGTTTGATGGTGTCGTTATTGAAAATCACCCGAGCGTGACTGTATTGAAGTCAGCCATAACATCGATTGGCCAATCAGCGCTTGGGTCAACTAGCAGACCGCCCTCTATTTTAATTGACATGTTTATTGCGTCGGTGTTTTAATATGTCATCGGCACGTGTCAAGAGGTAATTTATTTGTAATAATGGGATTGAACAGGTGATGCGCACATGTTTGTCGAAATTGAATAATGGATGGCAATTATCTGATTAGGATTAAAAGGACACTTATAAATAAAGGTAATACATGTAAAAAAATTTTAACTACTCGTTGCCGCTTATAATTACAAACATGATTTGCAATACCTTAGTTTTACGGACGCCGAAAATGAACTAAAATGTGATGAATACGGACAAAAATTTCAGGTTGTCCGGCGGGCACCCTACCATGAAACTTGGCTTGCCCGACGTGGTTTCAACCCGTGTCGGGCAATCGGGCAATTGCTTATTTCTAACACTGGGCTTGGTGGTTTATCGCGGAGTCCTTGTAAAATGGAATAAACAAAAGTAAAACTTTGCGTGTTCCCACATTTTACTCAGTGAAAAACGATTTACAACGATAAATCTACAACTTACAATTTAATGTTAAAAAAAGCGTCCATGACACCGCGCGTATGTTGCTTTTGTATCGTAGAGTCCCGCCTTTGACTTATTGGCGCTCCCGGATATTTAACGCGGACAACCGTATTTGCCGATGACGAATTATTTTAATTCGCTGTTCTAAATAGAGAAAGTACAAATGCATTTTCTGGTCGGATAGAATTATACAAGATAAATAGGTGTCCTAGTGCTTAGACAATCTTTGGTTTGTGTCGCCGTCGAAAATAAGCAACGTTGCGTAACAGGTGTCATCAATAGCCTACATCAACTTGTGTTTACGGTCTCGTTACGGTCAATCGATAATCCCCTAGCGCCTTTGGCTTATTTTCACAACTTTTATGGCTAATCTTAAGAAAACAATGTGTCATCAACGCTTCGCGAGCGATAGATTGTGTCTAAAAATTACTGAAATGGCAATTATCACTCATGAATATACACGCAGCCGATACGGTTCGTAAACACATTTGGCTTTCTATAAGAAAACCTGTTCTTTCAGTTTTAAATATGCACAAAATAATTAACATTAATTGTTCTCAATGTTCAATATAGAGAAACTGTTAGAAAATAGCACCTTGTTTTTCTTTTCTCTCGAGTGCCATAAAGGGAAACTGTAAGAAAACTGAACCTTGGCGAAGTCCCTGCAAACGATCTTTTTAACATCGATTGATTTCATCCGCACATAAACACCTTTAACTTTAATGCAATAAAGGAATATAAAAGGGTAAACGGCGCCTTCGCGTCGCCGCGATTTTTTTTTTTTTTTTTTTTTTCAAATTTTTTTCATTAAGTGGGTGGGCAAAATTTTGAAATTTTGGGAAACAAAGGTGCCTTCGCGTTACATCCAACACCGCGTTAATTCAAGGCGCGGTATAGCAGGACAATCCCGCTATACGTTATATGTTGGCCACAATAGCCGCCACATGTATTTGGAACTGCACAAAATTAACAAAAAAAAAAAAAAAAAAAAAAAAAAAAAAAAAACTGTACATCTAATGAGTGGTAAAGCAGCTTGCCTTGTAAACCAGACCTTAGCTGCCCTGTCTACATTTGAACTTTGCTATTAATGTGATGCAAAACTGTAATGCAAAAGGTAATAAAAAGATAAAACCAAATGACAAAACTGTAAATTAGAAATCCTAAGAAACGACCTTAAGTATCGTGATACGTATCGTATCATAACATCTGTATCGCGATACGTATCGTATCGCGTCATGAGCGTATCGTCCCAGCCCTAATAGATAGATAGATGGATCGTTTTGCCCCCAATTTTTATTTATTTATTTATTTATTAAGGTCAAAGTTTAGATAGATAGATATCAGGTTTGGTGTGGTAGTAAAGTGAAGGTGTGAAAAACTTACGGTATAATAATGTGCAGAATTAATGTCATAAATGAAGGATGATTAACTAAAGTGTGAAAAATAGATTCTTTAATCAAGGATTGCTTTCCGAATCTTCTGAAGGATGATTAACTAAAGTGTGAAAAATAGATTCTTTAATCAAGGATTGCTTTCCGAACCCTATGGTTTTGTCGACATGCGGCAGGCTTTGTCTTTAAAAGAACTTAATGATTCAGTGGAATTTTAAATTTAATTATCTTTTATTCAGCGATTTCTTTAAAGAGACCGATTATCGGATAATTTTTTCTCTTTTGAAATTTTCAATTTTTGCAACTTACAAAAATCTCTTAATATTGCATGGGCGTGTTTTCGTAATGTCTTGGTTCTAAAACTTACAATGTTTTATTATAATATTATTTCTTTATAGTATAATGTTTGATAGAAACAGGTGCATTAAACTGTTGATTTGTATTACTGGCCGGTAACTAAGGGTAAGGTACCCATAAACCTTACCCTTAAGCTGACGTGACAGGGCGACGATGCTCCATCATAAATTTCTTTTCAGATGTTTATTTACAAAAGCCAACGAAATGACATGTCTTTTGCAAAGGAACTATTTTACAGCATTGATTGCCCAAGTGAACAACTTAATAAGACTTTACTATATAAGTTTGAATTTTTATTGCCTACTATAGCATAATTATTTACATGAAGCAAAATGATGTACATAAAGTAATTATACTATATCTACATGTATATACTAGGGGGCGAAACCGACTAGGGGGGCGAAACGACTAGGGGGGAAACGACTAGGGGGGAAACGTCTTGGGGGCGAAACGACTAGGGGGCGAAATGGTTTGGGGGCGAAACGTCCAGGATTCCTCACTCTAGGCTCTTAAATACAGCTGGTATTGGGAAAAATTTTATAATAGAATTTCAGTGAGTTTTCTTTAAAATTATGACATTCATACATATGAAGTCTCCCCAAGTGAAATCACTCCATGAGTGCAAAGATTTTCGTAAGATTTTCCTATATAAACGAGCGGATATGGACGGTCTCCATGACCATCTAGCGCGCTATAGGGATTCGTTCCTTTCAACTGACCAGAGTCAGGTGTCAGTCAATGACATGTGGGTCAGTTTTAAGTCGGAGGTTCTCTCGGCTATTGAAAGGTTTATTCCATCAAAAATGACCAAGACAAAATATAGCTTACCATGGATCGATAGTTCGATCAAACGCTTGATAAGGAAACGTGATAAACTTTACTTTCGTGCTCGCAAGTCAAGCAGCCCTGACATTAAGAACCATTACAAACGGTTCAGAGCACATGTTCAAAAGAGCATTAGAGATGCATATTGGAAGCATATTACCAATATCTTCTCCTTTGAAAATGATAACCCTGATCCCGATTGTCCCCGAAAAAATGAAAAGGCAAAAAAGTTTTGGTCATTTGTCAAGTCCCTTAAGAAAGACGCGTCTGGGATCAATACTCTTAGAGAAAATGGTATCTTGAAGACTGACACTTTGGATAAGGCTAATATTTGTAATAGGCAGTTTCAGTCAGCCTTCACTCGCGAATCAGATGATGAAATCCCCTCCAAAGGCACAAGTCCTTTCACCGCTATGGGTGAAATTACAGTTGACCCCAATGGGGTCATTAAACTGTTGAATAATTTGAATATACATAAGGCGCCTGGGCCAGATGGCCTGAGTGCTAGGGTGTTGAAGGAATGTAGTTCTGAAATTGCTCCTGTACTGACCTATATCTTCAATGAGTCGCTTGCTCAGGGTGCTGTACCAGACGATTGGCGACAGGCAAATGTAGCCCCGGTATTTAAGAAAGGTGAGAAATACGATGCAGCTAATTATCGACCGGTGTCGCTTACTTGTATCTGTTGCAAAACTCTAGAGCATATAATAGTCAGCAACATAAACAAACACTTGGCTCTTGAAAACATTCTTGCTGACTGTCAGCATGGGTTCCGAAGTCAAAGGTCTTGCGAAACCCAGTTAGTTCAGTTTTATCATGATTTGGTTAGTAATCTGGACCGAGCAGTGGGTCGTGGCCACAGGCAGACGGATGTGATTGTCATGGATTTCGCTAAGGCCTTTGACAAGGTCCCACATAAAAGGTTATTATACAGACTTGACTTCTACGGGATTAGAGGATCTACACATAAGTGGATCGACTCGTGGCTCTCTGAGCGCTCTCAAAAAGTGGTATTAGATGGCCGTGCCTCAGACCCAGTCCCGGTTCTTTCTGGTGTCCCA
Source organism: Rugalucina vietnamica (assembly GCA_964017185.1). Classification (NCBI taxonomy): domain Eukaryota; kingdom Metazoa; phylum Mollusca; class Bivalvia; order Lucinida; family Lucinidae; genus Rugalucina; species Rugalucina vietnamica. The sequence goes on from OZ024870.1 coordinate 49,584,447, forward strand.
CAAGGATCGGTCTTAGGACCGGTCCTATTTCTTATTTTCATTAATGATCTTCCTGACAACATCAGGTCATCTGTTCGGCTATTTGCTGATGATTGTGTTTTAAAAAGTCTCCCCGTACATCCATTTAATGCTCTTATTTTTCCAATCCTCAGGGATTGCTTGCAATCAGTTTGTATTTTCCTATCTCTAACTACCACAACTCTTCGATACCGTATTGAAGGTCATTAGTTGACCGTCACTCGTATCTCGTTGTATAAGCGATTCTTACGTTTCTATCCATGGACTTGTATTAGACATGGACCTGAGATGTGGGTTTCGGTTATACCTTTTTTCTTTCATTCGTAAGATTTTGCATTACGATTAAGTGCATTATTTATTCTATAACCGGTATGAGTGTCGCGCTCCTTTTGGCAGTATCAACACAATACTCCCAACTATGACTATCACAAAAAGATTAGGAATTACATTAACTCCCCTTAGGTTGCATGCCGCGTCTACTGTACGGATTCCTCATTCAACTTACAATTTTCAAAATTTATTACCTACTGTTAGGGTGACACCTCTTAATTTATTTTCGGCATCTACTGTTAATCTACACGGAGCTTCTAATTCTAATATGTTTCGTAATAATCTTCAGATTAGGTTATCTCCACTCAAATCACCAATTTTACGTAAATATATTAATCCGTTCAAGAGACCTGGAATGTACCCTAGTATTTCTAAGTGCAATGCCAAGAAGTGCAACTGTTGCAATCATTTATGCTCTAAGACTACTATCACTTCATCTGTGAATGGTAGGACATTTTCAGTGGTTAATGATTCTGATTTAGACTGAAAATCAATGGATCTTGTATATGTTCTTACTTGAAATACAAACAATTGTAGGATGCAATATGTTGGACAAACTTGTCGAACTTTGCAAAAACGATTTGGTGAGCACTATCGTAGAATCAGAAAGCCCAAAAATAATGATACCTTTCTGTACCAGCATTTTAAGCGCACTGGTCATTCTCCCAATGATGTTAAAGTTCAACCAGTGGAGAAAATCTCATATGATGAAAATTCTTCAGTTAGATTCAAAAATATTAAACGATTTGAAACTGAACTTAAATGGATAAAATTACTGCAAACACCCTTTCCACTGGGATTTAACGACAACATTTACCATGAAGGCAATATTTCCAAAATGCCCGATTTTGATGTACTTACACTTTCAGAGTCTCGTAAACGTAAATCTAGATCTCATGGTATACGGAAAAGGGGTAATGACAAACGTAAACGGTGCGCTGCATTGAAATTGAACATTTCCCTTAATGATTTAGCTGTTAAACTAAGGATTCACGGTCGACATCCAATGCTGTCTTATCTTAGTTCTCTACCTATTGCTGCATTACGTTCCCTGGACACAGAGGCTAATAGATTTTACGATAGAAATCATCAAATGTATGACGCTGCACTGTTAACAAGATGTTATACTCAGCATGCTCTTCGTCCATTTATCGATTCCGAATCTAATCACATTAGAAGTTTTATTAAAATTCCTTTCATCAATAAAGGAATTGACTTTATTGATTTACCAAGCATATTCCAGGATAAATCAGTGATACAGTCTATACCTACCTACTTCCAAAATTCAGAACCTCCTATTATTTGTTACAAATATAACAAACCAATCAGAAATACTATTTTTAATTTCAATAAACTTGTTTCTGATCTTGATATCCATGCTAATACTCCTAAGTCTTGAGATTGTAAAGATTCAAAATATGTTTATCAACCAGCTGGACATATAGTTACTGGAAATTTAAAAATAATTTCGGATTCTAGAATTCGCAAAATTGTTTCTAAAGGTCCGAAATATAGATTCCCTTCCTACATTAATTTCGACAAATGTAGAGAGGAGATTGCATCTGCATTAAATGATTTCGGTAATCGATGGTGTAAACGAGAGGGTGTTGAGGATAATGCTCTTAAAGAATGGAAAAGAAGTATCTTCACTATCGTGGATAAACGTATTAAGTTTTATTCACAAAATACTAATCTTTTACCTCCTAAACCCAAATCGTCATTTAGGCATTTGAAGCAGGGTATCCAAGAATTTCATAGAAAGTATGTCTTGGTTCCGGCAGATAAAGCCGCAAACAATGTTGTTGTCGTTTGTAGACTTCACTACGTTAACACCTTAAAACAGGAGCTTGATGGTACCAGGGCTTATCTGGAGACAGATACTGATGAGGTGTCTGTAGTAAATGCCCACTTAAACGATTTACCTGTTAAGTTTTCTGTTTGTGTCAATGAAGGCCAAGACAAACTTCCTACGATGTATTGGTTACCTAAGCTTCACAAAAGACCATACAAAGCTAGATTTATTGCAAATTCTAGCTCTTGTACTACCACTGAACTTTCTAAATTATTAACTTCTTGTCTTACTGCTATCAAATCTCATGTTATAAGATACTGTGAGACAGTGTATGAAACTTCAAATAAAAATTGGTTTTGGTCAATAAAAAATACTGGTGAGGTGCTCAGTAAATTGAAGTGTAGAGGGTTCCGTGCGACAAGCTTGTCCACATATGATTTTTCTACTCTGTATACAACATTACCACATAATCTAATTAAAGAAAAACTTCTGGATTTGATAGAGTGGACCTTCAAAAGGGCATTAAAAAACTATGGTTCACTTTATTTGGCATGTAATGACAGAAAGGCTTTTTTCACTTCCTCTGACCAAAGTCGGTATACCCTTTGGTCATGTCAGAATGTGTGCGACGCCTTATCCTATCTCCTTGATAATATTTATATTAGATTTGGGACCAAGTTATACAGACAAATTGTTGGAATTCCGATGGGTACAAATTGCGCACCTCTCGTAGCTGATTTATTTTTATACTGCTACGAAAGAGATTTCATGGATTCTCTTAACCATGATAATCAAGCTGATGTTATCGAGGCTTTTAATTCCACATCTAGGTACCTCGATGACCTTTTGAACATTGACAACCCTTATTTTGAAGGTATGGTCAATCAAATTTATCCACCTGAACTTCAGTTGAACAAAGCTAATATCTCAGATACCGAAGCCCCCTTTTTAGATCTACATCTTTCTGTTGCAAATGGATTTGTTTCTTCTAAAATTTATGATAAGCGCGATGACTTTGATTTTGATATAGTAAATTTTCCTTTTTTGGATGGTGACGTTCCTCGTCGTGCTTCTTATGGTGTATACATTTCGCAGCTTATTAGGTTTGCTAGAGTCTGCAATCATGTTACAGACTTCAACGCTCGAAATAAATGTTTAACGGCAAAACTTCTCCAACAGGGCTATCGGTATCATAAACTTCGAAAAACCTTTTCTAAATTTTATCGTAGACACTATGAATTGATTTCCAAATATAATGTTGGGTTAAAGACACTTTTAAGTGTCTTTCGGAACCTGAATTTTATGGTGACTTGGTTTACAAATTAAAGAAACTTAAAGGAATAAATGATTTTTCTCTTCAGTTCGGAAAAATCATATCACGTTACAGACGTATAGGTTATAACTTGAATGTTATGCGACAGTCTGCATGCTTAGTTTTTAACCCAATCATGGTTGATAACTATGCTGCCTTCTTTAATTGCACGCCGGTGGGTCGGGCGTCAGACTCTATGATGGCCCCGACTTAAAGCTATTCATTTTAGTTGGTTGGGGCCGGAGCTTCTTGTCTGTTGCTTGGCCCACCGGGGTCCAACTGGTGTTTTTCTTTTGCTCCGGAGTTAGTAGGTTATTCGGCGCCCAGGGATCTCCATCGTCGGGCAGCTTACTCAATCTGTGAGTCCTGGTTTTTGATTCATCAGGATGTTTATCATGATTTATTTGTTTGTTCTTGGTGATTCATTGACTAGTTAGAGATTCACCACGAGGACCGAAGAACTAACTAAATGTTGTGAACCACTGCAGAAGCTGAGGGTGAGGTTAGGTACCTGTAAAACCGGTTTAAGCCCGCCAGTAACTTTGTGTTACTGATCGTTCCAAGTCGATACTTCTGTAGTGGTTCTTTTTGTTTTATGTCTTGTTGTTTAAAATTTTTTGTGCTGTTGGCGCCTTATGTGTGTTTTCATATTTTTAGTTAAGTTAAGGTAACTGAGTGGCCACCTATTGGGAAAATAGCTGCTCATTCGGCTTACGATATGTTTCATGGTATAAGTACCTGATTGTTAGTTTGGTTTTTTCCCACCTCGGTTTTTGGAGTGGGAATCTTTTTCTGATTGCGCCTTTTCCTGATCTTTGCCTACTTGTACCTTTTTATACAGAAATGTCAAGTCACCATTGGATTGTCAAATTTTACAAGATGACCTGAATAGCTTGGCCAAATGGGAAATGGATTGGCAAATGAAATTCAATGTTAGCAAATGTCATTCAATGAGGGTGACGCGGCTACATCCAAGCAGGCATATAGATTTCAATTACACACTGCATCAGCAAACATTAGAACAGGTTCAGTCCGCTAAATACCTCGGTTTAACTATCACAGATGATCTTGATTGGGGTCAACACATTTCTGAAATTACATGCAAGGCAACTAAGACTTTGGGTTTTCTTCGGCGCAATTTGGCACTGGCACCTAGGCATACTAAGGAAGTTGCATACAAAACATTGGTTCGGCCTCAACTTGAGTATGCAGCTCCTATTTGGCATCCCTATCATGAAACTCAGATTGAGATGGTGGAGAAGGTGCAGAGGACTGCTGCCCGGTGGACCTGCAGGCGATGGAGGAACACCAGTAGCGTCGGTGAAATGCTAGACGAACTTGAGTGGCCATCCCTGGAGTCTCGCAGGGAGCGGTCCTCCTTAACCTTCTTCTACAAGATACACTCTGGTACAGTGTCTCTTGATAAAGACAAATACCTGACCCCGGCACCCAATCTAAGGCATACTCGGGCATCACATGAATCACAATACACAAGACCATTTGCCTATAGTGATGCCCTGAAAAATTCCTTTTTCCCCAGAACTATTCCGGTTTGGAATAGTCTCCCTTCTTCAGTGGTCCTATCTAAGACCATTGAGGAATTTAAGGCTTCTATTTAAATCATTAGCCCAGAGGCATGCGTTTTAGTATGCCTCTCATCTATATCTTGTAAATAGTTTTAATGGTCCACCCCAAATGTTTTATTTTCCCTTTACTAAATTCTAAATTTAGCCACCCACCCCACACCTGAGGTGATGATCAGAAATTGATCGACTCAGTATCAGAAGATAGATAGATAAGGTCAGCAGATCGATAGAAAATATAATCAACAGTGAGATGTGGCATTAATGTTAGCAATATAAGGATATGGCGAGTGTAAGAACATCGCCATATAGCCGAAAAAAAGTAATCATAAAATCATTTCCTTGTATGCACTACAACGTTTTTAATTAGCAGTTTAACTGCTTGTTTTCCCTATGGCAGCTCGCCATATATTTTCGGGACTAAGAGTAATCGAAGACTCCTAAAATCACTAAATTTCAAGGTCTGTTTTTAATGCTTTGACTCGTCGGGCGACGCCATGTTTGTTTTGATCAATTTCAGTTCGATGTTGTCATTGGTCAGTTAGTATTACTGCTCAGATCGATCGACCAATCAAAAATGGTTTTACATCAATCACATGCCGTGTTGCTGTAAACACGCGCATGACGTAATTCGTTGCTTCCGGCAACATTTACTACGTCATTTCATGTCTACAGCGAGGAAACAACCTTCTCCCGCGTTAGAAACAAGATGGCAGCACGAAACTTGACAACTTCGCGAATGACAAAAAACCAGCAACTATTCTCAATCCAAAGGGATTCAAGGATTCTTTTCCAGGTACAATTGTGGCATTGTATGTGTTTAATGTTATGGCCAAATAATTATGAAAGGTGACACACAGAAATGGTGACAATTTCAGCTGGGAAATGATGTCATGATTAGGGAAATTCTTGCGTTAGGGCTGTCTAACGACAAGGAACGTATTGGCGTTAAGACAGCTCTATGTTTTGGTCTAGCATAAATGTAAGTACCTGAGACACAAACTATGATTATTTTCTACCATGAACTGCCCTGATAAGCCCATTATTGTTTTAAATATTTTTCGTTGAATGAAAAGGAATGTGAAATCAACAAGACTGCGGCTTCGGCCGTCATATTAAATCATCTGTAGCATGCACACGCAAATTTGCACTGAAAACGATTGGCAATGGCAGAAATATTTAATTAATTGCTGGTGTAATCAATGATCTTTCCGTGTGCTTGCTTACTACTACAAATGCCTAAAACTGCGGAGTGTATGAATCCTTGACCTGTACGAATCTATGACCTGTCACTCTAAGGATTGAAATTCAGATTTTAGACATTAAAACAACTGTATTTTTCATCATCCAGTGAAAACTAAATCTTAAATATATTTACATTTAAATTAGTTAACAAGTTATCAGTTTTTTATACGCACACATTATCGCTCATTTTCATGTTATTTGACATTAAATTAAAACTTAACGTAATTTTGGAACAGCCAAAACGTCTTAATTTTCGCGCTCAATGTCATAGCGATACGCAACCGACGCCCTGCCAACAAGAGTAAACGTCAGTGGCTTGGTTTGATGTCACCCCGCCCATAGGCGCGGCCTCTGGATCACTTGACTCAGTTTAATGTTTTTCATTGGGAAATGAAGAACATTAGCCGTTAGCAAGATGCTTTCATCTAGGGCGACTACAATAAAAATGTAAATGTTCTAATTAGTGCATATGTGCACACTGCTCTACTAGCATATTGGTATTTTACGCATTTTTTTTCACAAAAGATACCATATTTACCGCATTTAAACTAAAAAACCAATGGCAACACTTCTGATTGACAGTTGCATATTTGCTTGGAAATTCTGCGTGCAATCTTATCAAACTACAAAGAAACTTGAAGATATCTTAAGATTAAAGTGATTTTTAAGTCGAGATTGAAATATTTTCTCATATAGTCTCTCTCGGTGGAAACACCAACTACTAAAAGATATTTTGCGGTTCCCAGGGGACTCTTACCATTTCGTGATGAGAGCTCTGACATGTTTTTGGTAGCCAGGGTCTGCCTGTAGGGAGTTGGGGGAAGCCCTGTTGATAGGGAGAATGGAATTTAAGCCGGCAGTAGTAGTATAGAGAAAAGAAAGGGTGATGATAAAAACAGTGGTGTGGATGTTCTATGATTATGAGCAGCCGCGGTAGTGTAATGGATAGCGTATTCGCATAGCAATCTAGAGGTTGCGGGTTCCAAACCCGGCTGGTACATATTCCTGTCATGTTGGTGACAAATGTTCACCCTGACGTAATAAAGGAAACAGGAAACCACCCATAGAGTGTAACTTTTTTTTTTTTTTTATTTTGGAGTTGCACACTTGACAGACAGTCCATACGAAGCTGTCAAGGTCTTAAATCTACTTGGTGGGAAAATATACTGTAAAGTCAAAGATACTCTCTAAAACTGCTTGGCCAAAAAAGAGCCAAGCATAGGAAGGAGGAACCAATGTTTTCATAGATTAACTTGGTCATAATCATTGTGATTTAATCATTTAATTATCAAGTTAATTATCTCCTACTCGATATGACTTCAGTCATATGAAAATGTCTGTACTTGCAATTTTCTTCTGATTTTAGGGTTTTATGGAATCCCATGGACAACAGAACAAAGAAAACTGCTGTTTAAATGGTAAGATTGTTTTTTTTTTTGTACCCAAACTTACAGATTTAGGCCTTATTTCTCCCATCGTCAGTGTACATAAAGTTTGACTTCAAACTTGTGAAATCTAGGCGTCCAAACGAAAGGATACTTGGCATAGAGGTCAAAGCTGAAAGTTTATGAAATCACACTAGATGAAAATTGAATGATAATTTTAATTTTGGTCAATATCCTTGGTTGAGAAGTACTTCCATATTTACAACACATTATGAATGCCAGATGATAAAATAATTTTTATTTTTTCCCATGTACCAGTGGGAGTCAGTCATGTTTGATAGGAGCCAACACATGAGAAAATCAACAATATGCAGCCCGATCATTATCTTTGTTTTCGCTACATGGATAGTACAATCTGTCTTCTTCTTAAATCCGAATTTTCAAGCTTATAGCTTGCTTCTACAGCTTCACATACGGGTTTGTGTTAGACCTTGTCAGAAACCCATATTGTTGATTTTCTCATAATGCGAAGGCTCATAGTTAAGTGAATACGGTTTTCTAGGATGCGAGAGATGGGGATGAATACATACATGTATGCTCCTAAAGATGATGCCAAACACAGAGCATTCTGGAGGGACTTGTACTCAGTAGAGGAAGCAGGTGCGTAGTAATTATGTCTCCCCCCGACAGGGTCGGGAGACATATTGTTTTTCCCCGTGCATCTGTCCGTCTGTCTGTCTGTCTGTCTGTCTGTCCGTCACAAATCGTGTCCGCTCAATAACTTGAAAACCGTTAAAGATTTTTCAATGAAACTTGGTACACTTGTAAACCACGACGAGACGATGTGTCATGCACAAGAACCATAACTCTAGCTTGAGTATTTTTGGAGTTATTTCCCTTTGATTATTTTCGATACAATTTCGTGTCCGCTGTATAACTTGAAAACCGTTAAAGATTTTTCAATGAAACTTGGTACACTTGTAGACCACGACGAGATGATGTGTCATGCACAAGAACCATAACTCTGGCTTGAGTATTTTTGGAGTTATTTCCCTTTGATTATTTTCGATACAATTTCGTGTCCGCTGTATAACTTGAAAACCGTTAAAGATTTTTCAATGAAACTTGGTACACTTGTAGACCACGACGAGACGATGTGTCATGCACAAGAACCATAACTCTGGCTTGAGTATTTTTGGAGTTATTTCCCTTTGATTGTTTTCGATACCATTTCATGTCCGCTGTATAACTTGAAAACCCTTTAAGATTTTTCAATAAAACTTGGTACACTTATTGAGCATGATCAGACAATGTGTCATGCACAAGAATCATAACTCTGGCTTGAGTATTTTATGAGTTATTTCCCTTTGATTATTTTCCATACAATTTCGTGTCCGCTTTATAACTCGAAAATCGTAAGAGTTATTTCAATGAAACTTGGTACACTTATAAAGCACGATGAGATTATGTGTCGTGCTAAAGAACCATAACTCTTGCTTGCATATCTTTGGAGTAATTTCCCTTTGATTATTTTCCATATAATTAGCTCACCTGAGCCGAAGGCTCATAGGTGAGCTTATAGTATACCCATGCTCCGGCGTCCGTCCGTCGTCCGTCTGTCGTCCGTCCGTCGTCCACAATTTCAAAGATCTTCTTCTCTAAAACCGCTGGGCCGATTGTTCTCATATTACACATACACCATCTACAGGTAGGGGGAAAGAATAATTGTGTTTTTTGTTTTGATCGGATAAGGACTCTGGTTGCTATGGCAACTTATGCTTCCCATAGACTTATAATGGAAAAAAGTGAAAATTGCCAGTTTTTGCTGTCTTATTAGAGATATTTGAATTTTGTTTTTGTAGAAATGTTTATTGAGTAGTCCTCTACGTTTCATGTGACTTTTGTCCTAATCCTTCATTTTGATTGGTTGCAGGGGCCCCATATAGGGCAAAATTTCGAAAAACATTCAAAAATCTTCTTCTCAGAAACTGTCAAGGGGATGAAGCCTATACTTTGTATACATGTTCCTGACAGTGGCCTCTACATAATTTGTGTTTTTTATTCCAGGCGGATAGGAACTCTGGTTGCTATGGCAACTTAAAGTTTCCATAGATTTATAATGGGAAAAGTGGAAATCGGCTATTTTTCCGCTAAAATTGCAGACATTTGAATTTTGTTTTTGCAGAAATGTTCATTGAGTAGTGTTTGACGTTTCTTGCGAGTTTTGTCCTAATCCTTTATTTTGATTGGTTGCTGGGGCCCCATAAAGGGCAAAATTTTGAAAAAAACATTCAAAAATCTTCTTCTCAGAAACTGTCAAGTGGATGAATCCTGTACTTTGTATACATGTTCCTGACAGTAGCCTCTACATAATTTGTGTTTTTTATTCCAGTCGGATTAGAACTGTGGTTGCTATGGTAACTTTCCATAGACTTATAATGGGAAAAGTGGAAATTAGCTATTTTTTTTGAAAACTATTGCAGCCTGAGATCTGAAAAGTGGTAGATGCAAACAACTAATGGATTAGATGAAGGTATATTATTAATTTAGGTCAAGGTCATCTCTTGACCTTGGCCTGTCTGTCGTCCATACACACTTTTCAAAGATTTTTTTCTCTGAAACCACTTGGCCAATCAAAGCCAAATTTTATATGAAGCATCTATAGGAAGGGGGAACCAATGTATATATAAATAATCCAGGTCACATGACCAAGATGGCCGCCATGCCCATATATGGTAATAACCCTTAAAATATCTTCTTCTCCAGAACCGGTGAACCGATTTCAACGAAACTTTGCATGAAGTATGGATGACTCAAGTACTACAATGTATATATAAAACTTGAATGGGGAAAACTTTTAAAATGTCATTTTAAGTGAAAGTCTTGCAGGAAAAGGGCAGTAGGACTGAAATTTAATGATTCTGAAAAAAAAATGGACCCCAGGGGCTCATCTGCTTTTAAAATGTTATTTGAAGGGGAAAATCAGCAGGAAATTGGCAAATGGACTGAATATTGATTATTCTGAAAAAAGAAAATGGCCCAAGGGCTTCATCTGCCCCTGCACTGGGGTTAAATACCATAATATTCAAATATGTTTATTGGTATATGAAGCAGATCTCAGGTGAGCGTTTACAGGACCATTGGTCCTCTGGTTTCGTGTCCACCCTATAACTTGAAAACTGTAAGAGAAATTTCAGTGAAACTTGGTACACTTATAAAGCATGATGAGACAATGTGTCATGCACAAGAATTATAACTCTACCTTTCATATCTTTGGAGTTATTTCCCTTTGATTATTTTTCCATACAATTTCATGTCCACTCTATAACTTGAAAACCATAAGAGATATTTAAATGAAACTTGGTACACTTATAAAGCACGATGAGATGATGTGTCATGCTAAAGAACCATAACTCTTGCTTGCATATTTTTGGAGTTATTTCCCTTTGAATATTTTTCATTCAATTTCGTGTCTGCTCTATAACTCAAAAACTATTAGAGATTTTTCAATGAAACATGGTACACTTATAAAGCATGATGCACAAGAATCATTAGTCTTGCTTTCATATCTTTGGAGTTATTTCCCTTTGATTATTTTCCAAACACTTTCGTGCCCCCTCTATAACTTGAAAACCTTAAGAGATATTTCAATGAAACTTGGTACACTTATAAAACAGAATGACAGGATATGTGATGCACAAGAATTATAACTCTTGCTTGCATATTTTGGACATGCACGTAGAAAGGGGGGAGACATCAGTTTTCACATAGAAAACAAATTCTAGTATTTTATTTGTTTGTAAAATCGGGATGGTAATAAGATTCAGTCATATGCCTGCTCATACATGTAAACTAAATTTCTATTTAGATGTCTTTTCATGTTGATCAAGTTAAAGAATTTGATATATGAGCCACCACATAAGAAAACCAACAATCTGCATAGATGAAAACAAAGGCGCAGATCAGCTTCGCAGTTCGCAGTAACTGCGAAGCGCAGTTCGCAGTAACTGCGAAGCTGATCATCGCCTCTGTATTTGCTACACAGATAATACAATTCCTCTACTTTCTAATTCCAAAATTTCCAACCTCTAACCATCTTCTATGACTGGACAGCCCAGTCTGTGTCGGACCTGCCCTTGTTGGTTTTCTCATGCACAGGCTCATATAAAATATCTAGTTTTGTCTTTCCACACCTTGTTTGTTTTCACGTAAAATTTTATTTATCTTTCAGAGAATCTGACAAGTTTGATAGAAGCAGCCACAGACAATGATGTGCAGTTTGTTTATGCCATATCTCCAGGCCTAGATATCTCATTCTCTAGTGCAAAAGATGTGCAGTTTCTGAAGCGAAAGCTAGAACAGGTACTGTACAGCAACAATCAATGATTCCACTCATTCCAGAGATGTAACATGATGACTAACATCCTGGTAAAATTTTATTAAAGAATCATTTATTTTAAACACCAAGCAGAATGATGTGCAAGGTTAATTTCTGTAGATTGTGGAACTTTATTTGGAACAGTGATTAGTTTTACTCGCGATTGATTGAAGCATGTTTTTCTTTGCACTGGTTTGTTCAACCAACATGGGCTGAATAAATAAAAAGTATTTCAGGTGAATGGGTTGTCTTTGCACACTATAACAACAATTCTTTTTGTTCCTTTTTCCAGGTAGCTGCATTTGGTTGTAAAGCGTTTGCTTTACTGTTTGACGACATTGACCCGGAGCTGAGTGCCTCAGACAAGGGAGCCTTCCAGTCATCAGCCTGTGCTCAAGTCTCCATCACCAATGAAGTATTCCAACATCTCGGACAACCAGAGTTCTATTTCTGCCCTACAGGTACAAGTACCTTCAAATTTACATCCATGCAATTAGCAACTTAGCCATCCAGGTGTTTCAAGCATCTCTTAACTAGTTGTCAAAATGATGAAATTGACATTATGTCAATTTCATCATTTTGACAACTAGTTAAGAGATGCGTCATTTCCTGTCCAATATTTGCATCAGCCTTGAAATGTACATCACCTTATATATCTCTGATTGGTCACAGTAAGATGGAATTGACAGATGTTGATTTCTCTTTTCAAAAATTTCATTAGAAAATAATGAAACAGACCAAGATGATTGATTGACAGCTTTTGTCTATTTTAAACAAATTTTTCTATATTTGGATTGCACCTGGATGACTGTTCTGGACTGTCAATTTCTTGTCTTTGACAACTGATTTTGAGATGTCTGAAACTTATTAATTGCTATGCTGGTATTTGCATGGTTGTAATTTGTAAATTATGTTTAACAAATGAGCAAGTGTTTAACTGTAGAAGTACAAATGGTCTCAGTATTGTTCATCTATTTGTGAAGCTCTTGTAGTCACTGTGTGTTGTAAAGAGATACATGCATGTACCACTCATTGGTGACCCACAGAGTAGACTATACAGTTGAACCTGCTGAATCAGCCACCTTTATAAGAGCTCCACCTGCATAAGAGAGCCAGTCTGAAACATTCCCAATCATTTTCACTATATTTTATCTCTGCATAAGACAGCCACCTCCACAAGACAACCAGCAGCCAGTAAAATCAATCCCAAAATGCTTGTAACTCTCTTTAAGACAGCCACATCATACTTGCCTCAAGTCAAATTTCCCATTTACAAGCTGTTAATTGGACAATTATTATTCATTATTGTATTTAAAACAGTTAATTAGCAGAAAAAATCAATTAAGTTAATACCCATGAGGCTTTGTATATATTATTGTGTAACGAAGCATGAAATGATGTCAACTTATGAAACACATACTGGTAGTCCTTCCTTAGAAAGGATTTTTTTTGTGACAGTAAGAATATTTTCTACATGACAACTGCTCTGACTGAACCTTGATAAGACAGCCACCTGTGTATAACAGCCAGCTTAGCTCACTCCCAAAGGTGGCGCTTTTATAGAGGTTTGACTGTAGCTCATTGTTAGTTTCTATTGAGGATTCTCGATCATTAAAAAATGCAGTTTTGAAGTATGCATGTAAAAGGAAGAATCTTGCATAAACATATTTATATTGTTTTGAATGTTTACAGAGTATTGTACTTCGAGAGCCATGCCAACACTGTCAGCATCAGGATACTTGAACACAATCGGCTCCAAACTACTCACAGATGTACATGTTCTATGGACAGGTAGGTTCACAGTAACATGGTCTGCATCAGTCGTTTGTCAGTTGGAAAATAAAAAGTAGTGACTATTTCATTATTGCGTAAAATAAGAAAAAGATTGAGCTTGCTATTGTAAATCTCCTTTATGTTGTTGTTTCTTTAAATACATCAAAAGTCAGTTATGGGTCCTTCTGAGATAAACTGCAACATTTCTGGACATTTATTTACAAATTGAAAATCTACTTTTTTGCAAAAATTTCTACCTAGAAATATTGGGCAGTTATTCATTTTGCCTAAATTTGTCATAAAAAGATAGTTCTTGCTCGATTAAGCTCAGTTTTTTACATTTTCTTCAGCAGTCGCTGATCGTTACGTATGTTACATTGACATGTCAAAATGCTGAAAATTAGCTGTAAACATTATACAAGTACTCCATTCTGTGTTCGAGTATGTAACTCCCAAACATATGAATAAATTCAAAGCATAGTTTTCTTTGCCATACAAGAATTTCATATGCAAATAAGGTTTTGGTTTAGTGTTACGGACGTCACCCAAAACACAAACTTAAATGATTTTTTCTAAATGTGTCAGAGTAGGTTTTTTCATAAATACAATGTCCAAAGCTATTTTTCAATTATAAAGCATAGGTTTTGAATATCTGGTGTGCATCCAGCTGCAATATATTGCTGTTTTAAGCAATGACATTTTGGCACATAATTGTCAAACTTACGTCCATTCAACCTGTCAAGCAGTAACATCCGCCACATTTCTTTCTCATTCCATCCTTCATTATGCAGCTATTAGCTGCTAGTCGCCCTCTAAGTAAGAAACTGCAGTTGTTTTAAGGGATACATTGTAAACAATGTGAACATTGTAAACAATGTGATCATCTCTGGTGTAAATGCAGAATATATTTAATCTCGGTATGGACGTTACATAACTTGTCAACAACAACATCCCTAACACACCATTGCAGTGTCAAATACAACGTCCAAATGAAAGCCGCCAACAAATAATGACATTATAGGGATCCCTGCCTGATCGTGGAAACAATAACCTTCAAAAACGTTTAGCATTTGATTTAAACGTAAGACTGAATCCTTGTACGTTTATAATGCTACCAAACTCACCCATTGTGTTTCAGACGTAACAGTTGATGTGTGATAATCATCTCGTAATTGTCATCTAATGACATCCGCTTATTTTTCAATCAAACTGACATCGACAACATGTAAACATACCCATTTAGAACAAAATTCACCAAATTAGCGTAATCCAAGCACGCATGAACAGTCATCCCTGGGCAGTTTGTCACCAAACTGTCGTAGTGATTAAAAGCAAAACTCGATATGGATGTAAATTCCAATAAAACATTTGACCGATCGTATTGTACTTTTGTTTTGCAACAGACGGCAAGGAATGAATGCTTCAAAAAGTGATGACGTAGTACACAGTTTTATTACGTATATGCACAACATTCACGCATCGCTATTCGGCCCCAAGGACGATTTAACGGGAGCAGTTAAGTACGTAATATTATGACCGACACTCATCGTAAGTTATGTAGTTCGTTTTTGCAAAGTTAGTATTGCTTTCCCGTTGCAAATGACATATTACATTGCAAGGAAGAGTGTTTAAACGCACCTTACAATATCAAATGTAAGAAAAAGCAGCATGATTAAGGAGATGAAAAACGGTAAAAATACACGTTTTTTTGACCGACAGCATAACGTCCGATCAGCATATTTCAAACTCCTCGTAAGTTTCAAGGAAGATATAATAGCCAAATTAGCAGTGCTTAAATAACAGAACAGTTCATTGTTAACAGTTTGATAATAAAAGAATACAGAAAGAGCGTACTGGTAGCCTATTTTTGATGCTTAAAAATTTGTGCTAATTTTTGTCACAAAAAACGTCCGAAAATGTGGCTTTTTTGGAAAAAGAAAATAAAAAAAAAATATAGAAAAAGACCAGATAATACACTAAAATTGTTTATTTTGTCATTTCAACATAATAATCTTCTTTCATTTGCAACTGTCTATTTGACCCCACCCACTTTTGAAAAGTTATTTTTATTGCATCAAAATTTCCACTAGTGCTGTTGCAGTTTATCTAAGAAGGACCCTTATACTAAAGTGTTAAAGGGTTCAAGAGGTATGGTGTGTGCTAAATGTCTTCATTTTCAATATTGAAGATTCAAAAGTTCAAAATGTGGCAGATAACATGTTCTTCATGTCAGAGCTAAAGTTGGTGTAGTCGGCCATCAAAGAACTCTAATTATCAAGAAATCATGTTGGTCTTTCTCATTTCTGAGGGAATAACGACCACTTTGCTTTGAATTGATTGTTAATGTTTTTTCATTTCATAAGTTGTTGTCTAGGTTTTGAATTTTGACACAAGTCCTGAGAAAATGGCCTATTTCAGGTGCTCGAGTGATCAGTAAAAAGATAACCATTCTGGAGCTGGAGGAGGTATCCCGTGTATTGAGACGACCCCCAGTGATCTGGGATAACATTCACGCCAATGACTATGATCCCAGGAGAGTGTACCTAGGTCCGTATGACGGGAGATCACCTGAGATAATACCGTACATCAGAGGTGTTTTAACAAATCCAAACTGTGAATTTGAAGCCAACTACATCCCACTACACACCCTAGGACAGTGGGCCAATTCTAATACAGATAGGGTGAAGAAAGATATCGTTACAGGTAAGTTAGTGTTCTGTTGGTGACAAATGTTTTAGTTTAGAAGAAATCTATCACAAATAGCTGCAGGGCAGGAGTAGATAGGATAATGTACATGTAATGCATGTACAATCTTTGCAACATAACAGATTTTCTCATGACATGGTTTCATCGCATCAAAGCACAGGGTCATAAAAACATTAGGAGCTTACATGAGCATGATGAGTGACATAAGATATATATATCATAAAAAAAACAACAACACAAGTTTGACTGTTTATTTGCAGAAAATAGACTCAGTCCCATTGTATCTGACATCAGACTTGAAACTGAGGATGATTATGCAGGAGAGGAAGATTTATCATCGTTTGACGTGAGATACCAGCCTAAACAAGCTCTGAAGAAGGCAATAACAGACTGGTTGGAGGAGTTCAAACAACCTCGTCAACCTCCCCGTACAGTCGCTATCCCTATCCCGGGACCCAAAGTTCCAATACCAGACGCTCTACCATCTTGTGATCGTTTAGAAACCACAGTGATTCCTGCCAACAGTACAACAGAAAACCCCTCCTACCTACAACCAACCTCCACGGTGCTAGCAAACAGTTTAGTTGATCCAGTCATGTCACCGGAGAAAAAGGACGTGGATATTGATTCGGACTCTGATGTTTCTGTAGATTCGGAACCAATGGATTACGTTACAACAGACAATCTAACTACAACAACTGACAATGTAGACAATGTTAAAGCTCAACATAGTGATGATTCTATGCAGGTTGAACATGAACATGAAGAGATCTGTGAATGTCCAAAACAAGACGATCTTGATAGTGACATGGTTGATAAATCTGGTGAACCAACGCCTGTGTGTTTCTTTTACGATGAAGTGGACTTGCTCATAAACATGTTTTACCTGCCATTTGACTACGGGTCAAGACCTCTACACTTGTTACATGAACTACATTGGTTGAGGTGCAATGCTCATCTAGTCTGCTGTAAGAAGGGGAAAGAGGTAAGCAAACATTTCTCCTGACCTGTTTCATTTCATAGCGTATTATAAGAAGTTTGCAGGTGAGACTGGACTGGGTCAAGGCTGTTTGAAAGTCTTGGTGACAGACTTTTGAATTTGTAAGATATGATGTGTAATGCATAAAGTAAGTATTATTAAGGTGAAAAACCTGTAAGATGAAAAACGCACCTGATTTGTGAGACAAACTAGAGCTTTTGTGCTTTGTAAAGACCTTTCATGTACTTCTCATTCTTGGTTTTGTGTGTCACATATATCCGAATCGCTGCTTTTTTAGATTAATGGTGATAAATATCCCTATTTCAGAATGCTGGCTGGAAAGAGAGAGCGGCAGAATGGCAAGAGAGAGCTGAGAAGTTTCACACTGATGTTTCCAGTGTACAGCAACTAGCTACCAAGTTCAAGGAGATCCCTAACCAGGCGATCCACTACTACTTCTACCCATATCTGTGGGATATCCTGGGTGTTCTACAGACCTGTAGTACTTTCATCAAGTGGCTAGGTAAGAAATGCATTTTATGAAGTTTTATCTGTATGACTGCATCATATTTTAGGTTTTATCATTGCACCAAACTTTAACCCTTACCGCGCGTCAAAATATTTTACCGATGGGGTGCTCACCGCTGACAAAGTCGGAGCCATTTTGTGATTTTCTACTGTTTGTGTTTAAACCCATATAACTTCTTTCACAAACAAGCTACATTGAAAAACCAAATAAGAGATCGAAAGGCCATTGAATTATCTATCAAATAAACCAAAAATTATAAATGGATGTCTGTGAATAATACTTGTAGCGATGACACAACAAGTCAACTTCGCCGAAAAAAATCAAAATTTCCATTTCAAATCTGTTACGAAAGCTAATTTCGTACGAAAAAAGATGATGACGGGAGATATTTCCAATTCAATTTACCTTATTCATATCCTCTGACATCCAAAACACAAGAAATCCTTGTCAAAGTCATTATTTTGAAGTAATATTCAACTTTTTATCACCCCCGTATCGGCAATATTTCCTGTGTCCGCCATTGCAAATTCATGAATGAAATCCAAAAGGAAAGTAATATTTTATTGATTTCATTCCGCATAACAAAAAATTCCATTATATGTTCCGTATAAACTTTACATATGCTCAGTACAGGGCCTATTGATGAAGTCTGTATTATAAAATGGGTCCTCCCATTGTATTCCACGGTCAGACTCAATCGAAAACGAAAGTAGGGAGAAAAACGACCTCAGTTGTTTGCCGCGTTGACAGACCTTACATTCGGGTACGACTTTAGTCCGCGCGGCAAGGGTTAAGGGGCATTTAATCAAGCATTGCAGATCCAAATTGAATGTAAAACCATCACAATGTAGTATTGTACGAGGCATTACTTGCTTAAGAATTTCATTCATTTAAGAGTTTCAAAGTAAAAGAAGACCATTTTAAAAACAATGAAAATGGCACTGAGGCTGAAAATGCAAAGTTCATTAGCCTTTAATAGTTAAAAAGTTCACAACTTCAGGAAATCAATGTAAAAGTTAATAAACATTTATTTGAAAAAAAAAATGAGTCATGTTATGTTATCAGTCAAAGTGATCTGTTGCTTGGTGGCAAAGAATGCCTTAATTTTACTCTTAAACTATTATGTTTCAGGTCTTGGTCATGTAACCCAGTCAAGTCTAACACCAGCTCCGGTGCCACCATATACATGTATGTATACATTCCTTTGCATTCCTCTTACTTGGGGAATTAAGATTATGTAAGGGGAGGGAGGTCTTTTTGTGGCAGATGCAACAAAATACAATGTTTCAGTTCAGTGGTGCTCTATGGCATATCTTCCAGTATTTTGAAGAAATTTGTTAGAAATCACAATTTGATCAAGGAGACATTTTGTTGTACACATACCTGGTATTAGTTTAATCAATGCCTGCTGTCTGTTAACTTAAAAAAGTCCTGCTTATTTGTCCTAGATCAGGACCTATATGCAAGGAGCTTGTGCTTGTTATCAGCCAGTGTTGTTTTTCCTTCCTAGGCATGTGCATTATCCCTGAAAACAATGCCTTGCACGAAGAGTAAAAGTTGAAGGGCTTTAAAGATGGATGCTAAATGTCAAATGTTTCAGTTGAAACAAATATGTGATCTAGCAAATTTTTTCCTCATCTTCTTCATAACATGATATTAAACCTTTTCTTACAGCGACTAACCTGATATTTATATTACAGACAGACCAAAATGTCTTGGATGTTTGATCGTTCTGTCAAAAAACTGCTCTCTATCAGTAGTTAAGTAGCACAGGCTTGCAGAAATAAGATGTTTAATGTCCCAGATCTTGAGACAAAAGTTGCAAATGATGCTTCTTGATCAAAGGCTTCCCTTCAGTTTAGTCCTGTACTGCATTCAGAACTTTAAACAGGTAGTAACAGTGTCAGTGCACCACAGTAGTCATTTTAACAGTTCTGAAATTCAATCACAAATTGTCCCAGCTTTTTGATATTGCTTTTTTGCGACCAGGGCAAACTTTTTGCATAACTGATTTCAGTATTTGCTTAACTTTTCCCCAGTTTCCTGTCATACATCAGGCTAGTTTGAGAGGATTGAGTAGAACAGAAATGTTTTTATAAACTACAAAGAGAGCAGACATGAGAATTTTCAAGCATCTTAGACATTATTAATTGAATTTTGAATCTTTACAGGAGGCTTCAAAGGCAGATGTATCCAAACAGTGAATTATTTATAAAAAGTTTTTTGTTTTAGGTAGATTGCTGTTTTATTGAGGCAGAATGATTACTGTAAAGGAAGTTATGCTATGAAAATCCACTGAGCAGTAACTGCTTTATGAGTTGTTATCTGCCATGCAAAGACCGTTTAGGGGGTGGAAATGAACATGTCTGTTGTGTAACCATGGTGACTTGGGATTTTTTTTTTTTTTTTTTTTTTTTTTTGAGGATTCAAAGCCCTTAAGGGGAAGGAGGAAACTAATACTTAAGCATTTTTGTATATTTAATGTTGAACTTATTTTAAATGAACTAAATTATAAATCATGCATTTTAAGAGTGTCAGACCCAGCATTTCAATTCTGAAAAGTCTGAAAGATGTTAGATTTCTTATGTATGGTAGCATATTTGAAACAATTGTTGTCTAATTTAATTTGGCTTGCAATTAAATTAAACATGCCATTGGAAAAAGCATAAGGTTCAAATTTTTAATGTTTTATGTTCGAGCGAGCAATAAGCCATCAAACAGCTTTAACAAAAGAGTAAAAGATTGATGAAGTGCAGCAAAGGCTAGCAACGGAAAAGGCAAGAGGAAAGAAATGGAAAATGCACTGTAAGATTACAGAAATATATACTGGGCAAAACTTCTAACAGGCTCCAATGAAAATGTTCATGAGAATGTGGGACTGAAGCTGAAGTATCTACACAGTTGAATAAGCATAATGGCGGCCCATGTGGCCGAGCAGTTAACTTGAGTTAAGAGCGCTGTTTCTTAATCACTCTATCATCTCACCGCTGTGCCTGGTGTGGGTTCGAGCCCCGCTTTGGCCACATGTGAAACAAGCCAAGTTCTGCTTGTGGGTGTGTCAGGTAGTTTTTGTCGGGGGATTCTCCCATTTCCGCCCACCTACTGATTGGCCCGTCTCATATGAGCTGAAATAATCTTGAAAGGGATGTAAATCTGAATTAAAAGAAAAGAAAGAATAAGCATAATGCCAGTTCTGATTGAGAGGTTTATTGTTTTTATCCATCAGAAGTGTTTACATGTGGATTGGTCATTCTCAAATAATCACTGAGTTGAGCAGTTATATTATGTTCCTGAAGTAGGAATTGTGAATGTGATACAGACTGCGAGTGAAATTGCTGTGATGCCATAGCTGTTGATAAAAGCATCTATATATCAGAGCCATATTGGACAGAAAACCTTGCTTTCTTTAAATACAACAAATGATAAGGTTACACATTGAACCAGATCTATGTCCAATGTGACATATTAGAAACAGTAAATTCTCTGTTTCCATGATCTGCATAGTCACGCAGACCCCATTGAAACCATTTCAGTGTACAACTTTAAAAAAAAAACATTCCACCTTGTGTAGTTTTTGAAATAGGTCCGCAGGTAAGTACATGAAGTTAAATAAATCATGAGGTGAGTACTTAAGTTAAATGCCTATGGTGAGTATTAATGAAGTTAAACCTATGGTGAAAGAAAAGGGATGGGGAGAGGGGTAGGACAATACTGAAGAGCCAAAGACCATGGTAGTTTTGTTTTCCGCAGAAGTATCACAAGTCCATAGCCTTGCTTCTATATATGGACTTGAATATACTACTGTCAAAGCAGGTCTCATAAGAATCATATCAAAATACAAAATGCCATGTCAAGTTAGAAGTTTTGTCTAGTCTATATTTCAAAAAGCATGTAATATACGCAGGTGTATATTTCATGTCAGTGTGAAATGATTCTACACAGTTTTTCTCCCCAGGACAGGCCATAAGTAATCTTTTCTTATTTTTTCTGTTGTTAACAGGGATATCTAAGGAGTATCGTGACTCATTTACAAACGGAGACTTGGAACCATGGTGCTTTCAAGGTGGTCTTCAAGCAGAATTTCAAGTATGTATATGGGTAATGTGCGCGCGCTGCTTGCTTGCGGACTCAAAGGACCAGAGCTTTTTACACAACTTTTGTGTAGCTCTTGAAAGGAGGTCATTACATGTAGTTTTGTTGTTTAATTTCATCTTTTTTTCCAGGGCTTGTGTACCATTCGCAAGTGTATATGTGAATAATAGCGCTGCTTAACTTTTTTGCAGGGAAATTGAAAGTCAACTTCTCTAGTTTTGTCTTTTGAGAGCTCCCCAATGAAATATAGCAAATAGGGGTTTTCTAAAGGGATTCATTAACAAGGGTGGGGTATTTTTATGCAAGTTGTATGTTAAGAAAATGTAATTTTAAACCCCTCTTTGAGTGATCAGCGGGGCAAGTATAAGTAGCTGTTTTTGATGGCTTGTATCTTTGAAGTATAGATAGAGGTGATCAAAAACAGCAATTAATAAATTATGGCTGGAAGGGTTTATTAGTTTAATGAACTTTTTCCACTTGAAGCTTTAACTGATAGAACCAGAGTTGGCACGACTAAGTCAGTTTCCTTGTTTTTCAGATTCGAAGAGTATTATCTTCTTATATGTCAGAAATATGTGAAGAATCAGCTAATTTGGCTCTCAAGTGATTGTAAAAAAACAAAGTTGTTACCTATTGGCAGGATTTAATTTGGGATTTTGTCTGGCAAAGTAGCAGTCTGTTTTGCCAGGGGATTATTTCCCATAGCTGTAAAGGATACTCTGACAGCACAATATCTAGAAATAAATCTTGCCATTTAACTCTACCTGCCAAAAAATATTTCACTTTTCAAATTCAATCACTGTATAAAGTACAGATTGAAATAACAATGATAAATGAATAATGTACAAAAAAGAACATTTCATTCAACAACACTTCCTATGAAATTGAATTTAAACCTAGCGTGAATTAGCCTCACTGCACATACTTCTGAATCTGGATAATAAATATTATTTATTACAGACCCGCATGGGGATTGGCTAACCATAGATAACTGTTGCTCTTACAAGATCAATTTAACTATAGAAAATTATTTGAAGGGCCTAAGCTGCATAGATACCATCAAATTATATTACAATTTAAAAAAACAAATTGTGCTCTTTTTGATTATTTGGTAAAGACAAACTGTACATGTTGTATTCAGTTCTGCCGCATCTTATGCTCTTCTAATTTTGGGAAACAAGATTTGGAAGTTACTCAAAAAAGAAGAAATAAAAACTGTCAAACAAAAAAGAAGAGAAATGGATCTTGTCAAGTTAGTGAACACGAATCTATGGTTACATAATGGATGTATTGAAACAAACACTTGCGATTGGTACCAAGTCTTGAACATGACAGCTTCACTCAGATCTTTGCATTTTTTTTCTGCAACATTTTTTTTTTTCATGAGGGATTTTTTTTTTTCTCAAACCTTAGGCTAAATCATCAGTAAGCTGTCATATTCTTTCAGGCTGCGCTGGCGACCAAGAGTTGAGCGCTCAACTCTGCGCGACAACCCGCCATTTACATGGAACTAATTTTAATTTTGTTCCCTTGCAGAGGCTTATGCCTATCTCGGGCGCTCACGACCTGTTCCATATCAGACATCCCGAGAGAATGATCAGAAAAACCTACACCTACAGACCTTACAAAGCTGCTGATGAGGTATGTAATATTGGCTTATTATATTGCTATGATTTATGTTGACTTTTGGCTCATTGACTTTGCAGACCTCATTGGCTTATGGAGGATCTCTCTATTGTCGTTTCTCATGGCTACAATACTTTTACATAAGGCTTTTCCAGCTATTAATTTTTCAGGATTCTAAAGAGATTTAATGAGCTGTGTCATGAGAAAAAAAGGATTTTTGCTTATGCGAAAATAAAGGTGCAGATATTAAAGCAATACCTGAAGTACAGGGTGTTAAGAAAGTTCGAAGACATTGTAATATTCCTTATAACTTCATAATGAATAATAACACAATCTCAAAAATCAACACAATTAAAACCCATTTTGATATCAGTTTGCACAGTATAAAAGAACTTCTACAACTTCTGTTTTGATTTATATTACAATTTCTAAGTCAGGGTGCCACAGCTTGCCGTAATCTTTGAGATTTGTGTAAAAAGGGGTGGCATATTAAACATAATTTAAACTATTCACAATATAAACCAGGGAGCATTAAATAACTTTAAGTGATAGTCACTGTCCTTAACATCACCATGAACATAACAGTTATTTTAAGCTAGTTCAGAACATTTTTTTTTTCATCAGATGAAAAAGCATGATTTTCGATCAGAAAAGCTGTGGGTGTTTTGATAGGGGGTAGGGGTAATCAAGACTTAATGGAATCAAAGAATGAAGCAAATAACTTACATAAAATATTTCATATTATGTATTAAGTGTCGGGATAGTGAACAGAATTGTTAAAATGTTCATTTTCTGGATTATGTGGTTAAAATTTATCATACATTAAGGTTGACCCCAAAAAGTTGCAAAAAATAGGGTAAAATGACGAAAAATTTAGAATTTTATTAACAATATAACTTTTTTACTGGCATGGGCACCGTAACAACAATACACACCCCTGTATCAAATATTACCACGCAAATCTAAATAAACTGCTGTATGTTTACGTTATATTCAAAATAATAACGTTGTTAACGCAAAATTTCATGTTGACGAAAGTGAGGGACAGGCTTAGGTATAACATGTTTTTCAATAAGTTTTATTCAAAAATAAGGAAGGGGCGTCATCAAAAATTAGTTTCCATTATGCCACAACATATCTAATAGCATTATATTAGAAAAAGAAATGACAATAACTACGCTGTTTCAAATGTTCATAAAATATTTACCTATACCCCCTACTATTTGTGGCCTATTACAAGAATGGGGGTAACCTAAGACTTTGCTGAGCAATTCCATAAAGTTTACTAGACAACAGAAAATGATGACTCACATTTGCATAAAACATTCTTTACAATATTTGTAATCAATGTTTTCAATGTGAATCCACTGGTATTGGAAATTTAAACAGTTTTTTGGACAAGCACTGGTTAAACCCACATTTTGCATTTTATGACACTCAATTCAGAAGAGGGGTCGCTTATTTTCCACATGTATTTTTCCTATCAGTTTGCTATAAAGCAAAGTTTTGTCCATAATATCATGTATGACATATTTTCAAGATTAAAATAACAGTACATAGTAATATCTTAATGCTTTATTTAACACTCAGTATCCTTTTGAATGATGTCTTCGAACTTTCTTAACACCCTGTAGAATAGCATTAGGTTATAAGCATGGGAATATTAAGATTCAGTGGGCAGCTTTTAGACTCCTGATCCATTTAAAATTGAATATGGTAGTTACGTTTCATCTCTTAGAGGGGTGCCATGGCTGATGGTAGAGCATCAACCTGCCTCATAATTGTTTGAATGCAGGCTCAGTTGCATAGTTTATATATTTCCTATTTCAGCGTATTATGTATGATGTGTGTCTGCAGACATGTGATGATGGTATGGATGGAACTGAAGTCTTTCCAGAGTTCCCCAATATCATTGGAGACAGGTATGCACAATCATTAATACGGCAGTATACTCATTTAAATAATGAAAGTTGTGTTTCAAAATATTAGAGGATAATCATGAAAGGTAGGCACTGTGACATTTAGAATCTCCCATTAATTTGCACTTCAACTCACTTAGCACTTTTCAATAATGACTCATTATCCAGTTAGTAATGCATGGAAATGTAAAGACCTTTCAAAGAGATATTGATACATAAAAAAGGCATGCCTCTGTTTGAATTTACTACTGTTGCATTCAGTTTCTCACTTTTTGGAAGTTTAGAAATTATAGAGTATTGTCTCGTCTTCAGGATCTTGGGCGGTTTCCTGACCCTGAGTCCTGAGATGTGTTTTGTTGTCGAGGACGAACTAGGAGTGATGGGATATGCCGTAGCAGCATTAGACGCCAAGTCTTTCCGACAGAAACAGAGAATGTCGTGGTTACCAGCCATGTGTGAAAAATACCCCAAACCAGACAAGATGGAGGAATTAACTCCTGCAGAGGTATGGACTCAGAAATATTTAAGTTTATTGCTTTGTTAGTGCTATTTAACTTGGTAATTAATTAATAAATTAGATTTAATCACAAGCTGATATTTTGATAGTGTTACTATTATTTGATAATGAAAATGATTGCTTTGAGAAACTTCCCAATTGATTTTACGCTACTGATGAGTTTTTCTGTTCTCTCTGAGACAGTTTGATTTGAGTCTCTTGGAGTGAGAATTGTAAATAGGTATTTTAATTTTTTAAATGTTTTCTCTATTTTAAGCATTCAGATTTATGATAAAACTTGTAATCAAGATTTTTTTTTAATGTCCAGTTTTCAGTGGTTATAACAAAAAGGAACAACACTTTGTGCTGAAAAAGTCTGCTTAACTTAAAAACTTACTTTTCAGGAGGTAATGCTGGGTTTCCACACAGACACAGACAATACTCCAGACATTATATTCACCTCATTCCCCTCCATAGTGAGACTTGACATTCTGCCAGGCAGGATGGAGGACCTGGCCCTCTCTAAGAGACTTCTGGCAGCCTGCATGTCTGCCCTGAAGACTAACGGGTCTAAAGGTGTTCATGTGGAGTTGAATATTGGGGACAAGTATATGATGGAGCATTATAGACTACTGGGTTTTATACAGATTCCTAACACTGCATCTGAGGATACCATTTACTTTGGACGCCTACTGTAGTCCTTGGACGCCTACTGTAGTCCTTGGACGCCTACTGTAGTCCTAATCTGTAGTGACCCTGAAATATTGGACAGAGACATCCACACAACCAATCTACACCAAAATCAGGCAGCTCTGTCTGATTGTCTGCACGGTTAGCCTCTTCTGGCTGCATCTGTGCCTGTTTTAGTCTGCTTTCAGCAGAAAAGTGAGGTAGTTTTGAGTGGGTTGAAGTCCAACAGTTTGGGACTCAAGTGGTCAGCTAATGGTGCCATAGTTGGGGCTCATTATTTATAATCAAAATGAGTGCTAGAAACAGAAATCCAGTCTTTCATGTTTAATGTCATGTACATGTATATATTGATGTTTTGAAGATTCTTTTAACCAATCAGTAGGAGAATGAGTTTATGATATGCATGCTTGAAGATGATATTTTTCTTTTCTTCTACATAAAATCATATGTTCTTGACATTCATTTACAATGCTCTGATCATGCTGATAGTGCCTAAAAATACAATTTTTTTGTCAGCATGTTAGGCGATGAGCAGTCTTTGAACTATCAAATATTGGGGTGTTTATTGGATCAGTGATAGAATGGTTGACTTTAGAGTAAGACATGGTGGTTTTGAACATACCTGTATCACTGCCATGTTGTGTCATTGAGCAAGCCAACACCTTTATAACTGGTTAGATCAGAAGAAGCTGTGCCTGTTGTAAATAGACTGGGATGTTTATATCAAACAAATAATGATCTTTTCAGTGAATATTTTAATAAAAAATTTCTAGACGTTTATATATGTTAATCATGTATAGATCATGTATAAATAATTCATGAATCACCTCACAAGAAAAATCTGGCACAACCCAGGCTGTACAAACAGAAGATGGCAAGAGGTGCGAATCTTTGGATAAAAGAGGCTGAGTAGTTGTTCTGATTGTACTACTTAAAATCATGGGTTTTAATGCGTCTAGTATTATAAATGAAGATTAGAATAGAAGGTATGGGAATTGACATGATTAAAGCCTGTTCGTTATTTATTTGGTTCGTGTACATGCATTTTTATAATCTGGAATCATGTGAGATTAGTGTAATGTAAACTGCCATTAAAATGTGCTTCTCACTGGGCTTTAAACTATCTGAATTTCTGAATGTAAATATGAGCAAACTCATTATTACTTATGATAATTGAGCTACGTCATGAGAAAACAATCAGCATATGCGAAAACAAGGGCGTAGATCAGCTTTGCAGTAACTGCGAAGCTGATCATTGCCTTTGTTTTCGCTATAAGGCTAGTGCAATTCCTCTACTTTCTAAATCCAAAATTTCCAGCCTCTAACCATCTGTGCTTGTGCAGCTCGGTTAGTGGTGCACCTGTTCAAAAACCATGTTTTTTCTCATGAGGCGTCACATTATGGTAGAAAATGTGTATTGGGTTAATGACTTGATGTTCTGAATATGTTCCATAGAATAGTGAAAAAAAGGTAGTATAAAGAAAGCAACTTTCTTATACTTTTATATACTTTGCATATACAAAATGATTGTATTTGGTTGTACATTCTCAATCAGTTAAAATCGACGATATGGGGAGTTAGTCTTAGAGTAGGGTGAGTGCCTGAGTGGGGTCACATAATTACTCATTTATCCATCGTCAAATATTCATCTGGGTCTTGACATTTAAGGTTTAGGGTGTGTATGTTACTTAAATTCATTTGCTTTTTGTAGTAAATATTTGCGATTCTCTATTTCACACTGTTTTAACATGATAATGATTAACATCTAGATTTAATAAGGGCAAAATTATCCTTCATTATGGTCACATCCCATGAGCATTTTGTCCAGTAGTCAAATGTGCTTGACCATGAGAAAGCCTGCATAACCGTGTTAGACTTCAACCAGTTTGTACAGTCACACAATTTGTTTAAAATAAGAGGATTGAAACATAAAAAATCTATTGTATTTCCATACTATCTATGCAGTAAAAACAAGAGTACTGATCAGACAGCATAGATTTTGTAACTGATCATTGCTTTTGCAGGTTTTCTAGGTTGTACAGTTTAATAGTAAAAGTTTACCTGTTAGTGACTGTTATGTTGTGTATCTGTGATTGATTCTTATTAGTGACTAGACATTTTGTGTCTGTGATATTTCAATAAATATCTTGGTTTCTCAATATTTTGTTTCATTTGTGTAATTATAAAAAGTACATGTATTGTCATTATCATTTGTTTTGTTTCAAAGAAAATGATGAAAATAAAGTTTCTATAAAACCATGTCCTTAGTTCGTTTGGTAATTGATCCCTGATACATGTACCATGTATGTGCAACTTTTTCCTTAAATTTTCAGTCTTCATGTATTTTTTTTTCAGCTGCAGCACAGCTGTGGCAGACTGCAAGTTTTTGCTGGTCAAAACCCAATTCTGTAGTACCGTTCCGTATGTTATCATTGATGATTGTTATTTTTGAAATTTATGGCAGACATTTGTATGAAAAAAAAAAATATTTTGTCAGTCAGAATGAAATTTTGCTGTTTTTTTTTTTTTTTTTTTTTTTTTTTTTTTTTTTTTTATTGAGGCTTAACGTCCCAGTCAACAATTTTTCAGTCATGTCGGGACGGAGCCAACTCTTCCTGGGTTTAACCAGTACTATTGGGAGTTATTGTGTCTTGCTCAAGGACACAACGCGGTGACGCCTGTGGGGTTCGAACCCAGGACCTCTCGATTCAGAATCCGACGCTCTACCACTTACTACCACTATGCCACCGCGCTTTGTCTCACAAACCGGCACTTTTCGTTGGTAGTGATTATGTAGATCAGCGTGGATCAGTTGGCTGACCTGCACTCTTTACACTTCGAGACCTGGCTCCACCACCAACAGGAACGTCCAGTCAAGCGAGTAGGATTCATATGGGCGATTTAAAAACAAAAATGAAGTATATCAGAGGAGACGATTTACTTGACAAGTTGTCCAGTATGTTTCTCCTGAAGAGTTGATCATGCATATTCCTATGTCCATTCTTCCTCTTGCTGATTTGATAAGAACATTGTAAGTTAACGGTGGAAGAAATATGAACCAAGCACTGGAAATCTTTACTTTTTAGCTCACCTGAGCCATAGGCTCGCAAGGTGAACTAATAGGATACCCATTCTCTGAGTCGATCTTCATCATCTCTAAAACCGCCTGGCCAATCAAAGCCAAACTTCATGTGGAGCTTCCTTAGGAAGGGGGAATATCAGTGTCCAGGTCACGTGACCAAGATGGCCGTCGGGGCTGAAAATAACAAACCTTTCGGAAGTACTCCAGAACTGAAAGGCCCAGCATCTTGAAACTTGGCATGTTGTAGTGGGTCTTATGCGGTACAAAGTTTATATAAGTCACGACCCTGGGATGACGACCTATTTTACAACAAGGTCAACTTAGGTCGCCTAAGCATTTGACTGGGGAAAATGGCATTAAATTGAGGGAAACTTGTTGGGAATAGGAAAATGGACAAAATAATTTGGCACCAAGGGGTTGTCTGTCTTTGGCCTGGGACAGATCATGTAGTTTAAACATCTCTGAAACCGCTTGGCCAATCAAAACCAAATTTTATATACATGCATATGCAGCCTTCTTGTAAATGGAGAACAAATGTTTATACATGTATAAATGATCCAGGTCACATGACCAAGATGGCTGCCAGGTCTATAAATAGCAAAATCCACAAAAATACAAAGCCAGAAGGCCTGTGAATATGAAACTTGACATGAAGCATCAATGATTGGAGCTCTATATAAGTCATTCATGACCTGAGAATTACCTATATCAAAAATTATGGGCCACCTCTGCATTTAAATGGGGAAAATGATATACATGTATTGTCATTTAATGGGGAAACATTGCAGAGATGGACAAATCATATTAGCTCACCTGAGCCGAAGGTGAGCCTATAGGATGGCCATGCTCCGGCGTCCGTCGGCCGTCGTCGTCCGTCCACAATTTTAAAGACTTCTCCTCTGAAACCGCTTTGCCTATCAAAGCCAAATTTTATATGAAGCAGTATATAAATAATC
Source organism: Rugalucina vietnamica (assembly GCA_964017185.1). Lineage (NCBI taxonomy): Eukaryota > Metazoa > Mollusca > Bivalvia > Lucinida > Lucinidae > Rugalucina > Rugalucina vietnamica. Next base: position 49,615,338 of record OZ024870.1, read on the forward strand.
CAGGTCACATGACCAAGATGGCCGCCACTCCCATATATGGTGTAAACCCATCAAAAATCTCCAGAACCGGTGAACCGATTTCAGCGAAACGACATGAAGTATGGATGACTCAAGTACTACAATGTGTATATAAGTCGTGACCCTGTGATGACCTTGGCCTATTTTACGGCAAGGTCAACATAGGTGGCCAATGCATTTGTTATAATGTCATTTAAAGTGAATGTCTTGCAGGAAATGGGCAGTAGGACTGAATATGAATGATTCTGATAAAAGAAAATGGACACCACCCCGGGGCAATATACATGTATATTTCCATAATATTCAAACCTATTCTCCTCTGAAACCACTTGGCCAATCACACGGGTGGTAATCAGGGGAACTAGCTCCAAAAAGAGTCAACGAGATTTTGTTCCCTCGACACATCCGGGAACTCACGAGCTAGTCCTCTCGACGGAAAAACAGTAAACAAAGGTATGTCTCGAAGTATTTTATCAATATTTATTTCTTTATAAGCTGTCTGCTGCAAAATCCGGCAATGGTAGTCTGTGTAGATATGATATAACTCCACTCGCTGATAGGATTGGTCCTTGGAATATGCACGATGCGAATATGATAGTAAAAGAGCGTTGAAGACACGAAATGAAAATATGTCAACACGAAGATTTGGGACCACTATTATTTCATTTTTCGTCAAATATATATCCTTCCAATCGCATGAAACATCATCCCTGATAAAACTAAGTCCCTGAAACCATGTAAAAGCAAAATAATCCGGTGGAAACATTGTTTTGGGAGGATATTGACTAAATTACCGTCCGAGCTAGTCCTCTCGACATGGAGCTAGGTGCCTCGTCAAGGAGATAGCACTCTCGTTGAGGTTTTACTGAGTCAAAAATGTCATTTCATGATAGCTGTCGTTCCTGCTTTTAGCACCATAGATAAGAAATGATCATAAATTGTACACACAATTCCGCTTATCGGAAAAGATGGCGATGACGTCATCGATAACATTACCTGTGAACTAACGGGTACAGAGTCAATAAATACACAGACTTAATACACATATTTGTGCGGGTAAATGTGTCTTAAATTGTAAATATACATTGAAATCAAAGCTGAATTAACTAAAATAAATTTAACTTGATATAAGAACCACTGAAAAAGAATTATCCGACATCTGTCTGAAAAATTATTCTGGCAAGATTTGTTTTAAACTCGGAAAACTGAAGGAGCTACAGAGAAAGAGTAACATGTAATTGGATAACTTTATCCAATGTATTCACTTATTAATTTCAGCTCGCAATTTTAGATTTATTTTTATCTAAGGACAGCTTATATTTCACGATTTTATTTTGTAATTATGATAATTTAATATAACAATAGATAGTACAATATTCGTGCCGTTGAAGTTGTTGGAGTTTTAAAATCCAAGCAATACGTGGTATGTTATTTAAAATATTAAATATGTCTCCTCCAAAAACAGATCCTACAAAATGACAGCAGAAATACTACGGCGTAAGATATTCATAAAATTTCAATTTGATTTGAGACTGAAGTGCCTGAAATTGTATGCATATTAAATAACGAGAGCTCAAAGCCACCCGCGCTTGTCGAAAAATCAAAATATTTAACATGTAAATAAACACGGAAATATTGCGCTATTCACGATATTTTCCTTTCAAATTCAAAATATATGCATTCTGGAAACAATCTTTCCTCATTACACAACAAAACTTTTAAAGTTGTTGGCGTTTTGTGTCATTTGTGCAAATAAAATACGACGTTTATTGGCTTTTCATAAAGCCGCCATTACTGATTTGTACCCGTGAGAGTGACCCGGATGCTGGCTGATGACGTCACGCCATCTTTTCCGATAATCGGAATTAGCATGGGCCATGATGGTATACTATTTTGTAACTTGGACATTATGATTTACAATATTAATATCACGAGAAATGGGATAGTTATCTGCAATTTTACAAATGTTTTACAGATGTCAACCGTTTCATAACTCACAGCAGACCACAATTCATTATGCTACTGTATTATCTGAAAACATACGAACGAAAACAACAACACATTATGAAAACACGCCTTTACAAAATACAGCGATTTGTCATAAGTAAAAATGAAAGTTTCAGTTGAAAATTCGTAGATCTATTATGTCTTTTTTTTTTTTTTTTTTTTTTTTTTTTTTTGTGCTTCATATGGTGACTCACCCGTTTACCGGTGTATACCGTTTACCGGTGTATACCGTTTACCGGTGCAATTCATAAAATTGCTGTATTTTATATGTTTTACGATTTTCCTTTGTCATTTTTGCAGTTAATGTGCACGATGTGTTGTTTTAATTGAAAATAGTAGAATTAATCGAACTTGCCTCGCATTCTTCATAAAAGGTATGAGATTTAAGCAACATAGGATTAAAATTCACTTCGAATTTACTGACTAGCGATTTTTTGGCAAAAATTTTACCTATTAGCGATTTTTTGGCAAAACATTTTACTGATAAGCGATTTTTGGGCCGACATATTTTACTGATTAGCGATTTTTGGGCCAAACTTTTACTGATTAGCGATTTCAGAGGTACCCCATTGAAACCCTCATATAAGAGGTTTGTGTACAAGGAATACTAGACGAAATGTTCGGTCGGTGTTCCGTGATACCTCCTTTCTAGGAGTGAACGAGGTACCGAAGTGTAGTGGAGTGCAGGTTAGCCAGCTGATCTATCAATCGCCGGTTTGGGCGTCAACAAATGCATCAACGGGAAGAGGGGAGCATAATTTAAAGAAATCGATTGAAAAGATTCAAACAGAGATCAGATGGCTAAGCTGCACCCCGTTACACTTCGGTGGCTCGTAAAAACATTTGCACAGAGGCAACACGCACGGAAGACCGACGCGAGGATTCCATCTAATTCCAACATTAAAACCTCAACGAGGGTTCTATCTCCTTGAAGAGGCACCTAGCACCATGTCGAGTGGACTAGCTCGGACGGTAATTTAGTCAATATCCTCTCAAAACAATGTTTCCACCGGATTATTTTGCTTTTATATGGTTTCAGGGGCTTAGTTTTATCAGGGATGATGTTTCATGCGATTGGAAGGATATATATTTGACGAAAAATGAAATAATAGTGGTCCCAAATCTTCGTGTTGACATATTTTCATTTCGTGTCTTCAACGCTCTTTTACAATCATATTCGCACCGTGCATATTCCAAGGACCAATCCTATCAGCGAGTTGAGTTAAATCATATCTACACAGACTACCATTGCCGGATTTTGCAGCAGACAGCTTATAAAGAAATAAATATTGATAAAATGCTTCGAGACATACCTTTGTTTACTGTTTTTCCGTCGAGAGGACTAGCTCGTGAGTTCCCGGATGTGTCGAGGGAACAAAATCTCGTTGACTCTTTTTGGAACTAGTTCCCCTGATTACCACCCGTGAATCAAAGCCAAATTTTATGTGAAGCATCAATAGGAAGGGGTCGCTTGACCAAGATGGCCGCCATGCCCATATATGGTAAAATACCTTCAAAAATCTTCTCCGGAACCGGTGGACCAATTTCAATGAAACTTGGCATGAAGTATCAATGACTCATGTACTACAATGTGTATATAAATCATGACCCTTTGATGACCTTGACCTATTTTACGGCAAGGTCAACATAGGTCTCCAATGCATTTGAATAGGGAAAACTTTTAAAATGCAAAGAGAAAATCTTGCAGGAAATGGGCAGTAGGACTGAATGATTCTGAAAAGAATTGGACCCCAGGGGCTCATCTGCCCACACCCGGGTGCATTATACATGTATATTTCCATAATATTCAAACATCTCTTCTGAAATCGCTTGGCCAATCAAAGCCAAGTTTTATGTGAAGCATCTATAGAATTGAGGAATCAATGTGTATATAAATAATCTAGGTCACATGACCAAGATGGCCGCCATGCCCATATATGGTAAAAAATCTTCTCCGGAACCGGTGGACCGATTTCAAAGAAACTTGGCATGAAGCATTGATGGCTAAAGTACTACAATGTATATATAAATCATGACCCGGTGGTGACCTTGACCTATTTTATGACAAGGTCAACATAGGTCGCCAATGCATTTGAATGGAGAAAACATTTTAAAAAGTCATTTGAGGTGAAAATCTTGCAGGAAATGGGTAGTAGGACTGAATATTAATGATTCTGGAAAAAATGGCCTTAAGGGCTCATATGCCCCCACCACTGGGCAATGTACATGTATATTACCATAATATTCAAACATCTCCCCTGAAACCACTTAACCAATTAAAGCCAAATCAGTTTGTGAAGCATCTATAGGATGGGGGAACCAATGTCTATATTAATAATCTAGGTCACATGACCAAGATGGCCGCCATGCCCATATGTGGTAAAACCCTTCAAAAATCTTCTCTGAAACCAACAGACTGATTTAAATTAAACTTGGCGTGAAGCATCGATGGCTAAAGTACTACAATGTGTATATCAATCATGACCCTGTGATGGCCTTGACCCAGTTTATGGCAAGGTCGACATGGGTTGCCTATGCATTTGAATGGGGGAAAACTGATAAAATGTCATTTGAAGGTAATTGGCAAATGAACAGGATAATGATTATTCTGAAAAAAGAAAATGGCCCAATGGCTTCATCTGCCCCTGCACTAGGGTTATTGGTATATGCAGCAGATCTCAGGTGAGCGTTTACAGGACCATTGGTCCTCTGGTTGGTATTTTCTCTGTCAAAAGTGCTTATGCACGAGGACATGGATTAGAGAATATTACCAATGATCCCCTGGTTTGATTTACTCCAAACGAGATTACTTACGTTAACGCCTTTTCTTTGAAGGTGTCAAATGTGCGAGGTAACCAGACAATTTAAAAGTCTATGCTGAACAACGACTGCATACTGAAGATAAACCTTATACCATGTAAGCTAAGACGACTGTTGTAACAATTTTTCATGCATTTAACAAATCATACCCAAAAAGATTTTTTCCAAGATGAAAATGCCAGGCCTCATCGATTTTTCAAAATGAAAATGTCAGTGGATGAACGGTTTGGAGTGATTATTCAAAGGTCCATAAGAATTCGAATAGTAAGCTACATACATGTACGTATTAAATTTAGATCAACTGGCTACCCGCACTCCGTTACACTTTGTGACCTCGCCCCGTTTCCATGACGGAGATATAATAGACAGGAATAAGAAATCTGTGAAGTTTGTTTTAGCAAAACGTCTATCTTTTTGTCTCTCCAAACCCCATTTTCGGATTCAACATTTAAAATTATCTGGCTATCTAAGGATAATGTGCAATATTTATCTGTAGCATGTTCGGGTTCTGTGCCCTTGTGTCAGCAATTTTACAGTCATATTAGAACGGAACTCCTGCTTCCTATGTACTTTGCAAGTACTCTTGCAAAGCCAACAGTGTCTTGCTCATAGACCGAACATTGTGGTCGTGCTGATAACAAGGTATCAATCTTGCATTTCACAATTCCTTTTCAAAAATGTACAATCCCTTTTCAAAAATGCCTTTGCTCTATTCCATATAGTGGCTTAGTTTAATGAATTGTAAAATTGGAATGAATAATTTAAGAGCCAATGACATTGCAAAAGATAATTTCGTCTAATTGGTGTCATGTCAAGAAACTACATTGTTTGCATCTGAAACATATCCGCAAATCATTCGACGCATTAATTATCTTATTAATGCAGGTGTTATTGTGTTACATTTCAAGACAACTGCCCCGCTTTCAAGCAGCACATGGACGTAAAACTTGACACTTGCGAGACATTGCTTAACTCAAACTCAAGTTCGTTTTTATTTTAACAATTACCTTGTTGTTGACTCAAAATTGAGCCGCCTCATGGGAAAACCAACAATCTGCATAGGCGAAAACAAAGACGCAGATCAACTTCGCGGTAACCGCGAAGCTGATCACGCCTTTGTTTTCGCTACTCGGATAGTACAATTCTTCTTCTACTTAAATCCGAAATTTCAAGCTTCTAGCTCTTTTCAGTGCTTGTACAGCTCAGTTTGTGTTGGACTTGTTCGGAAACCACATTGTTGGTTTTCCCACGAGGCGGCTCAAATATTTTCATTTCTGTAAAAGTCAGTTGGGAATCGGCATTGTTTGTATTCTCATGCTGCACGTTGTGTCCCAGTCTCTCAGTCTCTTTGTTAAGCTTAAAAGCTAGCGAACCAATTCTTGGTCGTTTGAAACTATGACAACAATAGGCCTACTGTCATGGAAGTGAAATGTAACAATTGTGAGATTTACCCAGGTAATCTAAGGTTTCGCAGAAACAACCCTTGAATGCGGCGCCATCAGGAAAACATGTCCGTGAAATGTATACCCCCTCATACCCCACTTTTATATAGAAAAAACAGGGGAAAAACTGGGCTTTGTAGGTGCATATCTATTTTTCTAATTTTGATCCAAAACATAAATTGTGAGTACTCACAATCTATGTGTGTACCCACAATCTATGTTTTAACCAAAAATAAGAAAAATATCAAAATTTTTCCAGTGACAATTTTCATTTTTACAACTGAAAAAACCTTCAGTATATTGCATGGACCTGTTTTCGCAATGCATGTAAATTACACAGCAGCACATACCCAGACGGTATATCTTCGGAACGTTTCGTGATTGCTCGTACATCATCGTGACTCTTCGTAATTGTTCTAGTACTATGTATCGGTATATAAGGCCTTGATAAGATTGTTATGCTAAAAACTTTGTCAGGAATGCATATCTCAAATGGTAGAGCACGCAGATTAAGATGACATTTCTTTTCATTTCATTTTACAGACAGTGGTTCGAGTCCCAGGATTGATTGCATTTTTTTATATTCTATTTCTTATCCATCCTATTCATAATAATTTGATTTGAATTGATTTGATTGTTTATCAATTTTGTGTATGTTTTATCTATTTTTTGTACATATATTTATCATACTCTTATTAATTTCATTTTTCGGCTTCATTTTTTGGAAATGGTTTGACTTCTGCTTAGACATATAGTCGATATAGGTGTGTTTGAAAACCCATAATGTTGCACGATATGGCACATTAAAAGAATACTGTTCTCCGTGCGATTGCTTTTGATTAAAACGTAATGTGCATTTTATTTAATAAAATAAAAAGAAAAAAATATTTTCCACTTTCAATGGGATTCCATGTTACAAATCCCGTGCCCTAACCGCTGAGCTATGGTCCTTGTGATAAACAATGTAGCAACATGTTTTTTATAGGGTACACTTTACTGACAGTGCATGAAACAACTACGATCATTTATTATACAGCGTCATGGCGATTTAGTTTATGCAATGCATAATGGTCAAATACATCCTTGCAGTGGAATACTGAAAATATCTGTGCTGCAGGTAGTCATGCGGAGTTCAAAGACAATTCTAAAATGTCTGTCGGGTAGCAAACCGTGGCATGTTAATTGAAAATGAGATGACTGTCCCGACATGACCCTGTAATAACTTATTCTTCAGTATACTCGTAAAAAAAAAAAAACAAACAAAAAAAAAACAACAAAAAAACAAAAACAAAAAAAAACACAAAAAAACGCGTCTAATGCATTCCCAATGCATTAAAGCTGTCTCAATCGGGTATGGTTGATAGCTTTGAATGCTGACGACGAGCAATTGATTCGCATGGGCTACGTTCTTAATGACAATGTAAAATGAAAATCAATATTGTAGAAAAGTAAATGAAACTGTCATCTAAAGAATAAAGAATATGCGATTTAATGCAGATCTTTTGTAGCGTGCAAAATTTATTCAAAATTTGTATGGGTAATATAGACTATATATACTGCACTCACGGGTGAATAAATGTGGGTCTCATATGTATTTGTATGTGTACGGTCGTAAATCATGAATGCACATTTAATGCTTACGGGTTAGAAATATAGGCTCACATCAAATATTTGCCTTTTATAGTTTTGTTTCACGCTCTACAAAATAAACACTTGAAACCCCTTCTACCATGGTTTATGATGTTGATCCTGTAAACAGCCGTGGAAGGACAGATCGAACTAAATGGTCGTGTGAAAACAATGAAAGTGAATGGCTCCGGTAAGTGTTTTATTTATCATTTTGTACATGAGCCTGTGCGTGAGAAAACCAACAATTTGGGTTCCAACCAGGTCCGAGACAAACCGGGCTGTACAAGCACAGAAGATGGTTAGAGACTGGAAATTTGGTATTTTGAAAGAGGAGGAATTGTACTATCCGTGTAGCAAAAACAAAGGCGCTGATCAGCTTCGCAGTTAAAGCTGATTCGCGCCTTTGTTTTCGCATATGCAGAATGTTGGTTTTCTCATAATGTGGCTCAGTCAGCAGTTGTCTTAAAACTCCATTTTCAGAACTACTCGCACTTTCGAATTTCATCGGCACAAAGCGTCATCTTGCATTGACCGCTGTTTTCATTCTCGAGGTGATCATGGTCTTGTATAATAAAGGCTTCTTGCTGAGACTGACTTGCCTACACTAATAAAACAATAGATTTAGCGCGAGAAAAGGATGATTAATTACACATTCAATCAAAATCATGTTGCCAATAAAAACAGTTTCAAATCGTTTTGACATTTGAGCCGCCTCGTGGGAAAACCAACAATGTGGTTTCCGAACAGGTCCGACACAAACCGGGCTGTATAGCACAGAAGATGGTTAGAGACTGGAAATTTTGGATTTAGAAAGTAGAGGAATTGTAGTATCCGAGTAGCGAAAACAAAGGGCAGATTGTTGGTTTTCCCACGTGAAGGCTCAAAATTTTGTTTGTTTTGTTCTTATTATTCTCTTGTTTGAACGCATACATTTAAATATTGAGTGCTTGGATTTACATTAAGAATGGGTATTAAGTAAAACTGAATATCAAAATGCTAAGGGGATCGTTTTTAATCTATCTATCTGAGTCTGTCTCTATATACTAACATACGCCCTCGCAGACATTCTAGGCAATAACATGCATAATCAGGCAATGACACACATTCCAAGCTGTTTCATCCGCAAAACGCCCTAAATGAACGCCATTAACCTTCAGATTTTTTTGTAGGGTTCATAAAGGTTTTAGGTTTTGTATTATATTCATGATGCATGTTGATTCGAGTTTTGCATAATCTTTGAACCGCGTCATGAGAAAACCGGAGGTTTGCCTATGCGAAAACAAAGACGTAGATCAGCTATGCAGTAACTGCTTAGCTGATCAGCGCCTTTGTTTTCGCTTCTCGGATAGTACAATTCCTCTTCTTCCTAAATCTTCTAGCCATCTTATGTAGATGCACAGGCCGATTTGTGTCAGGCCTGGTCGGAACTACCGAAGACCGGTTTTCTCGTGACGCGTCTCGTCTCATAATCTATGGAATAAGGATTACGTGGTGAATCGAAAATATAAATGAGCCGCGTCATGAGAAAACCGAATTTTTGCATATGCGAAAACAAAGGCGCAGATCAGCTGTGCAGTAACTGCACAGCTGATCAGCGCCCTTGTTTTTGCTACACAGATAGTACAAGTCCTCCTCTACTAATAGCCAAAATTTTAATCTTCTAGCCTGCTTCTGTTATTGTACAGGGCGGGTTTGCGTCGGATCTGGTCGGAAACCCCGAAGACCGGTTTTCTCGCGTCCCGGCTCAGTCATAAGGAAAGCTCTGTAGCACAAATTGTATCAATGTCGTTTTGTATCAATTCGTGTGTTATTTAATTATTCATTTCATTGCTTTTCTTCACGTATATGCAAACTGCATTTTAATGATTTTGCGATCAAAATTCTGTAAGTATAGACTAGCATTACAGATTCAATCAAACGTTACCGCATTTGAATCAAATACCATTAACTGCATAAAGTCTATGAAATAATTTTGATACTGGTTAGAAATATTTTCTAAAATACAGCACAAAATGGATATATGAGATACAAGTACGTACTTTTCGAGTTTATGCGATTTCGAGCATTTTTTATTCATGATTAAAAACATGAAAATATGTTTCAAACTAATTGATACATCAATCCGGATATTATAGATATCTATAGCAATGCACTAGCTGTCAAAATACCGAACCGACTGAGCCGAAAGGCTGTCATTGCAATGGTATTGAAATAATTATATAATTATGACAATTTAATATGACTAATTACAAACTACAACACTATGACTATATTCACCAATAATTTGTATGAATATTGAACGTTATATTTATGCACGACTTCTGTTACTTCTAGTATTATTGTGATCCGGGCAAGTAGCAGCTTGTTTGTGTATAGGTCTATATGCCTTAACAGGATTTAAAATATAAATATTATTGTATGCAGATCTTTATAGTGGCAGTGGATTTTCTTTGTGTTAATGTACTATTTACCAACTAAAGGGGTACGTTTTCTTCTATTCTTGTTTTTTTTTCTCTCTTAAATTAAAATTTACAGAGCACTATATCGTTGTATATTTTGGCAGTTTCATATCGTTTAAGGTGATCAAATGTTTATTGTCAATAATTTTGGTAGAGCAGTCGCTTCAAATCATAGAATGTCTGGTTCATGGATCAGATTTTTTACCATGTATACTGAACAAAAGTGAAAACGCTACACATAATTTTATTTTCTTCTTACACAAATGCTTACAAGGGTGGTCGGGTGGGAATATGGCCCCGCCCATTGGGGCCTAGGAGAAATAGATGGGCTGCTTGTGCCTCCATGCAAAGCTTCTAATCTACTGACTGACCATCTGATTACTGGTTAACCGCTTATGTCTGAGCCTGCCCAGGAAAAGTGGTTACGTCAAACCATCCATACATATAAACCTTTTTGACTTAGTTGGGTGGTTATATTTATGAAGCACATTTTGAGTGTCATGACATCCTAATGTTGGGTAACTTGCTTTATGCACTGCCGATATATTGCATTCAATTTTTCAAGTTCGGTTTGCACTCAGTGGAAATAAAATGGCCATTTTTCTGACCGATAACCTGTTAAAATGCATGCAGCACGCCTCTATTTGCTCTCAAAGAACCAAATCGAATTGCCAGATAATGAAATTCTGACATGTTATGAAAAGTTTTACACTAACATTAATGCGAGACAGAAATTCAAGTTAGAATCAATGTGTAGCGTTTAGTACATATAGTACAGGTATTTGGGGCGCCATCCGTAGTTGGCTCCGCTCCAATGCGGTACCTTGTTCCACTCACATGAGACGGCTTTGTCGGTGCGAACGTATCCGAAACACGATTGACGGGAACATCCCGTCTAGTATTTGAGTTGCGATCACTAATGGTTGTAATGTGGTCTACTATGATGCCATTATCACCAGCTGCGTTTTGCGTTTGTGCACATCACAGTTTACATTTAACATACGGGTGTCGTGGGACGCAACTAAATCAACCTATGGAAACGGTGTATTAGAAAAACGGTGAATCAACGGGGGTTAATCGGAAAAATGTGAACCATCGGGCGAGGTGTCGGTGACACATCGGGATTTGCACTAGATAAAAGGTATGTTGTTTGTTTACTTCTATTTTGAAGCGAAAGCTAAAAATACTGCAGTAAATAAAAACAAATCGAACACTTGCAGGAGCTGTAAGGGTCTTTGATGCTGCCCCGGAAACCCTAAAATTGTTGAAAATGTATTTTGTTTAATCGCCACAGTGCGCCCCATTTTACTACTCAAACATTTCAGTTGACTTTCGGTTGTATTTTTTGTTTATTTTTTATGCTTACATCGAATTACGAATGTAAACAACCTTAATTCAGATTGGTGAATATAGAAAAGTAAGCTCCTGATTATCAACCTTCAGAAAATTTGTAAAAAAGACTGGGAAAATCGAGATTCAGCCGGGTGATTGATTATTTGGTGAGTCTCCGGGCAAGTTGTGTGTGTCGCCGGGGAGCAACCAAATTTTGATGGAATAAAACTTTATTTTCTTCATTCTAGACAGTACATGATTGTTGTTTTTTAACTTTTAGTTTGTGTGGGATCATATCTATCCCAATTACTGATGCTATAGACACACGTTAATCACCGGCAGTGATGAGAACTCGGACGTTCCTCGTCCGCAGCGTCCGTCATATCGCACTGTTCGCATAAATATAGTTTTTTTTTTCGCTGGTTAAATGAAGCTGAAGCAAATGAAAACGTGTAAGAAATAATTGGAAAAGATACTGTCTCCAATTCTTAAATTTCTTCCGTTGTCGATTTGAAGACTGGGAAAATTATAACAGTAAACGCAGGTCCAATCTTTGGAAATAACATGGAACAGTATCTATTGGGATAGCTTCTTTCCTAAAATTATCAGGGCCTGAAATGCCCCCTCTGATGTCTACCGCTGAGGTGCCAGATGATTGCTTAACGTTTCTTGTGAGATCTAGGGACAAAGATGCCAGTCACAGCCCCCGCTAGTAGAGCGCGGTAGCTGAAGCGGTAGAGCGTCGGACTGTCACTCTGGAGCGAGAGGTCCTGGGTTCGATCCCCACGAGCGCCGTGTAGGGTTCGAGCCCCGCACGGGTCACATGTGGGACAAATCAAGTTCTGCTTGCAGGTGTGTCAGGTGCTTTTTCCTGGAGTACTCCTATTTTCGCCCCACCTACTGATTTGTTAATGAGTGAAATAATTGGCTTTTAAGGCATGTAAAACTTAATCAATAATAATAATAATAATAATAATAATAACTGATTCTTAAAACATGACATTTCGACAGGTTTCCAAGTTTGATTAGCTTTACAATATACCGGGACAATGCATACCTGACGGTATTAATTGATGTTAACTTTAGGTTCGGTCTCCTTTTGTTGCTCAGTTCACACGACTGGACATTTATTTTCTCATGGGAAAAATGAGGATTTTCGACATGACTATCCGAGTAACACAAGTATAAGCGTTTCCAAAACGCTTGCGATCTCTCAGCACTTATTTCACTGTATGACCATGTATAAATTCACGGCGATAACCACAGACCGAAAAGACTCTGACAGCTCGGTTCAACGTGAGCTTTCATACCCGAGCCGGCATGCGCTATTTAGTGTGACCCAATTGAAGCTGCCTTGTCCAATCAAGTACGACCGAAAGTGTGGTCGATTTACAACAAGATTCCAGTCCTGTTCAATTATATATGCGCTCTCGCCATGGCGAGATCGCAAAAAGTAACTCGAGTAACAAGGCCAAACAGCACGAGTTACAGTAATGCGCATACGTATCTACGTCATGTGCTTGAGTATAACTGTAACTCTCACTTATGTTACGTCTACACTGGACCACGTTCTCACCACGTCCTTACCACGTTCTAAAAATTCCAGAACGTGGCGAGGACGGGGTCAAAATGAAACAATTTCGGATTTCTAAGTTCCCACTACGTCCTTACTACGTCCCCGCCACGTCCTTATAACGTCCGCACCACGTCCTTACTACGTCCTTCACGTTTCCACTACGTCCTCAATACGCGCTCACCAAGTTCATCCCGTTTCTACTACGTCCTTGCTACGTCCTCACAAAGACCAAGCAGTTCATACCACGCGCGAACTACGTTTCCAGCACGTTCTAACTGTAAATACCGGTATATTAATCAGTCGTATATATTATCCTCAACACCGCTAGCAGTCGGTCGTAATGCCCATGCTGAAGCCAACAAGATCTTGTCCTTCTATTTCTCCTTCTGTGAAATAGCACAAGTGCAGCCTGTGCACCAAGTAAGGCATGATGTCATTGAAGGAGAGCAAGTTGCAAGAGTACATCTCTGTTCATGTTTTCGATTTCGATATGATTTAAATAAAAGCGAAAGCAATTGCTTGAGGGTACGGGACAATTGAAACAAAATTAATAAAACGTGGAGGACGTAGTTCGAACCTGGTGTGAACGTGATAAGAACCTACTAAGGACGTGTTAGGAACCGCTAGGACGTGATAAGAACGCAGTGCAGTCTTCTAGGACGCGGTAAGGACGTACAAGAAGCGTGGTATGGTCTTGTCGAGAACTTGATGGACGTAGCGAGGACGTAGAGAAGACGTAGTAGAAGCGTAGCGAGGTCTTGATGGTCTGCAACAAATTTGCATCGCGTTTTACACTAGCTAGCGTTTTACACTTGTCGGTCTAGCACTTTAATTTCCCAACAAGAAAGGGTCGAAGATGATGCGGAATATGAAATTACCGGGTCGAAGATGACACGGAATATGAAATTACCTTGATCAAAAATAGCTCTAGAGTGTTTATAATCGGAAATTAATGCAATAAGTTTTGATTGCCCGATGACTCACAAAATTCGCCCCGTTGGCTCACACAACTTGCCCGATGCCTCACATTATGTAAATGCACCTAGCATTAAATCCCTTTGCAATGCTTGGCGAGATTTTATTTTTTTGTGGGAATTTTCCAGTATACTATTATTCATTTGCAAATACCAACGTGACCTTCTTGGTCCATTTCTTTTACTAGAAAATCAAACGAAAATGTGTTTTCGTGACCTTGAAAGGCATGCCCTCTAAAATGGGGCGCACAATCACGCGTTTCTTGGAATATTTATTTACAAACTGTTTACATAATAAAGAACAATAATGATTTCTACAGCTCCTGCAGCAAACAGAATTTTGACATACAACGTCACCGAGCCATGTCGGAACAAAACAAAAAGAAAATTAAAACTACGTACCGTGTCGCCATTGTAAATCCCGATGTGTCACCGACACCTCGCCCGATGGTTCACATTTTTCCGATTAACCCCCGTTGATTCACCGTTTTTCTAATACACCGTTTCCATAGGTTGTAAATGCATCAACTATAGGCCATAATCTCAATACAAACAACAATGATCTTTTCAATTCTTCAATTACGCATATTTCTGTTTCAGACTCTGTGTGCAGAGAACAGCAGCGTAAAATGCTACATTATTGACGTAAAGAATCCACTTGAAACTCAGTCGATCATGTGGCTCTATAAGGTTTTCCAGAATGGCATCGTGTTTGTATCCCTCGTGGCGGGCATTGCTGTTACAGGGCACATGATCTATTGCCGCGCAGGGAAATGTCGTAATTGGATGACGGTGTTTACGACTGTCGTAACAGGGTTCTTCCACATGATCACGTGTTTGTATCTTCTCGGATTATCAGAACTTTCGGGCCAGAGTGAAATCCCGCATGGCGGTCGGCCGGACTGTGTAGACTATTCTCCCACAGCCAACGTAGCAAACGTCATTATCCTGACGTTAGTGGCGGTCAACGTCATTAAACAGAATTTCTCTTCATCGTGCATGAAATATTGTGCCATAGTACTCCAGATTCTCTTTTCCGCGGCAGGACTTTTCGTGGTAACGCACAAATCGGCAACTCAATCACCAGATATGCGACAGGACGTGTTCATTGAACTGGGAAAGCAAGACGATTCTCCCCACATTGACATTTTCTGGTCGGTATGTGAGAGACTTATTTCTGATGAAAAGTTTACTTTATTTTGTGAATATGGTCTCATATACTTCCCGGTGACAATGACATTTCTTCTTGTTTGGTACAAGACGTATAGACGGACAGGTGGTAAGTTTATATTCATCTTATTATTCATTCACCTTTTACAAACGATTTTATTTTCTGGCTGTAATATAATTATTAACATGAAGATCGGTGGTTCACAATGTTATGTTTTCTTACTTTCTGTTCGTTTGGATCTTGAAAGTAAATGATTGCTCTCAGAACGCACTTTTAAGATAAGCGCGAAACGATGCCAATTTAACATTGACTTATACGCATGTCAATTTTCTGTTCCAGATATTGCATTGGTAAGGATGAAGGTATTGGATTCCAACTGCAATACAGAAAGAGCGACGTTTGACCCGTGCATTTGTACAAAACTTAACACAGCCTTCGTGGCTATTATATTTTACTCATTCCTTGTGATATTCATCGGAAGGCCCGCCATGATTATTTACGGTCACATGACTTCCGGTTATTACCGAGATATATTGCCCAGTTTGTTACAGACAGTAATGTACTGTTTTCTGTGTTCGGAGTATATACTGTGGTGCTACAGACTTGATAAAGTAAGACCAAGGGTGAAGTCGGCAACACTTTTTAACGTCTGAGTGAAATGGACCTATCCAAGAATGAACCGCATGAAAAACAAACAAGCAGGAGATAATAATTCTTTAAGACATTGTGCGTGTGGACATGCTGACTTTTCCCCTTTTTGCCTTATAATGCATGTGTGCTTATCAAGTATCTAAAATAGCTATAAAAACTTGGCGAGAAAATGAAAATAAAACTTGAAATGAATATATATGCGAGTTTTCCCACTCAGTTTTCCTTCCTTCTCCGAACCTTGATAATTGCATTAAGAATATGAATAGTGACTAAATTGTGGTGTTTTTGCTCTTGTATATTAGACTTAGAGTACTGTTTATAGTGTTCCGGCAGTTTAATTTGATACATACTGTATGCTGCACATGAATATGCTCACAAAATCAGACGCACACAAATGTAATGTTTACGGTGACATTGTCATCGCCTTTGTATTTATCACGCAATCTTGCTCGTTTGTTGGATTCTATTCTATTCTATTCTATTCTATTCTATTCTATTCTATTCTATTCTTTTCTATAAGAAAAAGAACCTCAAAGAACAAATTTAAAGATCGTTCTTTGCGTATATGATCAGATGAGTAGCAACAGAAGGACTGCTAAGTTCACAATCACTGGTGGTATCTGGTCCGGTTTCGAACTCAATTATCCTGGTGAAATAATGTCATTTGGCGTGTCACCAGTAAACTATTCTGATTCTGATACATGCAAACATTAAGAAGATTCTCTGAGAAAAAATGGTTTGACGCAGATTTTACCGTTATTGCTGTATGAGAATTATTTTCATATGCTCAAGGGCAGATAACTCCGCAGTCCAAGATCGAATATGGCCAAACTTCGGAACTCGTTCGAGATATTATAGTATTTTTCTTTGTTCCCCCAAGATTGAAGAAATCAGATTACAAATAAAGCCGCTAGAGTTGCCACAACACTATTGTATTTTCAAATGCTCAAACGTAGCTCACTCCGTAGTAAATTGTGTGATCTGACCATATTTTGAACTCATATAATGTTAGACTCACCTGAGCTCACTTGGTTTTGAAGCAGATCAGATCCGAAGTATAATTTCCATGGCAACATATAGCTCCCATAAGGTTACATTGGGGAAACTGTTGTGAACACTTTAGCGGCTTAAAATTCATTTTTGATTGGACCTTACCTGCTTAGTTCTTTTACGTGCACATGTGCGTGTGTACAGTTTCTGTCCGTAAGTCAGGTCTGAAGACTAGGTCTCTTGGACTTAACAGATTAGGCACATCATAGTCTCCAGCCTCGTCACAGTATGCCGTTTGCCGTGGAAAATTGTCTGTGGGCCTCCGTTTATAGTCCCATCCGAAGGATAAGAGAAGCCTTGGATCGAACCTGCGACCCCTGCTTGGACAGCCATAACACGTCTACCAAACGCGCTGACGACTCTAATGCTGAACCGGCGTTTATCATAAATTTTAGAAGAAACAAATCCATTTGCAATAGAAAGATATTAGTCTAAAAAGGAAGCTTCGGTATCTGTGTTGTTTGCATTCTTCAACTGTAGTTCAGGGGGGGGGGGGGGATAAATTTGTTTGACCATGCCTTCAAAATAAGGCTTGTCAATGTTCAAAAGGTCATCGAGGTACCTAGAAGTCGAATTAAAAGCCTCGAAATTTCTTGTTTCATGAATGTTATTTTGATTTGGCTATGGGTTTTCTTCCAAGTCAACAGCTTTTTCAGTCATGTCGGGACGAAACCACTGATTCCTGGATGCTACGCAGTACCGCGGGGGAGATTAAAGTGTCTTGAGTATGGACACAGCACAGGGGAGGACAGCTGAAACCTTGTAAAATATCGCAATTACTTATGGTATAATTATGTGTATGTGAGTATGAGCCAGGGTGGACTGACTACGCTTCACTGGAGGCAGGATGGTATGAACTATATCAACCTACCTCTGCTGATGTAGTAGCGCAGAAGCCAGCAGGGCAAAAAATAATTTTCGTTCCACCCCCTCCACATAAAAGGTTTGATAGTTTCATGTTGGAGACCATTAAATGGGCAAACTTTTAGGCCTGGGTGCCAAGTCCGGATGTGGATTCTTCATACCAAAATCCAAGATGGCGTCCAAAATGGCCGCCAAAAAGATGAATTTTCTAATTTCGCACATATAGGAGTTAAAGATCTACACAAATATACACATTTTATGTTGTTTTACTCAGAAGTAACTTGCAAAGCATAATAAGGCTTTAAAATCCTGATAGCAATAGATTTCTTCTCAGAGAGACCATAGGTATCACAAAAATGGTACATTTTAAAACAGATTTTCTACCTGGTCCATTGGTCAAACCAAAAATATTTTGTTGCACACACACTACAGAAAAGGTTTTTAATGCTTAAAATTAAATTTAGTATATAAGAATTTTTTTTCAAACTGGGTGTCAGTTAGGATTGTGGTATCAAATTGGAAATATTTTCATCCTTATAATGTAAGGGTACATCATGAGATTCTCGCAAATCAAGGGGGTAGGGGTAGGTTTAGCTTCACAAATTTCGTTTCATCCACCAATTAAAAGGTTTGATGGTTTTATGATAAGGTTCATAGAATGGGCAATCTTTTAGGTCTAGGTACCAAGTCTGTATGTGGATTCTTCATACGGAAATCTAAGATGACATCCAAAATGGCCGCCAAAACGGCAATTTTCCTGATAATTTAAATAAAACAGCTAAAATAAGATAAAAATGCAGATTTTATTATGTTGGTCTACTCCGAAGTAACTGGAAAAGCATAATGAGGCTTTAAATCATGCTTGCATTAGATTTCTCCTAAGTGAGACCAAATTTGTAACAAAAAATTGGCATATTTTATACAGATTTGCTACCTGGCCCATTGCACAAACAGAAATATTTTTTGCACACACACTACAGAAAAGTTTTTTTTATCGTTAGAGTTAAATTTCGTATATATAAAAATTTAGTGTTACATGTAACATTTCCAATACTCCGATAACAGTCATTTGCAATAAAGTCGGTCATTCCGGATATAGGTGTAGTACATAATATTAATTCTTATATATCTGAAGACATTGTTTTGGAGCATATTTCTGCTAAGTTTGGTTTAGTTATCTGTAAAAATGAAGTAAATCGAAAACAGGCATTGTAGCGGATACATTCTTATGGGAATTTTTACATGACGCATTTGATCTTTGATGGGCATGCACTTCCCGTTTTGGAATAAATTTTGCATTTTCCGCAAATACTTTCCATTTGTAACAAGCTTTCTTAATTGTCAGATATTTATGACAACTTAATCCACATTTCATCCATTTTAAGAGAGAATTAAGGCTTGTGAACACTTGAAAATTGCTTTTTGTTGACTGCAGTCTTTTTCCAGGATTGCTAATTGCAGCAGAAAACAGGAAGTGACATCACAGATTTGCTATGACATGACGCCACTTCCTGTTGAAGAGCCGCCTAGCAAAATTGGTGTCAGATTAAGGATCAAATATAATAGAACTACTATTGTGCTAAAAGTCTTATTTATATCTGTATTATTAAAAACGTTATGCACTGTTTAGTAGCGGTTGCGTTTTTGGGACACCCTGTATGTTTGAAAAGATGCTTCTTAAATTCCTTTTAATAATCTGAATCACTGCAATTTGCCTCTGTCAACATGCCTGAAAAGATAGTATGCACATTTGTGTAGTGTATGGTTGTCGACACATAGAGCTTGTGCAGTATTCATCACTCATTTCTTTACGTTACCAAACAGTGTCATTCAATAGCTCTGGAGCTGCAACTGATAGTGTTACCAATAATACTAAGCATTTTATTTTATCATTCATTGTTCTATTCAAATCTAAAGTCTGATGGTGATTTCAGTTCTTGAACATAGTGCAAACCATTCCGCCAAATATGCAGTTGATAGGCACACCTCAGGCAATGAAACCCGAAACTTTTATCTGTCGAGGTAGCTTTTTAGCTATCAACAATATTGCCTTCTCTGCGCACAGTGAGTTTAAAGACAAACTGTTTTTGTTACGAACTTAGACCACCTATGATCCTCCGAGTGTTCTAAATCTTCACCTAGATGGTGCCGATCTATATTCGTTTCAGGACCTTGCATAATGTGATAACAAAGCTAAATGAATATAACAATCAGGAAATGGCGCAATCAGAACGATAGAGGTCATTGCATGTTTGGTAAGTTTACATCTACTGCCTTTTCGTTATTGTCAAAATTATCGGTAACTCCCAGTATAAGCATACCCCCTGATTTCTGACGTAATTTCTGAGGGGACGGTTCCACTGAGGGAGTGTTAGCTTGTGTGCTGATGATAAAATTCGCCTCATTTCAGGGTATGTAATCGTATATCGAAGATAAGCTATTTGTTAAATCAAAGAGTCTACTCCAGATTTGATCATGAACAACAAGACCTACATGTTTTGGGTATGCAATAGAAATTGCTGCTTTGTAATATTACAACCAACTTAAAGACAGTGCAAGTCTACTGAAGCTCAGCCTATATCTCTGAAGCATTAGCAAATCTTTCATTCCTTACACTTGAAGCCGACCATTTGTCTAGTACAGTAAAATATCTTGAAAGGCTTGCAATGGTGGCATATTGATCCATTACAATTTCAATGTTTCTAAGAATACCATTTATAAACATACCGATAGTTTTATGATTTATCGTATCTTTTGCTATTATTTACAAGAAGCCTGTGTGTATAATCAGCTGAAATGGTTTGGTTTAATTTTCATAGTTGATCAAACATATTCAGCGCTTCAGCCACACTGATTCGTACCAAATCAATCTCAATACGTAAATGATAATTTGTGCCATAACTAAATAAAATGGCTCTTTTTATAAGTACCTAATTGTCAATTTAGTTTTCCCACCTCGGCTTTCAGAGTGGAAATTTCTTTCTGATTGCTCATTTTCCTGATCATTGGCTACTTGTACCTTTTCTATATTGTTTGTTTTATAACATTCTATGTCACATTACCCAGCTTTCATACTCAGTGCCATTAAGCAAACAGCTCTTTTTACTGCACAATATATTGCTCCAGCTGCAACTAAGTCACCATTTGGAAGGTCCATTAGTACATGTATGTATAGCACTTTGAAGTAATTGCCTTTCCCTGTTGCTTCAACAACTCTTATAAATACATCAATGTTACAATCACCAATTGCGCATGCTAACATCGACCAGCTTCCACTTACTTTACTTTCATTTCTATCAGGTCACAAATCTCGCCACAAATAAGCAATTATTCTTCCAATAAAAATACTTTGTAAATGATATGGTACTTCTAGGGTTAATCTAATCATTTCTTATGTTTGACTTTACCTCTCTACTGTTTTTGCTTTAATTCTCTGATAAGTGGATTTACAGTTCTTATGGCACCACAGTTTGCATAAACCTTGTACATAAATACTCAAAGCATATCAGTAAATGAAGAATTAGAACCTACATATGATTATAGTGTCGAAACAAAACATGGTTTGGTATTATTTTGTTTTATATAGTGCCATATCGTACATCCATGTTTGCACCAAGGTTTTATTAATTGTAAGATTAATACTGCACCAAAGTTATATTAAGAATTGCAGAACCAGAATTTGTGAATAACATTTGTAATAAGATTGCGGAGCTAATGATGTACAAGAAAATAAGTTTTCTTTGTTGAATTTTTTTCTTGCCGGTCAAGAAAATTCCACTCATTTCTAGAATAAATACATCTGGACCTTCCTATAACTCGATTCAAGAAACATAGTTTTGGATATGGCACTGATCATAGCTGGACTCTAAATGGTCATTTCATACTACCTTTGGCATATGTCTATATACTTTACTCTCGTTATAACAAAAATTAAATATAGCTAACACAAAGATTGGTTTGAACCCCAACAATAGTGTTATAAAAAGGTTATGGTGTCTGAATAACTTTGTTTTAACAAGGAAAAACACACATGAAGATAACATTAAGAAAATGTTCTAAGTGTTTTGCAACTTGATTTTAGCTTTTTATTACTTAATGAAAGTCAAGGGACATATCTGGCTCATTTTTCAAAATTCTATATTTTGACGGCCTTCCTGGATGCCATCTTCAATACTGGAGCTATCCTGTCCTTTGCTAACGTGGCAAACACTAGATTTTATGCTACAAACTAAGACTGAGACAAACACTATGGTATATAGAATCAAAAACAAATACGATTATTTTATATAAGAAAATATGTACTTTTTGTTGTTTTTGTCGTGTTGGATTGGATGTCTAAAACCTGTTTTTAAGCATGAAGCTTATATATAGAAACAATTTCTGTTTCTCTAAAATCTTTACAGATATTATATTTGATAGAAAAGAAGTAAAAAAGCGGCCATAACTATCTGATCATAAATCATGAGCCATTAAACAAACATTCCTAGGTGAAAAACCTTGGGCACGTGCATTTGTGAATTTAAACATGATGTTTACAACTGTTTTACCTAAATTGTCAGGTTTTTTACTTGAAATATACAAATATATCATTTATACATGAAATGGGACTGTAAAATAACATTACAATGCAAACACATGAAAAATATGATGCATTTTGGAGTAGGGGTTAGTTTTAGGAAACGGCAGCCATCTTGGACGCCATCTTGAATACTGGAGTTATGCAAGGTTTGCCAAGGTGGCAAACGCTGGATTTCAAAACTACAGACCAATACGAACATTTTGGTATATAGAAACAAATGTGGTACTCCGTAGACCACCTACTCCTATTTCTAAGCTACTTTTTGAACCATATTTGCTCCACTATCACCTGGGATAAGCAAATCGACTCTGTTTGTCTTAATATCACTAGACGAATAACGCTTTTAAAACTACTATCCAAATATGTGGACATGCCTCATCTCAAACTTTACTATAACTCCTATATTTTACCGATTTTTACTATGGGTGCATGATTTGGGGACAGTGTTCAGCATACAACATCAATAGATTACTGAGATTGCAGAAACGAGCAGCGCGAATTATTCTTCAAGCTGACTTTATGACACCATCAAAAGAAATGTTCCGAGAGCTAGGCTGGCTTACTTTTACTACCAGAGTAGAGTATCATATTTGCGTTTTTAAGTCTCTTAATGATTAAGCCCCTGAGTATTTATCAAGCCTGCTTACGAAATCGTCTGAAACAAACGCTAGAATTTACGTTCTAATGAAGAAAAATTTCTGAAAGTTCCATTTGCACGAACGTCTTACTATGAAAAATCTTTTTCTGTAACCGGTCCAAAACTATGGAATGCTTTGCATCTTGAAATTAGAAAATCAACAAGTCTCTGTGAAGAAACATTATCTAAATAAACAACTCAACGAGCCATAAACACGTTTCTTGCATAGCCAGGCATAATACACCTACTTATAATTGTAGGGACAGTGGTGTACGTGCTGTCTGGACATTGGTTTCCGCCACACTACCGCTGTCCCGACCGGCAAATATTAGAAATTAGATTTAATAAGCAAATCTCGCCACACTTTAATCTAAGAAGAAATACAATTGAGTAAGCAAATAATTATTAACGACGCATATAACATGTTGCGTGCATAGCCAGCCATAAAGCATGTACTTATATAAATGTTGGGGCAGTGGTGTGCTGTCTGGACATTGGTTTCCGCTGTCTCGACTGTCAAACACTCGCAGGATGAGCTATATATCAAACCCTAGTTCTCTTCACGTTCCCGCACTTGACTGGGTGTGGCTACATTATATACTATGAGACTTAAGTTTAGCAATTTTCAATTAATTTCCAAATTGTAAATTGATTTAAGAAATGAATTTCATTTTTCTGGTGTTCATGGAGCTATGAACCGCAGTGGGTCGCGTGCAAAGTGAATGAACCCCGAAGAGGTTCATGTAAGCTTTGCTAGCGACCCACTGCGGTTCATAGCTCCATGAACAACAGAAAAATTAAACTCATTGCTTATTTTACATTCATTTCTCTCTATCGCTTGTAGAAAAATCACCAAGGCGGTCACATTTACAAGCAAACAAAGAATCTACACACAGTGGGTGTTCAAACAGCGGAACGGCGTCGACGTTTACAACGTCCAATCAGATTGGCGAGATTCATGTTTTTTGACGTCAAGTTTGGATTACGTCACGTCGCGTGACACAATATTGTTCATGGAAGTATGAACACAGATGGACATCTAATGGTTCATCTAAGGAGGTTTTAGAACAGTGTAAATATATGAAGATGAACAGAAAGAAACTCTTTGACCCATCAATATTTAAACCTAAAGGAACCACAATGTACACTAAAATTAGCCGGAAAGCCATCTTTTCCTGATGCAATTACGTTGCATCAAAGTATACAGGGGTGTCACCTCAAATTTCACATTGTTTCTCGGCATCTGAAAAGTTAAAGGTTTATTCCCAAAACAGCCATTTAACACCTTCTTGTGTTCAAAAAGAGTAATGTACCATGATCGTAGAGATTTGGTTACATTTTGAAATCAGGTAGCGGCCCCGGTGTATGACGTAACTGACGTCGTATTGTTCCTTTGCCTTTCTCCCGAAATGATCCCATAAATGTTTATTTGCTGAAATGACGTGCGACTTCGCTTTTGTTTGTACGAAAAAAACTTTCGCTTAGTAGGCCTATACGGTTTGATGTGCTCATGCTTAGGCTTGCACGTTTACGTTTAACGTTTACAGGACCGGAATTCTATTGGCGATATTCACGGTATTCGCACCACGCCGGTTCCTTTTTTCAGTCAGCTGTTTCGTTACAAATCCCTCTTTCCATGTCGTTAATTATCAAGCCTGAAATGCGTAGGATGCCAAGAAATCGATTACGTCACTATGACGTCAAATTTTCATTGCTCTATATTATGGTAGCCTTACGTTGTCTGGCGTCATGATGTCGGTTTTTGACGCTGTCAGCTGATGGAACAGGGCTCTAAGAGAAATATCGTACTCTCGCAAGCTTAAAAGATTCAACTGTCTGTCTTATTCTTCATGTCTGCACCGAGCATATTGATCTTCATGTTACGTTGGTTTAACGTCAGGCTGTAACGGCGCCCCCTGATGGAATTTTTCAAATGTCATTCCAGTTTATTCTTTATGACACTTTAACCAGTCAAACAAGGCAAAAATTGATAACAGGTGATGCATGTGGAATGTTTGGCACGTGATTTGCACGATTTTTTAAACGTAACGTTGCAACTGGTGGACGTAAGAAAAACACACAAATTCGTCTCGATATATGAATTTGACCATCACTTGACATTTTAAAAGCGTATCGACAGTTTTCAAATTTTTGATTTTGAAAATAATGGTGGATAAAAAGTTTGCTAAACTTAAGTCTTATAGTATATATATTGCTGTCCCCAGTGTTATTTCATATTTTGTATTATTTTTGTCGCTAGCGGTCTCTGGACATAGTCTAGTTGACTGCAAACACAGTGCTAAGAGATTCATCGGGGGGGGGGGGGGGGGGGTTCGGCTATAAGTATCTGATATGCAACAGGACAACTTTTTATGCTTGAGGACACTCAATGTGTCTTTCCATTATGTAGATATTCGGGACCGGGAGTATGAAGTACAAGCCCCCAGACATCTTGTTTTGTACATATGTATAGTTTAAGTGTTAGTTTAGCAAAGTTGCTAGTTTAGCAAATTCATACTTTCAGTCGCTTTTCAACATGCCTTACCTTACGAACAAAAAATAAGTTTATGGTGGGTTATGATCCATTTTCACTCCTCTTTCGATTAGCGAAAACATTTTTTCAAAATATTACTATATCTGATAAATATCCACGACAAAAGAAGTTGAGGTAGTTTACACATCTATTTTAAGTCGCTTTTAGCGAGTCTGATATTTTATGACACCCGATCAATGACGTAATACTGGTACACACGGCGTGTCACAAGAAATTAAATCGGCCAGACTGAAAGACAAATTTATCAGGTATGCACTCATGAAAATAAATAGAAAATATGCAAACGCTGTAAAAATTATTCCATGTCAAACATAAGCAAGGTATGTTGTTAGTTCCGCAAACTCGTTTTCACATTGCTAAACTCAGTACGTTTAGTTGATGCGGTTCAAACACAACTAATTGACGACCCAGACAACAGCTGTGGTCATGTTAGGACAATGCTGCTAGTTTATGGGACTTCTACAAAAATGATAGAATGTCATTAGTGTCGAGACGTGGTGATGAGGAGCGAGAGGGGGGGGGGGGGAGTAAAGCGCAGCCCCGGAGACTGATGGCAATGAGGAACAGCAGCTTGGTCAATTGGAGCTGTTCTAAATGTACAACACAATGGGGTGGGGGCTTGAATATCTGCATATAAGTGTACTAAGATACATTTACAAATTAAATAAAGAGCATAAACCATTATATATATATTATTGTAGGCTATATGCATGTGTATACTTAATGCTGAATATTTATTTGTATTGTATAAACGTAATTAATTTTGAAAACAAAAATGACTTGTGCACAATTGGTAAGAGTACTTTGATTTGGCCATTTTTAGGTCCCGTCCCCATATGACCTTAGCTGTTGGTGAGACGTTAAACCCCAAACCAACGAAAATATGTTTTTAGAAAACGAGGCTCCTAAATTACTAGAACTGTTGTTAGTGTCAAAATTAGGGACTGAAAATTGAGATTCAAGCGAACGTAAGTTGTTCTGTCACATGCAATGTAAATTTATGTTTCACGTCAGCGTATGTGGAATGTTGGGCGCATCTTTGTAAGTCCCTCTCGGTTTGAAATATCAAACATATCTTCTTAAATGTCAAGAGGTAGTGGTTTACATACAGCAACAAGTAGTGTAACAAAAACTCATCATATTGCCCAGGCACATGCTGATAAACAATAATTTACAATTTAGCATAAGGAAAGATGGTGATAAGCATGTGTGTTTCTGGCATGTTCAGAGCTCAAAGTCGACAATACTGTCACACTTTTGTAACTATTGTACCCAAAAGGCGATGCTATCAAAGTTATCTCGTGAAAATTTATAATTCGATAACTTCGGTTTCTGTGACGGAATTTTGGGAACGTTGTAATAACGTTGAAAGTTCATTGATTTTTTTTTCTATATCTTATGTGTTATTTGAGAAAGAAAGTACATAATGCACCTCATTATAGCTTCCTTTGACTATTTTATGCACAAAAGGCAGTTTGCAACTCTTCTGTACATGTTTATTTCACTGACCTAATAGCGTTTGCGGAACTAGACACAGGTTTGCGGATCTAACAACAACTGGTGCCCCTACATTGGCGCTTCCTGAATCAAAACGGAAGACGCGAATTCAAAAACCTAATCTGCATGTGAAAGGATATAGATTTGTTGATATGCTCATGCCAAACCATTTTTGATATATGCAGTAGTAATGCTAGGATACCCCGACGACGAGCAGTGTTTGCGGAACTAGACATTTTACTGTATATAACTACGTAGGCTGAGCAAAAAGTTCGTGTACTTTGTCAATAAAATCAAGTATGTAAATATGTTTAACTCTAAAGAGGACCATGTGTGAGATTTGTTTTTGTACTAATATTTCATCCTCTTTAAATAAAGACATTATTATTATTATTATTATTATTATTATTATTATTATTATTATTATTATTATTATTATTAGGATAACTGACCGTCCCGACATAATCTTAGCTGTTGATCGTGGAACAGTGTGGATAGGATAACTGACCGTCCCGACATGATCTTAGCTGTTGACGTGGAACAGTGTGAATATGATAACTGACAGTCCCGACATGATCTTAGCTGTTGACGTGGAACAGTGTGGATAGAATAACTGACCGTCCCGACATGATCTTAGCTGTTGACGTGGAACAGTGTGGATAGGATAACTGACAGTCCCGACATGATCTTAGCTGTTGACGTGGAACAGTGTGGATAAGATAACTGACAGTCCCGACATGATCTTAGCTGTTGACGTGGAACAGTGTGGATAGAATAACTGACGTCCCGACAAGATCTAAGCTGTTGACGTGGAACAGTGTGGATAGGATAACTGACCGTCCCGACTTAATCTTAGCTGCTGACGTGGAACAGTGTGGATAGAATAACTGACCGTCCCGACATGATCTTAGCTGTTGACGTGGAACAGTGTGGATAGAATAACTGATCGTCCCGACATGATCTTAGCTGTTGACGTGGAACAGTGTGGATAGAATAACTGATCGTCCCGACATGATCTTAGCTGTTGACGTGGAACAGTGTGGATAGAATAACTGACCGTCCCGACATAATCTTAGCTCTTGGCGTGGGACAGTGTGGATAGGATAACTGATAGTCCCGACATGATCTTAGCTATTGATCGTGGAACAGTGTGGATAGAATAACTGACCGTCCAGGCATAATCTTAGCTGTTGACGTGGGACAGTGTGGATAGGATAACTGACAGTCCCGACCTGATCTTAGCTGTTGACGTGGAACAGTGTGGATATGATAACTGACAGTCCCGACATGATCTTAGCTGTTGACGTGGAACAGTGTGGATAGAATAACTGACAGTGCCGACATGATCTTAGCTGTTGACGTGGGACAATGTGGATAGGATAACTGACAGTCCCGACATGATCTTAGCTGTTGATCGAGGAACAGTGTGGATAGAATAACTGACCGTCCAGGCATAAACTTAGCTGTTGACGTGGAACAACACAAAAAAAAAAAAAAAAAAAAAAAAAAAAAAAAATGATTTTCATGAAACTTCCTATGCTTCAAGATAACTGTATCTTTGGACTAAAATCGAAATAAAAGTGGGGAGTCACCGGCCTCGTTTCCATGGTATCAGAACTTTTTGGATGTTCCTCGTGCATTTCAGAAAACCGAACTCGTAGCGGACATGCGTTTTAATATATATGTTATTACTGCAAAAACAACTTAAACACACGATGAGTGTTATTTTCTTACATTTTGATACTATTTGCTCTTAAACTGAGGAGATTATATGCAAAATTAACTTTCCCGCCATCTTTTCAAACCTGGAAAAAGTACGGTTTTTTGCGATATCTCCTAAACTACGCATATGATTTTGATTAAATTACACCAACAGATAGGAAACGTGGTAACCATTTAAAAGTTCAAATAAAAAGTGGGGGTCACCGGATTGCGTTGGAAGATATAGAGAAGAAACGTTCAACATTCCCGCCTTTTTCGTTTTTACGCCAAACGTTGCACTGACGTCGCGTATATTTATGCGACGTCATCAACAGCGAAATAAACGTTTTCACATAATTATAATTATCCTTAAACACGAATTTGGGTATATCAATTGCCACAGAACATCTTTTAAAATAAAAATAAACAATATTTATACACGCTTTAGGACTTAATTATGCAGAAACAAACAGAATAATATTCTACAGCTTGCAACGTCATTGAGAAATCAAAACAAAATGACGTTAAAAACTACGCGTAACATGCACATACTAAACGCCGACGTTGCGCAAACAATGTGCTCATAAACAATAGTAATGTTTAAGAAATAGATCAGCTCTAGCAGTGAATTGTTGAGTAATAATTCACTGTTTGGAGGTCAGTTGTAAAGAAGATCAAATCACGAGCGCGTAGCGCGAGTGATTTATCTTCTTACAACTGACCGACAAACAGTGAATTATTACTCAACAATTCACGCACTTGAGCTGATCTATTTCGATTCTAACACACAATAAACGGAATAAATGTTGCTGAAACCGTCGATATCGTTCAGCTTTCCGCCATTGCATTGCAGATATCCCGCCAAATATTTGACTGTAATGCTGGTATTTACACACACTTATTACGTTTGTTGTGCGCTAAAACGACGTTTCACCGTCTAACGCTGCCTTGTGGGATAGCTGACGTCACAAATGCCGCAAAGTAACGTCACGCTTATTCGCCCAGTGAAATTGTTGCACAATATAACACGTTTTTTTACCATTGGCTATATAGGCGAGGTGTGTTAGAATTACCCTTAAGAAACGTGTTACTGTGAAAACATAGAAAATTGGACAGTGGGATAGGATAACTGACAGTCCCGACATGATCTTAGCCGTTGACGTGGAACAGTGTGGATTGAACAACTGACGTCCCGACATAATCTTAGCTGTTGACGTGGAACAGTGTGGATAGGATAACTGACACCGTCCCGACATGATTTTAGCTGTTGACGTGGGACAGTGTGGATAGGATAACTGACCGTCCCGACAAAAAAAAAAAAAAAAAAAAAAAAAAACATTGTTTAAGAAACGTGTTACTGTGGCAACATAGAAAATTGCGCCGCCGCATAAATCAGTGTGTTTTTGTTAAATGGGCCATCAGATCAATTCTGATGTAGGAAACGTCTGCGCACAGAAGTTCACTGGTCTTCAGCTGTCTTCAATTTTGTATGTTTTTGTACAAGCATCATGTTCATTATTATTAAGCATATTTCATACCATGTTATGGTCCATAATGGAAATAAAAACATCTTATCGGTTCTTACTGCAATCAGTTCCAGTCTGATGATCTAACAGTTGATATTATGGGCCGCGACGCGAGAAAACCGGTCTTTGGGATTTCACAAACCCACCTGTACAGTCACAGAAGCAGGCTAGAAGCTTGGAATTTCGGATTTAAGAAGAAGAGAAATGGCACTATCCGTGTAGCGAAAACAAAGGCGTTGATCAGCTTCGCAGTTACTGCAAAGGCAAAAATCCGGTTTCCTCACGATGCGGCTCTTTTCTGGGTTCTGTCCGGGAAGGAACCTGATGTTGAAGCGTCAGAAAACCAACATTTTGCGCGTATGCGAAAACAAAGGCGCAGACCAGCTTCGCAGTAAATGGGATTGTAGTGACAATTTCTCTACTTTCTTAATCCAAACTTCCCAGCCTCTAGCCATCTTCTGTGCTTGAACAGCTCGGTTTGTGTCAGACCAGTTTTCTCATGACGAAGCTAAATGATAACGGTGTCCTAAAAGTATAACACGATCTGAAATGGGCGTGACTCAATATTTTTTCCTGGACATAATCCCAAAGAGACGCGTGCAGAACAGATACTTTGTATGTAGATCATACTCAGGCAATGCAAAAATGCAAATGCACAGACTGATCTGCTGTGGTCATTTTTCGACTAAAACAGAATTTTCATGGGGATGCTCGTGTAATGTAAACGTAATACAAGCCCCCATGGGAGGTAGTGAAACTGATATGCATTTTACATGAAAATAATATTAGAGAGCCGCCTCATGGGAAAACCAACATTCTGCATATGCAAAAACAAAGACGCAGATCAGCTTCGCAGTAACTGCGAAGCTGATCAGCGCCTTTGTTTTCGCTACACGGCTAGTACAATTCCTTTTGTTTCCAAATCCGAAATTTCAAGATTCTAGCTCTTTTCTGCGACTGTACAGGTTGATTTGTGTCGGACCTGTTCGGAAACCACATTGTTGGTTTTCCCACGAGGCGGCTGGTTTGATTATTCATTAAAACTTCATTAAAATTCCGAGCGCAAGAATATTCTAGTTACAATGCCAATAAACTGTCAATATCAGAATAATTGAGCCGTCTCGTGGGAAAACCAACAATGTGGTTTCTGAACAGGTCCGACACAAACCAGGCTGTACAGTCAAAGAAGCAGGCTAGAAGGTTGAAATTTCAGATTTAAGTAGAAGAGGAAGTGTCCGTGTAGCGAAAACAAAGGCGCTGATCAGCTTCGCGGTTACCGCGAAGCTGATCTGCGTATTTGTTTTCGCATATACAGACTGTTGGTTTTCCCATGAGGCGGTTTAATTATAATGTCACTTCGTGGCACCTGATCGTTTTAGTATTCAATAAAACCATGTCCCATTTCTTTCTCTGTTACAGTTCTTCGAATAAAGTGAAATGAGGCCGGCTTAAATTCTTATAATTTCAACGATGGCAGTGTTGCAACCAGAAATGTAACAATGTAACAATTGTTACATTTTGGGCAGTTTGTTACATTTTGGGCCGACAACGACGACCAGAAATGTAACAACCATGTAACAATTTTTTGTTACATTTTGGGTCGATAGAGTACCTATCGACCCAAAATGTAACAATGTAACAACAGTTACATTTTGGGCAGTTTGTCGCTGTCGACGCTGTCGGTCCAAAATGTAACAAAAATATTTTTTACAAAATGGGATATTCTAGCATCTTATTTTGTAAGTTTTCTTAAATATTAATGAGTATGCAAATTAGATAATTTACGTGTATGACAACTAGACAAAGGTTCAGCGCCTAAACCTCAACTTGGTACCATATTCACATGTTAAGGATAATAGCTTGTACATGCAAGATATGTCTGATTTCGTCTAGGTACACCATATTGTCTTAATTGAAAGTGACGAACTTGGGTACATGTCGAAATACGAATTTTTAGGACAAAAGCTATCAATATGAGACAGCTATCATACTGAAAAATTCTCTGTACTTATCAGGCTCATCGACAAAACACATGTATAGATTTTTCCTTCCCGCTGGGTAACAAATGGCCAAAATCCCGGACCAAAATCATGTACTATTTAAGTCTTGGGTATTCAATATCTGATTATAGACTGGTTATCCTGATGTACCCCGCAGCCAGCAAAGAAGCTACTTTTCTTTTCAAAACTTTACAAAGGAAAAGGGTTAGGAAACGCTAGTAGTTTGGAAGAGAAAATTTTTGTTACATTGTTACATTTTGGGTCGTATATGGAAAACCTAAATTGTAACAATGTAACAACACGAATGTCTTGAATAAGAAAAAATGATAGAATAATTTATTCTTTCATCAGTTTTGGATATAACTGGGAAAGTTTCGACATGCGATGGTAGGGGATAGTACTCGTTGGGAAGTCATTTTCTAAGTTTTAATTCAAAATATTAAGTCTTAATATTATATAGTTTGTTAAAAATTGGTGGATTGAGTGAAGAAATTGAAAGATAAACGTGTTTCTCTTTATCGTCTTTGACGGATGATAGATGCTAAAGTGTTTGTTTAAATATTCCCTTTTTTTCTCTCAAAAATATGCCAATCATCGACCCAAAATGTAACAAAATTTTTGTGATTCATTGAAGCTAGTATCTCACTGGCATGCGAATTTCTCGCGACTGTTTTGCGAATTTGTCGCGGACTTTCGCACGACATTCGTACGAGTGTCGCGCGAGTGTCGTGAAAATTTTCTTGTGTCGCGAACTAGTCGCGAACTGGTCGCGATGTTTTTCAACATGTTGAAAAATTTTATGCGAATGTTTTCTCCAAAATATTTCGCAAGACTGTCGTCACGCGGCGACGGTCGCGCGACGTTCGTGCGAGTGTCGCGAACTTGTTGCCGCGAAATTTTGGCGAATTTACAATGCCAAATTTTCGCGACACTCGTACGAATGTCGCACGACGGTCGCGCGACATTATTGCGAAAACCTTGCGACTATCTGGTGAAAAAATAAAACTAAGCGACATTCGTACGAATTTCGGGCGACACTCGCACGAATGTCGCGCGACTGTCGTACGAATTTGAATGAAAATAAGTTACATTCGCGGGAAAGTCGTGAGACACCCTCACGAATGTCGCGCGACTGTCGTGAGACAGTCGCGCCACAGTCGCGCGATATATTTTCAAAATTAGACCGAAATTCGCGAATTTGTCGCAAAAATGTCTATTCATGTGACTGCAACGTGGAAGTTGTGTTTTTATCCGATTTATTTAACAAACGTCCCAACGCCGTTATTTGTCGTATTTTGGCGGAAATCGTCGGAATGAAAACAAATGTCACTTTACAACTTTTATTTGAATGTTTGTTCCTAACAGACATTTCTTGCCTAACGCGAGATAGATTTGTACACCATACACTGAAATACAAACGTGTTTTAATGGGGATGTCTCAAAATAAAATTCCAATCTTCTATACATCCGTTTCTAGTCGTTGATCAGGCCGACGCTAACCAGGAGCTGAACAGTCAAGTCTGATAGCTGGTCCAATAAAAGAATGTGCGCTAATTGGCTAAGCGATCACACCAATGCTGATCTGTGCACTGACAAAAAAGCAGGTTATCTCATGACATTTCTTGTCTATTCGTACATAGTTTTGTACATTGTATCTTATAATTGGCCGCGATGCAAGAAAAATTTCTTTTGTCAGGTTGCATTTGTCACGACTTTTAAGACGACTTTTAAGACGTACATGGACAACAGCTATGCCATGTAAATTAGCCGCACTGTTCTCGGACAAGCCTTCCGGAACCAACCTGTGCTCAGTGCACATTTCTTTCACCCAGGAAGCGGCATGACAAAAGTGTTGACAGGGATAATAAACCACAATACAAACCGCTGACAGAAACAAACAATCAATCAAACAAACAAACAAACAAAAAATCAGTGGATGATGGAGAATATCTGTTACGTCGAAATGTTCTTATGAATACATCACTCTCGGGCTTGCTTCAATACGAGCCAGACACTCGGCCGATCTCGCAACCGAACTCGGTTTTGGCGTTAAATCATTTAACTCCAAAACCGGGCGCGGTAGCTTGAACGGTCGAGAGAATAAGATGCATAAGCACAGAAAATCATTACACTGGACGCGGATAATTGCCGAGCTTCAAACACTTTTTGGAGTGTTTTAAACGCGTGCACGGTGGAAAGGACAATTTTTTTTTTATTTTAGCACTCCCTGGGCCTTCCATTTAAGGGGTGCTCACACAACAGCGTATAGCGCCAACGTATGCCGACGTATGAGATATTTTGTCCATACGTTCGCATACGTTGTCATACGCCAAAGCCCTCCTGGATGTTTTTAGCGTATGAGAACGCCAAGGAAAACGACTTTATTTGTGGAAATGCCAGCCATGACGTCCTCACCACATCCTCATTGCGCTGCTACGGAGTTCACACTTCGTTCTACCCCGAGTTCTAGCCGGTGATTCAAAACGCTTGCACGACCTTAAAATTTTCACTGTGCTTGCGCGGCGCGTTTGGGTGTGTACATTGTTCGTACCGCGCCGCTTCCACGGCGTTCTGGCACCTGGAAACGTAGTCTCTGTCATTTGTACGTTTGGCTTACAAGAATATCTTCTTAGTTCTGGCATCAGTCTACGAGGGTGAAGTTAGCAGTACCAGCAGTACTGCAGTAATACTGCGGCATTAGCCCAGCAGCACCAGCAGTATTACACATCCGGACGAAAGTTACGCCCGTATTGTTCTTTTAGATTACTAGTCTATTGATCTTTTTGAACCATTTAAAATATAATTATATGTTTTTGTGTTTGTTTTTCTAGCATAACGGGCTGATTCAACAATTTTTCAGTCATGTCGGGACAATGCCACCACTCTCTGATATGGTATGTCCATGTGTATTCTTAAGCGCCACGAGCCACCGGCTTCTCGTCTACACTGTCCCAAAAATGATACTATTGGTTTTACCACATTCACATGTACCATTCCCCATATTTAAAGAATTAACATTGCTTATGTCTCACCGGTTCTATTTAAATGCAATGCATGCAAGTTACATGCACCGTAGTGCAAAGCCTGGGTCGTGTTGTCCACTAAGTGTCCGGCGTTGTCCTCGAAGTGGCCGTCCTCGATTTTTGAAAAAGAGAAATTCAAACACAGATACATATCAAATGCAACTGGAGAACATTTCTTTCACAACCTTTTGATACAATTAAATTCTAAATGAGGGACAAAACTACAGGGTGCAATGAGGTCCAAACCGGTTTTTGACCCCCGATCTTACCACCCCAGAGGCTTGAGTTTCTGACCAGACCCTGTTGGGCTTGTTAGTATGGTAACACTCTTTCAGCTGCGTGGGGTCGGTATACCGGGATAACTCTTGTTCTCGAGAAAAAGTGGTATACCTATGCTATACACGCTATAAAAGCGAAAATACATGCTTTTCAGCAGCAACATGTCACGCAAGTCATGGGCTTGAGTTTCAGGTCTCATCCTTTTTATAATATCGAGTGATGCCCAGTGGATGGAATCAGACAGGTGGCTATACCGGGATAACTCTTGTTCCCGAGAATTGGGGGGTCAAAACGGGGGGGGGGTGTGTGCAATTAGGTCCAAACCGGTTTTTGACCCCCGATCTTATCACCCCAGAGGCTTGAGTTTCTGACCAAACCCTGTTGGGCTTGTTGGTATGGTAACACTCTTTCAGCTGCGTGGGGTCGGTATACCTGAATAACTCTTGTTCTCGAGAAAAAGTGGTATACCTATGTTATACACGCTAAAAAAGCGAAAATACATGCTTTTCAGCAGCAACATGTCACGCAAGTCATGGGTTTGAGTTTCTGGTCTCACCCTTTTTATAATATCGAGTGATGCCCAGTGGATGGAATCAGACAGGTGGCTATACCGGGATAACTCTTGTTCTCGAGAATTGGGGGGTCAAAATGGGGGGGTGCAATGAGGTCCAAACCGGTTTTTGACCCCCGATCTTACCACCCCAGAGGCTTGAGTTTCTGACCAGACCCTGTTGGGCTTGTTGGTATGGTAACACTCTTTCAGCTGCGTGGGGTCGGTATACCGGGATAACTCTTGTTCTCGAGAAAAAGTGGTATACCTATGCTATACACGCTATAAAAGCGAAAATACATGCTTTTCAGCAGCAACATGTCACGCAAGTCATGGGCTTGAGTTTCTGGTCTCACCCTTTTTATAATATCGAGTGATGCCCAGTGGATGGAATCAGACAGGTGGGTATACCGGGATAACTCTTGTTCTCGAGAATTGGGGGGTCAAAATGGGGGGGGGGTGCAATGAGGTCCAAACCGGTTTTTGACCCCCGATCTTACCACCCCAGAGGCTTGAGTTTCTGACCAGACCCTCTTGGGATTGTTGGTATGGTAACACTCTTTCAGCTGCGTGGGGTCGGTATACCGGGATAACTCTTGTTCTCGAGAAAAAGTGGTATACCTATGTTATACACGCTAAAAAAGCGAAAATACATGCTTTTCAGCAGCAACATGTCATGCAAGTCATGGGATTGAGTTTCTGGTCTCACCCTTTTTATAATATCGAGTGATGCCCAGTGGATGGAATCAGACAGGTGATTATACCGGGATAACTCTTGTTCTCGAGAACTGAGGGGTCAAAATGGGGGGGGGGTGCAAGGAGGTCCAAACCGGTTTTTGGCCCCCGATCTTACCACCCCAGAGGCTTGAGTTTCTGACCAGACCCTGTTGGGCTTGTTAGTATGGTAACACTCTTTCAGCTGCGTGGGGTCGGTATACCGGGATAACTCTTGTTCTCGAGAAAAAGTGGTATACCTATGCTATACACGCTATAAAAGCGAAAATACATGCTTTTCAGCAGCAACATGTCACGCAAGTCATGGGCTTGAGTTTCTGGTCTCACCCTTTTTATAATATCGAGTGATCCCCAGTGAATTGAATCAGATAGGTGGCTATACCGGGATAACTCTTGTTCCCGAGAATTGGGGGGTCAAAATGGGGGGGGTGCAATGAGGTCCAAACCGGGTTTTGACCCCCGATCTTACCACCCCAGAGGCTTGAGTTTCTGACCAGACTCTGTTGGGCTTGTTGGTTTGGTAACACTCTTTCAGCTGCGTGGGGTCGGTATACCGGGATAAGTCTTGTTCTCGAGAAAAAGTGGTATACCTATGCTATACACGCTATAAAAGCGAAAATACATGCTTTTCAGCAGCAACATGTCACGCAAGTCATGGGCTTGAGTTTCTGGTCTCACCCTTTTTATAATATCGAGTGATGCCCAGTGGATGGAATCAGACAGGTGGCTATACCGGGATAACTCTTGTTCTCGAGAATTGAGGGGTCAAAATGGGGGGGGGGGGGGCTGCAAGGAGGTCCAAACCGGTTTTTGACCCCCGATCTTACCACCCCAGAGGCTTGAGTTTCTGACCAGACCCTGTTGGGCTTGTTAGTATGGTAACACTCTTTCAGCTGCGTGGGGTCGGTATACCGGGATAACTCTTGTTCTCGAGAAAAAGTGGTATACCTATGTTATACACGCTAAAAAAACGAAAATACATGCTTTTCAGCAGCAACATGTCATGCAAGTCATGGGATTGAGTTTCTGGTCTCACCCTTTTTATAATATCGAGTGATGCCCAGTGGATGGAATCAGACAGGTGATTATACCGGGATAACTCTTGTTCTCGAGAATTGGGGGGTCAAAATGGGGGGGGGGTGCAAGGAGGTCCAAACCGGTTTTTGGCCCCCGATCTTACCACCCCAGAGGCTTGAGTTTCTGACCAGACCCTGTTGGGCTTGTTAGTATGGTAACACTCTTTCAGCTGCGTGGGGTCGGTATACCGGGATAACTCTTGTTCTCGAGAAAAAGTGGTATACCTATGCTATACACGCTATAAAAGCGAAAATACATGCTTTTCAGCAGCAACATGTCACGCAAGTCATGGGCTTGAGTTTCTGGTCTCACCCTTTTTATAATATCGAGTGATCCCCAGTGAATTGAATCAGATAGGTGGCTATACCGGGATAACTCTTGTTCCCGAGAATTGGGGGGGGGGGGGTCAAAATGGGGGGGGGGGTGCAATGAGGTCCAAACCGGTTTTTGACCCCCGATCTTACCACCCCAGAGGCTTGAGTTTCTGACCAGACTCTGTTGGGCTTGTTGGCTTGGTAACACTCTTTCAGCTGCGTGGGGTCGGTATACCGGGATAACTCTTGTTTTCGAGAAAAAGTGGTATACCTATGCTATACACGCTATAAAAGCGAAAATACATGCTTTTCAGCAGCAACATGTCACTCAAGTCATGGGCTTGAGTTTCTGGTCTCATCCTTTTTATAATATCGAGTGATCCCCAGTGGATGGAATCAGATAGGTGGCTATACCGGGATAACTCTTGTTCCCGAGAATTGGGGGGTCAAAATGGGGGGGGGGTGCAATGAGGTCCAAACCGGTTTTTGACCCCCGATCTTACCACCCCAGAGGCTTGAGTTTCTAACCAGACCCTGTTGGGCTTGTTGGTTTGGTAACACTCTTTCAGCTGCGTGGGGTCGGTATACCGGGATAACTCTTGTTCTCGAGAAAAAGTGGTATACCTATGCTATACACGCTATAAAAGCGAAAATACATGCTTTTCAGCAGCAACATGTCACGCAAGTCATGGGCTTGAGTTTCTGGTCTCACCCTTTTTATAATATCGAGTGATGCCCAGTGGATGGAATCAGACAGGTGGCTATACCGGGATAACTCTTGTTCTCGAGAATTAAGGGGTCAAAATGGGGGGGGGGCTGCAAGGAGGTCCAAACCGGTTTTTGACCCCCGATCTTACCACCCCAGAGGCTTGAGTTTCTGACCAGACCCTGTTGGGCTTGTTAGTATGGTAACACTCTCTCAGCTGCGTGGGGTCGGTATACCGGGATAACTCTTGTTCTCGAGAAAAAGTGGTATACCTATGCTATACACGCTATAAAAGCGAAAATACATGCTTTTCAGCAGCAACATGTCACGCAAGTCATGGGCTTGAGTTTCTGGTCTCATCCTTTTTAAAATATCGAGTGATCCCCAGTGGATGGAATCAGACAGGTGGCTATACCGGGATAACTCTTGTTCCCGAGAATTGGGGGGTCAAAACGGGGGGGGGTGCAATTAGGTCCAAACCGGTTTTTGACCCCCGATCTTATCACCCCAGAGGCTTGAGTTTCTGACCAAACCCTGTTGGGCTTGTTGGTATGGTAATACTCTTTCAGCTGCGTGGGGTTGGTATACCGAGATAACTCTTGTTCTCGAGAAAAAGTGGTATACCTATGCTATACACGCTATAAAAGCGAAAATACATGCTTTTCAGCAGCAACATGTCACGCAAGTCATGGGCTTGAGTTTCTGGTCTCACCCTTTTTATAATATCGAGTGATCCCCAGTGGATGGCATCAGATAGGTGGATATACCGGGATAACTCTTGTTCTCGAAAATTGGGGGGTCAAAATTGGGGGGGGGGGGGTTGCAATGAGGTCCAAACCGGTTTTTGACCCCCGATCTTACCACCCCAGAGGCTTGAGTTTCTGACCAGACCCTGTTGGGATTGTTGGTATGGTAACACTCTTTCAGCTGCGTGGGGTCGGTATACCTGAATAACTCTTGTTCTCGAGAAAAAGTGGTATACCTATGTTATACACGCTAAAAAAGCGAAAATACATGCTTTTCAGCAGCAATATGTCACGCAAGTCATGGGTTTGAGTTTCTGGTCTCACCCTTTTTATAATATCGAGTGATGCCCAGTGGATGGAATCAGACAGGTGGCTATACCGGGATAACTCTTGTTCTCGAGAATTGGGGGGTCAAAATGGGGGGGTGCAATGAGGTCCAAACCGGTTTTTGACCCCCGATCTTACCACCCCAGAGGATTGAGTTTCTGACCAGACCCTGTTGGGCTTGTTGGTATGGTAACACTCTTTCAGCTGCGTGGGGTCGGTATACCGGGATAACTCTTGTTCTCGAGAAAAAGTGGTATACCTATGCTATACACGCTATAAAAGCGAAAATACATGCTTTTCAGCAGCAACATGTCACGCAAGTCATGGGCTTGAGTTTCTGGTCTCACCCTTTTTATAATATTGAGTGATGCCCAGTGGATGGAATCAGACAGGTGGGTATACCGGGATAACTCTTGTTCTCGAGAATTGGGGGGTCAAAATGGGGGGGGGGGTGCAATGAGGTCCAAACCGGTTTTTGACCCCCGATCTTACCACCCCAGAGGCTTGAGTTTCTGACCAGACCCTCTTGGGATTGTTGGTATGGTAACACTCTTTCAGCTGCGTGGGGTCGGTATACCGGGATAACTCTTGTTCTCGAGAAAAAGTGGTATACCTATGTTATACACGCTAAAAAAGCGAAAATACATGCTTTTCAGCAGCAACATGTCATGCAAGTCATGGGATTGAGTTTCTG
Organism: Rugalucina vietnamica; assembly: GCA_964017185.1. Lineage (NCBI taxonomy): Eukaryota > Metazoa > Mollusca > Bivalvia > Lucinida > Lucinidae > Rugalucina > Rugalucina vietnamica. The sequence goes on from OZ024870.1 coordinate 49,656,276, forward strand.
GTCTCACCCTTTTTATAATATCGAGTGATGCCCAGTGGATGGAATCAGACAGGTGATTATACCGGGATAACTCTTGTTCTCGAGAATTGGGGGGTCAAAATGGGGGGGGGGGGTGCAAGGAGGTCCAAACTGGTTTTTGGCCCCCGATCTTACCACCCCAGAGGCTTGAGTTTCTGACCAGACCCTGTTGGGCTTGTTAGTATGGTAACACTCTTTCAGCTGCGTGGGGTCGGTATACCGGGATAACTCTTGTTCTCGAGAAAAAGTGGTATACCTATGCTATACACGCTATAAAAGCGAAAATACATGCTTTTCAGCAGCAACATGTCACGCAAGTCATGGGCTTGAGTTTCTGGTCTCACCCTTTTTATAATATCGAGTGATCCCCAGTGAATTGAATCAGATAGGTGGCTATACCGGGATAACTCTTGTTCCCGAGAATTGGGGGGGGGGTCAAAATGGGGGGGGGGGTGCAATGAGGTCCAAACCGGTTTTTGACCCCCGATCTTACCACCCCAGAGGCTTGAGTTTCTGACCAGACTCTGTTGGGCTTGTTGGCTTGGTAACACTCTTTCAGCTGCGTGGGGTCGGTATACCGGGATAACTCTTGTTTTCGAGAAAAAGTGGTATACCTATGCTATACACGCTATAAAAGCGAAAATACATGCTTTTCAGCAGCAACATGTCACTCAAGTCATGGGCTTGAGTTTCTGGTCTCATCCTTTTTATAATATCGAGTGATCCCCAGTGGATGGAATCAGATAGGTGGCTATACCGGGATAACTCTTGTTCCCGAGAATTGGGGGGTCAAAATGGGGGGGGGGTGCAATGAGGTCCAAACCGGTTTTTGACCCCCGATCTTACCACCCCAGAGGCTTGAGTTTCTAACCAGACCCTGTTGGGCTTGTTGGTTTGGTAACACTCTTTCAGCTGCGTGGGGTCGGTATACCGGGATAACTCTTGTTCTCGAGAAAAAGTGGTATACCTATGCTATACACGCTATAAAAGCGAAAATACATGCTTTTCAGCAGCAACATGTCACGCAAGTCATGGGCTTGAGTTTCTGGTCTCACCCTTTTTATAATATCGAGTGATGCCCAGTGGATGGAATCAGACAGGTGGCTATACCGGGATAACTCTTGTTCTCGAGAATTAAGGGGTCAAAATGGGGGGGGGGCTGCAAGGAGGTCCAAACCGGTTTTTGACCCCCGATCTTACCACCCCAGAGGCTTGAGTTTCTGACCAGACCCTGTTGGGCTTGTTAGTATGGTAACACTCTCTCAGCTGCGTGGGGTCGGTATACCGGGATAACTCTTGTTCTCGAGAAAAAGTGGTATACCTATGCTATACACGCTATAAAAGCGAAAATACATGCTTTTCAGCAGCAACATGTCACGCAAGTCATGGGCTTGAGTTTCTGGTCTCATCCTTTTTAAAATATCGAGTGATCCCCAGTGGATGGAATCAGACAGGTGGCTATACCGGGATAACTCTTGTTCCCGAGAATTGGGGGGTCAAAACGGGGGGGGGGGGTGCAATTAGGTCCAAACCGGTTTTTGACCCCCGATCTTATCACCCCAGAGGCTTGAGTTTCTGACCAAACCCTGTTGGGCTTGTTGGTATGGTAATACTCTTTCAGCTGCGTGGGGTTGGTATACCGAGATAACTCTTGTTCTCGAGAAAAAGTGGTATACCTATGCTATACACGCTATAAAAGCGAAAATACATGCTTTTCAGCAGCAACATGTCACGCAAGTCATGGGCTTGAGTTTCTGGTCTCACCCTTTTTATAATATCGAGTGATCCCCAGTGGATGGCATCAGATAGGTGGATATACCGGGATAACTCTTGTTCTCGAAAATTGGGGGGTCAAAATTGGGGGGGGGGGGTTGCAATGAGGTCCAAACCGGTTTTTGACCCCCGATCTTACCACCCCAGAGGCTTGAGTTTCTGACCAGACCCTGTTGGGATTGTTGGTATGGTAACACTCTTTCAGCTGCGTGGGGTCGGTATACCTGAATAACTCTTGTTCTCGAGAAAAAGTGGTATACCTATGTTATACACGCTAAAAAAGCGAAAATACATGCTTTTCAGCAGCAATATGTCACGCAAGTCATGGGTTTGAGTTTCTGGTCTCACCCTTTTTATAATATCGAGTGATGCCCAGTGGATGGAATCAGACAGGTGGCTATACCGGGATAACTCTTGTTCTCGAGAATTGGGGGGTCAAAATGGGGGGGTGCAATGAGGTCCAAACCGGTTTTTGACCCCCGATCTTACCACCCCAGAGGATTGAGTTTCTGACCAGACCCTGTTGGGCTTGTTGGTATGGTAACACTCTTTCAGCTGCGTGGGGTCGGTATACCGGGATAACTCTTGTTCTCGAGAAAAAGTGGTATACCTATGCTATACACGCTATAAAAGCGAAAATACATGCTTTTCAGCAGCAACATGTCACGCAAGTCATGGGCTTGAGTTTCTGGTCTCACCCTTTTTATAATATTGAGTGATGCCCAGTGGATGGAATCAGACAGGTGGGTATACCGGGATAACTCTTGTTCTCGAGAATTGGGGGGTCAAAATGGGGGGGGGGGTGCAATGAGGTCCAAACCGGTTTTTGACCCCCGATCTTACCACCCCAGAGGCTTGAGTTTCTGACCAGACCCTCTTGGGATTGTTGGTATGGTAACACTCTTTCAGCTGCGTGGGGTCGGTATACCGGGATAACTCTTGTTCTCGAGAAAAAGTGGTATACCTATGTTATACACGCTAAAAAAGCGAAAATACATGCTTTTCAGCAGCAACATGTCATGCAAGTCATGGGATTGAGTTTCTGGTCTCACCCTTTTTATAATATCGAGTGATGCCCAGTGGATGGAATCAGACAGGTGATTATACCGGGATAACTCTTGTTCTCGAGAATTGGGGGGTCAAAATGGGGGGGGTGCAAGGAGGTCCAAACTGGTTTTTGGCCCCCGATCTTACCACCCCAGAGGCTTGAGTTTCTGACCAGACCCTGTTGGGCTTGTTAGTATGGTAACACTCTTTCAGCTGCGTGGGGTCGGTATACCGGGATAACTCTTGTTCTCGAGAAAAAGTGGTATACCTATGCTATACACGCTATAAAAGCGAAAATACATGCTTTTCAGCAGCAACATGTCACGCAAGTCATGGGCTTGAGTTTCTGGTCTCACCCTTTTTATAATATCGAGTGATCCCCAGTGAATTGAATCAGATAGGTGGCTATACCGGGATAACTCTTGTTCCCGAGAATTGGGGGGTCAAAATGGGGGGGGGGGGTGCAATGTGGTCCAAACCGGTTTTTGACCCCCGATCTTACCACCCCAGAGGCTTGAGTTTCTGACCAGACCCTGTTGGGCTTGTTAGTATGGTAACACTCTTTCAGCAGCAACATGTCACGCAAGTCATGGGCTTGAGTTTCTGGTCTCACCCTTTTTATAATATCGAGTGATGCCCAGTGGATGGAATCAGACAGGTGGCTATACCGGGATAACTCTTGTTCTCGAGAATTGAGGGGTCAAAATGGGGGGGGGGGGGGCTGCAAGGAGGTCCAAACCGGTTTTTGACCCCCGATCTTACCACCCCAGAGGCTTGAGTTTCTGACCAGACCCTGTTGGGCTTGTTAGTATGGTAACACTCTTTCAGCTGCGTGGGGTCGGTATACCGGGATAACTCTTGTTCTCGAGAAAAAGTGGTATACCTATGTTATACACGCTAAAAAAAACGAAAATACATGCTTTTCAGCAGCAACATGTCATGCAAGTCATGGGATTGAGTTTCTGGTCTCACCCTTTTTATAATATCGAGTGATGCCCAGTGGATGGAATCAGACAGGTGATTATACCGGGATAACTCTTGTTCTCGAGAATTGGGGGGTCAAAATGGGGGGGGGGGGTGCAAGGAGGTCCAAACCGGTTTTTGGCCCCCGATCTTACCACCCCAGAGGCTTGAGTTTCTGACCAGACCCTGTTGGGCTTGTTAGTATGGTAACACTCTTTCAGCTGCGTGGGGTCGGTATACCGGGATAACTCTTGTTCTCGAGAAAAAGTGGTATACCTATGCTATACACGCTATAAAAGCGAAAATACATGCTTTTCAGCAGCAACATGTCACGCAAGTCATGGGCTTGAGTTTCTGGTCTCACCCTTTTTATAATATCGAGTGATGCCCAGTGGATGGAATCAGACAGGTGGGTATACCGGGATAACTCTTGTTCTCGAGGATTGGGGGGGGGGGGGTCAAAATGGAGTTTCAATGAGGTCCAAACCGGTTTTTGACCCCCCCCCCCCCCCTCTTACCACCCAGAGGCTTGAGTTTCTGACCAGACCCTGTTGGGATTGTTGGTATGGTAACACTTTTTCAGCTGCGTGGGGTCGGTATACCGGGATAACTCTTGTTCTCGAGAAAAAGTGGTATACCTATGCTATACACGCTATAAAAGCGAAAATACATGCTTTTCAGCAGCAACATGTCACGCAAGTCATGGGGTTGAGTTTCTGGTCTCACCCTTTTTATCATATCGAGTGATGTCCAGTGGATGGAATCAGACAGGCGACTATACCGGGATAACTCTTGTTCTCGAGAATTGAGGGGTCAAAATGGGGGGGGGGGGGGTGCAATGAGGTCCAAACCGGTTTTTGACCCCCGATCTTACCACCCCAGAGCTTGATCTTTTCGATGGCGGGATTCCGCCACCCCCACCTCGGGGGTACCTAGAGGGTCGGTATGTATGTTTTTTTGCTTTATATCACTTCTACATCGTTAATCTAGTCTAGAAAACACAACTTTTCCGGACTTTTTTCGATTCCCTGACTCAGAGTGGCCAAAAACCGAAGTGGCGGGATCCCGCCACTGGCGGAATCCCGCCATCTCAGTGGCGGGATCCCGCCATCTACTTAAAGTATGTATTTTAATACGTTCTTTGGTGTTGTTTCGCCATATAACGTTACAAAATGACAAATGCACGTGGAATAAACGTTTAGGGTAGGATTTGTTTCATTTTTTTGAAGTATGACATGTCCATTAAGCCTGATCATAGCATCTGGATGGCGGGATCCCGCCATCTACTAAGTATATGTGTTTTATCATGTTTCAACATCAATCTTCGTTATATTTCGACTTATAATGACGAAGACACGTGAACCAAACGTTGTGCCGTGGTTTTCGTAAAATATTTTGTTGTATTACATGTACATTATGCCATTATGCCTACTATGGCGGAATCCCGCCGAAAGATCAAGTCCAAACTACCCCTAGCAACCTATGATCTTAGAACATTCGTTCTTTTGATTTTATGTGTTATATTTTGTTATACAATGATGAAATACAGCTGAAACACGTACTATTACTATGTTTGCATGTGTATATGAGGGAAACATACCCTACTATGGCGGAAATCCGCCAAAGATCAAGTCCAAACTACCCCTAGCAACCTATGATCTAAGAACATTCGTTCTTTTGATTTTATTTGTTATATTTGGTTAAACCATGATGAAATACAGCTGAAACACGTACTATTACTATGTTTGCATGTGTATATGACGAAGTGCTTCATTAACCCTAGTATGGCGGAATCCCGCCATCTAACTCCCTAGCATAACCTAGCACCTTATGACCATGTAATATCAATTGTTTTCGTTATATACGTTATGTACAGCCATGCATTTGTGAAAAATACGTACTACACACATCCATTACGCATATTTCGATCAAACATACCCTACTATGGCGGAAATCCGCCAAAGATCAAGTCCAAACTACCCCTAGCAAGCTATGATCTAAGAACATTCGTTCTTTTGATTTTATTTGTTATATTTGGTTAAACCATGATGAAATACAGCTGAAACACGTACTATTACTATGTTTGCATGTGTATATGACAAAGTGCTTCATTAACCCTACTATGGCGGAATCCCGCCATCTAACTCCCTAGCATACCCTAGCACCTTATGACCATGTAATATCAATTGTTTTCGTTATATACGTTATGTACAGCCATGCAATGGTGAAATGTACGCCATACATGTATCCATTACGTATATTTCGTTACTTATCCTACAATGGATGAATCCCACCATAGATCAAACCCATACTACCCCTAGCAACCTATGATCTTAGAACATTCGTTCTTTTGATTTTTTTTGTTATATTTGGTTAAACAATGGTGAAATACAGCTGAAACATGGACTATAACTATGTTTCCATGTGTATCTGACGAAGTACCCTAATATGGCGGAATCCCGCCATCTAACTCCCCAGCCTATCCTAGCGCCTTATGGCAATGCAATATCAATTGGTTTCGTTATATACGTTATGCATGGTCATATTGTGGTGAAATTTATGTTATACACGTATCGATTGCGATACTTTTCCTAGGGTAAGGAGTTAGGGTTAGGGGTTAGGGTTAGGGTTAGGGTTCGGGTAAGAGTAAGTGTAAGGGTTAGGGTTAGGGTGTGGCTAGTCCAGGCATTTTTCGGAGTGCGGTGATTGGGTGCAACGTTCGATCGTAGAATTTTGCAGCAGTAGTGCAGGATATATTTGCGAGAGAAAGCATGTGGCTATGTTTTATGACTTATGTTTTGGAGTGCGGGGATTGGAAGAAACGTTTGATCGAAGAATTTTGCCGCAGTAGTGCGGGAAAAATTTGCGAAGAAAGCTACTGGCTACTCCCGGGACTTATTTTTTGGAGCGCGGTATTCAAGTCTAAACGTCCCTACGAGTAAATGGGCACAGAACATGCATTATGTCGACCCGTTTTCTTTAATGTGGGTATGCCATGTTGTAGCAAAGCTAAAACATAAGCTAAAACATACGTTTGCCTTCGTATCACATCTATTTACATGTACATGTATTGTTTGGACGGCATGCTTCGTATGTATTTTTCAGAATGGAGCGCGCTATGTATTTTTGCAACAAAATCATATTGTTTTCTTTATTGTTTGCATCAAAACAACGTATAAAGTCAAATAAGTCAAAACACTTAATGCTCAGAGTACTATAATGGCAAATGTGAAAACCGCCCCGTAGAGGTAGCAAAGTGGCGGGATTCCGCCATTTCGTTTAAAACGAAGCATGCTACATGAGTTTGCATACATATTATGTTTTTTTCACTATTGTGTCATTAAAACAACGTATACAGTCAAATAAATCGAAACAAATACTGCTCGGAGGGCTAGAAGGCCAAATGTGAAAACCGCCCCGTAGGGGTAGTTTGCCCAATGGCGGGATTCCGCCGTTTCGGCATAAACTACCCCTACAGCGCGGTATTCAAATCCAAACACCCCTACGAGTAAATGGGCACAGAAGATGCATTATTTCGACCCGTTTTCTTTAATGTAGGTGTGCCATGTTGTAGCAAAGCTTAACCATACGTTTGCCTTCGTATCACATCCATTTACATGTACATGTATGGTTTGGACGGCATGCTTCGTATGTGTTTTTCAGAATGGAGCGTGCTATGTAGTTTTGCAACAAAATCATATTGTTTTCTTTATTGTTTGCATCAAAACAACGTATAAAGTCAAATAAATTAAAACACTTAATGCTCAGAGTACTATAATGGCAAATGTGAAAACCGCCCCGTAGAGGTAGCAAAGTGGCGGGATTCCGCCATTTCGTTTAAAACGAAGCATGCTACATGAGTTTGCATACATATTATGTGTTTTTCACTATTGTGTCATTAAAACGACGTATACAGTCAAATAAATCGAAAAACATACTGCTCGGAGTGCTAGAAGGTCAAATGTGAAAACCGCCCCGTAGGGGTAGTTTGCCCAATGGCGGGATTCCGCCGTTTCGGCATAAACTACCCCTACAGCGCGGTATTCAAGTCCAAACACCCCTACGAGTAAATGGGCACAAAACATGCATTATTTCGACCTGTTTTCTTTAATGTAGGTGTGCCATGTTGTAGCAAAGCTAAAACATACGTTTGCCTTCGTATCACATTCATTTACATGTTCATGTATGGTTTGGACGGCATGCTTCGTATGTGTTTTTCAGAATGGAGCATGCTATATGAGTTTGCATACATATTATGTTTTTGTCACTATTGTGTCATTTAAACAACGTATACAGTCAAATAAATGGAAAAAAATACTGCTCGGAGTGCTATAATGGCAAAAGTGAAAACCGCCCCGTAGAGGTAGCAAAGTGGCGGGATTCCGCCATTTCGTTTAAAACGAAGCATGCTACATGAGTTTGCATACATATTATGTTTTTTTCACTATTCTGTCATTAAAACAACGTATACAGTCAAATAAATCGAAACAAGTACTGCTCTGAGGGCTAGAAGGTCAAATGTGAAAACCGCCCCGTAGGGATAGTTTGCCAAGTGGCGGGATTCCGCCGTTTCGGCATAAACTACCCCTAGAGCGCGGTATTCAAGTCCAAACGTCCCTACGAGTAAATGGGCACATAACATGCATTATTGCGACCCGTTTTCTTTAATGTAGGTGTGCCATGTTGTAGCAAAGCTAAAACATACGTTTGCCTTCGTATCACATTCATTTACATGTTCATGTATGGTTTGGACGGCATGCTTCGTATGTGTTTTTTCAGAATGGAGCATGCTATATGAGTTTGCATACATATTATGTTTTTGTCACTATTGTGTCATTAAAACAACGTATACAGTCAAATAGATCGAAAAAAATACTGCTCGGAGTGCTATAATGGCAAATGTGAAAACCGCCCCGTAGAGGTAGCAAAATGGCGGGATTCCGCCATTTCGTTTAAAACGAAGCATGCTACATGAGTTTGCATACATATTATGTTTTTTTCACTATTGTGTCATTAAAACAACGTATACAGTCAAATAAATCGAAACAAATACGGCTCTGAGGGCTAGAAGGTCAAATGTGAAAACCGCCCCGTAGGGGTAGTTTGCCAAGTGGCGGGATTCCGCCGTTTCGGCATAAACTACCCCTAGAGCGCGGTATTCAAATCCAAACATCCTTACGAGTAAATGGGCACGTAACATGCATTATTGCGACCCGTTATCTTTAATGTAGGTGTGCCATGTTGTAGCAAAGCTAAAACATACGTTTGCCTTCGTATCACATTCATTTACATGTTCATGTATGGATTGGACGGCATGCTTCGTATGTGTTTTTTCAGAATGGAGCATGCTATATGAGTTTGCATACATATTATGTTTTTGTCACTATTGTGTCATTTAAACAACGTATACAGTCAAATAAATGGAAAAAAATACTGCTCGGAGTGCTATAATGGCAAAAGTGAAAACCGCCCCGTAGAGGTAGCAAAGTGGCGGGATTAAGCCATTTCGTTTAAAACGAAGCATGAGTTTGCATACATATTATGTTTTTTTCACTATTCTGTCATTAAAACAACGTATACAGTCAAATAAATCGAAACAAGTACTGCTCTGAGGGCTAGAAGGTCAAATGTGAAAACCGCCCCGTAGGGATAGTTTGCCAAGTGGCGGGATTCCGCCGTTTCGGCATAAACTACCCCTAGAGCGCGGTATTCAAGTCCAAACGTCCCTACGAGTAAATGGGCACATAACATGCATTATTGCGACCCGTTTTCTTTAATGTAGGTGTGCCATGTTGTAGCAAAGCTAAAACATACGTTTGCCTTCGTATCACATTCATTTACATGTTCATGTATGGTTTGGACGGCATGCTTCGTATGTGTTTTTTCAGAATGGAGCATGCTATATGAGTTTGCATACATATTATGTTTTTGTCACTATTGTGTCATTAAAACAACGTATACAGTCAAATAGATCGAAAAAAATACTGCTCGGAGTGCTATAATGGCAAATGTGAAAACCGCCCCGTAGAGGTAGCAAAATGGCGGGATTCCGCCATTTCGTTTAAAACGAAGCATGCTACATGAGTTTGCATACATATTATGTTTTTTTCACTATTGTGTCATTAAAACAACGTATACAGTCAAATAAATCGAAACAAATACGGCTCTGAGGGCTAGAAGGTCAAATGTGAAAACCGCCCCGTAGGGGTAGTTTGCCAAGTGGCGGGATTCCGCCGTTTCGGCATAAACTACCCCTAGAGCGCGGTATTCAAATCCAAACATCCTTACGAGTAAATGGGCACGTAACATGCATTATTGCGACCCGTTATCTTTAATGTAGGTGTGCCATGTTGTAGCAAAGCTAAAACATACGTTTGCCTTCGTATCACATTCATTTACATGTTCATGTATGGATTGGACGGCATGCTTCGTATGTGTTTTTTCAGAATGGAGCATGCTATATGAGTTTGCATACATATTATGTTTTTGTCACTATTGTGTCATTAAAACAACGTATACAGTCAAATAAATCGAAAAAAATACTGCTCGGAGTGCTATAATGGCAAATGTGAAAACCGCCCCGTAGAGGTAGCAAAATGGCGGGATTCCGCCATTTCGTTTGAAACGAAGCATGCTACATGAGTTTGCATACATATTATGTTTTTTTCACTATTGTGTCATTAAAACAACGTATACAGTCAAATAAATCGACACAAATACTGCTCTATGGGCTAGAAGGTCAAATGTGAAAACCGCCCCGTAGGGGTAGTTTGCCTAGTGGCGGGATTCCGCCGTTTCGGCATAAACTACCCCTAGAGCGCGGTATTCAAGTCCAAACATCCCTACGAGTAAATGAGCACAGAACATGCATTATTTCGTCCTTTTTTCTTTAATGTTTGTGTGCCATGTTGTAGCAAAGCTAAACCATACGTTTGCCTTCGTATCACATTTATTTACATGTACATGTATGGATTGGGCGGCAGGCTTCGTATGTGTTTTTCAGAATGGAACATGCTATGTCTTATTGCAACAAAATCATATTGTTTTTTTTTATTGTTGCATCAAAACAACGTACAAAATCAAATAAATCAAAATACTAAATGCTCAGAGTGCTAGAATTGCAAATGTGAAAACCGCCCCGTAGAGGTAGTTTGCAAAGTGGCGGGATTCCGCCATTGCGTTTAAAACGAAGCATGCTATATGTGTTTGCATACATATTCTGTATTTTTCACTATTGTGTCATTAAAACGACGTACACAGTCAAATAAATCATTAAATAGGGTTAGGATTAGGGTTAGGGTTAGGAGGTTAGGGTTAGGATTAGGGCTGGGGTTAGGGTTAGGGTTAGGGCTAGGGTTAGGGTTAGGGCTAGGGTTAGGGTTAGCATACATGAGTTTGCATACATATTATGTTTTTTTCACTATTGTGTCATTAAAACAACGTATACAGTAAAATAAAATGAACAAAAAAATGCTCGGAGTGCTAGAAGGTCAAATGTGAAAACCGCCCTGTAGGGGTAGTTTGCCAAGTGGCGGGATTCCGCCGTTTCGGCAAAAACTACCCCTAGAGCGCGGTATTCAAGTCCAAACATCCCTACGAGTAAATGAGCACAGAACATGCATTATTTCGTCCTTTTTTCTTTAATGTTGGTGTGCCATGTTGTAGAAAAGCTAAACCATAAGTTTGCCTTCGTATCACATTTATTTAAATGTACATGCATGGTTTGGGCGGCATGCTTCGTATGTGTTTTTCAGAATGGAACATGCTATGTCGTAAAGGTTAGGGCTAGGCTTAGGGTTAGAGTTAGAATTAGGCTTAGGGTTAGTGCTAGGGCTAGGGCTAGGGTTAGGATTAGGGCTAGGGTTAGGATTAGGGCTAGGGTTAGGATTAGAGCTAGGGTTAGGGTTAGGGTTAGGCTAGGGTTAGGGTTAGGGCTAGGGTTAGGGTTAGCATACATGAGTTTGCATACATATTATGTTTTTTTCACTATTGTGTCATTAAAACAACGTATACAGTCAAATAAATCGAACAAAAAATGCTCGGAGTGCTAGAAGGTCAAATGTGAAAACCGCCCTGTAGGGGTAGTTTGCCAAGTGGCGGGATTCCGCCGTTTCGGCATAAACTACCCCTAGAGCGCGGTATTCAAGTCCAAACATCCCTACGAGTAAATGAGCACAGAACATGCATTATTTCGTCCTTTTTTCTTTAATGTTGGTGTGCCATGTTGTAGCAAAGCTAAACCATACGTTTGCCTTCGTATCACATTTATTTAAATGCACATGCATGGTTTGGGCGGCATGCTTCGTATGTGTTTTTCAGAATGGAACATGCTATGTCTTAAAGGTTAGGGCTAGGCTTAGGGTTAGAGTTAGAATTAGGGTTAGGGTTAGTGCTAGGGCTAGGGCTAGGGTTAGGATTAGGGCTAGGGTTAGGATTAGGGCTAGGGTTAGGATTAGGGCTAGGGTTAGGGTTAGGGTTAGGCTAGGGTTAGGGTTAGGTCTAGGGTTAGGGTTAGCATACATGAGTTTGCATACATATTATGTTTTTTTCAATATTGTGTCATTAAAACAACGTATACAGTCAAATAAATCGAACAAAAAAATGCTCGGAGTGCTAGAAGGTCAAATGTGAAAACCGCCCTGTAGGGGTAGTTTGCCAAGTGGCGGGATTCCGCCGTTTCGGCATAAACTACCCCTAGAGCGCGGTATTCAAGTCCAAACATCCCTACGAGTAAATGAGCACAGAACATGCATTATTTCGTCCTTTTTTTTCTTTAATGTTGGTGTGCCATGTTGTAGCAAAGCTAAACCATACGTTTGCCTTCGTATCACATTTATTTAAATGTACATGCATGGTTTGGGCGGCATGCTTCGTATATGTTTTTCAGAATGGAACATGCTATGTCTTAAAGGTTAGGGCTAGGCTTAGGGTTAGAGTTAGAATTAGGGTTAGGGTTAGTGCTAGGGCTAGGGCTAGGGTTAGGATAAGGGCTAGGGTTAGGATTAGGGCTAGGGTTAGGATTAGGGCTAGGGTTAGGATTAGGGCCGAAACGGCGGAATCCCGCCACTTGACAAACTACCCCTACGGGGCGGTTTTTACAATTGACCTTCCAGCGCTCGGAGCATTATCTTTTCGATTTATATGACTGTATACGTTGTTTTAATGATAAAATAGTGTAAGAAAACATAATATGCATGCAAACTTATATAGCATGCTACGTTTTAAACGAAATGGCGGAATCCCGCCAGTATGCAAACTACCCCTACAGGGCGGTTTTCACATTTGCCATGCTAGCACTCTGACTATTAGGTATGTCGATTTGTTTGACATTATACGTTGTTTTGATGCAACAATAGAGAAAACACAATGATTTTGTTGCAAAAATACATAATATGCGCCCTTCTGAAAAAAAAACAAAAAAAAAACATAAGAAGCGTGCCGCCCAAACCATACATGTACATGTAAATAGATGTGATACGAAGGCAAACGTAAGTTTTAGCTTTGCTACAACATGGCATACTCAAATTAAAGAAAACGGGTCGAAATAATGCATGTTCTGTGCCCATTTACTTGAAGTAAGGTTTGGACTTGAATACTGCGATGTAGGGGTAGTTTATGCCGAAAGGGCGGAATCCCGCCAGTTGGCAAACTACCCCTACAGGGCGGTTTTCACATTTGGCCTTCTTGCACTTGGTGCATTAATGTTTTCGATATATTTGACTGTAGGTTAGTAGAGCGTAAGCATCGGTCTATGGCATACAGTTTTTTGCTCAGAAGAAACCAAGGAAAAATCTGTATTCCAATGTCCAGGCTGGGCGAACGGGGACGCTGCTTACTCCAGCCCATGTTAGTTTGTTAGTTAAAGCAAAACCGTCCCGTAGAGGTAGTTTGCAAAGTGGCGGGATTCCGCCATTGCGTTTAAAACGAAGCATGCTATATGTGTTTGCATACATATTCTGTATTTTTCACTATTGTGTCATTAAAACGACGTACACAGTCAAATAAATCGAAAAAATACTGCTCTGAGTGCGCTAGCATTATATATTTGTTCGCCCTGTCGAGTTAGCCACATAGTCAAATTTAGGCTATGCGTTTCCGGCTGACACCACGAGGAGGTTCGACTAGGACTTACAATATGATACTCATATTGTCATTCGTCAACCATGGGGCCCTGAAAAGGGCCGTTGTTTTGCCTAAGAATCTAGGGCAAAGCTCTGCTGATGGCGCCGATCGAGGCTCTGATGTAGGATCTCCTTAATAGCCGGGGCAAGATCCTATGCTGACTGATGAGGTTGTTTTTCCTTCTTTCCACAGGCTGGTTGTAGTCTGCCAATATGCGTAGTAGAAATACATCCTGTCTGAAGAATCTTCTGTCAAATCTTAGAATGGATATTTTCTGACCCACGACACAGTCCGCTACTTCCCCGATCCCTCTTAACTGTGAAGTTGTTAATGCTCGGCACATATCTTTTCTGTCTGCTTTGCGTCTGACTGATCCAAGTCTGATCAAAAAGTCCAAATTCCTGAATGCGTGCGATTGCGGTATTCTCGACATTTTAAAGCTTTGGTTGTGTAAACACACTGGTTACAAACTTATATATACACATGGACTAGTCTAATCAGTTTAATTCGAGGGTAAGCGGTAACATCAAAAGAAACATTATGTAACCGATAGGAGCATTCCAATATGTGGGTAAGACAGGTTGCTCAAAGCTTATATAACAATGCATCTAATTGCATACTCGAAAATGCAATCGCATAAAAACGTCGGTGCAAACTTGGATGCATCTTAGGCTTAGGGTGACCTACGTTTGTGGGCAAACTAGGGTTTGGGTAACAAGGGTAAGGTTTTTGACACTTTCATGCACAAAAATCTGTCGTAATCGGACTCTGTTTGACATTATACGTTGTTTTGATGCAACAATAGAGAAAACACAATGATTTTGTTCCAAATGCGAGTAGGGGTTCCAATATGCTTCTATTCCAGGGGGAGCGGCCCAGTTTCTGCATATCCGGGGCTCCCCGCGGTGTGATAGAAGGCCGAAATTGCCCTTAAATGAAAGGCAGAGGATGTATTGACACACTGCTGGTGCCTGTTTGCCATTGGGACAGCTGGTTAAGCTGTAAGAAGGGTCCAAATGAGAGTACGGGGGTCCAATATGCCTACATTCTATCTGTGAGGTCGAGTTTCAGCATATCCGGGGCACACCGGGGTGTGAGAGAAGGGTGAAAGTGCCAATAAATGAAAGGGAGAGGATGCATCTACACACTGCTGGTGCCTGTTTGCCCTTGGGACAGCTGGTTAAGCTGCAAAAAGGGTCCAAATGCGAGTAGGGGGTCCTATATGCCTCTATTCCAGGGGGTGCGGCCCAGTTTCTGCATATCCGGGGCTCCCCGCGGTGCGATAGATGGCCGAAAATGCCCTTAAATGAAAGGCAGAGGACCCATCTACACACTGCTGTTGCCTGTTTGCAATAAAGGATAGCTGGTTTAGCTGCAAAATGGGTCCAAATGCGAGAACGGGGGTCCAATATTCCTATATCCCATGGGATGCGGTCGAGTTTAAGCATATCCGGGGCTCCCAACGGTGTGAGAGAAGGATGAAAGTGCCCTTAAATGAAAGGCAGAGGATGCATCTACACACTGCTGGTGCCTGTTTGCCATTGGGACAGCTGGTTTAGCTGCAAAAAGGGGCCAAATGCGAGTACGGGTGTCCAATATGCCTATATTTCAGGGGGTGCGGTCGAGTTTCAGCATATCCGGGGCTCCCCACGGTGTGAGAGAAGGGTGAAAGTGCCCTTAAATAAAAGGCAGAGGATGCATCTATACACTGCTGGTGCCTGTTTGCCCTTGGGACAGCTGGTTAAGCTGCAAAAAGGGTCCAAATGCGAGTAGGGGGTCCAATATGCCTCTATTCCAGGGGGAGCGGCCCAGTTTCTGCATATCCGGGGCTCCCCGCGGTGTGATAGAAGGCCGAAAGTGCCCTTAAATGAAATGCACAGGATGTATCTACACACTGCTGGTGCCTGTTTGCCATTGGGACAGCTGGTTAAGCTGTAAGAAGGGTCCAAATGAGAGAACGGGGGTCCAATATGCCAACATTCTAGGGGTGCGGTCGAGTTTCAGCATATCCGGGGCTCACCGGGGTGTGAGAAAAGGGTAAAAGTGCCCTTAAATAAAAGGCAGAGGATGCATCTACACACTGCAAGTGCCTTTTTGCCCTTGGGACAGCTGGTTAAGCTGCAAAAAGGGTCCAAATGCGAGTACGGGTGTCCATTATGCCTATATTCCGAGGGTGCGGCCCAGTTTCTGCATATCCGGGGCTTCCCACGGTGTGATAGAAGGCGGAAAGTGCCCTTAAATAAAAGGCAGAGGATGCATCTACAAACTGCTGGTGCCTGTTTGCCATTGGGACAGCTGGTTTAGCTGCAAAAAGGGTCCAAATGCGAGTACGGGTGTCCAATATGCCTATATTCCAGGGGGTGCGGTCGAGTTTCAGCATATCCGGGGCTCTCCACGGTGTGAGAGAAGGGTGAAAGTACCTTTAAATAAAAGGCAGAGGATGCATCTATACACTGCTGGTGCCTGTTTGCCATTGGGATAGCTGGTTTAGCTGCAAAAAGGGTCCAAATGCGAGTACGGGTGTCCAATATGCCTATATTCCAGGGTGTGCGGTCGAGTTTCAGCATATCCGGGGCTTCCCACGGTGTGAGAGAAGGGTGAAAGTGCCCTTAAATGAAAGGCAGAGGATGCATCTATACACTGCTGGTGCCTGTTTGCCCTTGGGACAGCTGGTTAAGCTGCAAAAAGGGTCTAAATGCGAGTAGGGGGTCCAATATGCCTCTATTCCAGGGGGAGCGGCCCAGTTTCTGCATATCCGGGGCTCCCCACGGTGTGAGAGAAGAGTGAAAGTGCCCTTAAATGAAAGGCGGATGAAGCATCTATACACTGCTGGTGCCTGTTTGCCCTTGGGACAGCTGGTTAAGCTGCAAAAAGGGCCCAAATGCGAGTACGGGTGTCCAATATGCCTCTATTCCAGGGGGAGCGGCCCAGTTTCTGCATATCCGGGGCTCCCCGCGGTGTGATAGAAGGCCGAAAGTGCCCTTAAATGAAAGGCACAGGATATATCTACACACTGCTGGTGCCTGTTTGCCATTGGGACAGCTGGTTAAGCTGTAAGAAGGGTCCAAATGAGAGAACGGGGGTCCAATATGCCTACATTCTAGGGGTGCGGTCGAGTTTCAGCATATCCGGGGCTCACCGGGGTGTGAGAGAAGGGTGAAAGTGCCATTAAATGAAAGGCAGAGGATGCATCTACACACTGCTGGTGCCTGTTTGCCCTTGGGACAGCTGGTTAAGCTGCAAAAATGGTCCAAATGTGAGTAGGGGGTCAAATATGCCTCTATATCAGGGGGTGCGGCCCAGTTTCTGCATATCCGGGGCTCCCCGCGGTGTGATAGAAGGCGGAAAGTGCCCTTAAATGAAAGACAGAGGATGCATCTACACACTGCTGGTGCCTGTTTGCCATTGGGATAGCTGGTTTAGCTGCAAAAAGGGTCCAAATGCGAGTACGGGTGTCCAATATGCCTATATTCCAGGGTGTGCGGTCGAGTTTCAGCATATCCGGGGCTTCCCACGGTGTGAGAGAAGGGTGAAAGTGCCCTTAAATGAAAGGCAGAGGATGCATCTATACACTGCTGGTGCCTGTTTGCCCTTGGGACAGCTGGTTAAGCTGCAAAAAGGGTCTAAATGCGAGTAGGGGGTCCAATATGCCTCTATTCCAGGGGGAGCGGCCCAGTTTCTGCATATCCGGGGCTTCCCACGGTGTGATAGAAGACGGAAAGTGCCCTTAAATGAAAGGCAGAGGATGCATCTACACACTGCTGGTGCTGTTTGCCATTGGGACAGCTGGTTTAGCTGCAAAAAGGGTCCAAATGCGAGTACGGGTGTCCAATATGCCTATATTCCAGGGGGTGCGGTCGAGTTTCAGCATATCCGGGGCTCCCCACGGTGTGAGAGAAGAGTGAAAGTGCCCTTAAATGAAAGGCAGATGATGCATCTATACACTGCTGGTGCCTGTTTGCCCTTGGGACAGCTGGTTAAGCTGCAAAAAGGGCCCAAATGCGAGTAGGGGGTCCAATATGCCTCTATTCCAGGGGGAGCGGCCCAGTTTCTGCATATCCGGGGCTCCCCGCGGTGTGATAGAAGGCCGAAAGTGCCCTTAAATGAAAGGCACAGGATATATCTACACACTGCTGGTGCCTGTTTGCCATTGGGACAGCTGGTTAAGCTGTAAGAAGGGTCCAAATGAGAGAACGGGGGTCCAATATGCCTACATTCTAGGGGTGCGGTCGAGTTTCAGCATATCCGGGGCTCACCGGGGTGTGAGAGAAGGGTGAAAGTGCCCTTAAATGAAAGACAGAGGATGCATCTACACACTGCTGGTGCCTGTTTGCCCTTGGGACAGCTGGTTAAGCTGCAAAAAGGGTCCAAATGCGAGTAGGGGGTCAAATATGCCTCTATATCAGGGGGTGCGGCCCAGTTTCTGCATATCCGGGGCTCCCCGCGGTGTGATAGAAGGCGGAAAGTGCCCTTAAATGAAAGACAGAGGATGCATCTACACACTGCTGGTGCCTGTTTGCCATTGGGATAGCTGGTTTAGCTGCAAAAAGGGTCCAAATGCGAGTACGGGTGTCCAATATGCCTATATTCCAGGGTGTGCGGTCGAGTTTCAGCATATCCGGGGCTTCCCACGGTGTGAGAGAAGGGTGAAAGTGCCCTTAAATGAAAGGCAGAGGATGCATCTATACACTGCTGGTGCCTGTTTGCCCTTGGGACAGCTGGTTAAGCTGCAAAAAGGGTCTAAATGCGAGTAGGGGGTCCAATATGCCTCTATTCCAGGGGGAGCGGCCCAGTTTCTGCATATCCGGGGCTTCCCACGGTGTGATAGAAGGCGGAAAGTGCCCTTAAATGAAAGGCAGAGGATGCATCTACACACTACTGGTGCTGTTTGCCATTGGGACAGCTGGTTTAGCTGCAAAAAGGGTCCAAATGCGGGTACGGGTGTCCAATATGCCTCTATTCCAGGGGGTGCGGTCGAGTTTCAGCATATCCGGGGCTCCCCACGGTGTGAGAGAAGAGTGAAAGTGCCCTTAAATAAAAGGCAGAGGATGCATCTATACACTGCTGGTGCCTGTTTGCCCTTGGGACAGCTGGTTAAGCTGCAAAAAGGGTCCAAATGCGAGTAGGGGGTCCAATATGCCTCTATTCCAGGGGGAGCGGCCCAGTTTCTGCATATCCGGGGCTTCCCACGGTGTGATAGAAGGCGGAAAGTGCCCTTAAATGAAAGGCAGAGGATGCATCTACACACTGCTGGTGCCTGTTTGCCATTGGGACAGCTGGTTTAGCTGCGAAAAGGGTCCAAATGCGAATACGGGTGTCCAATATGCCTATATTCCAGGGGGTGCGGTCGAGTTTCAGCATATCCGTGGCTCCCCACGGTGTGAGAGAAGGGTGAAAGTGCCCTTAAATGAAAGGCAGAGGAGGCATCTATACACTGCTGGTGCCTGTTTGCCCTTGGGACAGCTGGTTAAGCTGCAAAAAGGGTCCAAATGCGAGTAGGGGGTCCAATATGCCTCTATTCCAGGGGGAGCGGCCCAGTTTCTGCATATCCGGGGCTTCACACGGTGTGATAGAAGGCGGAAAGTGCCCTTAAATGAAAGGCACAGGATGCATATACACACTGCTGGTGCCTGTTTGCCATTGGGACAGCTGGTTTAGCTGCAAAAAGGGTCCAAATGCGAGTACGGGTGTCCAATATGCCTATATTCCAGGGGGTGCGGTCGAGTTTCAGCATATCCGGGGCTCCCCACGGTGTGAGAGAAGAGTGAAAGTGCCCTTAAATGAAAGGCAGAGGATGCATCTATACACTGCTGGTGCCTGTTTGCCCTTGGGACAGCTGGTTAAGCTGCAAAAAGGGTCCAAATGCGAGTAGGGGGTCCAATATGCCTCTATTTCAGGGGGAGCGGCCCAGTTTCTGCATATCCGGGGCTTCCCACGGTGTGATAGAAGGCGGAAAGTGCCCTTAAATGAAAGGCAGAGGATGCATCTACACACTGCTGGTGCCTGTTTGCCATTGGGACAGCTGGTTTAGCTGCAAAAAGGGTCCAAATGCGAATACGGGTGTCCAATATGCCTATATTCCAGGGGGTGCGGTCGAGTTTCAGCATATCCGTGGCTCCCCACGGTGTGAGAGAAGGGTGAAAGTGCCCTTAAATGAAAGGCAGAGGAGGCATCTATACACTGCTGGTGCCTGTTTGCCCTTGGGACAGCTGGTTAAGCTGCAAAAAGGGTCCAAATGCGAGTAGGGGGTCCAATATGCCTCTATTCCAGGGGGAGCGGCCCAGTTTCTGCATATCCGGGGCTTCACACGGTGTGATAGAAGGCGGAAAGTGCCCTTAAATGAAAGGCAGAGGATGCATATACACACTGCTGGTGCCTGTTTGCCATTGGGACAGCTGGTTTAGCTGCAAAAAGGGTCCAAATTCGAGTACGGGTGTCCAATATGCCTATATTCCAGGGGGTGCGGTCGAGTTTCAGCATATCCGGGGCTCCCCACGGTGTGAGAGAAGGGTGAAAGTGCCCTTACATGAAAGGCAGAGGAGGCATCTATACACTGCTGGTGCCTGTTTGCCCTTGGGACAGCTGCAAAAAGGGTCCAAATGCGAGTAGGTGGTCCAATATGCCTGTATTCCATGGGGATCGGCCCAGTTTCTGCATATCCGGGGCTCTCCATGGTGTGATAGAAGGCCGCAATTGCCCTTAAATGAAAGGCACAGGATGTATACACACACTGCTGGTGCCTGTTTGCCATTGGGACAGCTGGTTAAGCTGTAAGAAGGGTCCAAATGAGAGAACGGGGGTCCAATTTGCCTAAATTCTAGGGGTGCGGTCGAGTTTCAGCATATCCGGGGCTCACCAGGGTGTGAGAGAAGGGTGAAAGTGCCCTTAAATGAAAGGCAGAGGATGCATCTACACACTGCTTGTGCCTGTTTGCCCTTGGGACAGCTGGTTAAGCTGCAAAAAGGGTCCAAATGCGAGTAGGGGGTCCAATATGCCTCTATTCCAGGGGGTGCGGCCCAGTTTCTGCATATCCGGGGCTCCCCACGGTGTGATAGAAGGCGGAGAGTGCCCTAAAATGAAAGGCAGAGAATGCATCTACACACTGTTGGTGCCTGTTTGCAAATGGGACAACTGGTTTAGCTGCAAAATGGGTCCAAATGCGAGTACTGGGGTCCAATATTCCTATATCCCAGGGGTGCGGTCGAGTTTCAGCATATCCGGGGCTCCCAACGCTGTAAGAGAAGGGTGAAAGCGCCCTTAAATGAAAGGCAGAGGATGCATCTACACACTGCTGATGCCTGTTTGCAATTGGGACAGCTGGTTAAGCTGCAAAAAGGGTCCAA
Organism: Rugalucina vietnamica; assembly: GCA_964017185.1. Classification (NCBI taxonomy): domain Eukaryota; kingdom Metazoa; phylum Mollusca; class Bivalvia; order Lucinida; family Lucinidae; genus Rugalucina; species Rugalucina vietnamica. Next base: position 49,677,542 of record OZ024870.1, read on the forward strand.
ATGCGAGTACGGGTGTCCATTATGCCTATATTCCAGGGGGAGCGGCCCAGTTTCTGCATATCCGGGGCTTCCCACGGTGTGATAGAAGGCGGAAAGTGCCCTACCCTATGGGTGCTGCTTTAAGGCTCGAAGGTTCAGGGACCCAATTGCTGTACCCTGTGCGTGCTGCTATAACGCTTGAGGTCCCTGGACGCGGTTGCTGTACCATGGGAGTGCTGCTATAACGCTGCAGTATCCCAGGACCCGGTTGCTGTACCCTGGGTGTGCTGCTATAACGCTGGAAGGTCCCAAAACCCGATTGCTGTACCATGGTGTTGCTGCTATAACGCTGAAGGGTCCCTGGACCCTGTTTCTGTACCCTGGGGTGCTGCTTTAACGCTGGAGGGTCCCAGGACCCGATTGTTGTACCCTGGGGACGCTGCTTTAACGCTGGAGGGTCCCATGACCCGGCTGCTGTACCCTGGGGTGCTGCTGTGGGAGCGGTTTCTGGGACCGGCTGCTGTTCAGGAGGTTCCAGAGATCATTTTTGCTAATTTCAGATAGTAGTTGAACCTTTTTTGGGCTTCCAGATCCGGCTGCAGTGCCCTAGCGTGCTAATATAGGCAGGAGGGTCACAAGAACCAGCTGCAAAACCCAAGGGGTGCGCTGGAGTGTCAGGCAGTCGGTTCCCGGGACCGGCTGCTGTACCCGAGGTTCCTGAGGCCATTTTTGTGATTTTCGGTAAGTAGTTGAACCTTTTTTGGGCATCCAGAATGCCCATCGACACAGCAATAATCAAAACAACCTTTCTAGATCCCATACAGGCGACTAATAACCATGCAAATAAAAGCATGGTGGGTAGAAATCACAATCCAAGGTATTTAACATGCATTCGGTAAGTAGTTGTACCTCAAAGACCAACCTTATCTACTCAGTCATGCAGGGCAATAATATTTCTAACATAATATTTGTCATAATTGCACTATTAGTCTGAATTCGAATAGATATTGGCCTTGAAACTGTTGAAATATGCCAGAAATCGACTTTTGAACCTAAATTTCGGTGAATCGTTGTACCTGAATAACAAACCAAGCTTATTGGGATCCATTTTCCAATGTGGCTTACCTAGTGCTACAATTTGGTACAAAAACCATGCATTTAAACCGTATATCAACAAAGTTATTTCAGTTTTAATGCTTGAAATTTACGTATAAGAACGCAATTTTTGGGGGTATACCTAAAACATCTAAAGTTTCACCCCTAAAATGAATTTTTTTCTACCACCCTTGATTATTTTAAGTATTTACGTATATTTACCTACATTCTGGTACAAAAATCATAAAGATATCACCAAAAATGTATAAGTTATAAGCGTTTTATTGCAGCCAATAAACGAAAATAGCAGAAAAAACGCAATATTTTGGGGGTATACGTAAAAAATCGACCGCGCTACCCCCTAGATCCCATTAAAAAGACCGCCCTCTACTGCTTTTAATAACTACATATATTTACCTACATTTTGATGCAAAAAACATAAAGTTATCTGTAAAATTGTATAATTTATAGGCGTTTCATTTCAGCTAATACGTGGAAAAAGCCGAAAAATTAGGGGGTATACGTAAAAAATCGACCGCGCTACCCCCTAGATCCCCCAAAAAAGACCGCCCTCTACTAATTTTGATAACTACATATATTTACCTACATTTTGATGCAAAAAACACTAAGATATCACAATAAATAAAAAAGTTATTAGCATTTAAGCATTGAAAAAATTACGAAAATCGCTAGAAAATTAGGGGGTAGGGGTAGATAATCGCTAATAGCATGACCGGAAGTGGTGCTACCCTACCAAAACCTATGTTCAAACTGTTCTACAATGTCACACCAACACAATGATGCATAAAGCATTCGAAAACAATAAGATTTCACGAAGCTAGAGCGAATACAAAACAGACAGAACTTGACTTTAAAACGAAACGCAATTTGTTTTGGGGGTAGGGGTAAAAAATCGACCGCGCTCCCCCCTAGATCAAATAAAAAACACCGCCCTCTTTATTTTTATATTACAACACATATTGAGCTACAACCTGACGCAAAAATCATTAAGATATCTGCATTTTACGCTGAGTTATTACGATTTGAAATACCGCAAAATCGCGAAAAAAAAGGCGTTTAGGGCCCGACCCCTAGGGGTAGGGGGTGGGGTACCCCAAAAAAATTTTTTCAAAAATTTTTGGTCTAAAATGCTTTAAAACATCATAAAACATGTTTTTAGAACCCAAAAAAAAACCGCCCTCTAGGGGTAGTTTGGGTCCCCACCGAAAAGTTCAAGCTGTTGACTTGCGTGACATGTTGCTGCTGAAAAGCATGTATTTTCGCTTTTATATCGTGTATAGCATAGGTATACCACTTTTTCTCGAGAACAAGAGTTATCCCGGTATACCGACCCCACGCAGCTGAAAGAGTGTTATCATACCAATAAGCCCAACAGGTTCTGGTCAGAAACTCAAGCCTCTGGGGTGGGAAGATCGGGGGTCAAAAACCGGTTTGGACCTCATTGCACCCCCCCCATTTTGACCCCCCAATTCTCGGGAACAAGAGTTATCCCGGTATAGCCACCTATCTGATTCCATCCACTGGGGATCACTCGTTATTATAAAAAGGGTGAGACCAGAAACTCAAGCCCATGACTTGCGTGACATGTTGCTGCTGAAAAGCATGTATTTTCGCTTTTATAGCGTGTATAGCATAGGTATACCACTTTTTCTCGAGAACAAGAGTTATCCCGGTATACCGACCCCACGCAGCTGAAAGAGTGTTACCATACCAACAAGCCCAACAGGGTCTGGTCAGAAACTCAAGCCTCTGGGGTGGTAAGATCGGGGGTCAAAAACCGGTTTGGACCTCCTTCCACACCCCCATTTTGACCCCCCAATTCTCGAGAACAAGAGTTATCCCGGTTTAGCCACCTGTCTGATTCCATCCACTGGGCATCACTCGATATTATAAAAAGGGTGAGACCAGATACTCAAGCCCATGACTTGCGTGACATGTTGCTGCTGAAAAGCATGTATTTTCGCTTTTTAGCGTGTATAGCATAGGTATACCACTTTTTCTCGAGAACAAGAGTTATCCCGGTATACCGACCCCACGCAGCTGAAAGAGTGTTACCATACCAACAATCCCAACAGGGTCTGGTCAGAAACTCAAGCCTCTGGGGTGGTAAGATCGGGGGTCAAAAACCGGTTTGGACCTCATTGCACCCCCCCCCCAATTTTGACCCCCCAATCCTCGAGAACAAGAGTTATCCCGGTATATCCACCTATCTGATTCCATCCACTGGAGATCACTCGATATTATAAAAAGGGTGAGACCAGAAACTCAAGCCCATGACTTGCGTGAAATGTTGCTGCTGAAAAGCATGTATTTTCGCTTTTATATCGTGTATAGCATAGGTATACCACTTTTTCTCGAATACAAGAGTTATCCCGGTATACCGACCCCACGCAGCTGAAAGAGTGTTATCATACCAACAAGCCCAACAAGGTCTGGTCAGAAACTCAAGCCTCTGGGGTGGGAAGATCGGGGGTCAAAAACCGGTTTGGACCTCATTGCACCCCCCCCCCCCCCATTTTGACCCCCCAATTCTCGGGAACAAGAGTTATCCCGGTATAGCCACCCATCTGATTCCATCCACTGGGGATCACTCGTTATTATAAAAAGGGTGAGACCAGAAACTCAAGCCCATGACTTGCGTGACATGTTGCTGCTGAAAAGCATGTATTTTCGCTTTTATAGCGTGTATAGCATAGGTATACCACTTTTTCTCGAGAACAAGAGTTATCCCGGTATACCGACCCCACGCAGCTGAAAGAGTGTTACCATACCAACAAGCCCAACAGGGTCTGGTCAGAAACTCAAGCCTCTGAGGTGGTAAGATCGGGGGTCAAAAACCGGTTTGGACCTCCTTGCACCCCCCCCCCCAATTTTGACCCCCTAATTCTCGAGAACAAGAGTTATCCCGGTTTAGCCACCTGTCTGATTCCATCCACTGGGCATCACTCGATATTATAAAAAGGGTGAGACCAGAAACTCAAGCCCATGACTTGCGTGACATGTTGCTGCTGAAAAGCATGTATTTTCGCTTTTTTAGCGTGTATAACATAGGTATACCACTTTTTCTCGAGAACAAGAGTTATCCCGGTATACCGACCCCACGCAGCTGAAAGAGTGTTACCATACCAACAATCCCAACAGGGTCTGGTCAGAAACTCAAGCCTCTGGGGTGGTAAGATCGGGGGTCAAAAACCGGTTAGGACCTCATTGCACCCACCCCCAATTTTGACCCCCCAATTCTCGAGAACAAGAGTTATCCCGGTATATCCACCTATCTGATTCCATCCACTGGAGATCACTCGATATTATAAAAAGGGTGAGACCAGTAACTCAAGCCCATGACTTGCGTGACATGTTGCTGCTGAAAAGCATGTATTTTCGCTTTTATATCGTGTATAGCATAGGTATACCACTTTTTCTCGAGAACAAGAGTTATCCCGGTATACCGACCCCACGCAGCTGAAAGAGTGTTATCATACCAACAAGCCCAACAGGGTCTGGTCAGAAACTCAAGCCTCTGGGGTGGTAAGATCGGGGGTCAAAAACCGGTTTGGACCTCATTGCACCCCCCCCCATTTTGACCCCCCAATTCTCGGGAACAAGAGTTATCCCGGTATAGCCACCTATCTGATTCCATCCACTGGGGATCACTCGTTATTATAAAAAGGGTGAGACCAGAAACTCAAGCCCATGACTTGCGTGACATGTTGCTGCTGAAAAGCATGTATTTTCGCTTTTATAGCGTGTATAGCATAGGTATACCACTTTTTCTCGAGAACAAGAGTTATCCCGGTATACCGACCCCACGCAGCTGAAAGAGTGTTACCATACCAACAAGCCCAACAGGGTCTGGTCAGAAACTCAAGCCTCTGGGGTGGTAAGATCGGGGGTCAAAAACCGGTTTGGACCTCCTTGCACCCCCCCCCCATTTTGACCCCCTAATTCTTGAGAACAAGAGTTATCCCGGTTTAGCCACCTATCTGATTCCATCTACTGGGCATCACTCGATATTATAAAAAGGGTAAGACCAGAAACTCAGGCCCATGACTTGCGTGACATGTTGCTGCTGAAAAGCATGTATTTTCGCTTTTTAGCGTGTATAACATAGGTATACCACTTTTTCTCGAGAACAAGAGTTATCCCGGTATACCGACCCCACGCAGCTGAAAGAGTGTTACCATACCAACAATCCCAACAGGGTCTGGTCAGAAACTCAAGCCTCTGGGGTGGTAAGATCGGGGGTCAAAAACCGGTTTGGACCTCATTGCACCCCACCCCCCAATTTTGACCCACCAATTCTCGAGAACAAGAGTTATCCCGGTATATCCACCTATCTGATTCCATCCACTGGAGATCACTCGATATTATAAAAAGGGTGAGACCAGAAACTCAAGCCCATGACTTGCGTGACATGTTGCTGCTGAAAAGCATGTATTTTCGCTTTTATATCGTGTATAGCATAGGTATACCACTTTTTCTCGAGAACAAGAGTTATCCCGGTATACCGACCCCACGCAGCTGAAAGAGTGTTATCATACCAACAAGCCCAACAGGGTCTGGTCAGAAACTCAAGCCTCTGGGGTGGGAAGATCGGGGGTCAAAAACCGGTTTGGACCTCATTGCACCCCCCCCCCCATTTTGACCCCCCAATTCTCGGGAACAAGAGTTATCCCGGTATAGCCACCTATCTGATTTCATCCACTGGGGATCACTCGTTATTATAATAAGGGTGAGACCAGAAACTCAAGCCCATGACTTGCGTGACATGTTGCTGCTGAAAAGCATGTATTTTCGCTTTTATAGCGTGTATAGCATAGGTATACCACTTTTTCTCGAGAACAAGAGTTATCCCGGTATACCGACCCCACGCAGCTGAAAGAGTGTTACCATACCAACAAGCCCAGCAGGGTCTGGTCAGAAACTCAAGCCTCTGGGGTGGTAAGATCGGGGGTCAAAAACCGGTTTGGACCTCCTTGCAACCCCCCCCCCCCATTTTGACCCCCTAATTCTCGAGAACAAGAGTTATCCCGGTTTAGCCACCTGTCTGATTCCATCCACTGGGCATCACTCGATATTATAAAAAGGGTGAGACCAGAAACTCAAGCCCATGACTTGCGTGACATGTTGCTGCTGAAAAGCATGTATTTTCGCTTTTTTAGCGTGTATAACATAGGTATACCACTTTTTCTCGAGAACAAGAGTTATCCCGGTATACCGACCCCACGCAGCTGAAAGAGTGTTACCATACCAACAATCCCAACAGGGTCTGGTCAGAAACTCAAGCCTCTGGGGTGGTAAGATCGGGGGTCGAAAACCGGTTTGGACCTCATTGCACCCCCCACCCCCAATTTTGACCCCCCAATTCTCGAGAACAAGAGTTATCCCGGTATATCCACCTATCTGATTCCATCCACTGGGGATCACTCGATATTATAAAAAGGGTGAGACCAGAAACTCAAGCCCATGACTTGCGTGACATGTTGCTGCTGAAAAGCATGTATTTTCGCTTTTATATCGTGTATAGCATAGGTATACCACTTTTTCTCGAGAACAAGAGTTATCCCGGTATACCGACCCCACGCAGCTGAAAGAGTGTTATCATACCAACAAGCCCAACAGGGTCTGGTCAAAAACTCAAGCCTCTGGGGTGGGAAGATCGGGGGTCAAAAACCGGTTTGGACCTCATTGCACCCCCCCCCCATTTTGACCCCCCAATTCTCGGGAACAAGAGTTATCCCGGTATAGCCACCTATCTGATTCCATCCACTGGGGATCACTCGTTATTATAAAAAGGGTGAGACCAGAAACTCAAGCCCATGACTTGCGTGACATGTTGCTGCTGAAAAGCATGTATTTTCGCTTTTATAGCGTGTATAGCATAGGTATACCACTTTTTCTCGAGAACAAGAGTTATCCCGGTATACCGACCCCACGCAGCTGAAAGAGTGTTACCATACCAACAAGCCCAGCAGGGTCTGGTCAGAAACTCAAGCCTCTGGGGTGGTAAGATCGGGGGTCAAAAACCGGTTTGGACCTCCTTGCAACCCCCCCCCCCCATTTTGACCCCCTAATTCTCGAGAACAAGAGTTATCCCGGTTTAGCCACCTGTCTGATTCCATCCACTGGGCATCACTCGATATTATAAAAAGGGTGAGACCAGAAACTCAAGCCCATGACTTGCGTGACATGTTGCTGCTGAAAAGCATGTATTTTCGCTTTTTTAGCGTGTATAACATAGGTATACCACTTTTTCTCGAGAACAAGAGTTATCCCGGTATACCGACCCCACGCAGCTGAAAGAGTGTTACCATACCAACAATCCCAACAGGGTCTGGTCAGAAACTCAAGCCTCTGGGGTGGTAAGATCGGGGGGTCGAAAACCGGTTTGGACCTCATTGCACCCCCCACCCCCAATTTTGACCCCCCAATTCTCGAGAACAAGAGTTATCCCGGTATATCCACCTATCTGATTCCATCCACTGGGGATCACTCGATATTATAAAAAGGGTGAGACCAGAAACTCAAGCCCATGACTTGCGTGACATGTTGCTGCTGAAAAGCATGTATTTTCGCTTTTATATCGTGTATAGCATAGGTATACCACTTTTTCTCGAGAACAAGAGTTATCCCGGTATACCGACCCCACGCAGCTGAAAGAGTGTTATCATACCAACAAGCCCAACAGGGTCTGGTCAAAAACTCAAGCCTCTGGGGTGGGAAGATCGGGGGTCAAAAACCGGTTTGGACCTCATTGCACCCCCCCCCCCATTTTGACCCCCCAATTCTCGGGAACAAGAGTTATCCCGGTATAGCCACCTATCTGATTCCATCCACTGGGGATCACTCGTTATTATAAAAAGGGTGAGACCAGAAACTCAAGCCCATGACTTGCGTGACATGTTGCTGCTGAAAAGCATGTATTTTCGCTTTTATAGCGTGTATAGCATAGGTATACCACTTTTTCTCGAGAACAAGAGTTATCCCGGTATACCGACCCCACGCAGCTGAAAGAGTGTTACCATACCAACAAGCCCAACAGGGTCTGGTCAGAAACTCAAGCCTCTGGGGTGGTAAGATCGGGGGTCAAAAACCGGTTTGGACCTCCTTGCACCCCCCCCCCCCATTTTGACCCCCTAATTCTTGAGAACAAGAGTTATCCCGGTTTAGCCACCTATCTGATTCCATCCACTGGGCATCACTCGATATTATAAAAAGGGTAAGACCAGAAACTCAGGCCCATGACTTGCGTGACATGTTGCTGCTGAAAAGCATGTATTTTCGCTTTTTAGCGTGTATAACATAGGTATACCACTTTTTCTCGAGAACAAGAGTTATCCCGGTATACCGACCCCACGCAGCTGAAAGAGTGTTACCATACCAACAATCCCAACAGGGTCTGGTCAGAAACTCAAGCCTCTGGGGTGGTAAGATCGGGGGTCAAAAACCGGTTTGGACCTCATTGCACCCCACCCCCCAATTTTGACCCACCAATTCTCGAGAACAAGAGTTATCCCGGTATATCCACCTATCTGATTCCATCCACTGGAGATCACTCGATATTATAAAAAGGGTGAGACCAGAAACTCAAGCCCATGACTTGCGTGACATGTTGCTGCTGAAAAGCATGTATTTTCGCTTTTATATCGTGTATAGCATAGGTATACCACTTTTTCTCGAGAACAAGAGTTATCCCGGTATACCGACCCCACGCAGCTGAAAGAGTGTTATCATACCAACAAGCCCAACAGGGTCTGGTCAGAAACTCAAGCCTCTGGGGTGGGAAGATCGGGGGTCAAAAACCGGTTTGGACCTCATTGCACCCCCCCCCCCATTTTGACCCCCCAATTCTCGGGAACAAGAGTTATCCCGGTATAGCCACCTATCTGATTTCATCCACTGGGGATCACTCGTTATTATAATAAGGGTGAGACCAGAAACTCAAGCCCATGACTTGCGTGACATGTTGCTGCTGAAAAGCATGTATTTTCGCTTTTATAGCGTGTATAGCATAGGTATACCACTTTTTCTCGAGAACAAGAGTTATCCCGGTATACCGACCCCACGCAGCTGAAAGAGTGTTACCATACCAACAAGCCCAGCAGGGTCTGGTCAGAAACTCAAGCCTCTGGGGTGGTAAGATCGGGGGTCAAAAACCGGTTTGGACCTCCTTGCAACCCCCCCCCCCATTTTGACCCCCTAATTCTCGAGAACAAGAGTTATCCCGGTTTAGCCACCTGTCTGATTCCATCCACTGGGCATCACTCGATATTATAAAAAGGGTGAGACCAGAAACTCAAGCCCATGACTTGCGTGACATGTTGCTGCTGAAAAGCATGTATTTTCGCTTTTTTAGCGTGTATAACATAGGTATACCACTTTTTCTCGAGAACAAGAGTTATCCCGGTATACCGACCCCACGCAGCTGAAAGAGTGTTACCATACCAACAATCCCAACAGGGTCTGGTCAGAAACTCAAGCCTCTGGGGTGGTAAGATCGGGGGTCGAAAACCGGTTTGGACCTCATTGCACCCCCCACCCCCAATTTTGACCCCCCAATTCTCGAGAACAAGAGTTATCCCGGTATATCCACCTATCTGATTCCATCCACTGGGGATCACTCGATATTATAAAAAGGGTGAGACCAGAAACTCAAGCCCATGACTTGCGTGACATGTTGCTGCTGAAAAGCATGTATTTTCGCTTTTATATCGTGTATAGCATAGGTATACCACTTTTTCTCGAGAACAAGAGTTATCCCGGTATACCGACCCCACGCAGCTGAAAGAGTGTTATCATACCAACAAGCCCAACAGGGTCTGGTCAAAAACTCAAGCCTCTGGGGTGGGATCGGGGGTCAAAAACCGGTTTGGACCTCATTGCACCCCCCCCCCCCCATTTTGACCCCCCAATTCTCGGGAACAAGAGTTATCCCGGTATAGCCACCTATCTGATTCCATCCACTGGGGATCACTCGTTATTATAAAAAGGGTGAGACCAGAAACTCAAGCCCATGACTTGCGTGACATGTTGCTGCTGAAAAGCATGTATTTTCGCTTTTATAGCGTGTATAGCATAGGTATACCACTTTTTCTCGAGAACAAGAGTTATCCCGGTATACCGACCCCACGCAGCTGAAAGAGTGTTACCATACCAACAAGCCCAACAGGGTCTGGTCAGAAACTCAAGCCTCTGGGGTGGTAAGATCGGGGGTCAAAAACCGGTTTGGACCTCCTTGCACCCCCCCCATTTTGACCCCCCAATTCTCGAGAACAAGAGTTATCCCTGTTTAGCCACCTGTCTGATTCCATCCACTGGGCATCACTCGATATTATAAAAAGGGTGAGACCAGAAACTCAAGCCCATGACTTGCGTGACATGTTGCTGCTGAAAAGCATGTATTTTCGCTTTTTTAGCATGTATAACATAGGTATACCACTTTTTCTCGAGAACAAGAGTTATCCCGGTATACCGACCCCACGCAGCGGAAAGAGTGTTACCATACCAACAATCCCAACAGGGTCTGGTCAGAAACTCAAGCCTCTGGGGTGGTAAGATCGGGGGTCAAAAACCGGTTTGGACCTCATTGCACCCCCCGAATTTTGACCCCCCAATTCTCGAGAACAAGAGTTATCCCGGTATATCCACCTATCTGATTCCATCCACTGGGGATCACTCGATATTATAAAAAGGGTGAGACCAGAAACTCAAGCCCATGACTTGCGTGACATGTTGCTGCTGAAAAGCATGTATTTTCGCTTTTATATCGTGTATAGCATAGGTATACCACTTTTTCTCGAGAACAAGAGTTATCCCGGTATACCGACCCCACGCAGCTGAAAGAGTGTTATCATACCAACAAGCCCAACAGGGTCTGGTCAGAAACTCAAGCCTCTGGGGTGGGAAGATCGGGGGTCAAAAACCGGTTTGGACCTCATTGCACCCCCCCATTTTGACCCCCTAATTCTCGGGAACAAGAGTTATCCCGGTATAGCCACCTATCTGATTCCATCCACTGGGGATCACTCGTTATTATAAAAAGGGTGAGACCAGAAACTCAAGCCCATGACTTGCGTGACATGTTGCTGCTGAAAAGCATGTATTTTCGCTTTTATAGCGTGTATAGCATAGGTATACCACTTTTTCTCGAGAACAAGAGTTATCCCGGTATACCGACCCCACGCAGCTGAAAGAGTGTAATCATACCAACAAGCCCAACAGGGTCTGGTCAGAAACTCAAGCCTCTGGGGTGGGAAGATCGGGGGTCAAAAACCGGTTTGGACCTCATTGCACCCCCCCCCCCCATTTTGACCCCCCAATTCTCGGGAACAAGAGTTATCCCGGTATAGCCACCTATCTGATTTCATCCACTGGGGATCACTCGTTATTATAATAAGGGTGAGACCAGAAACTCAAGCCCATGACTTGCGTGACATGTTGCTGCTGAAAAGCATGTATTTTCGCTTTTATAGCGTGTATAGCATAGGTATACCACTTTTTCTCGAGAACAAGAGTTATCCCGGTATACCGACCCCACGCAGCTGAAAGAGTGTTACCATACCAACAAGCCCAGCAGGGTCTGGTCAGAAACTCAAGCCTCTGGGGTGGTAAGATCGGGGGTCAAAAACCGGTTTGGACCTCCTTGCAACCCCCCCCCCATTTTGACCCCCTAATTCTCGAGAACAAGAGTTATCCCGGTTTAGCCACCTGTCTGATTCCATCCACTGGGCATCACTCGATATTATAAAAAGGGTGAGACCAGAAACTCAAGCCCATGACTTGCGTGACATGTTGCTGCTGAAAAGCATGTATTTTCGCTTTTTTAGCGTGTATAACATAGGTATACCACTTTTTCTCGAGAACAAGAGTTATCCCGGTATACCGACCCCACGCAGCTGAAAGAGTGTTACCATACCAACAATCCCAACAGGGTCTGGTCAGAAACTCAAGCCTCTGGGGTGGTAAGATCGGGGGTCGAAAACCGGTTTGGACCTCATTGCACCCCCCACCCCCAATTTTGACCCCCCAATTCTCGAGAACAAGAGTTATCCCGGTATATCCACCTATCTGATTCCATCCACTGGGGATCACTCGATATTATAAAAAGGGTGAGACCAGAAACTCAAGCCCATGACTTGCGTGACATGTTGCTGCTGAAAAGCATGTATTTTCGCTTTTATATCGTGTATAGCATAGGTATACCACTTTTTCTCGAGAACAAGAGTTATCCCGGTATACCGACCCCACGCAGCTGAAAGAGTGTTATCATACCAACAAGCCCAACAGGGTCTGGTCAAAAACTCAAGCCTCTGGGGTGGGAAGATCGGGGGTCAAAAACCGGTTTGGACCTCATTGCACCCCCCCCCATTTTGACCCCCCAATTCTCGGGAACAAGAGTTATCCCGGTATAGCCACCTATCTGATTCCATCCACTGGGGATCACTCGTTATTATAAAAAGGGTGAGACCAGAAACTCAAGCCCATGACTTGCGTGACATGTTGCTGCTGAAAAGCATGTATTTTCGCTTTTATAGCGTGTATAGCATAGGTATACCACTTTTTCTCGAGAACAAGAGTTATCCCGGTATACCGACCCCACGCAGCTGAAAGAGTGTTACCATACCAACAAGCCCAACAGGGTCTGGTCAGAAACTCAAGCCTCTGGGGTGGTAAGATCGGGGGTCAAAAACCGGTTTGGACCTCCTTGCACCCCCCCCCCCCATTTTGACCCCCCAATTCTCGAGAACAAGAGTTATCCCTGTTTAGCCACCTGTCTGATTCCATCCACTGGGCATCACTCGATATTATAAAAAGGGTGAGACCAGAAACTCAAGCCCATGACTTGCGTGACATGTTGCTGCTGAAAAGCATGTATTTTCGCTTTTTTAGCATGTATAACATAGGTATACCACTTTTTCTCGAGAACAAGAGTTATCCCGGTATACCGACCCCACGCAGCGGAAAGAGTGTTACCATACCAACAATCCCAACAGGGTCTGGTCAGAAACTCAAGCCTCTGGGGTGGTAAGATCGGGGGTCAAAAACCGGTTTGGACCTCATTGCACCCCCCCCCCAATTTTGACCCCCCAATTCTCGAGAACAAGAGTTATCCCGGTATATCCACCTATCTGATTCCATCCACTGGGGATCACTCGATATTATAAAAAGGGTGAGACCAGAAACTCAAGCCCATGACTTGCGTGACATGTTGCTGCTGAAAAGCATGTATTTTCGCTTTTATATCGTGTATAGCATAGGTATACCACTTTTTCTCGAGAACAAGAGTTATCCCGGTATACCGACCCCACGCAGCTGAAAGAGTGTTATCATACCAACAAGCCCAACAGGGTCTGGTCAGAAACTCAAGCCTCTGGGGTGGGAAGATCGGGGGTCAAAAACCGGTTTGGACCTCATTGCACCCCCCCCCATTTTGACCCCCTAATTCTCGGGAACAAGAGTTATCCCGGTATAGCCACCTATCTGATTCCATCCACTGGGGATCACTCGTTATTATAAAAAGGGTGAGACCAGAAACTCAAGCCCATGACTTGCGTGACATGTTGCTGCTGAAAAGCATGTATTTTCGCTTTTATAGCGTCTATAGCATAGGTATACCACTTTTTCTCGAGAACAAGAGTTATCCCGGTATACCGACCCCACGCAGCTGAAAGAGTGTAATCATACCAACAAGCCCAACAGGGTCTGGTCAGAAACTCAAGCCTCTGGGGTGGGAAGATCGGGGGTCAAAAACCGGTTTGGACCTCATTGCACCCCCCCCATTTTGACCCCCCAATTCTCGGGAACAAGAGTTATCCCGGTATAGCCACCTATCTGATTCCATCCACTGGGGATCACTCGTTATTATAAAAAGGGTGAGACCAGAAACTCAAGCCCATGACTTGCGTGACATGTTGCTGCTGAAAAGCATGTATTTTCGCTTTTATAGCGTGTATAGCATAGGTATACCACTTTTTCTCGAGAACAAGAGTTATCCCGGTATACCGACCCCATGCAGCTGAAAGAGTGTTACCATACCAACAAGCCCAACAGGGTCTGGTCAGAAACTCAAGCCTCTGGGGTGGTAAGATCGGGGGTCAAAAACCGGTTTGGACCTCCTTGCACCCCCCCCCCCCATTTTGACCCCCTAATTCTCGAGAACAAGAGTTATCCCGGTTTAGCCACCTGTCTGATTCCATCCACTGGGCATCACTCGATATTATAAAAAGGATGAGACCAGAAACTCAATCCCATGACTTGCGTGACATGTTGCTGCTGAAAAGCATGTATTTTCGCTTTTTTAGCGTGTATAACATAGGTACTGTAAATTCGGATATTTTCGCGTGACTTTTATTTCGCGATTTTTCTATTTCCGAATTATTAGCGAATTCTTGAATTCGCGAGTGAGTGTCCATGTATTCTATAAAGTTTATAGTGACTCTTTATTAGCGAAAACCTTGAATTCGCGAGGCAACCAATTCGCGAATATTAGCGAAAATTAAGTTCTCGCGAATATTTCCGGATCTACAGTATACCACTTTTTCTCGAGAACAAGAGTTATCCCGGTATACCGACCCCACGCAGCTGAAAGAGTGTTACCATACCAACAATCCCAACAGGGTCTGGTCAGAAACTCAAGCCTCTGGGGTGGTAAGATCGGGGGTCAAAAACCGGTTAGGACCTCATTGCACCCCCCCCAATTTTGACCCCCCAATTCTCGAGAACAAGAGTTATCCCGGTATATCCACCTATCTGATTCCATCCACTGGAGATCACTCGATATTATAAAAAGGGTGAGACCAGAAACTCAAGCCCATGACTTGCGTGACATGTTGCTGCTGAAAAGCATGTATTTTCGCTTTTATATCGTGTATAGCATAGGTATACCACTTTTTCTCGAGAACAAGAGTTATCCCGGTATACCGACCCCACGCAGCTGAAAGAGTGTTATCATACCAACAAGCCCAACAGGGTCTGGTCAGAAACTCAAGCCTCTGGGGTGGGAAGATCGGGGGTCAAAAACCGGTTTGGACCTCATTGCACCCACCCCCCATTTTGACCCCCCAATTCTCGGGAACAAGAGTTATCCCGGTATAGCCACCTATCTGATTCCATCCACTGGGGATCACTCGTTATTATAAAAAGGGTGAGACCAGAAACTCAAGCCCATGACTTGCGTGACATGTTGCTGCTGAAAAGCATGTATTTTCGCTTTTATAGCGTGTATAGCATAGGTATACCACTTTTTCTCGAGAACAAGAGATATCCCGGTATACCAACCCCACGCAGCTGAAAGAGTGTTACCATACCAACAAGCCCAACAGGGTCTGGTCAGAAACTCAAGCCTCTGGGGTGGTAAGATCGGGGGTCAAAAACCGGTTTGGACCTCCTTGCACCCCCCCCCCCATTTTGACCCCCTAATTCTCGAGAACAAGAGTTATCCCGGTTTAGCCACCTATCTGATTCCATCCACTGGGCATCACTCGATATTATAAAAAGGGTGAGACCAGAAACTCAAGCCCATGACTTGCGTGACATGTTGCTGCTGAAAAGCATGTATTTTCGCTTTTTTAGCGTGTATAACATAGGTATACCACTTTTTCTCGAGAACAAGAGTTATCCCGGTATACCGACCCCACGCAGCTGAAAGAGTGTTATCATACCAAGAAGCCCAACAGGGTCTGGTCAGAAACTCAAACCTCTGGGGTGGGAAGATCGGGGGTCAAAAACCGGTTTGGACCTCATTGCACCACCCCCCATTTTGACCCCCCAATTCTCGGGAACAAGAGTTATCCCGGTATAGCCACCTATCTGATTCCATCCACTGGGGATCACTCGTTATTATAAAAAGGGTGAGACCAGAAACTCAAGCCCATGACTTGCGTGACATGTTGCTGCTGAAAAGCATGTATTTTCGCTTTTATAGCGTGTATAGCATAGGTATACCACTTTTTCTCGAGAACAAGAGTTATCCCGGTATACCGACCCCACGCAGCTGAAAGAGTGTTATCATACCAACAAGCCCAACAGGGTCTGGTCAGAAACTCAAGCCTCTGGGGTGGGAAGATCGGGGGTCAAAAACCGGTTTGGACCTCATTGCACCCCCCCCCATTTTGACCCCCTAATTCTCGGGAACAAGAGTTATCCCGGTATAGCCACCTATCTGATTCCATCCACTGGGGATCACTCGTTATTATAAAAAGGGTGAGACCAGAAACTCAAGCCCATGACTTGCGTGACATGTTGCTGCTGAAAAGCATGTATTTTCGCTTTTATAGCGTGTATAGCATAGGTATACCACTTTTTCTCGAGAACAAGAGTTATCCCGGTATACCGACCCCACGCAGCTGAAAGAGTGTAATCATACCAACAAGCCCAACAGGGTCTGGTCAGAAACTCAAGCCTCTGGGGTGGGAAGATCGGGGGTCAAAAACCGGTTTGGACCTCATTGCACCCCCCCCCCATTTTGACCCCCCAATTCTCGGGAACAAGAGTTATCCCGGTATAGCCACCTATCTGATTCCATCCACTGGGGATCACTCGTTATTATAAAAAGGGTGAGACCAGAAACTCAAGCCCATGACTTGCGTGACATGTTGCTGCTGAAAAGCATGTATTTTCGCTTTTATAGCGTGTATAGCATAGGTATACCACTTTTTCTCGAGAACAAGAGTTATCCCGGTATACCGACCCCATGCAGCTGAAAGAGTGTTACCATACCAACAAGCCCAACAGGGTCTGGTCAGAAACTCAAGCCTCTGGGGTGGTAAGATCGGGGGTCAAAAACCGGTTTGGACCTCCTTGCACCCCCCCCCCATTTTGACCCCCTAATTCTCGAGAACAAGAGTTATCCCGGTTTAGCCACCTGTCTGATTCCATCCACTGGGCATCACTCGATATTATAAAAAGGATGAGACCAGAAACTCAATCCCATGACTTGCGTGACATGTTGCTGCTGAAAAGCATGTATTTTCGCTTTTTTAGCGTGTATAACATAGGTACTGTAAATTCGGATATTTTCGCGTGACTTTTATTTCGCGATTTTTCTATTTCCGAATTATTAGCGAATTCTTGAATTCGCGAGTGAGTGTCCATGTATTCTATAAAGTTTATAGTGACTCTTTATTAGCGAAAACCTTGAATTCGCGAGGCAACCAATTCGCGAATATTAGCGAAAATTAAGTTCTCGCGAATATTTCCGGATCTACAGTATACCACTTTTTCTCGAGAACAAGAGTTATCCCGGTATACCGACCCCACGCAGCTGAAAGAGTGTTACCATACCAACAATCCCAACAGGGTCTGGTCAGAAACTCAAGCCTCTGGGGTGGTAAGATCGGGGGTCAAAAACCGGTTAGGACCTCATTGCACCCCCCCCCCCCAATTTTGACCCCCCAATTCTCGAGAACAAGAGTTATCCCGGTATATCCACCTATCTGATTCCATCCACTGGAGATCACTCGATATTATAAAAAGGGTGAGACCAGAAACTCAAGCCCATGACTTGCGTGACATGTTGCTGCTGAAAAGCATGTATTTTCGCTTTTATATCGTGTATAGCATAGGTATACCACTTTTTCTCGAGAACAAGAGTTATCCCGGTATACCGACCCCACGCAGCTGAAAGAGTGTTATCATACCAACAAGCCCAACAGGGTCTGGTCAGAAACTCAAGCCTCTGGGGTGGGAAGATCGGGGGTCAAAAACCGGTTTGGACCTCATTGCACCCACCCCCCATTTTGACCCCCCAATTCTCGGGAACAAGAGTTATCCCGGTATAGCCACCTATCTGATTCCATCCACTGGGGATCACTCGTTATTATAAAAAGGGTGAGACCAGAAACTCAAGCCCATGACTTGCGTGACATGTTGCTGCTGAAAAGCATGTATTTTCGCTTTTATAGCGTGTATAGCATAGGTATACCACTTTTTCTCGAGAACAAGAGATATCCCGGTATACCAACCCCACGCAGCTGAAAGAGTGTTACCATACCAACAAGCCCAACAGGGTCTGGTCAGAAACTCAAGCCTCTGGGGTGGTAAGATCGGGGGTCAAAAACCGGTTTGGACCTCCTTGCACCCCCCCCCCATTTTGACCCCCTAATTCTCGAGAACAAGAGTTATCCCGGTTTAGCCACCTATCTGATTCCATCCACTGGGCATCACTCGATATTATAAAAAGGGTGAGACCAGAAACTCAAGCCCATGACTTGCGTGACATGTTGCTGCTGAAAAGCATGTATTTTCGCTTTTTTAGCGTGTATAACATAGGTATACCACTTTTTCTCGAGAACAAGAGTTATCCCGGTATACCGACCCCACGCAGCTGAAAGAGTGTTATCATACCAAGAAGCCCAACAGGGTCTGGTCAGAAACTCAAACCTCTGGGGTGGGAAGATCGGGGGTCAAAAACCGGTTTGGACCTCATTGCACCACCCCCCATTTTGACCCCCCAATTCTCGGGAACAAGAGTTATCCCGGTATAGCCACCTATCTGATTCCATCCACTGGGGATCACTCGTTATTATAAAAAGGGTGAGACCAGAAACTCAAGCCCATGACTTGCGTGACATGTTGCTGCTGAAAAGCATGTATTTTCGCTTTTATAGCGTGTATAGCATAGGTATACCACTTTTTCTCGAGAACAAGAGTTATCCCGGTATACCGACCCCACGCAGCTGAAAGAGTGTTACCATACCAACAAGCCCAACAGGGTCTGGTCAGAAACTCAAGCCTCTGGGGTGGTAAGATCGGGGGTCAAAAACCGGTTTGGACCTCCTTGCACCCCCTCCCCCATTTTGACCCCCTCATTCTCGAGAACAAGAGTCATCCCGGTTTAGCCACCTGTCTGATTCTATCCACTGGGCATCACTCGATATTATAAAAAGGGTGAGACCAGAAACTCGAGCCCATGACTTGCGTGACATGTTGCTGCTGAAAAGCATGTATTTTCGCTTTTTTGCGTGTACAACATAGGTATACCACTTTTTCTCGAGAACAAGAGTTATCCCGGTATACCGACCCCACGCAGCTGAAAGAGTGTTACCATACCAACAATCCCAACAGGGTCTGGTCAGAAACTCAAGCCTCTGGGGTGGTAAGATCGGGGGTCAAAAACCGGTTTGGACCTCATTGCACCCTGTAGTTTTGTCCCTCATTTAGAATTTAATTGTATCAAAAGGCTGTGAAAGAAATGTTCTCCAGTTGCATTTGATATGTATCTGTGTTTGAATTTCTCTTTTTCAAAAATCGAGGACGGCCACTTCGAGGACAACGCCGGACACTTAGTGGACAACGCGACCCAGGCTTTGCACTACGGTGCATGTAACTTGCATGCATTGCATTTAAATAGAACCGGTGAGACATAAGCAATGTTAATTCTTTAAATATGGGGAATGGTACATGTGAATGTGGTAAAACCAATAGTATCATTTTTGGGACAGTGTAGACGAGAAGCCGGTGGCTCGTGGCGCTTAAGAATACACATGAACATACCATATCAGAGAGTGGTGGCATTGTCCCGACATGACTGAAAAATTGTTGAATCAGCCCGTTATGCTAGAGAAACAAACACAAAAATATATAAGTATATTTTAAATGGTTCAAAAAGACCAATAGACTAGTAATCTAAAAGAACAATACGGGCGTAACTTTCGTCCGGATGTGTAATACTGCTGGTGCTGCTGGGCTAATGCCGCAGTATTACTGCAGTACTGCTGGTACTGCTAACTTCACATTCATCATCAGTCTGTGAAAATGACTATGCTGAAAACTTCTGGCTGCCTCCAACCATGGCCAGACCCAAAGCATTCTTTACCCCCTGCTCTGTGTCTTTACAGAACTATGCTGGCAGCATCAACAGCAATTTATATCTGCTGCGCCTACATATAAACAAGTAATAAACCAGCTGAGATTTTGAAAGAAATCCTTATACATGTATGTGCATCTGATTTAAATAGTGTTATGTCATTTTTAAAATTTGCATATTTTTTTCATCTATTTTCACCAGAAAAACACCATTGGACGCGGTAAGTGAAAGCCCCGTGCAAGCTCAATAAACGCCGTGACAGCGCCTCGTGAACGCCGTGACAGCGCCTAGCAAACGCCACAGGAAAACAGTAAAATAAATGACACGCCGTGAAACGCCTAATCGGCGGGGTGTAGACGCAGTGACATCGTGATAGACGCCGTGCCATCTCTGTGCAAACGCCATAGGCTACCACGGCGTTTGCACTATGATCTCACAGCGTGCTCGCGGAGCTCACGGCGCGTTGATGAAGTTCTCACCGCGTTGCCACGGCGTCCTCAGGGCGTTCATAGGGCGCCCTTTTTATAACGCAAAGCGACGGCATTTGTTTTGAGTATGTCCAAACGAAACGCCGACCCTTGGTGTTCTAGGATTTCCCACGGCGTTAGCTGGCGATGCAAGGTCGTGTGCTACGGCGTTGGTGGCGTTCATATCGCGCTCACCTCGGCGTTCTGCATTTTTCTAGAACGCCGTGATAGCGCCGCCCTGGTGTGACAGGATTTCAGGGTAAGGATAACTGACAGGTCGGACATGATCTTCGCTGTACGTCGTGGTCGTAAGCAAGAAAAGAAACAAACGAACCGAGCGCACAGGCAAACATTTAATTTACAAATGATTAGTTGGATAAAAAGTGCGTCAATGCAATGAAATATCTTGAGATAATCCCTGACTTTTTGACAATGTATGGTGTATTTACATCTCAGAGTACATCTCAGGTTAGGCAAGAAATGTCTAACAGTAGATAAATGTTGATACTGGATATCCAGATCCGTCAGAACATTGAAATCAAGTTCATAAACATGTACACAAATGTAACTTTGAAATGTTAATAATTGGTAAATATCCAAATGTGTTCCTTAATCTTATGTAAAACATTAGTTGGCAAAGTCCAAACTATAAAACGTGTTGACTGTTGTACGGAACTCCGAAAACTGACTAGTAGAAAAGTGAGAAACTTTTACCGACTTGTTGTGCAATACAATGCACAGCTTCTATGTACAATCTCTTAATTCAAC
Source organism: Rugalucina vietnamica (assembly GCA_964017185.1). Classification (NCBI taxonomy): domain Eukaryota; kingdom Metazoa; phylum Mollusca; class Bivalvia; order Lucinida; family Lucinidae; genus Rugalucina; species Rugalucina vietnamica. The sequence goes on from OZ024870.1 coordinate 49,698,674, forward strand.
ATCAACACATGTCAAAAGCTATGATAAAACAAGTAAAAAAAAATCAAGAGTTAAAATAATTATTCCTTTGTTTCAAATCATAAAATTAGAAGAAATTCATCTTACTGATTAAAATCTTATAAATTTAGCATAAAATTAACAAATTGTGTTTTTGCCCTTCTTTGCGGTCATTTTGATACTAAATGTGAATGATAAATTTGCACATTCAAATTTACGAAAAGTAGCAAAACTTTGCATCATAATATTTATCTTTGTCGCGAAATAGTCGCGAACTATTCGCGAACTAGTCTCCAGTTGTTGCATTCCAGTGAGATAGGGGCTTTACATGATTGTAACATTTCTGGTCGACGTTGTCGGCCCAAAATGTAACAAACTGCCCAAAATGTAACAATTGTTACATTGTTACATTTCAGGTTGCAACATAGCAGGAGGCAAAAACTGAAAGCATTTATTTCACACATTCCATACACAAAAAAGTAACGATTACTCCGACGGATACTTATTTTTCTCTTTGCAAAGGTTACTTCATCTAAGCAGGATTGTTTTATATATTTTCTGTTCATAGATTTGTATTCGACCGTTCAGTTTAATATACTCAGCGTCAATGGAAAGTTAGCACCACTAAAATTTCGATATTTTGAAAAATATAAACTTTCTTTCAAAAATTGTAAATTCATTCGTGATTCTGGTCAACAGCAAATTGATTTAGAGACGTTCAACAGTTCTACTAACCCTGAAACTATGGTGCACGTGCACCATGTGCAATTGATTTTAATTTTTCCATCGACTGCCGGAATAGAGGACCTTTCTTTTAAATAGTATCAAGATTTTGCATTTCTCCATACATTTCAATGGAAGCTTCTGACATTTGTTAAGGATTGCATATAATCTTTTTGGTTGTGATGAGCACCGTTTCCAATAGCCCACTGGGGCCTAGGAGAAATAGATGGGCTGCTTGTGCCTCCAGACCGACCATCTGATTACTGGTTAACCGCTCATGTCTGAGCCTGCCCAGGAAATGTGGTTTAGTCAAACCATCCTTACATTTAAGCCTTATTGGCTTATTTGGGTGGTCATATTTGATTGTCATGACACCCTAATGTTGGGTAAATGTCGCATATAATGGAGGCAACGTCCCGACATGACCATTGCTGTTGAATGGGACGTAAAGCATCAATTCAAGCAAACAAACAATTGTCTATGCCATGAAAATGAATGCTGAAGTATCGGCGGTTGTCTTTTCAGAATGAATCAAATATTGTCGCGTTGACGCTAAGTTTTACAATATAAAACAATGGACAAACACTTTCATTGTTATAAACTATTGTTGTGCAAAACTGCCTTATCATCTACAAATAAAATTACTTTTTTGTACTCCTACAAATCAAATGGAATGGTAAAATACATAATTAAAAAGATTGCCCTACTTTCTTTATGTCTACAATGTACATTTGTACCAGAGCACTAAGTTTTAATTTGGATATGTGGCACGACATTCTTTCCAAAAAAAACAACAAAAAACAAAAACAAACAAACAAACAAACAAACAAAAAGAAAAAAAAAACAAAAACAAAAAAAAAACCCTGAAACATTAATATTATCTCCGTAGTAAAGAATCTCTATGGATAAAATGAGAAAAGTCCATAAACACCTTAACTCGAGGGGTCAACTTTTAAAACACGCTTTTTAAGCAAAATTTTAACTTGTGACTGTATTTTTACATTTATATGTAAATTGTATAAAACGGAATTGGCAATTTTCACAAACGCCAACAGGTGAAGGCAACTCATGTTTTTTTTGTACCTACCCAAATATTTACAATCTTTTACACTGCTAATACTGGAGCAAATATGGTTCAAAAAGTAGCTTAGAAATAGGAGTAGGTGGTCTACGGAGTACCACATTTGTTTCTATTTTCCAAAATGTTCGTCTTGGTCTGACGTTTTGAAATCCAGCGTTTGCCAAACCTTGCAGATCTCCAGTATTCAAGATGGCGTCCAAGATGGCTGCCGTTTCCTAAAATCAACCCCTACTCCGAAACGCATCATATTTTTCATGTGTTTGCCCAATTTCATGTAAGAATGATATATTTGTATATTTCAAGTAAAAGAAACCTGACAATTTAGGTAAAACAGTTGTAAAAAACATGTTTAAATTCACAAATGCACGTGCCCAAGGTTTTTCATCTAGGAATGTTTGTTTAATGGCTCATTATTTATGATCAGATAGTTATGGCTGCTTTTGTACTTCTTTTCTATCAAATATAATATCTGTAAAGATTTTAGAGAAACAGAAATTGTTTCTATATATAAGCTTCATGCTTAAAACAGGTTTTAGACATCCAACTCAACACGACAAAAACAACAAAAGGTAAATATTTTCTTATATAAAATATACTCTTCAATCTTATTTGTTTTTGATTCTATATACCATAGTGTTTGTCTCAGTCTTAGCTTGTAGCATAAAATCCAGTGTTTGCCACCTCAGTAAAGCACAGCATAGCTCCAGTATTGAAGATGGCATTCAAGAAGGCCGTCAAAATATAGAATTTTGAAAAATGAGCCAAATATGTCCCTTCACTTTCATTAAGTAATGAAAAGCTAAAATCAAGTTGTAAAACACTTAGAACATTTTCTTAATGTTATCTTCATGTGTGTTTTTCTTTGTTAAAACAAAATTATTCAGACACCATAACCTTTTTATAACACTATTGTTGGGGTTCAAACCAATCTCTGTGTTAGCTATATTCAATTTGTGTTATAACGAGAATAAACTATATAGACATATACCAAAGGTAGTATGACCATTTGGAGTCCAGCTATGATCAGTGCTATATCCAAAACTATGTTTCTTGAACTGAGTTATAGGAAGGTCCAGATGTACGTGGGTTGGGATTTAAGTTCGTAGACTTTCTTTATAAAAGTTCAGATGTATGTCACACAGAAATAAAAATGATATCATCTAAAAACGTTTTGTTTTACCTATCATATAAGCTATTAAGCATAGCTCTACTCATAATAGTTTCAACACAACAATGAATTAAACACAATGACCTGCCATCACCCGGGGCACGTCATGGAAATTTTGACGTGAAAACTACGTCAAATTTCAATCAATGTCAGTAATAAAATGCCCTTCTTTTGGAACCATACAGCACACCATACCTTTACTAATTTGCAATAATTCCTTCAGGGGTTAGTTATTATTGTTGAAATACTACATTCATCAGATATAACAAATTTTATATGTATCATGCATGTTTTTGTTTTAACTTAAGTATGTCGACTGTAGCATTTCTAGATTAATTGAAGGTGTATGCTTTTCTCATCAGTTAAAATTCAAATGCGTCCATATGAATTTTTTCAAACCATTTTATATCTCTGTAAGATCTGTTCTACAACTGTGCTACAAATCTTTATCATTTTGAATGTTTCTTTGGGCATTTATGCTTCTCAAACATAAGATTTGATTATTGCTCTTGTTTTGACATTGCCTGTTAACGCCATTTTTCTTTCCCAAGAAGCGAGACAGGCATTACATTTTCTCCAATAACAAAATAAGCTGGCGACATAATGCTTAAACAAGAAAAGATATGACACAAGTGTCATATCAATAGCCTCAATTTTCTATCGCAGTCAATAACGTACTGTATAAGACAAACCGCGCACCGAGCGTGTGGAAAAATATGCCGAAAATTCAACCAATATGTTTCTATAGGCATAGAGATACTTTGATTCAATAAACATCAGAAGCACGTCGGAGACACGTAACAAACGCGTTTAATACATACGTGGTTTGTCAGAAAAGTTCGTGTACACCATTTATATTTTCAACAGAAAAAGTAATATATCTGCTTTTGCAAAAGTATTTTATAAGCAAATATACATGAAACACGTCATCTACAGCCTTTTCCCTGCACTTCCGAACCGAGTGCGGGGCAAAGGTCAACGTCTCTATATGACGTTACTTGACATTTTTAGCCGCCAGCGCGTTATATATTTGTTTCATGGTGTTTTTTTAAACAAAATATCTTTGGCTATCAACATTTTTATGTCTGTGTATCCAGCTGTCAAATGCAGATACGCCGTACCAATTCTCGCAAAATTGTTCGACCACATGTTGAACATGTGTAACAATTTCTTGCGGCGAGCATGCCAGATAGGTGATCTTCCGTTTATCATCATAGGTGGACTTCTGAGCAGCTGAAAATCGACTGTGCCACAACTACTGTGAACTAATTTAAATAGTAACTGACAAACCGATGACTTTTCTGTCGTTTGTAACATTTTCATCGTATCTGTGGGTGATTTCCTTAACGAAACATACAATCGGCGTCGGCTGTTCTCCGACGTCAAATTTTTCAAACAGATTTTTCGGTCTGCTTCTGATTTTTTTTTTCACATAAATCAAACTACACTGTCGCCAAGTCGGAATCTTTCTGAAACTGAAGTCAGTGTTATATGGTTTTAGGACGAAATATTTTAATGTTATAACATATTTAAGTGCCGTTTGACAGGGAAAAAACACAATATGAAAATCGTCACATTTTATTGACTTGTTGGCACCTGTCCCGTGTGGCCCTACGTACGCTTAAGTAGAAAATATGTCATATTTAACGTGTTGATATTTCAATTTGAAACAAATTCCTCAAATATGCTCATAAGATATTGCTGCTTATATTTATACAAAAACAAAAAACTTAAACAACAGCACATTACTTTTCCTTTTAGCCAAGGTGTCCACAAACCTCGAACATGTGCGTTCTGTACGCTTGGTGTACGTTAAAGTATTTTAAGCATGCAACATGCTTAAAGCTCGACGTGTCTCGGGTATGTGTCTTAAACGAATAAGTTCAACACGCGTTACATTAAACGTTTGATACGCGCCTATACTGTATTGTGTGCTTAACATTATTGTGACATAGCACAAAAGTAATCCAAAATTTTCAGCATGCTGAGATTATTATACGACCTGTACACACCTTAGACACACGCTAATCATTTGTGACAGCTAATTACACCATAGAGACTATGGGCCCCTGCCCATTGGGGCCTAAAGAAATAGATATAGGCTACTTGTGCCTCCATGTAAAGCTAAATACACTGCTGACTGACCATCTGATTACTGGTTAACCGCGCTTGTCTGAGCCTGCCGAGGAAACATTTCAAGTCAAACCATCCATACGTATAGGCCTTTTGTGTCTTATTTAGATAGTTATATTCAAGCACTTGTTGGATGTCATGACATCCTCATTTTGGGTAAAAGTCCTGTAAAATGGAGGCAACATCCCAACATGACCTTAGCTGTTGACTGGGACGTAAAGCATAAAAAAATGAATAGCGGGTACGCAGCGAGATTCGAACATGTAAGAGTTTGATTAGAAGACCGATGCGAAACACACTGAGCTAATGGGGCCGATAGACTGTTAACGGCATTTCTCATGTTATGGTCTATAAATAATAATCTAAAAAATAGTTGCCATTATCGGCTGGTTTCCCGTTATCAGGTTTATGATATATGTAAATATATTCGGAATAGGAACCAGTGCAATGCTAATTGATACCGAATCATTTTCCCGCCCTTGATTACTAGAAAGAGAAAGAGAATCAGGCCATCTCGGCTTCATTCGTACCTTCGAGGTTATCATAAAAAACTCTTGAAGTGACCACGGTAGTGTAGCGCTAAATACAAACCGCGATGAAATATTATTATTATGAAGAACAGACAGGCACTACAGGCATAATCAATGATCGAAATCATGTCTTAAGCATGTCGTTTATAGATTAGAAACCGAAATAACAATTTGTATCGAAATAATTGGGGACGAATATGCCTAAGACTTGCAAAGACCGCAGACTGATGACCGCCGACCGAATCACTACCCATGACCTCTAAGCATTCTTTTCAATTTGAAACGTTAGTAACTTTCAAATTTTTAAGTGTCTCAGTTGACAAAACAATCGATTTACTTTTTGTATGTCTACAGCTTTACATCCTAAAATAATCATTTTGACGAATAAACATTCTTTTAAAACCGCACTTCTTTTTTTCTTGGATGGATATCTATATGGGCCTTTTCCAATACATTATAGCTATAGAATAGTACATTGAAGGGTTGAGGCTATAAAAATTATATGGAATTAACGACATGATACTAGAATGCCTCAAGCTGATTTAGCTCACGTTTTGGTATACGATATGTTAACTAATGATCTGTTCTTCAACGCCATAAAACTTTAGAAGTATTTAAAATACGACGTGCCCCGGGTTGCGAAACCTACGTTGCTATGGAGACCAGTTTTATGTGCACTGTGCAATATTTCTTGAAAAATAGTGTAAAAACGAGACAAGGAGACATTGTTTCTTTATAATAATGCATCAAATATTGGATAAATGATGTAATAGAAAGTCAGTGGCAAAAGTATACGAACTTAAATCCCAACCCTCGTTTTCATTCTACAAATGAGTGGAATTTTCTTGCCCGGCAAGAAAAAGAGCAACAAAGAAAACTTATTTTCTTGTACATCATAAGCTCCGCAATCTTATTACAAATGTAATTCACAAATTCTGGTTCTGCAATTAATATAACTTTGGTGCAGTATTAATCTTACAATTAATACAACCTTGGTGCAGACATGGATGTACGATATGGCACTATATAAAATAAAATAATACCAATCCATGTTTTGTTTCGACACCATAATCATATGTAGGTTCTGATCCACATTAACTGATTATGCTTTGAGTATTTATGTACAAGGTTTATGCAAACTGTGGTGCCATAAGAACTGTAAATCCACTTATCAGAGCATTAAAGCAAAAACAGTAGAGAGGTAAAGTCAAACATAAGAAATGATTAGACTAACCCTAGAAGTACCATACCATCTACAAAGTATTTTGATTGGAAATAAAATATAATTGTTAGATCCTTTGGAAGCAGTAAAAACATTCAAAGAGAGGTGGGCCATATTGTACAATTTCGGGTAATGAACCTTCATCAGTGACCCTTTATAAAACTGGCAGCGAAAGCCAGACATTCATGATTGCTGCAATTTCAAGATTTTTCACTAGTATAGTCTAATTCAAAGACTAAAATTCCCAAAGGGGCCAAATATTCAAAATTCTGTTAAGATAATGATTCTTAACGTACACTATATTTGAAATACTCCAAATATCGTTACTGATCTCAAAGGATCAAAAGAAAAATATAATCTGCACTATGGATGATGTACGGGGAGACTTTTTAGGGCCACCACACGGCACAACATCAGCTGCAGTAATAGCAAATAAAATATAATTGTCAGATCCTTTGGAAGCAGTAAACATTCAAAGAGAGGTGGGCCATATTGTACAATTTTGGGTAATGAACCTTCATCAGTGACCCTTTATAAAACTGGCAGCGAAAGCCAGACATTCATGATTGCTGCAATTTCAAGAATTTTCACCAGTATAGTCTAATTCAAAGACTAAAATTACCAAAGGGGCCAAATATTCAAAATTCTGTTATGATAATTATTCTTAAAGTACACTATATTTGAAATACTCCAAATATCGTTACTGATCTCAAAGGATCAAAAGAAAAATATAATCTGCACTATGGATGATGTACGGGGAGACTTTTTAGGGCCGCCACACGGCACAACACCAGCTGCAGTAATAGCAAATAAAATATAATCGTTAGATCCTTTGGAAGCAGTAAAACATTCAAAGAGAGGTGGGCCATATTGTACAATTTCGAAGAATAATTGCTTATTTGTGGTGAGATTTGTGACCTGTTAGAAATGAAAGTAAAGTAAGTGGAAGCTGGTCGATGTTAGCATGCACAATTGGTGATTGTAACATTGGTGTATTTATAAGAGTTGTTGAAGCAACGGAGAAAGGCAATGTGCTATACACACATGTACTAATGGACCTTCCAAGTGGTGACTTAGTTGCTGCTGGGGCAATATATTGTGCAGTAAAAAATGGCGCATTAGAATATAACATTCAGCTATGACACTGAGCATGCTAAGGATAATTCTGTTTCATTTAAATATGCAGATACAGGTTCAAAGCTAAAAGCTGAGTATGAAAGTTCAATAATGAACGAAAATCAAGTTGTAGAGCTATCCAATTAATAGACAAATTTAAACACCTGGAATTAGAAAGCTGGGTTATATAACATAGAATGTTAAAAAAACAATCCATATAAACAGTCTTTTTATTTAGTTATGGTCAGAATTATCATTTACGTAGTTATCCACTTAATAGACAAATTTAAATATCTGGAGTTGGAAAACTGGGTTATATGACATAGAATGTTATAAACAAACAATATAGGGAAGGTACAAGTAGGCAGTGATCAGGAAAATGCACAATCAGAAAGAAATTTCCACTCCGAAAGCCGAGGTGTGAAAAACTAAATTGACAATTAGGTACTAATAAAAAGAGCCTTTTTATTTAGTTTTGGTCCAAATTATCATTTACGTATTGAGATTGATTTGGTACGAATCAGTGTGGCTGAAGCGTTGAATATGTTTGATCAACTATGAAAATTAAACCAAAGCATTTCAGCTGATGATACACACAGACTTCTTTTAAAGAATAACAGAAGATACGATAAATCATAAAACTATCGGTATGTTTATAAATGGTATTCTTAGAAACATTGAAATTGTAACAGATCAATCTGCCACCATTGCAAGCCTTTCAAGATATTTTACTGTACTAGACAAATGATCGGCTTCAAGTGTGAGCAATGAAAGATTTGCTAATGCTTCAGACATATCAGCTGAGCTTCAGTAGACTTGCACTGTCTTTAAGTTGCTTGTATACAACTAATTACAAAAGCAGCGGTTTCTATTGCGTACCCAAAACATGTAGGTCTTGTTGTACATGATCAAATCTGGAGTAGACTCTTTAACAAATAGCATATCTTCAATATACGATTACATACCCTGAAATGAGGCGAGTTTTATCATCAGCACACAAGCTAACACTCCCTCAGTGGAACCGTCCCTTCAGAAATTACATCAGAAATCAGGGGGTATGCTTATACTGGGAGTCACCGATAACTTTGACAATAACGAAAAGGCAGTAGATGTAAACTAACCAAATATGCAATGATCTCTATCGTTCTGATTGCGCTATTTCCTGATTGCTATTTTCATTTAGCTTTGTTATCACATTCTGCATGGTCCTGAAACGAATATAGATGTGCACCATCTAGGTGAAGATTTAGAACACTCGGAGGATCATAGGTGGTCTAAGTTCGTAACAGAAACAGTTTGTCTTTAAACTCACTGTGCGCAGAGAAGGCAGTACTGTTGATGGCTTAAAAGCTACCTCGACAGATAACAGTTTCGGGTTTCATTGCCTGAGGTGTGTCTATCAACTGCATATTTGGCGGAATAGGTTGCACTATGTTCAAGAACTGAAATCACCATCAGACTTTAGATTTGAATTGGACAATGAATGATAAAATAAAATGCTTAGTATTATTGGTAACACTATCAGTTGCAGCTCCAGAGCTATTAAATGACACTGTATGCTAACTTAAAGAAATGAGTGATGAATACTGCACAAGCTCTATGTGTCGACAACCATACACTGTGATATATAAATGTCAGAAATTAATGTACATGTAGTTATATACACAAATGTGCACACTATCTTTTCAGGCATGTTGACAGAGGAAAATTACAGTGATTCAGATTATTAAAACGAATTTAAGTTGCATCTGTTAAAACATACTCCAGCCTTTACCCCATGCATTTCTAGATTCCATAATGTAATATTGGCAAAGAAATATATACGAGTACATGAAAATATTTTTAAAAAAGATAAATCTAAGTGTTTTAGCTTGATTTTTTTAAACTGTTTTGTTAGTTTTGTTAGTAAACAAAGGTTAAAGGACACATGCGGCTTATTTTTCAAAATGTTATATTTTGACGGCCTTATTGGATGCCCTTTTGAAAACCGAAGTTATGCTGGGTTTGCAGAGGCAGCCAACGCTGGATTTAAAAGCTTCAAACCTTAAAAAAGCTTGCAAGACAAAATATTTGGTATATAGAATCAATAACAATCACGATTCAAGAGCTTATAATGTATAGGAAAATATGTATTTTTGTTCTTTTTTGCCTTAGTGAGACCTTACTCCATTCATATCTAGAATACATATGCATAATGTAGTTTTAACAATGGAAAACACATGAAAATAACAATAATAATATAACTCTAAGTGTTTATAGCCCAATTTAATCATACACATGAATTTGTTTCTAAACAAAAGTCCAGAGACATATGTGTCTCATTTTTTCAGAATTGTAAATTTTGACGGCCTTCTTGGATGCCATCTTGAATACTGGGGCTATCTTGTATTTTACAGAGGTGGCAGACACTGTGTTTTTATGCTACAAACCAAGACCAACACAACCACTATGGTATATAGAATAAATAACAAATTAGATTTTAGAGCGTATTTTGTACAGGAAAATATGTACTTTTTGTTGTTTTTTCCGTGTTGGGTTGGATGTCTAAAACCTGTTTTTAAGCATGAATATTATATATAGAAACAATTTCTGTTACTATAAAATCTTTAAAAATATTATATTTGATAGAAAAGAAGTAAAATAGCAGCCATAACTATCTGATCATAAATAATGAACCATTAAACAAACATTCCTAGATGAAAAACCTTGGGCACGTGCATTTGTGAATTTAAATATGATTTTTACACTGTTTACCTAAACTGTCAGGTTTATTTTGCTTGAAATAGACAAATACATCATTCTTACATGAAATGGGGCATGAAAATACTATTACAATGCAAACACATGAAAATTATGATGCATTTTGTATAGGGGTTGATTTTAAGCAATGGCAGCCATCTTCGACGCCATCTTGAATACTGGAGTTATGCAAGGTTTGCCAAGGTGGCAAACGCTGGATTTTAAAACTACAGACCAAAACAAACATTTTGGTATATAGAAACAAATGTGGTACTCCATAGACCACCCCCTTGAAAGATAGCCATGATAATGTTCATGGAGCAAAAATATGTTTCCCATAATATCTGACACAATATGTTGGCGGGAAGCTGGATCAAGTGGGGACGGTGTTCACCAAACAATGGAACATTAATTTAATGCAGTCAAATACGCAGGAAACAATCTTTTTTGTTTCATGAACAGAAGGTGTGAAAGAAATTTTAAATATTTAGGTAGGTTAAAAACATCAAGAGTTGTTTGCATCAGGGAGCGCTGTCAAGACCGTTTTTATGCAATTATCATACATATCAATACTAGTAATACACTTCAAACTTTTGGTGAATTACGGGTTTTTGTTGGTTGGTTGGTTGGTTGGTTGAGTTGAAGTTTAACGTTCCATTAACAGCTTAGGTCATATGGAGACGGGACCCCGGTTTATAGTCTCATCCGACAGACTGGAGAAGCCCGGGATCGAACCTGCAATCTCTGATTTACAATGCGAGTGACATAAGCACTGCGCAACAGAGGCTTCTAAATTATGCGTTTTAAAATTGATTCCTCGATTTAAGGTTTTTAAAGACTTTTCTCGTCTTGGTAGTCGGCTTGCGTATGTTTTCTTAGTATAAGTACCGGATTGTTGATTTAGTTTTTTTTCCACCCCAGTTTTTTGGGTGGGAATTTCTTTCTGATTGCGCCATTTCCTGATCAATGCCTACTTTTACCTTTATAACACGGGACGCTGAAATTTCAATCGCTTAGTCAAGGACGGTGTAAATTACAATAGTTGGAATACAAGGAATGATTGTAGATACGTCTCAGTCTGTTATACGAAACAAAAAATGATTGAAAAAATGTTTGTGTCATCTGTCATCGATGTTCTAATATAGTGTCTAAAGTTTTACATACAGTCAGCTAAAAGTATAAAATCAGGGTCTCTATAGGAAAGGCTCAATCACGTATTAGTGGTACATTGCACATGTGTCCTCGAGCAAGACGCATACACTTCCCACAGACACTGGGTTATGCACTAGTCATGCAATGATGATGACAACGCAACTCTTCAACTCCAATAGGAGACATCTCGGCAAGGGTGACCACATCGATCTCTTATTGGATGCTGGCCTCAACTTCGCTACATCCCATTAATGTTTTATGCGTCAAGTATCACCTTTTGTAATTAGTGAATAATGCATAGTAATAATAAAAAAATGTGTTAAAAGTCATATTGTCATACTCCATGACAAAATGACCTAGTCAGGCGATTTAGATATTTTTAATGAATGACACTAAATTGATATTTTACACTGTATCTGGTTCATTGCAATAGGTCATTAGGAATATAAAGTACATTGTAGAGTCATGTCATGGGAGACCAGCAAAGATCAAGGCCGCCACCAATACAAACGCGAACTACAATATTCGTTATTCTCGAAAACAAATTATGAACACGACGATATGTTCACCAAAAATGTCATACGAAGATTTTTTATGCATTTTCGACATCAGTATCACTATGAACAAAACTGCCTGGAAACAAATTTAATCGTTACGAAAACTTGCCCATGCAATATACGATTATTTTCTGCTGTAAAAATTGAACTTTTCATTGGAAAAAATGTAGTTTTAATACTTTTGTTCATAACATTGATTGTGGGTACACGTTAAAACCACCTCGCCGAAGCGGTTCTAACGCGTACCCACAATCTATGTTTTGGATCATAAATAACTATATACAAGTGGGGTTCAAAGGGGGTATATTTTTCATTGACATGTTTTCATGATGGATATTGTAAAGCGGCTCGCAGTTTCGTATGGTCGGAAATGGCCCTAATCTATGCTAGCGAAAACCCTCATTATTATATTGAATCCTATAAGGAATCATTATCATCTTCGACGTCTTCAACAAATACCTCATCCATGTCTACTGCTGTTGTCACGTGGGGCGGCTAAGCTCATATTTCCTATTAAAATCATATAAGCAGAACCTGATATAGTTTTCAGAATTCTCTCTTGGGACGCTCAATAATCAGATACAATAAATGGCTGGTAACAAGCTTCTGTTTGTTTTCTAGTTGTGAGCCGTGGTTCTCCAATCGAAAACATCGATGATATTGTTCCATTTCATTAGATTGCACAAACGCTATGAATGCGATCAAATTGTTGGAACTTGTAAGCGTTGTATATATAGACAACATGGATTTTTAAAATGATTTTTAATGGATTTAAACACGTGTATCAGAAGCACCTAGACATCTAACAATAAAATAAACTTTGTAATCCGTAGCTAAAATGGCAAAGCACAAGGAATTTGACAAGTATGCTAGCCGCCTATTCGGCGGGGCTATAGGGAAGAAGGGATTAAAACGTGGTTCGCTGACACACGTGGATGTTGACAGTCCTCCACCACCGATTGACGTTATCGTTAATATAAAGAATAATGGCGACTCAAAAGCCGAGTCCCAGACGTCGGAGGACCTCAGTCTCTCGCTCCCATCATCACTATCCAGCACTCCGGTCAAGAAACATTACCGAAGGGCGCTCCGCGGTCTTCCTGAAGAGGATTATTCCTTTGATGACATTGATACAGTCAGTGATACAGACCTAGAGTGTTTCTGTGTTGATCACATGAAACTGTGTTCGTCCCGCTGTGCGGCAGTAGAACATAGACACTGTAGTGAGGTTATACCGCACCTCAAGAGGTCGGCAAAATGGTCGAGGAAGTCGTCACCCGACTCAGGCAGAGGTAAGCCGATATACTGACAGAAACTGTCCCGAGTCCCGATCATGTTCGCACGCCAACCGAGCAGTGCGCCCGCAGACCGTAGCAAGTTTTAAGTTTTAGATTTCAGATGTAGAATATAAAAATGCACTTAATGAGTAGAAAGTACATGTAAAAGACGCACAAAGGTTTGGTTTGTATTAAGGTATAACTTTCCAGTCAACAGTTTTTCAATCATGCCGGACGGAGCCGCCGTTTCCTGGGAATTAATCAAGCTCTACCACTAGACCACGGCGCTCTATAAAAGTGTCATCTTCGATGAATATTGTATGACCCGTAAATGAAAAGCAATTTACCCAAGAACCTAAATATGAAATCTTAATTTATGATGATTATACTCTATATCAACACTATTCGTGCTCGGCAGGCTGTCTTCAAATATGAGTTGAACTGGTAATAAACGATTTACCAGCTGTCTCCGAAATCTAGATTCTCACCAATGTAGATGTCATGGTATAAATGTATCATTAGATGAATATAGCTGCATTGCGGTTCAGTTAGATAAAGATTCAAATACAACATGTTGACTTTCTTGCATACTTTAAAATCATGGCCCGACTTTACTTGAATACCTGTTTTTGGCATTATATTTTTAACAATGCCATTAAATTGTTTGAAATGGGTTTAATGCCGCACATTATACATTTATTGTTAATAGTGTTGTTTTTCACAACCACGTTTATGCTTGCGTAGGTTTCGAAATTACTTTGTCCTCTTGGGTGAAATAGAAAACGTCATTTGAAAAAAGAAGGCGATCAAATATTAAAAATTAATCCCATCGATTCATCTGTTACTGAAATGCTTACCGTAGGAATGTGATATTTTAAATCAAAGAAATCTAAAGCAAGATGAAAGAAACACAAGCCACTGTATCAAAATAGAAAGAACTACTTTCTAAAAAAAAGTCAACTTTCAGGAAAAGGCCTGAGTACAAGCCTATGGCTTCATGTCAAGGAACTCACTTTGAACATTCAAGATCACAAGAAGTTAGTAGAATAGAGTAGAATAAAAAAACAATCATGGAGCATCACACAGAAGCATATGAATCACACACATAAAACAAAATATTTTTACAGGAAGCGATGACTCGATGTTTGACACGGCCAGACAAAAGTATTACTCGTCCTCAATGGAGAAACTCTATAACTATGCAGGGCATATCATAGAGGACCGCATGGAACTCCGGCAGTATCTCGCCATGCGCAAAGATGATGTCATGGAAGAGTTGTATAGTCTAATGGAGGATCTCATCACACAAATACTTAAGGTACGTGTTTTATATGTACTTCCATCCCCTGGTTATGAGAAAGGTAAATATTAACAAAAACCTTTAACATTCGTCCTGGAAACCCAAACGAGAAATATCTAAAACAACAACATAATTATGGTGAACCGTGGAAGCAGTTATTTCCGAAAAGGTGTTTTTTAGATACCCAAATCGAAAACTTTACAATGTAGAATAACTTTGCATCACCAGGAACAGCACAACTTGGAGCAGTCAGAAATAACTCAATGGGTAGTGGTCACAGCGTACTGACCTTCAGGTTATGAAGAAGTCTGATACTTGTTTATTTGTGGTTGAAAGTTTTATGAATGCTGATTTAGTGTATTCAGCTTTAAACTGTCATTTGCAAGTGAAACATGCAATGTTTGACGCTAAAAAAATGGTCACGCCTGTTTTGCATGATAAAATATGAAGTAAACACAAAAGGTAAGAATGAAGATTTCCAGAAGTCAGCTAATGTAAATGAGTCGCGCCGTGAGAAAACCAACAATTTATTGTTTCCGAACAGGTCCGACACAAACCGAGCTGTACAAGTACAGAAGATGGCTAGAGGCTGGAAATTTTGGATTTAGAAAGTAGAGAAATTGTACTATCCGTGTAGCGAAAACAAAGGAGCTGATCTGTTTCGCATTTCGCAGTTACTGCGAAGCTGATCCCGCGCCTTCGTTTTCGCATATGCAAAATGCTTGAATTCTCATGACGCGGGTCAAATATTCTACGGTTTGACGAACTGATATAGATGGCCTAACGCAAAGTAAAATGTTACCCATTTAAGGACAAATCTATAGCTATATATTTAAAACGTCTGATAGCTTTGTCATAGACTAAACAATTAACACAGGAAACAACCTTTTCAATACTTTTCATTTATGGTTTGTCACACTCAAAAGTCACCTTTATCCTATTGTCGCGGACCTCCCGCTGAACTGATATAAAGTCTGAGACATTGTCTCAATGAAAAAGCCATAAGAGCCAATGAGCACCAGTAGTTAAATACACCAGAATATCTACTTGACCTTTCGTACTTGGCGCTTACATAACATACAAGAAGATAAGACAGATTCTGGTGTCATATCCAAGCTTCAGTACATAACTATGAAGCTCCCTTATACTTCAGTACATGGCTAAGAAGCTCACTTTGTTTGTAAAATTTATCACATTGTCAGCCATTGAGGAAATTGACTTCTATTTCTATTGTTGAACGAACCAAAGCATCATGCATGCCATTAATCTAGACGACGACAGGTTCACGTTTTTAAGTCTTGAAATGCCACATCTATTCGTTAAAGATGTATTATAAAGTTTGTTGAGAAAATGATAACAGCGTCAAAATTTATCAAACTCACCGTGCCATCGATCATTCAAATGTTGCAGGGAAATTTCAAAGCCCGAATAGCATGCGGTTGAATTGATGTCCATGGTCCCTACTTAAAAGCTGTTTTGTGTCTTGTCGGTCGTCATATCCTGTTTATTTCAGTCTCTGCATCATTAATCGTATAATTATAAATTGGTTTTATTGAGAAAAACATCGTCCAATCAAAACAATCAATATATTCATACTTACGCAGTCTTCAGTTTTTCAACCTGAACGTATCGATAAGCGCACCTTTTTAAATGGGCTTGGTGTGACGTTTATCTCGCAACATCAAAATACCAGGAATCCGTCTACCTGGAAAATGGACGACATAATTATGTTGATACAACAGTCTAGATTACTCACTAGAATTTGAGATCGAGTTTGTCTGATATTCGTTCTACACTAATAAGCATTTTTCAGCGATCTCAGGACAAATTTATAGGAAAACGATCAGTAATACAGGTACCATTAACATTAATGAAAATTAAGGTGAATGTACGAATATATAAGACGCATCTAGAAAATCCAAACAAGTTTCAAATATCGCCTATTTCAATGGAAGACTCACATCAGAATTAATCTACTTAGTTTTTCCACACCCGCTTGCTCTAAGAGTAAAACAGTGTCTGATTATTCATTTTCCGTCACTTTTGCTGTGTTTCTAGTTAAAGTCCTAGTTTTATGTTTGTTTTCTTTATAAAATGAAACACAAAATTTCAATATGAACATACAATGTTAAACTGATTACAAACTTAATGAAAGTCAGCCCGGTTAAAAATAGCTATGCATGAACGCCACTGAATTTTTTTTTAATAATACAAAACATTACGTGTCATCGAGGCAACTATATAACATATAGTTTGAGCAAGTGGAGCAGAAGGAAAATATGACTCACGGAGCATTCGTGAAAGTAAGGTAATCCCAAAACACAACACCTTCAGACAAAATGGACAGACAACCAATGCAATTTTTTCTCATTTTATACAGATGAAGACGGCATTCTTAGCGAGAATGGAAGACTTTCACCAGAGGAACATACAACGTCTGACAGACCAGTCTGCTCGCTGTCACAGACTGAGGCATGAAGCAAGACTTGCTTGGCAGAAAATACAGGTACACATGGCTATTCATAACAAGCGTCAAGCAAATCTCCCATTTCAGACTGTATTTATCATGTTTATGACCCTTTAATTTACTTGCATCATGATCGTAGTACTCCCAACTTCAACGGTCTTCCGTTTTATTAGTCGCAACTTTGCTACTCGCTTAACGTGGATTGATATATTTACAAAGTCCCTAACCCCCCCTAAACTTTGAACATGTTGTTCTCAGTCCTGGGATACAGATCATTCATGATATTACATCTCCTGAAAGGGCTATGAATGACAAACGTTATCCTAGTAATATAACCAGAATTTGTATTTGCATTTTCGTGCATGTTGGTATTGAAATGCACTGTTAGTTTGAAAACTGCTTTTATTTTTCTTGCATTGTTTTACGCTTAAATAAGAAATATTGTGGGATGAGTGTTGGCACGGTAGTTAGTAAGTAGAAAAATCTATCAACTGCTATCATTTTTGTTCTGTTTGAAACAATTCTTACCGAAATATCTGCAGACAAAAAGCCCGTTTTTTTAGACTAATCAAGGTCAAATTAATGGGCTTATTTGTTATGTAAAAAGGCTATGGAAATATACTGTATATGTATGTTCTACCTGAATTTACAGACTACCTGTCCTATTTTAACAGGTATACACAGCGTGTACATACTATAATGCATATAAATATACTGTACAAAATAATTTTATCTATGTTTTATTTGAGACATGTCTCAGAGGACTTTAAATCCAACGTTACTTCAACACCACACAACAATTGTTTTTACCCTTATTAGATATATAAAAGATATTGTCAGAAGAACTTCCCTAATGTCTAAAACGTATGAAGACACTGTTCAAAGTAAAAGTTGCTTAATTTATTTGGCATGGTATATTTAAGGTACAGGTATTTGCATAAGTGACGGACAATAATATTTAAAGTAATAAATCTGATAAAGATGATGCACCTGCTATTCATGCAAATCGTTTCTAAGCTAATTTTTCAGCTTGCAAATTAGTTGGAGAACATTATTTAGACCTTCACAAAGGTTTCTATCAATTAAAATCAAAAATTTATTTTAAAGGATTATTTATGGAAATTTATTAGAAAAATAGGTAATTTCACTAAAAACTTCTATTGCAATGGCTTCCCTTTGGAAAACATTATCATTCATAAGAAAGTTTAAGGTTTAGGGATTATTCTGGTATGTAACATGCCACATTTTTTTAAAAAAATCTATGAAATATTTATGAGCAGAAAACACTATTATTATAGTAATAAGTACCGTTTGATCGTGCTATAGGTACTTTTTACTTACTGTGACCTTGAACGTAATCGTAGCACACCTTTGACTTTCTGGTGTACTTTTAAAAGCCTTGAACGTCTATCACCATGGGCCTTCTATTTCACTTTCATCTTGAACGTAAGAGTATAGTTTCTTTAGCCTTCTACTTCACTTTGATCTTTAACATCAATGGTCCCCTCAAAATCTACTTTATGGTAGCTGTGGTATTCGGTTGATTAGTGTATTACTGCAAGTCAGCTAAGTATACACGAACACCAATCAAAGCTATGTCATCTGTCTATACAGTCCTTCATACTGACTACTAAAAAAACAAAATGTAGAGTGTACCATAACAACTTCAAATGTGTTTATTGGTGCGCAAATAGTGCATCGGAATCGCAACCCACGACTGCCATTAAGATATGTGACAATTTTGAATCATCGCTGAAATAGTTTCCCTTTCCATTTCAGACAGCTAAACACGCCAAGTCTCATGAAGAATACAAAGAAATCGTTAACACCTGCAGGCAAAAAGCAGCTGTCCTCCAAGAGATATTAAAAAGAGACTTTGAAAATCTCGCACAGCTCGACTACGAATTCTTTCCGAGTGAACGGTTGATGGAAATATTCGATGTCGGTGATATGGCAAATACTGAAGTGAAAATGGAGACCTCAAGACTGAATAAGTTCTTATACAATCCAGAAGAGGATTCTTCTGAAAGACACATACAAAATTGTGAATTGACGCTTGTGTCGACATTAGAGGAAGAAGATCAGCACGGTAAACCGGATAGCTGCTTTACCGGGTGTGCCTACGCGACACACGAGGAGCTTGTAATGGCGGACTGGAACAATGGCGCCATCAAAATGTTTAATAAATATGGTATTCTAATGGACAAGATGTCATTCGATAATTGTCCGTGGGATGTAACACAATCTGACTTAGGACAGGTAGCAGTAACAGTGCCCAAAGATATGTCAGTCTATTTAATCGACTGCCATGAACACCTCAAAAAGGTGTCTTCGTTTTCAGTGAACTGTGAGTGTTTTGGCATTACCAAAATCAGTGATAAATACGTGATGACATGTGATCCATGGAGTAATTCTCCCTCGCTCAGATCGTTCACCTTAGCAGGACAACCTCTCAACGTGTATCAGTATAACAATGCTGGACAACTCCTCTTCAAATGTCCCTTGCATGTTTGCACAGACTACTTTGAAAAGGTTATTTATGTATCCGATTCTTCCGCAGATGTTGTGTATGCTCTCACTCTTAATGGTGACATCAGGTTTGTCTACGAGAGTTTTGACATCAGTTATCCGACCGGAGTCAAAACGGACCGCTTTAACAGATTGTACATTTGTGGCAGGGACTCTTCAAACATTCACAAAGTGTCTGAAAAGGGGGAATTCCTTGAGTTCTTTTGCCGACAGACAGATGGTGTCGGAAAACCGACGGCAATCTGCTTTAATCCCGACGGCGGGAGTATAATGTTCACGGACTTACAAAGTTCCACTTGCAACAGCTTTTACACCAAAGTTTTAGAACTGAAATAAGGCGCCTCGGTGATAAAATGGATAATTATTTGAGAATAATATGTATATGATTTTCGTTTATTATTTTGCTAACAGGTAAAATCCAACCCAATCTGCTCAGTAACTAGGGTTAGACATTTAACATATTTGAAGCTTGGATCAAGAAGAACAATGTTACATACGATATTTATCAAACGTTCACAATATCTATTTTCACGGAAATGCGAATACGTCAGCGGACCTGCTCAGAGTAGTCTACTAAAATTTGATGGTATTGGAGTCCGAGTGGACATCAGAATTAGAATCATAAGTTTCATCTTTATTGTCACAAACATGTAAAACCTAAAGAATAGATTAGACCCTACCTAGATTTAGATGATCACCGAACTTTTTTGTTCATGTGCAGTATTTCACGTATCAATTTTATTAACTTTTTTACGTGACAGTTACGCAAGAGTTAGCCCTGCCAATTTTGTTAAATTGAAACTGACTAAAAATGAGTCTAAATGGATTTCGAATATAAAATCACAAAGGAATTCGGATTGCTTATATGGGAGGAACCTTTGCACCATTCGTGTAAATGATTGTCTGTGAATCAAGATATTCTAAATCAATAATTCAGGATTATGCAATCTCCTTTTAGAAACCTTGTGCGAAGTGTATTAAAGACCTGCATTCCTATCTTTTGAGGGCCATGAACTATTCACTTATAAGGGGCAGAACGCTAGAGAATCTGGTGGCCTGACAAGGGTGGCTCTGAATACAGGTAGGGGGCCAAAAAATATATCGATAGCAGAGTTTTACTGCACATGTTAACAGGGACCATAAAATCAATAAACAATGGTACCACAGGTATTATCCTTTGGGGTCCTCTATATTACACCCTGTAAAAATGAGATAATCACCTCATATGACGGTCCATTGATTACTGGATCATATTGCACCAGCAAGGGTCATAAATCGAATAAACACTGGTACCACTTTAGCTCCTTCAGAGCATACGCTTCAGTCATGTTTAGAATTTCCATAATAGTTCGATTTTGACCTCAGATGCATCAAAAGATCGACGAGTCTACTTTGTAGCACGTGAAAGGATATTCAGATTGTAACAGTGGAAATACTTAATGTGCGGGCAACCGGAGTGTAACTGAAACTCGAGCCATTTCGTACCGATTTATCTTTCACGTGATACTTCATGGACTCGTCGATCTTTTGACGCACCTGTGGTCAAAATCGAGCTTTACCTTTTAAACATGGTGTTCTATATGATCAGGGTGTACATTTGTTTGTCCTTTTTCTTGGTTGGTTGATTTGGGGTTTAACGTCCCATCAACAACTAAGGTCATATGAAGACGGTGTTCTTTTCGTAAGATGATACCCAAACACATGATTAAAATACCACTGGATATCCCAAACCATTGGACTTAGCTGGTTCAAAAGTGAGAACGTCTAGAGACTGGTGTTGTGCTGTGTGACAGGCTACTCCCTGTACATTATCCTTGGTGCAGATTACATTTTCTTTAGTAATACTTTTAGCATTTAAAACAGATATGTTGAGAAACTCATTTAAGCAGTGATTTGATTATTTGATCCCTTTGGGAATATGATTTTTGGTTACTCAAAGACCATCCCCGTGTAAATTCCTAAAATAGCAGCACAACTATCTGGCATTCGTTGTCAGTTTTTAAGGGTCAGTGATGATAGAATTGCACAATCTGGTCCACCTTCACCCTTTGAATAATCAGGAGAACATGCCTATGAAAAGTATTACCCCCTGGAATCCCACTCAGTTTTATACAGAAAAACTGGGGTTTGCATGGGTATACGTATTTTTCTTATTTTAGCCCCAAAACATATATTGTAAGAGTGTGGGTACGCTTTTGAACCGCCGGTGAGGCTCCTTACAATCTATGTTTTGAGCAGAAATAAGAAAAAAACTTTTTCTACTGAAAAAAAAAAAAAGTTGCATGGGCATGTTTTCGTAATGGTGTTATTGCTTCCAAAGGATCTAGCATTTATAGTTTCTTTTCGGTGAAATGAAATAGGAATGTTTTTGTAATGGTGTTATTGCTTCCAAAGGATCTAGCATTTATAGTTTCTGATGTTACTGATCGTTCCAGGTCGATACTTCTGTAGTGGTTCTTTTTGTTTCATGTCTTGGTGTTTAAATTTTTTTTTGTGCTGTTGGTGCCTTATGTGTGTTTTCGTGTTTTGGTTAAGTTAAAGTAACTGAGTGGCCACCTATTGGGAAAATAGCTGCTCATTCGGCTTACGAAATGTTTTTATGGTATAAGTACCTGATTGTTACTTTGGTTTTTTCCCACCTCAGTTTTTGGAGTGGGAATCTTTCTCTGATTGTAGTTGGCCTCCCAAGCCATCAAAATATTTTTCTGTTGGCATTTTTGAGTACATTTTGGCATCCATGCTAAATGTGTTCCTTGATGTGTAACAATAATCGCTAGGGTGGATGCCAAGTCTGAAAATGCCACAGAGTCCCAAAAGTAGGTCAAAGGTCAACTAAGTGCAAAATTTCATATATTTCAACATATCAGCAATATCTTTTGTAATATTTTCAATTTATTTGTCAAAATAACCCCCCAAATTACATCTAATACATTTGTGAGGTTTAATCAGCAACAATTGTTACAACAAAGTGGTGCAGATTTAGGTCAAAGGTCACTTTAGTGCAAAAAAAAGCTTATTTTCATGCCCTTTTACAAATGTGTGTATAAAAATCAGTACCAGCGGTATTCTAATGGGGATGAAGTTCTTGAGACTACTGTTTGATTTTGTAGTTGCTGTCATTTCAAGATGGTGTTCAATATGGCTGTCAAAAAACAAGAGAATGCTATAACAGTTGATACATGTACAAGTAACAAATCTTCATACACATTCAATTTTTTGTACTTTTTCATTTTATAATAAGTCAGTTTTGTTAAACCAAGTACCATTTTATGCATTTATGGTGTTGATCGCCATCAGTTAGTTTGGATTTATAAATGATATTTATTTATATACTTGAGGTTCAATGTCATGTAAGGACAAAATAATTATTTTTCATGTTGTTTTCTAATTTTGACCCTGAGAAAAGTGATGACTGAAAATAAGAGTATTGATGGTAATCAGAGTCATTTCAAATGAGTCAGATTGATACTAATGTTTTATATATATTTTTTACTTATAATGATGGTGGTCAAGATGGCTGCCACAGCAGCAAGAATTAAATATGTATTGGTAAAATTTTATTACATTACGTATAGAGAACATAAAGTAATCTTGATTTCATCACAAGCAACTCTGTTTAGGGCATATTCTCTTCAATAATTTAGTTGTCAAGCTAATCTATTCTTCGAAACTGCCAGATCAATAAATAGTGTGTTAATGATAAATATAAATTGATTGAAATTCAGGCTGTTTTTATGTCTGTGAAGCCCAAAGGGCCTCTCAAAGACATTAAAACTGCTGTTATTCATCATCCAGTGAAAGCTGTTACATCTGAATTTCAGTACTGATATTTACATTTTTATTATCAATCAAGTATCTGTCTTTTAGTTCCAAAAAACTGTTGCTAATTTTCCGGATATTTGATATTAAATTAGACTTACCGAAATTTCGGAACAGCCCAAACGCTAATTTTTCAAGCTTTACGTCATGGCAATATGCGACCGACGTCACGCGGTGTTCCACTTCCGGACGTGAGTCTTCTCATTAAACAATACTGGAAAGCAACGGAGGTGTTGGCACTGTTCGGGACATTGAAGTGACTCCGTCATTAGGTTTGGTTTACGGTCATGTGATATGGTTGTCAGCAGAGTGATCAAGAGCAAAATATTTTCGTGAATTTAAAGCCTTTCGACATGAAAGATATTTACGTTTTTGTGGACACTCTGATTATGTAAAGATGTCTTGCACTGGTATAGAGATTGGCTTGGTTGTGCTGGCATTGAGATGCTAGCTTTGACTTAGGCATTTGTACATACGGCCATTCATTAAGGTATCATATAGCAACTTGGAGAATTTTACACAATCGAAAATAGAGTATGGTACAAAATCATAAGATGTATGTTGTCGCATTATTATCATAAATGCATTACTTCATTGATTAAGCTCAGCTGCTGCTTTTTATCATTTGATGAGACTACTTACATTTGTATTTTACTTATGAAAGGTAATAAACTTGTGTAGATAAAATTGAAAAGTCACTGCAGATCCAAACTAATGTCTGGTGTAGCTTTTCTGATGTCGCTGCTCATTTTATAATTTAAAGCCTTAAACATATTGTCAGTACACTATTTAAGCAACATGAGCCATACTAACAACAAATCCTGTCAATGAAAAGTCATTCTCATTTACCAAGTGGGGAGTACTACGCACATATATATGCAAGCTTTACTTGTGTCTCAAAGTACTGAGTTTCTTATATGTACATTTCATCATGGCTCTCATAAATTGTACCAGCTTATCATATCTATGACACACAGTGTCACATTGCTTCCTTGTCCCGAGACTGGCCTAGGAATAGCAAGGGTTAGGCAATTCTGGCATGACAATTGTTATCATCCCACCACTGCAAACACAAAGAGTGGTTTAATGCACTTATGCATGCTATCTTTGCTCGTATTACAGCTACATGTACCAAGTTTCTTATTTGCGTATTTTACCATAGCTCTCAAGCATGGTTTAAATGAGGTTACAAATATCATTTTATTCACTCTTTTCTTACCTCAGCTTATATTAAGTGCAACTATACTCAGAGGATAAAGTTTTGACATTGTTATTAACTTTGACTAGACCCGTAACTATTTATCCTGCTGATCCGGCTTTAGCTGTTCCTTCTTGTTAATTTGCAAAAATTCTTTCTTTCTAAATTTGATAAGAAATTACCCAAGTTGCACATTTTGATACAGTCATTGGCCTTATTTGTAATACATCATTTCTGCAACTACCCGATGAATGATAAAATCATTACTTTTATTTATAGCATTGTGGAATGGAAGTTGTTGCTAGTGACTTTGATTTAAAATAGGAAGGAAAATTGGTGTATGCACTCTGGCAAAACCACATACGATAATTCAGTCGTTTATATTGGAAATACATGTATTAGTTAATATTTGCAACCCTGAACTATCAAGGAGGTTTGAAAACACATTGATTTAAACAGGCTCAATGGAATTTTACATGTATTTTCACTGACTAAACGTTTGCTTCCGAGCATATGTAGTTAAGCACTGTCTTCTTGGAACGCCAAAATACCTATCAATTTTGCAGTTTCATTTGCTAAATAACAACTGACTGTGGAAAGCTATACCAAAATTAAAGTTATCGCATAATCAAAAACGGACCAGAAAGTTTAGTATAACACTATTGTTCTCCAAATGCCAAGCATTTTATGTTGGTAGCCATTTTGTACCCCATCTTTGAAAGTTCCATAATTTCCAAATACTATATCATGACTTCAATTCTGGAAATTGCTACAGTTCTAAAAATGGGCAAAATGAATAATGCATTCGTCGTTTTGCTCGATTGTTTGCTTGCTTGGGGGGTTTGGGGTTGGGGGGGGGGGTCAATGGGTTGGGGCAATTACATTCACTAAAGACGGGCTCTTCACATCATGTAAAAATGAAAGGAACATCCTATGGTATAATCTTTACAAAAGTAGATTAGATTAAGAAAATTGATTTTTGTGGGTAATAGTGAAACATGCTTGTTTTAATAATTTAGTCTTGTTTTGCTACAGTTTCATCTTAAGGGAAACAGTGCGATGGGGGTACAAATAGGCCTGCAAGAACAGATCACTGTAGTCCAGATTTCGTATTTCATACTTAAAACAATCAATACCAAACAAGCACAGCAAGAACCCCTATCTCTGTCAGCTACTTTTACAACTGCAACATTCAAGTAATGAAATTGTGAATGCATTTTCAGGGTATACCCTGTTTTGCATTGATGACCTCAACTGACCTTTGACCTCAATGACTGACATGCATTATTTTCTAGATTAGCCTTAAATCATCTCAGAGATGTACTACAAATGCTTTGGGAAACTTTCTTTCAGCCAGCTCATGATTTTGTGATAGAAATGAATTATTTAGTAATCATTATAGGTTTTGATATTTTTGCACTCATATGACCTTTGACCTAATTCTGTGACCCAGAGGCAGTAACAAACTTGGAATATACCCGTATGAGTTGAAGCTCTTGTCAATAAATAAAATGAGCATATGTTGCTTTAAGTCAGTCCATGTTTGATATGCAACTTACTTGATTATTGTAAGGGGTGTTTGTTATTTTGCACTCATTTGACGTTTGACCTAATTCTGTCACCCAGGAGCATTTACAGTCTTGATACCGACCCCTATGTCTTGGGACACATGTCAAGGAATAACAGGAGTACAGGTTATCTAAAATCATTCCATGATTTTCCTAAATAATAATGTTTATTTTTATTTTTACAGATTTTTGCTATTTTGCACTCATTTGACCTTTGACCTAGTTTTGTGACCCAGGGTCATTTACAGACCTGGCATCCACCCGTACGAGTTCGGGCACATGTCAAGGAATATTATGAGCATAGGTAGAATAATGTACTCAAAAATGCCAACAAAACGAAAACTAAGCGACTTTTATGGATTTGGACTGCCAAGTATTGCGCCTTTTCCTGATCTTTGCCTACTTGTACCTTCCTTTAAGTGAAATGAAATAGGAATGAGAAAGAAATATTGATCGTTTTGGCGCATGACGTTTTGGCCTTTTACTTAATTCACAAAAGTGGGGCAAATGCTATTCAATGTCATTGAATAAAAAAAGGTCATAAAACTGAATATCATGGTTTCTAATTATTGTTTGATTTGTTAGTGCGCGATTCCTTGTCTGAATGTTTGTTTTATAAGCTTGATTGTGATAAAAATGATTGTCCTCACATTACCACAAATTTAATGTTTGATTGTTGCCGCATCTTTTTTCATTGTTTGCCTATCACGTTTCATCAATACTGTTATCAGTTACTTTATTTTCTATTGACTTGTTAATACAGTTACCATTAAAATTTAATAAAATTACTGTTTTATATGTTTGCCCTGTTTACTTATATCCATATTTTAGTAAGCAAATACTCGCTGGTATATCAAATGTCAATTATCTCAGAAATATATCTACGATTGCTTTGCAAATTAATAAGTATAATCATATGTCACATCTACATTAATTACACCGATAGGGTACAAAAAAGCGCCTGGAACTAACCCTAGATTCGCAATAAAAGTTAAAATCAAAATCCCAACTCAAGGATCAGAAAGGAAAGGACGATAGTAGACATCACATAAGATAATTAAGCATTTGCGTGAAAAATCTAACCAGGTCCGACACAAACCAGCCTGTACAGTCACAGAAGCAGGCTAGACGATTGAAAACTCGGATTAAAGAAGAAAAGAGATTGTACTATCTGTGTACCGAAAACAAAGGCGCTGACCAGCTGTGCAGTTACTTTCAGTAGAAAATTTTGAAAGTCGAGGCAGTTCTAACGGGTACCCACAATCTATATTTTGGAGCAAAAATAAGAAAAACAGTACACCCCTGTACATCCCAATTTTACTTAAAAAAGTGGTGTTTAACGGGATAAATATTTCACGGACCTAATGTGTTGTATGATCACCGTATGATCGCCGTAACGAACCGAGCGTTCAACTCTCGGTGGCTTAAGCTATCGCTATACATGACTTCGACCCTATAATTTCAATTAACCAAAGACCTTGTAGACATTTTAGGGGGATTCATTCATTAAAATGCATTATCTTTCCACACTACTGTGCGAGCCACAGAATAATTGTCCCATGTAGAGTATATTTTACGTATTTGTACATGTCACTTTCACCTTTATTACATGTACGTCATATCTACATTCATCCATGAAAAATTGTTTCCTGTTTTGGTCGTAGCGGGCGTGGGTGACAAAGATTTGATTTTAAGTTTTCAGCTGTAATTAATATCTGTGCCTTGAATTAATTGCTTTTCGTGTCAAGTTACTGGAAATCGGTCTGTTTGCATAAGCATGATATTAAAGCAATTTGAATATGTGATCGATCTGTGCATGGAATGTCCCATTATATCATTTCCGTTGATGCAAATGCTAAATGGATAACGTGATTCAGCTGTCAAGAGGGCAAAAAGTAATACTGATAGCCCGAGAGCCAGCAGTAGGTTTAATCATGTTGTTGAGGCCAAACGGCTTGAAGGCATGTTTAAGCAGAAAAGTATGCTGAATTCAAAAATCAAAGTCTTACCAAATCCGACGGTACACAAATTGGCAATATGCGAATGAATACCCCGGCATGACCCCCTTTTAAAATATCGACACAATTGGGGTATACAAGATCGATCATATGTCAACAAGTAATTGCATTAGACCATTGAATGTGGTATCAAATTAAAGTACAGCGATGTCCCTTAAACCTCACGGTGACATATGCAAATTATCTAATTTGTATATTCATGAATATTAATGCAAACATTGAAAATCAGTGAAAAAAAAAAAAAAAAAAAAAAAAAAAAAAAAAAAAAAAAAAAAACTGTTACGCTGTAGGGGCTAATTTAAACTATCTTGCATCAACCATGGGCGATTTTAATGGAGGTAGCTGAGCTACTTAATAGTTCAGATTCTGCAACCTCTGCAGTCAGTTATTTTAAGTCCTTGTGGATTGGCAATGAAGCAGTATCCGATTCACTGGTTAAATGAGTGTGACTTGGGTCTTTACGCCATCTTGTTCATTAAAAAAAAATCTCTGTATTGCTGTATTGCTTAGGCAAGTTTCCATAATGCCCATCAGAGTCCCGGGATGTTTGCTCGCGTTGGCGAGAGGTAGCTTTTATGGCTTCTTTCTTCTTTCTATTACGTTTGTGTCTAGCACGTTCATGTGCAAGTTGTCAGTTGTCACTGGGACTTGTCTGGGTCACGTGGTTCCCGCTCGGCGGTAACTTTCACCCGTTTTTTGCCGAAAATGGTAACCATCCTTGAAATAGACCACGTGAATTGGAGTTCATCACTTTCCAGGCGAGAATTTGTGCCCAGCAGAATCATCGGGATCACATTTAGAGCAAAATATCCATAAATGGGCAGTTTCAATGGCCCCGGTCCATTTTGGGGCTTTAGACCCCAGTGAGACTGTACTGTATGCATGGAAATTATCAAGATATTCCAAATAACAGGTACCCAGACGGGTTTGATCTGACAAATTTTCTATGGTGTAACTTTATAAATAAAAAGTTGAAGTTCATTGGAATTTTCACGGCACTTGTCTTTTTCAGCTAATGGTTTATAAAGTTGACCTGTAGATACAAAGGTGACACAGAAACTCATTGCATTCTTAAAGTCCTTTTGTTTTTAGCTCACCTGAGCCGAAGGCTCACAAGGTAAGCTTATAGTATGGTAGTCGAGTAGTCGTCCGTGCGTGCGTCCGTCCGTCCGTGCGTGCGTCCGTCCGTGCATGCGTTCACACTTTCAATCTTAAATATCTCTAAGACAACAAGGCCAATCGCGATCAAATTTTATCTAAAGCATCATTGAGATGGGGGAAAGATTGCATTAGGTTTTGGGCCAGGTCGGGTGAGAACTCTGGTTTCCATGGCAACAGATAGCTTCCATTGAGTTATAATGGGGAAAATGTTGTGGCCACTTTAGCAACTTCATTTTTGATTGGATCTTCTTCATTCTTGGGAATAACAAGGACAACCATAACATCTCGGATGAGTTCGAATTTCAGCTATGTTCGACCTCAGATTGCTGATTAGCTGCCCTTGAGCGTCTGGAAAAATCCCCATAGCCTTATAATGGGAAAAATGTTGTGGCCATTCTAGCGCCATTATTTTTCAGTGGATCTTCTTGATTCTTGCAGGTAACAAGGACAAGTATAATATCTCGGATGAATTCGAATTTCAGCTAGATCCGGCCTCTGACTGTGGAGTTAGCTGCCCTTGAGTGTTTGAAAAATTATTGATGAAGAAGATCCACCGAAAAACAATTTTGATTGGATCTTCTCTATTCTTGGAAGTAACAAGGATAACCATAACATCTTGGATGAGTTCGAATTTGAGCCAGATTCGACCCTGGACTGCGGAGTTAGCTGCCCTTGACTGTGTGAAAAAGCAATATTTAGTGTTGTGGCCACTCTAGCGCCTTCATTTTTATTCGGATCTTCTTTATTCTTGGAAGTAACAAGGACATCCATAACATCTCGGATGAGTTCGAATTTCGACCAGATCCGACCGCTGACTGCGGAGTTATCTGCCCTTGAGTGTTTGAAAAATCAATATTTTGTGTTGTGGCCACACTAGCATCTTTGTTGTTTCAGTGGATCTTCTTCATCCTTGCAGGTAACAAGGATAACTACAATATCTTGGATGAGTTCGAATTTCGACCAGATCCAACCTCTGACTGCGGAGTTATCTGCCCTTGAGTGTTTGAAAAATCAACATTTTGTGTTGTGGCCACTCTGGCATCTTTGTTTTTCAGTGGATCTTCATTCTTGCAGGTAACAAGGATAACTACAATATCTCGGATGAGTTCGAATTTCGGCCAGATCCGACCTCTGACTGCGGAGTTAGCTGCCCTTTAGTGTTTGAAAACTCAATATTTTGTGTTGTGGCCACTCTAGCATCTTTGTTTTTCAATGGATCTTCTTCATTCTTGCAGGTAACAAGGATAACTACAATATCTCGGATGAGTTCGAATTTAGGCCAGATCCAACCTCTGACTGCGGAGTTAGCTGTCCTTCAGTGTTTGAAAAATCAATATTTTGTATGGTGTCCACTCTAGCGCCTTCAATTTTGATTGGATCTTCTTCATTCTTGGAAGTAACAAGGATAACCGTAACATCTTGGATGAGTTCGAATTTGAGCCAGATTCGACCCTGGACTGCGGAGTTTGCTGCCCTTGAATGT
The DNA here is from genome assembly GCA_964017185.1 of Rugalucina vietnamica. NCBI lineage: Eukaryota > Metazoa > Mollusca > Bivalvia > Lucinida > Lucinidae > Rugalucina > Rugalucina vietnamica. The sequence goes on from OZ024870.1 coordinate 49,729,912, forward strand.
TTGAAAAATCAATTTTTAGTATTGTGACCACTCAAGCGTCTTCAAGTCTTGGTCGTAAACTTAGAAGTAAAACACAGTCCTGTGGGTGTCTTTATTGAAACATGTATGAAAATTGACAATACTTCACCAAGGGGTGTGCCTGGAGGGAAATTAGTCCCTGGCTCTCACAAGAGGTAAGAACTTAGATACACAGTCATCAGACATTCAGCAGGGGAGATCAGAGAATCAGGGAGGTCACTCCAATCCCTGGTAGTCTGTAGGGAGAAAACTACTATTGTACGCTTCTTTGCTAGCTGAAGGTATCTGAAATGCCAATGAGTGTTGATTTCTACTACGCCTATTCTTCTGGATAAGGTCAACTGTATGTATTCTGGATTTACCGTTCAGACCTTTATATAGCAATAGTGGTGATTTCAGTGTACCGGCTTGCTTCCCCCCCCCCCCCCCCCCCCACACACACACACGAAAAAACAAATAATAATTATAAATAAAAATAATAATAAATAAAAATAAAATAAAAATAAAAATAAAAGATAAAAATAATTAAAAAAAAATCTCAGTGTATGTGGACAGATTTGAAGACCTTGAATTCCTGGAATAGTGTGCAAGTAAGTTAATTTATTGACCAGATTCATTAAGAATATTAAGACTGAACGAGATTTCACAGAGTAAGGAAATTCCCGAATTGCATATTATTGAAAAGAAAACTTCACAGACTGCATATAAACTTCAACAGCACATTAAAAAGAGACTTGATATTGAGCTCACAATTCCTGAGGTGATGATCAGAAATTGATCGACTCAGTATCAGAAGATAGATAGTATGGTGGTGCCTCGCTAAGACAACGGGGGAACACTAAGTTGAGAAACAGAATGCCTGGAACGAAATGACACTGGTGTAGGCCGTCCTGAGGTCGGCTTATATCGTCCAGTGCAAAATTATTTTTAAATCAAGTAAAGCCTTTGAGTGACAGAGTGAAAAATTAAATTAAGCAAAAAAAGATACTTTTTATTCGATATAAACTGAAAACTCGACAGATTTATGGTAAATCTTTAAATTGTTTGTATCTCTGTTTTAATAACCGGTAATAGTCCTTGGACATTATTTTTTCAACAACCATTGAAGTTCCGAGTCCATAGTATAAAAAGTGGGTGGAGTAAGCCAAGTTTTTAGTTTGAGATGATGGGATGGGTCACCTCCTGGTAATAATCAGCAATTGATTGTTGGTATATCAGCTGGCTAACCTGCACTCCGTTACACTTCCATTACACTCCGCTCCACTTCCGTGACAGCTTAGCATAGGCTGCTGGTGGGGTCCTTAGGTTGCCTTCAAACCAGTGTCGAACTGATTATGGATTTTGTAAGTATATAATGCGCCAGTCATTTGTAACCACTGCCCCCCCTCCCCCCCCCCACCTACTGATAAGGGTGGGGTAAAGCCGGGCTAAAGTGTGGGGCAATTACTTTTCAAGTGTCCCCGCTGTGCAGGAGTTAAAATGGGGTTTTGACATTAAAGCTGAAAAGTCATAATCCCCACCCTTCCCCATAGGTGGGGGAGCAGTGGTTACAAATGACTGGTGCATAACTTGTAGCTGCGTTAATTACCGTTATGTTTGCGATAATCATGATACTTTTGTTAAGTATTTGTCAGGTCAATATCCAATATCAAATATGTTACCCAATATCCAATATCAAATATGTTACCAATATCTTCTCGTTAGAAAATGATAGCCCTGATCCCGACTGTCCCCGGAAAAATGAGAAGGCAAAAAAGTTTTGGTCATTTGTCAAGTCCCTTAAAAAAGATGCGTCTGGGATCAATACCCTTAGAGAAAACGGAATTTTGAAGACTGACACCTTGGATAAGGCCAACATTTGTAATAGGCAGTTTCAGTCAGCCTTCACTCGCGAAACAAATGATGAAATCCCCTACAAAGGCACAAGTCCTTTCACGGCCATGGGTGAAATTACAGTTGACCCCAAGGGGGTCACTAAACTGTTGAATAATTTGAATATACATAAGGCGCCTGGGCCAGATGGCCTGAGTGCTAGGGTGTTGAAAGAATGTAGTTCTGAAATTGCTCCTATCCTAGCCTGTATCTACAATGAGTCGCTTGCTCAGGGTGCTGTACCAGATGATTGGCGACAGGCAAATGTAGCCCGGGTATTTAAGAAAGGTGAGAAATATGATGCAGCTAACTATCGACCGGTGTCGCTTACTTGCATCTGTTGCAAAACTCTAGAGCATATAATAGTCAGCAAAATAAACAAGCACCTGGCCCTTGAAAACATCCTTGCTGATTGTCAACATGGGTTCCGAAGTCAAAGGTCTTGCGAAACTCAGTTAGTTCAGTTTTATCATGACTTAGTTAGTAATCTTGATCGAGCTGTGAACAGCGGGCATAAGCAAACAGACGTGATTGTCATGGATTTCGCTAAGGCCTTTGACAAGGTCCCACATAAAAGGTTATTATACAAACTTGACTTTTACGGGATTAGAGGATCCACACATAAGTGGATCGACTCGTGGCTCTCTGAGCGCTCTCAAAAAGTGGTATTAGATGGCCGAGCCTCAGATCCAGTCCCGGTTCTATCTGGTGTCCCGCAAGGATCGGTCTTGGGACCGGTCCTATTTCTTATTTTCATCAATGATCTTCCGGATAATATCAGGTCATCTGTTCGGCTATTTGCTGATGATTGTGTTTTGTACAGGAATATCAAGTCTCCTTTGGATTGTCACATTTTGCAAGATGACCTGAATAGCTTGGCCAAATGGGAAACGGATTGGCAAATGAAATTTAATGTTAGCAAATGTCATTCAATGAGGGTGACTCGGCTACACCCAAGCAATCACATACAGTTCAGCTACACACTGCACCAGCAAATATTAGAACAGGTTCAGTCCGCTAAATACCTAGGTTTAACTATCACAGACAACCTTGATTGGGGTCAACATATTTCGGAAATTACATGCAAGGCAACTAAGACTTTGGGCTTTCTTCGGCGCAATTTGGCATTGGCACCTAGGCATACAAAGGAAGTTGCATACAAAACATTGGTTCGTCCTCAGCTTGAGTATGCAGCCCCTATTTGGCATCCCTATCATGAAACTCAGACTGAGAAGGTGGAGAAGGTGCAGAAGACTGCAGCCAGGTGGACCTGCAGGAGATGGAGGAACTCCAGTAGCGTCGGTGATATTCTTGACGAGCTTGAGTGGCCATCCCTGCGGTCCCGCAGAGAGCGGTCCTCCTTAACCTTCTTCTACAAGATACACTCCGGTACAGTGTCTCTTGATAAAGACAAATACCTGACCCCGGCACCCAACCTAAGGCGAACTCGGGCATCGCATGAAATACAGTATACAAGACAATTTGCCTATAGTGATGCCCTGAAAAACTCATTTTTCCCCAGAACTATTTCGGTTTGGAATAGTCTCCCTTCTTCAGTGGTCTCATCTAAGACCATTGAGGAATTTAAGGCTTCTATTTAATCATAGGCCCAGAGGCATGTGTTTTAGCATGCCTCTATCTATATCTTGTAAATAGTTTTAATGGTCCACCCCAAATGTTTTTTTCTCCCTTGACTAAATTCTAAATTTAGCCACCCACCCCACACCTGAGGTGATGATCAGAAATTGATCGACTCAGTATCAGAAGATAGATAGGTCTGGTGCAAGTCTGGATTGAGGTAGTGTACCTCAATTGAGGTTTAAAATTTGCATAGACAGGCTCTGCTCAAGTCAAAATAGGTAGTGTACCTCATTCGAGGTACATAACCTCCATTGAGGTTTGAAAATGTACATGAAATTGCTTATATTGAGGAAAACAAATAGCTATGCAAAAATTGCAACATCATTCCTGGCCAAAGTTGCTTGCAAACTGTGCAGCTTTCTAATGAAACATTTCTCAGCAAAATCTGTTAGAGAATTTTTTGCAAATTCCTCCATTTCATAAGTGGAAGGGGTAATCTTTTGAGATTTTAAACTATATTCTTCAATGTATGACATAATTTGAATAGTGCAACAGTATTTCTACTGCTTTCTGTATATTTTATACCTTTGTTCATAAGAATTACATCATTTGATGCTTAAAATTGCTGAATTGCTGCTAAAACAAAAATTGAAAACAAGTAAAAGCTTTTTTAAAAAACATGAAACTAGTAAAAGCTTTTAGAAAGGCAAACCACTTACCCTTTGTGCCAGTGGTGGAAAACAGTATTAAATTATTCAGAAAGACATCAGGGAAGGACAGAAAGTAAAGTTCCACAAGCTAGAAATAGGAGTTTAACATTCTCATTAAAATTATGTATGGAAATTGTCACAAATCAGTGGTAGCATTAGGAAAAACATGTTTTGCAAAAAAAAAAAACTCCCTGATGAATTGTCAAAACAATTGTATCAAAAGAAGTAAATGGCCAAGATTTACAGATTTATCATAACAAAATTTTGCAATTTTCAGTTTTATACTTATTTTTTTACATTTTGCAAATTTCTGTGCAAATTGCAAACCTCAGTGTAGGTTATGTATCTCGATTGAGGTATACTTGGATTTTTTTCAATGTGCAGGGCAGTGCTTAGCTAAGCCCAGCCTTGGATGATTTCATTGTTGAGATAGGGTCCCACAGCTGACAATGTATAATTGAGGTAAAGATGACTATGCTTGTTGTCTTCGTGCTATACCTGTGTTTCACCTGAATGATTTCAAAATAGGTGAAGTGTACGGTAGACACACAAGAACATAAACATTTTGTTTCTAAAATATAACCATACTGCTACACTCAAATACATGTATTTTTATCAAGTTAGCCAATGTCTCTATTTTTGTAAACAACTCTTTGCTTTACTGATGGTACATGACCACAGTAGAAGGTCAATAAAGTACCATTCGAAAAAATAAAGCGATTCGGAGAACCAGCTGATTTGACTTATTTTTCCTACATGGTCAGCTCTGTCAAATTAGCAGCAAATTTGCTGCATCAAAAACGGTCAAGTTAGCAGCAATTTTACTGCAACAAAGTCGGTCATGTTACATGTAGCAGCAATTTTGCTACAGCAAACGGCAGTTTTGCTTGCAGCGTTACAATTAAACTTGCAGTAGCAAATTACAGTCTTTTGCTGCAGCGAAATTGGTCAAGAAAACAGCTATTTTGCTACAGCGAAAAACAGTCAAGTAGGCAGCAATTTCGCTTGCAGCGGCGAACATTTTGTCGCAGAATGTTTTGGTTTTAATCCAGGTGATAACGAATAAGAAAATGACATTTTTTTTGCCACAGTCACATCTTTTAGACGTCACCGACGAAAAAAGTTCCATTTTTTATTATTTTATTCTTATTATTTTTTTCCTTTTCCGTCTGGCTGTGATCGCTTTGTAGAAAATGATGATGAATGCTGCAACATAACTTTTCTATACCTCATATTACCAACTTTATGGAAAATGTTGCTGATTTTTTACAGTTTCGTCTGGCTGTGAGTGCTATAGGAAGCGAATACTTATGCTGCAAACAAGACTTTTCTATCCCACCCATAACATAGCTTAAGGACAAAAGTTCCCTGCCAACAGTAAAAGTGTCCATACACTGGGTAATAGGTGGGATATAAAAACGTCTGTTTGTGATGACATTCATCATCTTATAGCGCTCATAGACAGACTTAAACGAAAACGAGAGACCGAATTGTGCCGTAGCTCACCTTAGTGATTTGCTCATCAGTGTACGTTTCAAGACAGACGATGATACGCTGGAGCCTTGTCTGTATGAACAATAAACAATAGGTGGCAAAAAGTTTCGCTGCAGTTAACTTGACCGTTTTTTTTGTTTTTTTTTGCTGCTGCTGCTGCTGCTGCTGCTGCTGCTGCTGCTGCTGCAACAGAATCGCTGCTAACTTAGCTGTCAGTAGCACTTTACAGATCCGTAGTGTAGTTATTGGTTATTGCACTTTTTTCTGCCGCCTTCATTACTCATTAGTAAATTAGTAATTTAAAGTAAGCCTGCATCTTTTGATATTTAATAGTATCAGAATTAAAGTTTTAAACTTGAAACGAAAAACAGAGAGTCATACAACAAGAATGTTTACCAGGCATTTACTAAGGGAATTTTCAATATTGTCATACATAAATACAGTCATGTAGTACAGAATATTTTTTTCTATGACAGTGTGTGTTTACCCATCATTTTCAGTGCATGAGGTTTAATTTTGACACTGATTGGTTCAACAATAACAAGTGGGTCAAAGTAACAGTCCAAGTGAGAACTACCTATTTTTAAATGTAATGGTCAACTTTGTCATTGTCAATCAAAAATTGACAGGCTCCGCCCTGCACATTGAAAAAAATCAGACTATACACTACCTAAATTTTGACTTGAGCAGAGCCTGATAGACATGTGCAAAATTTCAAAAAATGAAGCATAAAGTTAAAAATTGCAAAACTTTGTTTTGATAAATCTATAGACATTGGTCATTAGCTCACCTGAGCCGAAGGCTCACAAGGTGAGCTTATAGTACAGTAGTCGAGCCGGCGTCCGTCCGTGCATGCGTCCGTCCGTCCGTTCACATTTTCAAACTTAAATATCTCTAAGACAACATGGCTGATCGTAATCAAATTTTATCTAAAGCATCATTGAGGAAGGGGAAAGGTTGTATTAGGTTTTAGGCCAGGTCGGATCAGAACTCTGGTTTCCATGGCAACGGATAGCTCCCATAGACTTACAATGGGAAAAACATATAAAAATCTTCTTCTCTGAAACCACAAGGCCAAGAGCTTTCATATTTTGTGTGTAGCAATGTCTAGTGGTCCTCTTCATAAATCCTGTCAATCATGCCCCTGGGGTCCATACGGGCCCCGCCCCGGGGGCGTCATGGGGAAAATATAAAAAAAATCTTCTTCTCTGAAACCACAAGGCCCAGAGCTTTCATATTTTGTATGTAGCAATGTTTAGTGGTCCTCTATATAAATCCTACCAATCATGCCCCTGGGGTCAAAAATGGCCCTGCCCCGGGGGTCATTAGCTCCCATAGACTTACAATGGGAAAAACATAAAAAAATCTTCTTCTCCGAAACCACAAGGCCCAGAGCTTTCATATTTTGTATGTAGCAATGTTTAGTGGTCCTCTATATAAATCCTGCCAATCGTGCCCCTGGGGTCAAAAATGGCCCTGCCCCTGGGATCATTAGCTCCCATAGACTTACAATGGGAAAAACATAAAAAAATCTTCTTCTCCAAAACCACAAGGCCCAGAGCTTTCATATTTTGTCAGTAGCAATGTATAGTGGTCCTCTTCATAAATCCTGCCAACTGTGCCCCTGGGGTCCATACGGGCCCCGCCCCGGGGGCGTCATGGGAAAAACTTTAAAAAATCTTCTTCTCCTAAACCACAAGACCCAAAGCTTTCATATTTTGTGTGTAGCAATGTATAGTGGTCCTCTTTATAAATGCTGCCAACCGTGCCCCTGGGGTCCATATGGGCCCCGCCCCGGGGGCGTCATGGGAAAAACTTTAAAAAATCTTCTTCTCCGAAACCACAAGGCCCAGAGCTTTCATATTTTGTCAGTAGCAATGTATAGTGGTCCTCTTTATAAATCCTGCCAACCGTGCCCCTGGGGTCCATACGGGCCCCGCCCTGGGAGCGTCATGGGAAAAACTTTAAAAAATCTTCTTCTCCGAAACTATATGGCCCAGAGCTTTCATATGTTGTGTGGACCAATGTATAATACTCTCCTTTATAAATGCTGCCAACGGTGCCCCTGGGGTCCATACAGGCCACGCCCCAGGCATGTCATAATCTACCATAGACTTATAATGGAAATATATGAAAAAATCTTCACTGCAACAGCATGGCACAAAGCTTGTATATTTGATATACAACATTGTCATGTGGAGCTCTACATAAATCCTGCCAATCTTGCCCCTGGGGTCAATATGGCCCCACCCCGGGTGTCATTATAGGACCCTGACCTTGTTAGATGATTTTTTCAAGTGAACCAAATTGGCAGAAAAGAGGATACACAATCCAGACAAGAGCTCTTATGCTGATGTAAGTAGGGTTTCAAGGTCACATGACCAAGATGGCCACCATACCCATATATGGTAAAAACCCCAATTACTTTGTCCAGTGACTGTACTTGTTGACTCTCAGGTGAGCGATCGTTGCCCCTGGGCTACTTGTTTACTTATTTTGATACAACTGTTTTCGAAATTCATTTGAGAAATTCAGAATACTTTTTTACCAAACATGTTTTTAACCCAATGTTACCATTGATTTCTGCAAATCTCCATATATAATTTCTCAGTTGGCCCAAATATATACTGAGACACTTAAGAAATGCACCACATGTTTATATGCTTATCTCTTTGGAGGGTCTCGAAGGAACAAGAGATGGCTTAAATGAAAACTCGATTTTCACAGTTAAAAATCTCTGATTTTTTTTAAAATCCATTTTGCGGCCAAGAGATCAATTTTCCGGGATTGACCTGCAAGAATCTGAACACTTAACATGTCTGAGTCTTCCAAGTTAATATGCACATAACAGTTGCATATCAGTTATGTCTTCCAAGTTAATATGCACATAACAGTTGCATATCAGTTATTCAAGTGACTATCCAGAACATGTACTGTATGAAATGGGTCATTATTGATCAGTTTTGACCCGTTGATCATATCTTTAAACATCAGGCATGGAGATTAGCATAAAATTATGCTAAAACATTTAGAGAAAGAGTGTTTTTCGGCTCATGAAAAATAATTGTGATAAAACTGGTTTCAATGAGTTTATAAGTTTTTATAACATGAACTATCATGAGTGTATCCTTAGACTATTAAGAACATACAACACCAGGCCCCGAGTTTATATCACTTTTTTCATGCTCGGCTCAGATGAGACTAAAATTTCATCTGCTCATAAATGACAAAATAGCACAAGTAAATTGAAATTAAAGGTTTAGATGACAAAAGCCTGTAATTTATCCTGCTTATTAATGTTAAAATGCCAACAATTGCATTTAACGTTTATGAGCAGGATAAATTTTAGTCTCAGCTGAGCTGAGCATGAAAAAAGTTTTATAACCTTGGGGCCAGGATGCAGACAACTTAGCCCCATACGATGGTCGGACTGTCTATTTTGCATCTCACCAATGAATGATTTTGATTTTGGAGTCAGAAAAGGGTAAAGAAAAGAAAGGGATTATGACTGATTAGGATTCAGTCAGAGAATGGTTCCCTGACATACATGTAAAAGAAAGAAGTAGATCTATTGTACAGAATTCCACACTTTGTACATGTATAAAATGTCTATTTGTGTATATATTGGTAATAAATCTGAAGTATTTGTTACAGTTCGCGGACTGGACATGAGTCAGAGTAGCAAGATTTCACGCTGTTCTCATGTAAAGAGTATTGGAGACATTTCTTGGGATGAGATCAAGGAAAAACAGCAGGTGAGAACCATAAAGATCTTTTGTGTTGGACCTGTTACAGTGTAAAATATGAGCCACCTCGTGGGAAAACCAACAATTTGCATATGCGAAAACAAAGGCGCAGATCAGCTTCCCGGTAACCGCGAAGCTGATCAGCGCCTTTGTTTTCGCTACACGGATAGTACAATCCCTCTTCTTCTTAAGTCCGAAATTTCAAGCTTCTAGCCTGCTTCTGAGGCTGTACAGGTCGGTTTGTGTCAGACCTGTTCGGAAACCACATTGTTGGTTTTCCTACGATGCAGCTCATATGTTTGTGCAAATTATGACATCTAGTTAATTGTTTGTGAATGAAGGAAATGTTGTGTATAAAAGCCTGCAGGCCACCCTTGCATGCTTTTCCACTAAAGAAGTTTGCACACATTACAACTTACATGTAATACTTAAAAGTGATTTGGCGTTAATGTGACTAAGGTCTAAGGTAACTGCAAATTGACACAAAAACACAAAGTTCACAAACCAAATGAAAACAATGAAGCTCAAAGTTCAAAGCAGCTTTGTCAGGTACTTGTATACACTGGTAGTCACTGGTTAGTGGATACAAGACAAGAGTCTCCTAAAAACTATTATTTTGAGTGCTGTTTTTCAATCACGTAGGACCAGGAATGTGAGACATGTCAAGTGAAAGGGAGTAATCTATGGCTGTGCCTGGTCAGTGACTGTCATTACACTGGCTGTGGGGAGAGTGTGAAGGACCACAGTTCACAACATGCTGAGGTAGGATCATACTATCTTAACAGTGAAAATATTCTTCTAAAATGAGAGTGATAATCTGAAAATAGTATTCTTTACTCCATTTCATGGATGGTAAACATGAGAACTAGCTCCAAAAAGAGGTACAATGTAGTGAAATTTTGTTCCAATGGCAATTTTGAGATTGCTCCAAAGGTTAGAATAAAGTAGACAGTTGTTTTTATGAAGATTTTGGAAGTGTTAAGGAAAAATATTGCAATGCTGTTCCATGTAAAGATAACCTCTTGGTACATGATATGGCTCTAAAAATTGGTTGAAACTGAATTAATTTGTGCTATATTCACTTTGTGAAAGCGCCAAATCATGTTAGAATCGGTAATAAAAACTTAGTGGAAATACTTTTGGTTACAACTGTCATTTTGGGTCATGATCATATACAAATTTATTATCTTTGAATGGAATAGCATTGCGATAATCATCCTCCTTTCAATTAAATACATCAAATGTATTCACAAAAGCACTGAGACCTTTTTCTGGTTACCTTTGGAACAATCTTGAAATTACCATTGGAACAAATTTCCTCTATTTTGGAGCTCGTTCCCAAGTTTACCACCAGTGCATTTGTCAAGACTAACATGCATGTCACCCAACCCAAAAGGAAAGAAAGGAAACCAAAGTCTTTGCATACCTTGAGCAAATTCCAGAAGGAGTGGAGCACTTAAAATAAAAGGCGAGCTGAATGATGCTTACATCTAAAAAAACAAACAAACAAACAAACTTGCTTTTAACAAAAGAAGGTGACTCTCAAGTGACTTAATTGACAAGAATTCTATTCAGTTGAACACTAGACTTTACACTGAGAATTAAAATTAAAGTAAGAACTGAAGTATCCAGAATTATGTATGATCACCCCATCTTCAAATATGTAATTTCTGTATTGAATCCATTTGTTCTAGAGTAAGAGGCTTCACCTTACCATTAACATGTCTACACTGAGGATCTGATGTTACATGTGTACGAGGGTTGGGATTTAAGTTCGTAGACTTTTGCCACTGATTTTCTATTACATCATTTATCCAATATTTGATGCATTATTATAAAGAAACAATGTCTCCTTGTCTCGTTTTTACACTGTTTTTCAAGAAATATTGCGCAGTGTACATAAAACTGGTCTCCATAGCAACGTAGGTTTCGCAACCCGGGGCACGTCGTACTTTAAATACTTCTGAAGTTTTATGGCGTTGAAGAACAAACCTTTAGTTAACATGCTTTATACCAAAACTTTAGCTAAATCGGTTTTAGGCACTTTAGTATCATGTTGTTAATTCCATATAATTTTTTAAGCATTATGTCGACGACTTATTTTGTTATTGGAGAAAATGTAATGCCAGTCGCGCTTCTTGGGAAAGAAAAATGGCGTTAACAGGCAATGTCGAAACAAGAGCAATGATCAAATCTTATGTTTGAGAAGCATACATGCCCACAGAAACATTCAAAATGATCAGGATTTGTAGTACAAGTGTAGAACAGATCTTACAGAGATATTTAGATGGTTTGAAAAATTTCAGATGAAGGCATTTGAATTTTAATTGATGAGAAAAGCACAGACCTTCAACTAATCTACAAATGCTGCGGTCTTAATTCTTAATCAAATCAAAATTTATGCATGATACACATAAGATTTGTTATATCTGGTGAATGTAGTACTTCAACAATAATAACTAACTAACCCCTGAAGGAAATATTGCAAATTAGTAAAGGTGTTGTGTGTTGTATGGCTCTAAACAAGGCATTTTATTGCTGATATTAATTGAAATTTGGCGTAGTTTTGATGTCAAAATTTCCATGACGTGCCCCGGGTGATGGTATGTCATTGTGTTTAATTCATTGCTGTGTTGAAACTATTATGAGTAGAGCTATGCTTAATAGCTTATATGATAGGTAAAAGAATATGTTTTCAGATGATATCATTTTTATTTCTTTGTGACAAACATCTGAACTTTTATAATGAAAGTCTACGAACTTAAATCCCAACCCACGTATATTGTGAGTTTCAGAGTAAGAGCCACCACCATATCATTAACCTGTCTACACTGAGGATCTGATGTTACATGTGTATATTGTGTATTTCAGAGTAAGAGGGACCAGAGTAAGAGGCATGACCTTACCATTAACCTGTCTACACTGAGGATCTGGTGTTACATGTGTATATTGTGTATTTCAGAGTAAGAGGCACCACCTTACCATTAACCTGTCTACACTGAGGATCTGGTGTTACATGTGTATATTGTGTATTTCAGAGTAAGAGCTACCACCATATCATCAACCTGTCTACACTGAGGATCTGATGTTACATGTGTATATTGTGTATTTCAGAGTAAGAGCTACCACCATATCATTAACCTGTCCACACTGAGGATCTGATGTTACATGTGTATATTGTGTATTTCAGAGTAAGAGGGACCATCTAACCATTAACCTGTCCACACTGAGGATCTGGTGTTACATGGTTTTATTGTGTATTTCAGAGTAAGAGGCACCACCTTACCATTAACCTGTCTACACTGAGGATCTGGTGTTACATGTGTGAGTGTGAGGTGTTCCACGACAGGAATAACCCACCTTTTATGTAAGTTTTATCAGTTGTAAATGAGTGATGCGAGAAAAAGTATCTTTGGGGTTTCCAACCAGGTCTATCACAAACCGGCCTGTACAGTCTTAGGAAAAGGCTAGAAGCTTGAAATGTCAGATTTAAGAAGAAGATTGTACTATCTGTTTAGTGAGAACAAAGGCGCTGATCAGCTGTGCAGTTTCTGCCCAACTGATATGGACCTTGGTTTTAGCATAGGCAAAACTCCTGGGGTTTTCTTATGATGCAGGTCAATGCTTTCTGATAGCATTATTCAAGGATCTGTGTTGTTCCAGTTTTATAAAATTTTGTATATTCAGTGAAAACTATTAAAAATATGCATCCGAAGTCACTTTTGCAGTGATATACTTGTAAAAAATGTACCTACATTGTAAAGAAAACTTATAATATGTAATTGAATATGTTAAAAAAGAGTGATGATGTGTTTTCAGTGGGAATAAAAAAACAACAACAATACATTAACCTGTCTACACTGAGGATCTAGTTCATAGAAAGACTCCACAAAGCCAGTTTAACCACTCGAATACATCACCCTCTAGCTCGAATCTTCATGTCTCCAATGGACACCCAGAATCTTATTTACCTTATTAGTTCTATTTAGTGTGCCAAGTTTTCAAAGTTGCCTCAGAAATGCTCAGTAAAATTTCATTTTAATTAGGGCACACTTAATAACCCAAAAAGAACATACACTGTATATACTGAGTGAAGAATGCTGATTCAAACATGAATGGTGATACATTCTACATGTTAAACTGTTGCAAAATATTTTAGTTTAAGTTTTAGTACACCTACTAAGATACTCTAGTGATGAAACTCGTGTAGAATACCAATATGTCAGCCGGCCAGTACATGCTTATAACACAGATTGCTTGGAAAAGACGAGGGTGTACGCTTATTGTGAGCTGATTATAATGAATATGAGCCACCATATGAGAAAACCAACATTTTGCATAGGCGAAAACAAAGGGGCAGATCAGATGTGCAGTCTTCTTCTTAAATCCTAAGTTTCAAGCGTCAGGCTTGATTCTGTGTCTGTACAGGCTGGCTTGTGTCAGACCTGGTCGGAACCCAAATCGTTGGTTTTCTCCCGCACATGCTCAGTATGATATTTAATGGGTTCCCGAAATCTTTCAGAATCCCAGAGAAGACAAGAAAGTCAGAGAGTTCAACAGGTGGCCGATCAACCAGGGACGATAACTCTGCAGACAGTTCCCCACACCGTAGCGTGTCGGCAGCTGAGGACACAGATTCTGAGGATGAGGACTCGGGTATCAAACCTAGAGGTATGAGCTTAGCTGCCTAGTTGAAAATTAACACCAGACTAGTGGTAAACTAACCTTTCTGTTAAAATTTTGAATTGTAAGTTTCAGAAATGCACTTTATTTTTGCTGGATAATATGAAGATTCTTTGCATGCAAAAGATTAACTACGTGTATTTTCAACAAAACTACGAGTAATATATATGCTTCTGATAGTAATATTGATAAATAGCTCTCCTTATAACATCTTTTGGAAACCAACTTTTAGCTTCACTGCAAAAATACCACTTACATGTTTTATACCCTTCCATTCATAGGTATTGTCTTATTCTGATAAAGCTGTTCTGTTATTCTAGGTTTGACAGGTCTCCAGAACCTTGGTAATACATGTTACCTGAATGCTGCTCTACAGGCTCTGTCGAACTGGTATGTCAATATGTTTGTTGAGCTTTTAGCAAATAAAAGATATGAGCCACGTCGTGAGAAAACGGGATTATTGCCTATGCGAAAACAAAGGTGCAGATAAGCTGTGCAGTAACTGCACAGCTAATCAGCACCTTAGTTTTAGCTAGATGGATAGTACAATTCCTCTGCTTCCCTATTCCGAAATTTTAAGCTTCTAGCATTTTTCTGAGACTATATAGGCCAGTTTATGTTGGACCTGGCTTGAAACCCCGAAGACCAGTTTTCTCACTTCACTACTTGTATGAGCCACCTCATGAGAAAACCAACAATCTGCATTTGCAAAAACAAAGGTGCAGATCAGCTTTGCAGTAACTGTTGTTGCCTTTGTTTTCGATACGCGGATAGTACCATTCCTCTACTTTCTAAATCCAAAATTTCAAGCTTCTAGCTATCTTCTGAGCTTGTACAGACCGGTTTGAGTCAGACCTGCTCGGAAACCACATTGTTGGTTTTCCCACGATGCGGTTCTGTTATAAGTGTTATCCTTGTTCCTGAAACTATAGTTTCAAACTTCTATTGTCATCTGTTTTCTGGCTGAAATGTTAATGTCTGACTTTTAAGCTCATTTTATTTGTCTCTTATTAATGAATAGTGTCGACTGTGTTGCATGTTTTTCTTTTAAAGAAGGGTTCATTTATTATATCTAAGACAGATGTGTATTGTAAATTGAAGTTGTGAATTTAATTAAATCTTAATTTGTCATTCTTTGTGCATTATGGCTTTAGTTTGATTTTGATGGTAATGTTTTTACAGCCCGCCATTAACTCGCTACTTCCTGGACTGCCAAGGTTATGTTAAGCCCGAGAAAAATCCTATGCTATCCAAAAGCTACCTCAAACTAATCAAGGATGTTTGGAGCAAGAAAAGGTTCGTCAGATATCCTCATTCAAATGGTAGAAGTATTTGTAATGTAAATAATGTTTCAGTGACTATGCTATAAGTGACTGTTTGCTTCTCATGTGTAACAGAAACACACAGTAATTTGAAATTATTTCTTTGATCGTATCCACTTGTATTATAGTACAAATTTTTGAAGTTGCTGAAGAAATAAGGAATCATATTGGTTTGTTTCGTTATAAATACCTGTTTATATGGATGCTGCCATATATGGGGTTATGCAACATCTGAAAAAATTTCTAAGCTTCATCATTACCATATGAACCTAAAGTTTTTCCAAAGTAAAGCAAAACTAAATCTTCCATAAGTTTAGGTAATATCTTTTCAGATTTTCAATCATGAAGTTCAATTGTTAAATTCCAGTATACATTATGTTTCCTTTTCATAGACCAAGTTACCTAGTACCCAATGGAGTAGTTAGTGGAATAAAACTAGTACATCCCATGTTCAGAGGTTTCTCTCAACAAGACACACAGGAGTTTCTGAGATGTTTCATGGACCAATTGCATGAAGAATTGAAACAAACTATGATTGAAGAAACAGATGACAAGGAGGAGGAGCCTCAGGAAGAAACAGCCAGTCCCATTGGTCAGATTATAAGTGATAGACAGGTGTCAATGGAAACCAGCAGCTCAAGCAGCCAATCAGATGATTATGAAACTTGTGACTCTGCCTTAGGCTCTGGAGAGCAAAACTGTTCTAGTGATGAAAATGGTGAAATAAGTGAACTATCGAGATTGAATGTCTCACCAAATGCTTCACCTAGAGCGAGAAGGCTACATGCTCGTAAAATAAGAACTTCTTTAAGTAAAATTGATGATAATGCAGATGAAGGTTCAGACCTACAAGCTATTGCTAAAGAAGAGAAAGATCAGTTGAATATGACAATGAAAGCTACAGAAAATATAGGAATGTGTTCAGATCAGAGTAATCATTCAAGAAATGATAGTATAACAGAGTATGCTGATGCTATGTCAGAAACAGAACCATTACAAAACCGGGTACCAGTGGGTGGCAAAAAGATAGCAGTGAGGGATAGGGAAGCGGTTACCAGGCGTAGTATATCCAAGTATTACAAACCTACGACTAGTCACAGTAAGTTAATAAATATAATTTGCAGACTTCTCACTAGGACTGTGAAAATTCAAGAAATGCTGTCTGCCATAAAACATTAGTTCCACTATACGTGGGATTATCAAAAATTACGTGGACTTTTCTTATAACTTCTGATTATATGACTCGATTCCACTCAGTCCACATGGACCCATGTAATATGCAGCAGTGTGCAAAATTTCTTCACAAGCTCTTTATCCGTTACAAAAAATATTGTGAAATGAAAACACCTACTTTTGCCACCATGGAGCACTCCGATGACGTCAGTGACGTCGACGCAAAAACACTGATTTTAAACCACAAAGGTTGCTTTTTAGGGCTACTGATTTTTACAGTTTTACTTCTTTAAGTATATTAAATGATTGTTTAAATATTGGAGCATGGTTTAAATTACCAATCTGTATAAAAATTTTAATGAATTGCCTTCATTTGAGAATAAATTTGGACTGGGCATAACGATGCTGACTTTTAACATTATGATTGAGACGTTAGAACATTTTCAGTGACGGATATAAATTTCGATATTTATTTGGGTCCAATTTGTTCAAACGTGCACGCAATGTTTCATTTGTAATGCTTTATTGAAGGACCTTGAAGTTTAACCGGAAAATAAGAAATTAGGATTAGTTTCAAATGGGAATTGTACAATATTGTCAGTTGAGCTGTGTTGCATTAAATTCAGACATCGCTTAAAACATTATGAAAAAAGCAAACATGTATGCCGAAGCAAAACAACGTAGGTGCACAACCGGTCCACCGTAGTTTATGAGCAAGTATAAATTGTTTTAATATGGATTCTTTAAGACAATTGGCACGTTCGGCTGTGATCTGCAAAACCGTTTTGAAGAAAACGCAAAAGAAATGCCATACTGCAGTGCCAAACTTAACGTCATTTCTGACGTGCTCCGTGATGGGGAGGGTGGGGTAAGAAAAACCATCACCAAATGCTAATAAAACATTTAAGATTAACCAAACTTTCAAAATCTAGTGGAGTTAAGCTAGTTTATCGTCAGTTGAGATTTGAATATGTTTGCCAGAACCGTTGTCAAGTTATGGGAAAAGTCCACGTAATTTTTGATAATCCCTCGTACTTATCTATTCAGACTTTTCAAAAAGTTGGAATCAAATTGTTGGAGTAAAATTTTCCAGATTTGGAGTAAACAAGATTTGATTTGTTATATATGCAAACACACACACACAAAAGGTAGCACAGTGGTAGAGTGTCAGAATCTGAATGAAGAGGTTCTATGATGGAACCCCTCTGGCATAGGTTGTGCCAATGAACAAGGCTTATTTCTCCACCTTGTTGATACCCAAGAGGGGTTAGATCTGTCTCCACATGACTGAAAAATTGTTGACTGAGACTTTTAACCTCTAAAACAAACAAGAAAACCAACGATCTGCATATGCAAAAACAAAGATGCAAATCAGCTTCACGGAAACCGCTAAGCTGATCAGCGCCTTTGTTTTCACTACATGGAGGGTACAATTCCTCTACTTTCTAAATCCAAAATTTCAAGCTTCCAGCCTTCTGTGACGTTACAGACCGCTTTGTGTCTGACTTGTTCTAAAACCACATTGTTAGCGGCTGCTCAAATAGACAAGAAACAAGTTTTAAGGCTTTGAAAGCTTTTTGGTTCCATTTAGAAGGGTCATTTGAGGTTTAAGTGTCTGATTCTCAAGAAGCAATGGTGCAATCCCAACATGATCAAAGTGTTGGTGTTTTAAATGTCAACTCAATCTTACACAGTAAAACATCCAACAGTTGTACCAGAAATCGATGCAATTAAATTTAAAGTCCCAACATAGACAGCGGGCGGGAAAGAAAATACATAAAACACAACAAAACATTTTTCGACAACACACACGAAGAGCAGAATGACTAGCTCTTTCCCAACAAGGTAGCCATCCGGCTAGGTTTTTACAGGAACGAAAGGAAATGAGTACGACAGAGAGGTAGGCACAATAAACAGTAGTATAATGAAGAAGAACCACTTTTCCTGGGACACCAATTATCGTTCCAACAGGGGACAAGTATGATGAAAACAAATCACTCTATAAGTCTATTTTCTTGACATCCACTAAGTCTTGTCAGAAAGCATTCTTACTTAGACCATAGGTACCGTGTTAGGTTCAGACTCGGGGGGCCATGTGCGGGGGGTGGGGCTCGGGGTCAAAATCTTGAACTTCTTTAAAAATTGTATTATCTGTTCTTTTTTTTACCACCATGTTAAGAAATCATTCATACTTGCATCATAGGTACTCTATGTGGTTTTCCTTATTCCTAATGACATTAGACTCTAGGGTCCACGCCCAGGGTTGGGCTAGAGGTCAAGATTGAGGACATCTAATTTTTTTTTTCTTTTTTATTAATATTATTGAAGAATGACATTCTATTTTCCATCTAGGACCGAGAACCTGACCCTCAATGTCCGCGATTAAGTCCTAGATTGAGTATACAAGTCAGCTCTGTATACTGCTTTATAATACATCTGTCATTCTACTACACTCCCACCCCGCCCTCCCAATGGTTTTAGACATCACTTTTTGCAAAAACAAATTTTTAAGATGTACTTGTTGAGGGTGCTCTCTTTATTTTTGGAATTGAGGTTCAATGTGTCAGTGTCTGTGAGCATGTCTGGGTCGGGGGTGGTGGGCTTAGGGATTGGGCTACCAGCCGGGGGTATACGTGCCTCTCAAGGCACTTTTTTTTTTGTTTTGTCAAGATTTATTTTATTTGTCATAGTTAAAGAAAAACTTTAAAACTACATTGTATATTTTGACAGGTAAAACCAGCAATATTCAGTACCACAGTGTAATATCAGATATCTTTGACGGGAAACTAAACAGTTCTGTACAGTGTCTCACCTGTGAAAGGGTAAGTGATATACAATTGTAGGTAAGAGGCACAAAAAAAAAGATTAAGGGTTAAAATTTTGTTATCAGAAAATAGACTACCAATGTAGGAAAAATAAGTTGCTATCAATTTAATTGTGTATTACAGCCATGTGTAACTTTGTTCAAAAATTCTGGACATGGCCTATAATCATAAAAAAATATCAATGATTCTTATTCTAACGCCAGTACACTTCAACCTCATTATAACGCACCTCATTATAATGCGGTTTTCAATATAACATGGCCATGTCATGGCTCCCAAGTTGATTATTTTGCTATTATGTCTATAGTAAATAACCTCATTATAACACGGTTCACTTATAACATGGTCTGTTTCTATGGACCCCAAAGATAGCGTTATAATGAGGTTGACGTCCTGTATTATTTTCTCCTCAGGTGTCGACTACAAAGGAAACATTTCAAGACCTCTCACTACCCATTCCCTCCAAGGACCATCTGAACATGCTACACTCTGGTCAGCATGTCACCGGGTCTAAGGGTGGGGCATGTAGTGAGGTACACCAAGGCTGGATATCCTACATGTGGGGCTGGATGAGAAGGTACGTTACCTTGGTGATTTAAAGGAACACTGTTGATGATTTTAAAATACTAGGTTGAGGTGAAAAGTTTTTGTTTTTTGGTCCACCAGTCTCGTGAGCCGTCTTGTGAAAAAACCAACAATGTGGTTTATGAACAGGTCCGACACAAAACAGGCTGTACAGTCACAGAAGCAGGCTAGAAGCTTGAAATTTCGGATTTAAGAAGAAGAGGAAGTGTATAATCCATGTAGCAAAAACAAAGGCGTGATCAGCTTTGCGGTTACCGCGAAGCTGATCTGCGTCTTTGTTTACGCATATGCAGATTGTTGATTTTCTCATGAGGCGGCTCAGTTGTCAAGCAATTCCCAACACAAACTTGGATGCACAGCTACAGGCTTGGAATATCAGATTTTACAAGTACAGAGATTTGCACTCTTATTATTAAATTAGACGCTTTATTGAATTTACTGCAATATCTCAAAGCAAAAAATGCTCTAGAAGAGTCTAAATTTATCTTCCACGATTTTGTTTTAAAGATAAAAAATACTGTTTATGGGCCCATGTTTCACTTTCAGTTGGTTCCTGGGCCCAGTGATAACTCTACAAGATTGTTTGTCAGCGTTTTTCTCTGCTGATGAGTTAAAGGGAGACAATATGTACAGCTGTGAGAAATGTAAAAAGTAAGTTGACTACATGTATTTCTGACACCCGCACCATTTGTGATCATTATAAATTTCCTTTAGTCTTCAAGAGTATTAAATGCCATTACGAAAACTTGCCAATGCAATATACAGAGAATTTTTGAGCTTTAAAAATTGAAAATTTTTGGCTGAAAAATGTTCATATTTTTCTTATTTTTGCTCAAAATATAGCTTGTGGGTACACGTTAGAACCGCCTCAGCTAGAACCACCTCGCTGAGGCAGTTCTAATGAGTACCCACAATCTATGTTTTGGAGCAAAAAAAGGAAAATAGGTTTACCCCTGCATACCCCAGTTTTGCTATATAAAAGTGGGATTCAAGGGGGTATACATTACACGGACATGTTTTCCTGATGCAGACTAGATTCTGGCAAAATTTCAAACCATGCTTCTGTAGCAGAGATCTTTTATCTAGATTTGCTATGTTTATCTTGCCCCACCTCCCCACCCCTTCCAAACTTGTGTTAGTTTCCTGAAAATTAAGGATTTATGTGGTTTAAGAATTGCTTTGCTATGTCCCAAAGTACAGTAGGAGTTCGATAATTCGAAACGCAAGGGACCTCATAAAATCTTTCGAATGATCGAGAGTTCAAACTTTTGAGAATCACAAAAAAATCGGATATGTTCTGTCAGTTTCATTCAGACAATTGTATAGCCAGACTTGGCAGCTTCAGTATGTCATTTTAGCATTTACATGGGGATCTGTGCCCATGGAATGAAGATAACTTGTTTATAAGAGGTTTATCATAATGCAATTTACGACCAACAGATTAAAACAAATAAAATGAGAAAACAGAGACTTACATTTAACAATAAATCAAAGGATGAGAAATGTTCAAATTAAAGTCTATAATTATTTTCAATTAATTTTTAATCAAACACAGTAATTGTTGCAATCGATCTCAGTTAAAGACATCATTTACTCAATTTATGGATCATCACCTAATAGTGTGACCGTTAATCCTATGTCTGTTACGGTGTTACCTGAAGCAGATATACCTGTGAAATCACTCAACTGTGTAATAGTTGATCTCGCTTTACAAAGAAATCATGTTCATCGTGGGTGACCTTGATTAGAAGTTTGTGGCTTCGAATTTCAAGAGGTATTTTAATTGGAATATCTTTGATCGGGACCGGCAAAACTGTTTGAAAAACAGAATTTTTCGAAAAATCGAAATTAGAAAAATCGGTACTATTTTAACAATAAACAATAGCGGAAATTTTCGGGACCGTCAAATGTCTTCGAAAAATCTGAAAGTTTTGAAAATTTGGCGTTCGAATTATCCAAATTGGACTGTATATGAAAAAAATGCATTGTTTTTCAGACTGAGAAATGGTATCAAGTTTTCAAAGGTTCTACAACTACCAGAAGTGAGTATACATGTAGTATAAAAAGAGCTTAAGGATGTTCACTGCCACTGAAAAAGTATTCAAACTTTTTTTCTAACCGCTCTTTTTGGATTCCAAAACATAAAATAAGACATATGAAAGAAAATAAGTATAGATAGTGTGCATTTTTTCATGCCACAGGCTTATGAATGAGACCTCTAAACAACATGTTTGAATACGAGAAAAACTCATTTAATTTTCAGTTCTTTCACATATACCTTCCTGAACAAAAAATACATCACAAATGCTTTGAAAAGTCATTTCGTTTAAGTAACACTGACTATTTTGGACAAAAAAACATACATTAATTTGCAATATTAAGTTGATGACAATTTTTTGGACTCATTTAACAACCTATCCACTAACTTGAAAAGTTTGAAAAAATCAATATTTATAAATGTGCCAAATCCACATCTGTAGATTCAAACTTTTTCTTGTATTTTCACAAACATAGAACTTGTTCATATTGTTCGAATAAAAGAATGAAATATATAGGGTCTTGTGCATATAAGAGAGAACCAACAACTTGAAAATTGCCCTTTAAAGCCTTTTTTTGCTGGTTTTATTTCTTAAACCCCATTTTATAAAACCATCGAAATACTGATAGAGAAGACCTTGTATTCATCTACTACTGCTAAAATAAACATCAAGTCAGTGCAAGTAATTTGGAAATGTGTAATATTCAAGTTTAATCAACCCTATCCCTTAAATTATTTGACACTTTAAATTTTCTGAAAAGTTGGGGTGAAAAATGAAGTTCCTTAGACTGACAGTTTTCATGGCTCGTTCAATGCATATCAATTTGTATGCAAATATAAAGTGGAAAATATCTGCAACCCTTTACATGTCAACTAAATAAAAAATGGAAGTTCCAAAATGTCAGATGTTAGAAGCGAACATCCTTACGTACTATCAAATCAGGGATTTTTTCGGGTGTCTCAGGGGCCGAAATAAGGCCCCATTCCCAATGGAAGTTAGGTGACTTTTTCCCAATTTGGAGAACAAAATTCCCAATCACAGCTGAAAATATTTCTCAACAGTTCCTAAACATTGTGAAAATCAAACTCTGCTGTTTGAAATGATGTTTAACTTTGATTATAAGTTATTATTTAATGATTGAAAATAATTAACCTTAATTAACTGTGTCAAATTGGAAAATATCATCAACTTTGAATGCTTTGAAAATTTCCCAAATTCTGAGTGTATGTCGCTAAGTTTCCCAATCAGAAATGCCCTTGGGCCCCTTCCCTAAATTGCAGAAAAAATCCCTGCAAATATAACAGAAAGATGTTTTTTCTTTTTAATTAACATTTTGTTGTTTTTATGCCCTCAACTTCTTCGAAGAAGTTGAGGGGGCATATTGGTTTGGGTCTGTCCATGCAGTCTGTCAGTCAGTCAGTCTGTCTGTCTGTGATGCGTGAGCACTCATTCAGGAACCGTTAGAGCTAGGATCTTGAAATTCGGTATGTAGTTTGAATATGAAAATTAAGAGGACCCGTATTTTTTCTTATAGGTAAATTCAAGGGGCTAGGGGCCCATTCTGTGAGAGTTATTTCCCTTTTTAATTCTTGATAAAGTGAATAGATAGTGTGTACCTTGTGTGCACAACTCCTCCTACAGTTTTATTCCGATTCTCTTGAAACTTTACAGATGTTGTGACCATGCTTTGAAGATATGCATGTGGTTTGGATATAATCCTCAGATTAATTTTTGTCACTTTTTTCGCGATTTGAACTTAGCCATTTTTCGGGCATTTTCACAATGAAAGTGTATGGGCAGTGGGTACCTTGTGTGCGCAACTCCTCCTACAGTTTCATGCCAATTCCTTTAAAATTTTACATGTGTTATGGGCATGGTCTGAAGATATGCATGTGGTTTGGATATAATCCTTGGATTATTTTTTGTCATTTTTTTTCACAATTTGAACTTAGTCATTTTTTCGGGCATTTTAGTGAATGGATAGAGGGTACCTTGTGTGCGCAACTCCTCCTACAATTTTATACCGATACTTTTGAAACTTTGCAGACATTGTGACCATGCTTTGAAGATATGCATGTGGTTGGGATATACTCCTCAGATTAGTTTTTGTTACTTTTTTACACTTTGAACTTAGTCATTTTTTGGACATTTTTACATCTTGAAAGTGACTTACCAGTTGGGGGCATAGTGTTTCATAAACACATTTTCTAGTTTTATTTTTTCCTTTGTTTGAAATTAGAACCATATATTTGAATGTAGAGTCAGCATCATATCCATTTTATAGTCCTTTGACCTCATCTGAGAGTTGGACTTGTTTAGCGAGTCTCCATCATAGACGACCTCACCACTCTGAGCGATTCTGAGGATCAGCAGTATCCATTCCAAGCTTCTTTTCGTGGTTTAACAACACTTCATCCCATGATTTCCTTGGCTTGCCAGATCTTTTCTGTGCAACTACGTTTAGCTTGAATACTTTAAAAATCCAGCCTTTGTTGTGCTTTACATGTCCATAGCATGTCATCCTGCTGGAGCGAAGCATCTCATCTATATTCTGGAGTGGAAGCTTGAGAGATGGCAGTCTGAGCTTACTTCATCATTTGCTTTGACATTACAGATCCAGCAGATCATTGCATGGAGATTGCATTGCAGGGGGTTAAGTGTAGTAAAAGATAAACGCTGTTAGACAGTTTTGCAAAGTGGTGATAACAGTTAAAAAAAGCATGATGAAACTTCAACCTGAAGCGAGATTGTGTTGTGGTTGTGTCAATCAAAAATTAAAGACCGGTTTTCTTATGACAACTCATAATTGAGCCACCACATGGGAAAACCAACAATCTGCATAGGCGAAAACAAAGGCGCAGATCAGCTTTGCAGTAGCTGTGAAGCTGATCAGCGCCTTTGTTTTCGCAACTGGGATAGTACAATTCCTCTTCTACTTAAATCCGAAATTTCAAGCTTCTAGCTCTTTTCTGTGCTTGTACAGGTTGGTTTGTGTCGGACCTGTTCGGAAACCACATTGCTTGTTTTCCCACGAGGTGGCGCATATTATTACAGGTGTTATGTATTCATCTGAAGAGATTTCGCCATGAGTTCTACTCTTCCAAGATCAGTACTTACGTAGCATTCCCTCTGGATAACCTAGACATGGGTCCATATCTACACAAAGGTAACAATGCAGAAATGATGTTGGGTACAAAATCTGTTCATGTCAAATGTTTTGAATTTCCCACAATTTTCTACAATACAAACTTGTCCTAGTGCTACTATTATCTCTGTAGATATGCCACTCTGGCTATGCGCTATATATATTATCGTGGTACAAATATCACTAGAGACAACAGATATATTCTGATTTATCCAAGTATGTGTACAATAAGGCTTCAGAAGAAAATCTTGTAATCCGACTGCTCAGTTGATAGATTCTTCTAAAGATTTATAGTTTTTGAAGTAAGCAACATAGATAACCTGAGCCCAGTTTTTTGTCCTAGGAACATCCCATTATCATATCTTATTTGAGCCGCGTCATGAGAGAACCCAATTTTTTGGCTATGCTAAAACAAAGGCGCAGATCAGCTTCGCATTAACCACGAAGCTGATCAGCGCCTTTGTTTTCTTTACACAGAGCATTTCCCCTACTTTCTAAATCCAAAATTTTCAGCCTCTAGCCATCTTCTGTGACTGCACAGGCCAGCTTGTGTTGTACCTGGTCGGAAAGCCCAGGGACCAGTTTTCTCGTGTCGCGGCTCATTAAATGTTAAAGTGACACATATAGGACAAATACATGTCCTGAATGTTTTAATGAAATTTGGCCACGATATATGAAAAATAAGTTTACTTATTTCTTTGAATTTCAGATAATACCTCTAAGATCAGCCTGTATGACCTTATAGCTGTCATATGTCATCATGGAACAGCAGGAGGTAGGCATTAAATTTTCTAACCATCCAAATGTTTAGACAGATTGGCAGACTCTAAATAGACTGCCGCTGATGGAACCTCTTAAGAGTTTTTACTGTTGGTGTGCATCCTTTATTAGAAAGCTCAGAATAGACTTGATTTCAAAAGTTTCAAGTAAACAAAATTTTGTATGCCGAATTTCGATCTGCACAGAAGATTTAAAGACAAAGACAAATTACCATATGCCTTTCTAATCCTATCTAACAGTTTTACCTTTCAAAATGTAATATTTACATTTTTATTGCAATCGCCCTAGATGAAAGCATTTTTCTTGATGTTCTTCATTTCCCAATGAAAAACATTAAGTCACGTGATCTAGAGGCCATGCCTATGGGCGGGGCGACGTCAAAACCCATCCAGTGACTCTTTGTTTACTCTTGTTGTCGTGACGTTGGTCGCAAATCGCCATGACTTTGGCTGTTCCAAAATTACGTTAAGTCAGACTTTATGTCAGATAACATGAAAATGAATGGTGATATGCGCATTTAAAAATCTGATACTTGATTGATAATATAAAATGTAAATATAAGTATTGAAATTCAGATTTTAGCTTTCACTGGATGATGAAAAACATTAGCTGTTTTAATGTCTCCGAGAAGCCCTTCACAGACATTAAAACAGCCTAACGTTTTTCATCATCCAGTGAAAGCTAAAATCTGAATTTCAATCCTTAAATACATTTGGCATTTAAACTATTAATGTTACCATACATTACAATTTTAGGTGGTCATTACACAGCTTATTGTCAGAACACAGTATCGAGTCAATGGTACGAGTTTGATGACCAGTATGTAACAGAAGTTGATGTGGGCCAGGTGTTAAACTGTGAGGCATATGTTCTGTTCTACAGGTAAATACTGTTCTAATACGTCACTTCAACCTGGTTATACCGCGCCTCATTATAATGCCGTTTTCAATATAACTGCTGTGTCATGGCTCCAGAATTGATTATTTTGCTATATATTTGTGCTATCTTTACTCTAATTAAAGATTATATTTTGAGAATTAAAAGTATTTAAGCATATTGGTGCTGATTTTAACAACATGTCTAGAAGGCAAGACCTTAGATGATCTTAGTTATCACTGAATCTCTGAAAATGGGAGTGATTTTTGAAAATACGTTGGGTGTTAGCATATCCTGCTTGAATCTGGGACGAAGAGACTGCCTAGTGTTTCAGATATTAAAAGATTTTTTACAAACATTTCTTCTACTTTTTGCATGTATTCTAAATGTGACTGGTTTCTCATGACAGACCCAAGCCTTTTTTCCCACATAAACATGATTTGCGTATCCATTGAAATAAAGACATAAAAAATTTAATTTTTGTCGAATATTTACTATAGGAATGAATTTTATTTTTGTTGATTTTATCGATGTGTAAACTCAGGCGAATCACTCACAAACTAAATAAAGCCCGAAGGGCTTTATGAAAAAGTTTGTGAGTGATTCGCCTGAGTTTACACATCGATAAAATCAACAAAAATAATAATTCATTCCTTATAATTCCAACTTTGTCCCATTACACTGCATTTATTTACATTGATTTCATTTTTTATAGCCAGCGGAAGGAAAATAGAGCAAAACGGATCTTCATGAGGCAGCCATCTTGAAAATTTCCAAGGCACAGAACTCACTTCTCGCAATTAATAGAAGCTATAACTGGCTTCCTAAAGGCAAGCTGTAAAAGCGGGAGCTTTAAAACATCTCCCCTTCATTCAAAATTGTTCTTTTGGGAGAAAATGTCGCCGTCTGGGCCGATAGAAAGACATGTCGATTTTGAACTCGGAACATCTAGAAATTCAAACGTCAAATTTCAACACACAACAAGAAGATAAAAACGCTTACCTTACGATGTTGTATTAAAAGAAAAAGCCTCCATGTTTATTAAAAATTCCAAATATTCATTTCGACGCCTTCAAAACGCGTTCATCCATAGTTTTTATGACGTTTAGATTTGGTGACGTCAACGTTTCCTCGAAGAAACGTCACGTAATCACGTAACGTCGCGCCGTTTTTAAGGTGAAAACCAAGTATTCTTACGCATTGGTTTTATCGAAGTATAAAGTCTTATAAACAACCAATCAGAATGTAGAAAATTAGTGAAGTTGGAATTATAAACATGTAACATAAGTCCAGTAGGGCTTTTATTTCGACAAACAAAGTAAAACAACATGCAAAAAATATCACAGCATGCAATAAAATACAATAGTACAGTGAACAAATTTAGAGAAAAAATACAGAATATGAGGTATATCACAGCATGCAAATTTTGTACATAAAATATGTCTTTATAAAATAATTGAAAAGAAACTCAGGACATGACATCAGTACCGATGCTGATGCCTTTCCCTGCTGTATGGGCAGTCCACACGAGCCTGGGGAAGACAAGAGCATCAGTAAAATGCACGAATTGCTACTTTAAAGTTGCCTAAAGCCGTGTTCATGTGCAAAGAGATTATAAAAATGTCTCAGAGTTGATGTATTGTTTTTGCTAGGAAGCAGAACGACCACATGAATCAGATGAGACAGGAAGCTGTAGAACTCATGGAGGCTAGAGAGGTCAGTAGAAGTTCTCTTGTAACTCATCAGGAAAACATCTCCGTGTCATGTATACCCCCTTGAACCCCTCTTTTGTATAGCAAAACTGGGGTATGCAGGGGTGTACCTATTTTTCATATTTTTGCTCCAAACTATAGATTGTGGGTACTCATTAGAACTGCCTCAGCGAGGCAGTTCTAACATGTACCCACATGTTTTGAGCAAAAATAAGAAAAATATCAAACATTTTCTACTGAAATTTTTCATTTTTACAACTTTAAAAATCACTGTATATTGCATGGGCATGTTTTTGTAATGTGTTATTAGAAAGTAAATATATTGTAGTAAAACTACTTCTAAAATCAGATGGACACCAGGCTTCTTTCATCTTTTGGATGAAACATGAATGAGGTCCCATCTCTGTACATGCGTTGTTTAAATCTCACATATCTGGAAATAAGTTTATTTAAATATAGATATTGTGCTTTGTATTTGATACTGACTGATAGATTTGATTTGAATTTTTTACATCAACATCTTTGGTTGGGTATGTATATTTTTTCAGCCAAGTCTGATGCAGTTCTTTGTGTCTAAGCAGTGGATCAATAAGTTTAATACCTTTGCTGAGCCAGGGCCAATTACAAACAGAGATTTTCTCTGTAGGCATGGAGGTAAGGACCTTTAGGTACTGGATAGTTTCAATATAATTTGGTCACAGTATTTTGGATGAGCTTTTCAACTTGTAGACCCCACTTTAGTGTAATGAAGAATCCGGTGGTCTTGTGGGAAACTGGCAGATTCTGAAGCTAGAAGTTAAATGTTTGAAACCTCCACTGTGTAGCAGCCTAGAGCAAGCCACTTGCAAACCTCCATAATAAGAGGATAAAACATTCTTTTCCGTGCATTAACGTTTGCCAAGCCCTCGGGCAATAATGTGTTGCAGCCCTCACCGCGTAGCGTAGCGGTGAGGGCTGCAACACATTATTGCCCGAGGGCTTGGCAAACGTTAATGCACGTGGAAAAGAATGTTATATCGTCATTGTTATATACCTTTCCTTCGGCACACGCACAATTTATTTATTTATTCAGAATTTTATATCCTGTGTAAAAGAGAAGCAATTTTGACTTTGAAATCGTGCATAACGGCAATCACCATTGCCATTGATTGGTTTGTGATTAGCATCAAAGTGACACCATAAATTTAGATGAAATATACATCTGAAATGCACATACACATGTCAAGTTAAATTTAGATGAAATGAACACATGTCAGTGTCCATAACATGTAAACAGGTATTTGTCACAGTCTCAGGGCAATAACACCATTATTGCCCTAGGGCAATAACACCATTATTGCCCTGCTATCATGCCATCTCAGGGCATTAATACCATTATTGCCCTGCTGTGACGTCATCTCGGGGCATTAATGGTATTAATGCCCTACCACGCTTAAAAGAGCAGAAAGTGTTTTCCGTTACAACACAACCAGTTGTAGAGATACATTATATATATAACAATATAGGGATCAAACATGATTTTCCATTCATTAACATTCGCTAGGTCCCGAGGGGTGTGTTGAAAACCGAGGGCGTAGCCCGAGGTTTTCAACACTTCCCGAGGGACCTAGCGAATGTTAATTAATGACAAAATCATTTTGATCGCTATTATTGCATAAATTCTGCAGAAGCGAAAGAAATAAGGTGCAGAAACGAAAAAAATATAGTGCACTATATTTTACAGCCTCACATTTTCATACGCCTAAAAGCTTTCGTTTTATGCTCGTTCCGGGCGGACTTCAGTTTCTCATTACTAGCACGTGCTTTGCGTGGCGCCCGGTAACGAGCATAAGTAAAAGCCATGTATTAACAGCACGTGCACGCGTGAATTGCAATATTAATGCATGGCTTTCTCTTCATTAATAAACGGCTGTTAATATCGTGTGACACGGGTATTTATGCAATAATACTGGTTAAGTGCTCAAGAAGAAGTAGTGGCTGTCTTTACAAATTGTTGACTGAGGTTTTTGGCAACAACACAAATAATGAATTCAGTTCGGTGATCAATTCAGTTCGGTCAATGAAAAATATGTTGCAATTTATCTAAAATGAACTCTGTTTTGAATACTGTAAATGCTTGCGAGAACTTACGTGGTCTAGTCGGAAAGCTCCCGCACTGGTTCATTTCAAAAGATAATTGACGTCCAAATATAATGAAACTTTTGAAATAACAAAAACCATCCATTGGCTTTAGTCTGCAGATAAATTAAGAAAAAATATGCAAACATTGCTTAAAAAATGTTGATTGACATACAGCATATACAAGGGTATGGAGCACTTTGAAAAACCTCTCATTCAGATGTTTTTGATGTTTTGAAACATTGTAAATTCCATTTTAAAACGGCGCCACAACGGCGTGATTTTGTGCATGATGTCTTATCAACAGTATATTAATTCAAGTACAAAGAATGAGGGTGGTAACATAAAAATTACAATTTTGACAATTTTTCTAAGACAAACCATGGATAACTTTTCAAGCGTAAAATCCCCAACGTTGTGGGAATGTACGAAACAATGAACGGTAATCAAGCATCGTAAAATAGCAGGAAAGACCCCTACAAACACTAGGGACTTTGTGAAACATATGGATAATGCATAGAAAATGTTGATGAGTCTTGTGTTTGACTGGGACAGACTGTTTACACAAGGATGCGCGGATATTAATGACGATTGCAGAAGCGGGAGTCATAGGGTAGAAATGGTCGGGGTTTGACATTGTCAGTCTTGAAAGTCAGAGTTTTCACCAAGACAACACACATGCTCATCGATCGGAAGATACATTGACGACTATTGATTAATATGAGAGACTATGGCATGTGCCATACAGCCCTGATTTAGCCCCAATGGATCTTTGCAATTTTTCCCTGTCTGAAAACTGAGTTTGAAGCATAGCTCATGTATGAAAGTTGTTAACGTCAAAGTGCTCCATACGTTGTTAGTGACTATACTTTGAGTCCTAAAATTTTGGTGGTTTGATCAAAAAGTCCCTAAAAGTATACATTATTGTGTAGAAAAATGTTTCTCCCACTAGTGTGCAAAGGTATGACTTTTTTCTTTGAAAACAAGTAACACACCAGGAACAGTCTGGAAACTTTCCGACAGTACCTCATACTTTTCGTCAATATACACAAATTTGTTGCTGCGGCCCCCGTGGCCAAGAGGTTAAGAGGGCTGTTTCTTAATCACTGGATCGTCTCACCGCTGTGTCTGGTGTTGGTTCGAGCCCCGCTCTGGCCACATGTGAGACAAGCCAAGTTCTGCTTGCGGGTGTGTCAGGTGGATTTTCTCGGGGTTCTCCTACTACTGATTGGCCCGTCTCATATGAGCTGAAATAATCTTGAAAGGGACGTAAAACTGAATTAAAAAAAAAAAAAAAAAAATTGTTGCCTTGAAATTCTAAGATCTTGCTAATGAAGAATCACTGTAAGCATTAAAAACTACACAAAAACTCACTGGCAAATAAAGGACCAAGCAAATAACTTTGAAATAGAAAAAAAATGGAATAAAAGTCTCTGACACGAAAATTCCAAATTTACAGTATGTCACAGTGAATGTATTGAAACTCTAGTAACATTGTAGGTGTACCACCCAATAAAGTGGACGTCATTGAACAGTTGTGTGAGCCACTGACACAGTCAATGTGGGAATTCCTTCATGAGAGGTAGGGCTAAATATATGAAAATTTGAGCTGATTTTGAAAGATATTCTTCTCCGACAAATAACATGGGGCCAGTTGTTCGAAATTAACAATATTGTTAGTTAAGGATTTGTTAAAATTTCAAATGGCAATATTACAAATACACTGTTATTTTTTGTTGATAAAATGTGAGAATCCTTTGCATGACATTAACGAATCCATATACTGTTATTTTTTGTTGATAAAATGTGAGAATCCTTTGCATGGCAAAGGATTCTCACATTTTATAAACAAAAAATAACAGTATATTAGCTTTAATATGTAGTAACGATGGCATTAAGCTAAGGAAGATTTGAACAACTGGCCCCTGGTCAGTTTGCTGGTCAAGTCAGAAATATAGATGATATGCATAGAAGGAGTTCATGCAATGGAGGATAGACTGTAGACAGAAGTTGATGAGAAAAAAATAGTAAATTTAATTTGTTCATATATTTGATGTGTGCTGTTTTGTAGTAGTCCTTGATCATTATTTTCAGATTTGGCGGTGGTCCAGCCTGTAACAACCTGTTCCGCTGTACAACTTGTCAGACAGAATTTGAACAACTGAAAGAGAGACAGAAAGAAGAAATTGATTCTTTTATTAAGGTAGGTTTCTGTTCCATACTGTTGTTTTTGTCAAGTTTTGCCTTTGTAGTGATCTAAATGATAATGGAACTTTGCGTATACAGAGCTGACAGAGGTCTTGTAATGTTAAATGGCATAAGGCGGAAAATAAAAATAGTCATGTTTCCACTATCATGCTGTCGAGGGATTAGGGTCTGCAGGTCAGAAAATCTTTTTATTTTTCATTTATTTTTTCTTCATTGAAAATGGGTATAAAATGCGACACACGCTTTAACCGCTTAGTACTTGAAACCAAAACCACTTGAAATGAAGTTGAAATCAATTTGGAAGCTTAAGAAAGTGAGTATAAACGTTATTTATGCAGTTATCATATTTTTTAAATCATCGTTTACTTTCCTCTTAAAATATTGAGTGTAGGTCGGCATGAACATATTTTACTTTATTTTTGAAGGCATTAAAAACTGCAGGGTCGGCACAAAAATTCAGAGTCGGTCGGGTTTGTGGAAACACAGCTATTTTTTATTTACACCTAATGCCATTTTGTAAACCTGTCATGTCAAAGGTCATTTTGGTTCTGTGTTCAGCTAGCTAAACAGTTAAAACAGGACAATGCTGGTCAAGAGGTTCAGCCTGTAACAACCTGTTCCGGTGTACAACCTGTCAGACTGAAAATACAAATAATGTAAAGGTCATAGACTCATTACAGTACAAGAGAATGTGATAATAATGCAATCATTTCATGCTTGTTTCATTACTATATAGTATTATCGCTTTATTTTCAGTTAAATGAGAAGTTCAAAGAAGAGGACAACCCCAGTGTTATCTATGCTATCAGCATGTCCTGGTTTAAAGAATGGGAAAACTTTGTCAGAGGCAAAACTGATAGTAAGTTCTGTTTGTAAATTTTGTTGGATAGTCTTAGTCAGCTAGGAAACCTGTGTCAATGTATCCCTAGATCTTGAAATCAGTATAATCTACTAAAGAGCTAGACATAAATGAGGCACTTCCATTTAAAATATTTACATTTTTTAGCTCACCTGAGGCGAAGGCTCACAGGTGAGCTTATAGTATACCCATGCTCCGTCGTCCGTCCGTCGTCGTCCGTCCATCATCCGTCCGTCGTCCACCATTTTCAAAGGTCTTCTTCTCTGAAACCGCTTGGCCAATCAAAGCCAAATTTTATATGAAGCATCTGTAGGCAGGGGGAACCAATGTGTATATAACAAATCCAGGTCACATGACCAAGATGGCCGCCATGCCCATATATGGTAAAAACCCTTCAAAATTCTTCTTCTACAGAACCGGTGGACCGAATTCAACAAAACTTGGCATGAAGCATTGATGGATCAAACACTACAATGTAGATATAAATCATGACCCTGTGATGACCTTGACCTATTTTACCTCAAGGTCAACATAGGTCGCCAATGCATTTGAATGGGGAAAATTTTTAAAATGTCATTTAAAGTGAAAGTCTTGCAGGAAATGGGCAGTAGGACTGAATATTAATGATTCTGAAAAAAATTGAACCCCAGGGGCTCATGTGCCCCCACCCCGGGGCAATATACATGTATGTATATCTCCATAATATTCAAATGCCTTCTCCTCTGAAACGGCTTGGCCAATCAAAGCCAAATTTTATTTGAAGCATCTATAGAATGGGGAAATCAATGTGTATATATATAATAATCTAGGTCACATGACCAAGATGGCCGCCATGCCCATATACGGTAAAAACCCTTCAAAAATCTTCTTCTCCAGAACTGGTGGACCGATTTCAAAGAAACTTGGCATGAAGCATCGATGGCTAAAGTACTACAATGTATATATAAATCATTACCCTGTGGTGACCTTGACCTATTTTATGACAAGGTCAACATAGGTCGCCTAGGCATTTGAATGGGGAAAACTTTTAAAAAGTCATTTGAGGTGAAAATCTTGCAGGAAATAGTTAGTAGGACTGAATATTAATGATTCTGAAAAATGTTGAACCCAAGGGCTTATATGGCCCCACCCCGGGGCAATATACATGTATATTACCATAATATTCAAACATCTTCTCCTCTGAAACGGCTTGGCCAATTAAAGCCAAATTTTATGTGAAGCTTCCATAGGATGGGGGAACCAATGTGTATATTAATAATTTAGGTCACAAGATGGCCGTCATGCCCATATATGGTAAAAACCCTTCAAAAATCTTCTTCTCTGAAACCAATAGACTGATTTCAAGGAAACTTGGCGTGAGGCATCAATGGCTAAAGTACTCCAATGTATATATAAATCATGACCCTGTGATGACCTTGACCAAGTTTATGGCAAGGTCAACATGGGTTGCCTATGCATCTGAATTGGGAAAACTGTTAAAATGTCATTTGAATATGAAAAGCCAGCAGGAAATTGGCAAATGGAAAGAATATTGATTATTCTGAAAAAAGAAAATGGCCCAAGGGCTTCATCTGCCTCTGCACTGGGGTTAAATACCATACTTTTCAAACATGTTTATTGGTATATGCAGCAGATCTCAGGTGAGCGTTTACAGGACCATTGGTCCTCTGGTATTACAATCGCCCTAGATGGATGTTCTTCATTTCCCAATGAGAAACATTAAGTCATGTCATCTAGAGACCATGCCAATGGGCGAGGCGACGTGATGTTATTTGTTTGCTCTTGTTGGTGTGACATCGGTCGCGTATGGCCATGATGTTAAGTGCGGAAATTAGACGTTTTGGCTGTTCCAAAGTTACGTTAAGTCTTATTTAATGTCAAATAACATGAAAATGAGCGATGACATGTGCAAATCTGATACTTGATTGATAATTTAAAATGTAAATATAAGTATTGAAATTCAGATTTTAGCT
Source organism: Rugalucina vietnamica (assembly GCA_964017185.1). NCBI lineage: Eukaryota > Metazoa > Mollusca > Bivalvia > Lucinida > Lucinidae > Rugalucina > Rugalucina vietnamica. Next base: position 49,765,631 of record OZ024870.1, read on the forward strand.
TTCACTGGATGATGAAAAACATTAGCTGTTTTAATGTCTCCGAGAAGCCCTTCACAGACATTAAAACAGCTTAATGTTTTTCATCATCCAGTGAAAGCTAAAATCTGAATTTCAATACTTAAGTAGGTACAGTAAGCTTAACAGTATTCATGTGAAATTTTCAGCAAAATTTAACCTTGTTCTAAGACAGTTTTGTAGAAACCTCTTCTTTGTACATACATGTAGTTCAGCTGTTTTATCACAATCACAGTAGGGAGCATGGTGGCCTAGTAGTAGAGTATATGACTCTGGGTCCTGAGTATGTTACCTTCCGCCATAGTATAGTGACCTTGAACAAGACAGTTTAAGCTCTCTGTAGTACTGGTTAGCAGTGGCTCCCTCATGACAAGATTGAAAAGTTTCATAGGGGTATGTTAAATTGTTACCAAAGCAAACCAAAACTAAAGAGTTTTAACATTTTTCCCCTGAAAATTAAAAACATTCATTGTATTTTCAGTCCCACCAGGTGCCATAGAGAACAAGGGAATCAGTATATTGAAGAATGGACAGTATGTCGTCAGGAACAACTCAGACCATGGTCAGCTGTCGGGGGAAATGTGGCAGTTCCTCTACAGTATCTACGGTGGAGGCCCGGAGCTCATCATCAAACAAGTTGCCCCTGCCCCCACCCCCACCCCCACCCTGGCTGCTCAGGCTCAGACTGTGTCTGCTGGGAAGGTGGAGAAGACTGGTTCTGAACCACAGAGGTCAACAGTTAGTGAGTCCTCTGACTCGACAAGAAATTAATGTTACAGTCTATTTACAGATTTCCTTTACTTGAGAAATGCATGCTAAAGGTTAGAAGCCACTTCATTTCTGTTTTAAGTGACTTTTCAAAGTGAAATGCTCAAATCAAATTGATCTGCAGAACCTTATGAAAATGGAAGAGGTTCTATCATGTATTATGTATGATAGGAATCTGTATTGATTGCCCCCACCCCCGTCCCACAAGCAGATGGCTCGCTTGTTTGGGTTAATGTATATACACATCATATACAGTGTGGCTAAAACCTTTTGATTTGGACAGATGCCTTATAATAGTATTTATGTGTTAACACAGGCAAACATTTTGATTTCTTAGAAGATGATATTCTAACATTTCAAACACAGGTGATGTCTAGGATTTCACAATGCAAGGATAATGTCAGTTGATATGTTTATAATTACTTGTCATTTCTATGAACTATGAAATGAGCCGTGTCATGAAAAAAAACAATAATGTGGTTTCTGAACAGGTCCAACTTACCCTGAACTGTACACGCACAGAAGATGGCTAGAAGAAGAGAAATTGTACTAACCGAGTAGCGATAACAAAGGCACTGATCAGCTGTGCATTTACTGCACAGTTGATATGCACCTAGGCAAAAATCCCGTTTTAAAGGATCTGTTTTATTTTATTCTCTTGACGCAGCTCAATTATGACATGTTTTGTAAATTTTGTATGTTCATTTTTTTGCCATTGCTATTTATTAGCTCACCTGAGCCGTTAGGCTCACAAGGTGAGCTTATAGGATGGCCATGATCCGGCGTCCGTCCGTCGTCTGTCCGTCGTCCGTCCGTCCGTCCACAATGTCAAAGATCTTCTTCTCTGAAACCGCTTGGCCAACCAATGCCAAATTTTATATGAAGCATCTACAGGAAGGGGGGAACCAATGTGTATATAAGAAATCCAGGTTACATGACCAAGATGGCCGCCATGCCCATATATGGTAAAAACCCTTCAAAAATCTTCTTCTCCAGAACCGGTGGACTGATTTCAACGAAACTTGGCATGAAGCATTGATGACTCAAGCACTACAATGTGTATATAAATCATGTAGGCTAATGGCCAGTAGGGCAAACCCTCCCCCACCAGGGGGAATTTTCTGCACCATGATTTTCTGAAAGTATAGTGAAAAAGCTATCAAATCCTGTTTTCTGCCCTCTGGAAGTGGAAGCGTTTGCGTTTTACGCTATGTTTTATTATATGACCTGATACCATCTTTTGTAAAGAAATAATGGGGGTAGGCGTAGAAAATTGATCATACCTCTGCTGTTACTAATCCTAGACCATTGAACTTGGTCTTTTTTTAAAGCTTAGACATAGCCCTTTCATTCTATGATAAGTAATGCAAAATATTTACTTTGCATATTCATGAATATTAATGAAAACAAGAAAATGGTAGAAAATCATTAAAAACCCATAAATTAACTTATTTCAGGCCTAAACTATAGTTGTGACACATTTATAATGCACCATTTAGACATATTTCATAAATGTATTGTTGTCATGAACCTATGTGAAAATTATTTCATTTGTATATTCATGAATATTAATTAAAAATTAAAAAATCCTGGAAAATAGGGTGTATACATATATTATCATTTGTACCTGGGTTGTTGATAAACATGGAACACTAATGTGGAATCAAATGAATGCTATGGCCATGTTCTATCTCCCTTATACATATAATACATGTATTTAAGGATATAAGACTCATCTATTTTTTTCATGAATATTAATGAAAACTAAAAATCGCAGAGAAATAATGAAAAAATGAACTGGTATACCTACAGAATGACTTGTATCTGATTATTTCTGTTATTTCCATATTTTTTGTGTATAGAATATGATCCTATCAATCAATTGATACCAATTTCAGTTCTCTAGAGCTTTTGGTTGCTGAGATACTGTCTATTATATTGGTATATTCCCTTCATTTGTCTATGTTTTTCTCTTATATCTAAAGTTTTCTTAAATTTTGGCCACAAGATAGTCAACTTTTTCCTATATCTTATTATATACTTATAAATTATTGTCATATCTATCATTTGATACCAATTTCAGCTCTCTAGGTTTTTTTGTTGTTGAGATATAAACGTTTCCGTTGGTATACCCCCTCTATTTTTCTGTGTTTTTTTAGCTAATTTTTGAAGTTCTTGTCAATATTCGAACAATAAGAAAGTCTAATTATTCATTAATCATATTATGTGATTATAAAACATTATCATAGCAATCATTTGATACCAATTTCAGCTCTTCAGAGCTTTTGGTTGCTGAGTTATTAACCTTTTCATTGGTATACCCCCTCCATTTTTCTGTGATTTTTCCCTTAAATTTAAAGTTTTTATCAATATTCGAAAAATAAGAAAGTTAGAATGTTTGTGTGTCTTACCACATGGTTACAGAACATAATCCTAGCAATGATTTGATACCAATTTCAGCTCTCTAGAGCTCTTGGTCACCAAGATATTAGCAATTTTACTGGTATACCTCCTTCCTTTGGCAGTGATTTTTCTGCTTTAGCTTAAGTTTTCTTAAATATTTGAGCAACAAGAAAGTCAGCTTTTTATATATTTTATTACATGATTGTAGAATATTGTCATAGCAATCATTTGATACCAATTTCAGCTCTCTAGGACATTGGGTTGCCGAGATATAAACGTTTACTTTGGTATACCCCCTCCGTTTTTCTTTGAGTTTTATCTAATATTAAAAGTTCTCATCAATATTTGAACAATAAAAAAGTTTGATTATTTGTATGTCTTATCACATGATTATAGAACATTATCATACCAATCATTTGATACCAATTTCAGCTCTCTAAAGCTCTTGGTCACTGAGATATTAGCAATTTTATTGGCATACCTCCTTCCCTTTGCAGTGATTTTTCTGATATATCTTATGTTTTCTTAAATATTTGAGCAACAAGAAAGTGAGCTTGTTTATATATCTTATTACATGGTTATAGAATATTGTCAAAGAAATCATTTGATACCCATTTCAGCACTCCAGGACATTTGGTTGCTGAGATATAAACGTTTATATTGGTATACCCCCTCCATTTTTAGCTCACCTGAGCCGTCAGGCTCACAAGGTGAGCTTATAGTATACCCATGCTCCGTCATCCGTCCGTCCGTCCGTCGTCCGTCCGTCGTCCGTCCGTCGTCCATCCGTCCGTCGTCCGTCCGTCGTCCACCATTTTCAAAGATCTTCTCCTCTGAAACCGCTTGGCCAATCAAAGCCAAATTTTACATGAACCATCTATGGGAAGGGGGAACCAATGTGTATATAAATAATCCAGGTCACATGACCAAGATGGCCGCCATGCCCAGATATGGTAAAAACCCTTCAAAAATCTTCTTCTCCTGAACCACTGGACCGATTTCAACCAAACTTGGCATGAAGCATTAATGGCTCAAGCACTACAATGTGTATATAAATCATGACCCTATGATGACCTTGACCTATTTTACGGCAAGGTCAACATAGGTCGCGAATGCATTTGAATGGGAAAAATTGTTAAATTGTCATTTAAAGGAAAAATCTTGCAGAAAATGAGCAGTAGGACTGAATATTAATGATTCTGAAAAAAAATTGGGCACCAGGGGCTCATCCGCCCCCACCCCGGGGCAATATACATGTATATCTCCATAATATTCAAACATCTTCTCCTCTGAAACCGCTTGGCCAATCAAAGCGAAATTTTATGTGAAGCATCAATAGGAAGGGGTAACAAATATGTATATAAAAAATCCAGGTCACATGACCAAGATGGCCGCCATGCCCATATATGGTAAAAACCGTTCAAAAATCTTCTTCTCCAGAACCGGTTGACCGATTTCAACGAAACTTGGCACGAAGCATCGATGGCTCAAGCACTACAATGTATATATAAATCATGACCCTGTGATGACCTTGACCTATTTTACGGGAAGGTCAACATAGGTCACCAATGCATTTGAATGGGGAAAACTTTTAAAATGTCATTTAAAGTGAAAGTCTTGCAGGAAATGGGCAGTAGGACTGGATATTAATGATTCTGAAAAAAATTGGACCCCAGGGGCTCATGTGCCCCCACCCTGGGGCAATATACATGTATATTTCCATAATATTCAAACGTCTTCTCCTCTGAAACCGCTCGGCCAAACAAAGCCAAATTTTAAGTGAAGCATCTATAGAATGGGGGAATCAATGTGTATATAAATAATCTAGGTCACATGACCAAGATGGCCTCCATGCCCATATATGGTAAAAACCCATCAAAAATCATCTTCTCTGAAACCAATAGACTGATTTCAAGGAAACTTGGCGTGAGGCATCGATGGCTAAAGTACTCCAATGTATATATAAATCATGACCCTGTGATGACCTTGACCAAGTTTATGGCAAGGTCAACATGGGTTGCCTGTGCATCTGAATTGGGAAAACTGTTAAAATGTCATTTGAAGGAAAAAGCCAACAGGAAATTGGCAAATGGACAGAATATTGAAGATTCTGAAAAAAGAAAATGGCCCAAGGGCTTATCTGCCCCTGCACTGGAGTTAAATACCATAATATTCAAACATGTTTATTGGTATATGCAGCTGATCTCAGGTGAGCGTTTACAGGACCATTGGTCCTCTGGTTCTTTGATTTTTATCTAATATTTAAAGTTTTCATCAACATTCGAACAACAAAAAAGTTAGATTATTTATATGTCTAATCACACAATTATAGAACATTATCATACCAATCATTTGATACCAATTTCAACTCCCTAGAGTGATTGGTCACTGAGATATTAGCAATTTCATTGGTATACCCCCTTCCTTTGACTGGTGATTTTTCTCTTATATCTTAAGTTTTCTTAAATATTTCAGCAACAAAAAAGTCAGCTTGTTTATATATCTTATTACAAGGTTATAGAATTTTGTCAACGCAATCATTTGACACCAATTTCTGCTCTCTATGGCTTTTGGTTGCTGAGATATAAACGTTTCCATAGGTATACCCCCTCCAATTTCTGTGATGTTTCTACTATATTTATTGATTTCATCAATAGGCAAACATCAGAAAAGTCTGATTGTAAATGTATCTTATAAAAAAATTTCAGGGTTTTAGAATGTTATCATAGCAATCATTTGGTATAAGTTTCAGCTCTCTATGGCTTTTGGTTGCCGAGATATAAACATTTCTGTAGGTATACCCCCACCATTGTTCTGTGATTTTTCTCTTCTATTGAAAGTTCTTATCAATATTTGAACACCAAGAAAGTCAGATTCTTTCTGTATCTTATCACATGATTATAGAACATTATCACAACAATCATTTGATGCACATTTCAGCTCTCCTAGAGTTTTTGGTCACTGAGATATTAGCAATTTTGTTTGGTATACCCCTTTCCTTTATCTGTTTCTTTTCTTATATCTGAACTTCTTTTTAATATTTGAGCATTAAGATAGCCAGTTGTTTATATATCTTATTACATGATTATAAAACATTGCCAAAGCAATCATTTGATACCTATTTCAGCTCTCTATGTCTATCAGTAGCCAAGATACATGTGGTAATAGAGGTGTACCACAATAATTCCTCTGCTTATTAGGGGTGGGGGTGATCACTCAAATGGACATTAAAGTGATCCTCTGACCAAATTGGCACCCATCAGCATTTGGTCTAAGGTTGCAATGTACATCCTACAACCCACTCAAACCCTTAAATGGCAATAGAGTAAATTTTGATTTTCGTCATTTTCATTAATATTCATGAAAATGCAAATGAGAAAATTTTCATTAAGGTCCATGGCGTCAACAAATTTGTCAAATAGTACTATTGGTACAATAACAATGAGCCACAATGATAGTTTAGGCCTGAAATAAGTTTTTATGGGGATAATTAATTTTTAAGTGTTTGGTTTTTCATTTTAATATTTTAATGAAAATTCATGAATAAGCAAATTAGATATTTTCCATTACTTATTATTGGATAAAAGGGCTATGTATAAGCATTAAAATGAGACCAAGTTCAATGGTCTAGGATAAGAAACAATTGAGATATCTTCAGTTTTCTATGTGTACCCCCATTATTAAAACGCAAAAATTGAATATTTAGGGTAATATAATGAAGCATAGCATAAAACGCAAACGCTTCCACTTCCAGATGGCAGAAAACAGGGTTTGATAGCTTTTTCAATGTACTTTAAGAAAATCATAGTGTAGAAAATTCCCCCTGGGGGGGGGGGGGAGGGGGGTATGGGTAGCTAGAAGACTAATGACCCTGTGATGACCTTGACCTATTTTACGGCAAGGTCAACATAGGTCGCCAATGCATTTGAATGGGGAAAACTTTTAAAATGTCATTTAAAGTGAAAGTCTTGCAGGAAATGGGCAGTAGGACTGAAAATTAATGTTTCTGAAAAAAATTGGACCCCAGGGGCTCATATGCCCCCACCCCGGGGCAATATACATGTATACTACCATAATATTCAAACATCATCTCCTCTGAAACTGGTTGGCCAATCAAAGCCAAATTTTATGTGAAGCATCAATAGGAAGGGGTAATCAATGTGTATAAAAATAATCCAGGTCACATGACCAAGATGGCCGCAATGCCCATATATGGTAAAAACCCTTCAAAAATCTTCTTCTCCAGAGCCGGTGGATCGATTTCAAAGAAACTTGGCATGAAGCATCGATGGCTCAAGTACTACAATGTGTATATAAATCATGACCCTGTGATGACCTTGACCTTTTTTTTACGGCAAGGTCAACATAGGTCGCCAATGCATTTTAATAGGGAAAACTTTTAAAATGTCATTTAAAGTGAAAGTCTTGCAGGAAATGGGCAGTAGGACTGAATATTAATGATTCTGAAAAAAAAATGGACCCCAGGGGCTCATCATCTGCCCCCACCCCGGGGCAATATACATGTATATTACCATAATATTCAAACATCTTCTCCTCTGAAACCGCTTGGCGAATCAAAGCCAAATTTTATGTGAAGCATCTATGGAATGGGGGAATTAATGTGTATATAAATTATCTAGTTCACATGACCAAGATGGCTGCCATGCCCATATAAGGTAAAAACCCTTCAAAAATCTTCTCCGAATCTGGTGGATTGATTTCAAAGAAACTTGGCATGAAGCACCAATGGCTGAAGTACTACAATATATATATAAATCATGACCCTGTGGTGACCTTGACCTATTTTGGGACAAGGTCAACATAGGTCGCCAATGCATTGGAATGGGGAAAACTTTTAAAAAGTCATTTGAGGTGAAAATCTTGCAGGAAATGGGTAGTAGGACTAAATATTAATGATTCTGAAAAAAAAATGGACCTAAGGGCTCATATGCCCACACCCCGGGGCAATATACATGTATATTACCATAATATTCAAACATCTTCTCCTCTAAAACCACTTGGCCAATTGATGCCAAATTTTATGTGAAGCATCTATAGGATGGGGGAACCAATGTATATATTAATAATCTAGGTCACATGACCAAGATGGCCGCCATGCCCATATATGGTAAAAATCCTTCAAATATCTTCTCTGAAACCAATAGATTGACTTCAATGAAACTTGGCGTGAAGCATCCATGGCTATAGTACTACATTGTATATATAAATCATGACCCTGTGATGACCTTGACCAAGTTTATGGCAAGGTCAACATGGGTTGCCCATGCATTTGAATGGGAAAAACTGTTAAAATGTCATTTGAAGGGAAATGCCAGCAAGAAATTGGCAAATGGACAGAATATTGATTATTCTGAAAAAAGAAAACGGCCCAAGGGCTTCATCTGCCCCTGCACTGGGGTTAAATACCATAATATTCAAACATGTTTATTGGTATATGCAGCAGACTCAGGTGAGCGTTTACAGGACCATTGGTCCTCTGGTTTAGTATTTTGTATGATTTTCAGTGCATGTGATATGATGTGTATATGATTGATTACCAGTAAGACTTTTGTTATTTATTTATGAAATGTGTTAAATTGTATTTATCATATGATGCCACTGTTTTATAGTGGATAACATCATGTAATAAAATGTGTTATGACCGCAAGTTTATTAACTCTTTTTGGGGGAATACATAACGTCATTTGATGGCCTCCTTAATGACAATAAAAATTTTAATTAAAAATATGCCCACTTTGAAGGCGATAAAATCCAATTTTAAAAATCATATCATCGGTCAGTACCAAAACCTCGTAACTTGACTTTTGGTCAAAATGCTTTTTTTACATCCCAGGAATATGAACCATTCATAGCACATTCTATGAAATTATCATAGTCCTAGGCCAACCAGAACACAGAAAAGACCACAAAGAAATTGCTTGAGTGAAGAGCTTTTGGCACAATATCACAAATTTGTAGGCAAAATGTCATATTACATGCTAAAATAGGGTAAAAAAGTCTTATACAGTTGTTTGCGAAAAATGTGTCAAAAAGTTATATCTCATCCAATTTTTTAAATTTTGTTTTCATGATTCTTTTCATTTATTTAAGAAAGAAAAAAAAATCTATTAAATGAATTTTTGTAAATATTATTATAGCGTAAGGAGACCAGTGATTGATCAGGGACCAGTGATCGATCAACTAGTGCTTATCGGGTATTAATTCTCAAAGGATACCTGAAGTAAATCTTATGCTAGTCTCAATTTTTTTATGAAATTCCTTTTAAGGATGTTCGCTGCCAATGAAAAAGTATTCAAACTTTTTTTCTAACCACTCTTTTTTGATTCCAAAATACAACATAAGACATTTGAAAGCAAAATAAATATAGGGTAGTGTGCATTTTTTCAAGCTACAGGCCTCTGAATGAGACCTCTGAGCATCATGTTTTAAATTTAGTAAAATTAATTTAATTTTTAATTCTTTGAAACAAACCTGTCTTGAACAAAAATACACCTAGAATGCTTTCAAAAGTCATAATATTTACGTAACGCAGACTATTTTTGGCCTAACGCATAGAACAATTTGCAACTGGAAGTGGATGACAAAATTTTACGAGTATTTTTCCAACCCTACCCCCATACTTGAAAAGGCGGAAAAAATCAATATTTTGAAATGTGCCAAACCCATATTTGTTTATTCAAACTTTTTCTTGTATTTTCACACAACATAGAACGTTGTTATATTGTTCGAATAAAAGAAAGAAATATATAGGGTAGTGTGCATATAAGAGAGAACCAACAACTTGAAAATCACCATTTTCAGCCTTTTTTCAGCTGTTTTGTTGCTTTAAGCCCATTTCATAAAACCACCTAAAATTTTAAAGCCACTTCACCAAAGACACAAAGACTGACTTAGAAGACCATGTACACATATACTTCAGCTAAAATAAGCAAAGAAATAGTTCAGTTAATTGGAAAATGTGTAATATTCAAGTTTAATCTACCCTACCCCCTAAATTTCACTGACAACTAAATTTTTCTGAAAAGTTGCAGAAAATGGGGTGAAAAAATGAAGCTTCTTAGATTGACAATTTTCATGACTCGTTCAATGCACATCATCAATATGTATCCAAATATAAAATATTAGGAAAATATCTCCAACCGTTTACGAGATATTTAAAAAAAGAAAAACCGGAAGTTCCGAAATGTCAAATGTTAGCAGCGAACATCCTTAAATCGCATTATCTTACCTTACAAACATATTTAGATTTATTTGGAAAGCTTTTCTATCTTGCATTTTCTGGCACTTTACAAAGAGGTGGTCTTAGTTGTACTGCTTAAAAGCGGTGATTGTTCAATAAATTCTTCAAGATGAAACGATCTGCATTTGTTCTGACTGGCTTAAGTTTTTAGCTCACCTGAGCCGAAGGCTCACAAGGTGAGCTTATAGGATGGCCATGCTCCGTCGTCCGCCCGTTGTCGTCCGTTGTCGTCCGTCGTCCGTTCACAATTTCAAAGATCTTTTTCTCTGAAACCGCTTGGCCAATCAAAGTCAAACTTCATGTGGAGCATCCTTAGGAAGGGGGAACGAAAGTTAAATGGTCCAGGTCACATGACCAAGATGGCCGCCATGCCCATATATGGTAAAAACCATAAAAAATTCTTCTTCTCTGGAACCGGTGGACCGATTTCAACAAAACATGTAGCATCGGGGACTTTGGCCCATCATAGTTTATATAAATCATGACCTTGGGTTGACCATGACCTATTTTACGGCAAGGTCAATTAGATAGGCTTTTCAAGGAAAAAAGAGAAAACATTGAATTTTTCAGGATGTTTTGTAGCCTGTGACCTGAAAGTTGGTAGATGCAGACAACATGTTGAGCTAATGAAGTGATGTGAGTATTAAAGGTCAAGGTCATTTCTTGACCTTGGCCAAAGGTCATTTACAAATTAAATGTTAAACTTAATTTTCTCAGTAACCGCTCAACCAATCAAAGCCAAATTTTATATGTAGTATCCTTAGGATGAGGGAATGAAATTTAATATAAATAGTCAAGGTCACATGACCATGATGGCTGCCATGGCTATAAATAGCAAAAACCTTTAAAAATCTTCTTCTCCAGAACCAAAAGGCCTATGATTTTGAAACCTGGCATGAAGCATCAGGGGAAGGAGCTCTACAAAGTTTATATAAATCATGACTCTGGGATGACCTTGACCAATTTTACGGCAAGGTCAACATAGGTCACTCATGCATTTGAATGGGGAAAATTGTCAAAATGTCATTTGACAGGAAAAACTTTATGGAAATGGGTAAATGGACTGAATATTTATGATTCTGAAAAAAGGACCCCAGGGGCAGGTCTGCCCCCATCCGGGGGGCAATATACATGTATATATCACCATGATATTCAAAGATCTTTTTCTCTGAAACCGTTTGGCCAATCAAAACCAAACGTCTTGTTGAGTATTCTTAGGAAGGGAGAATGAAAGTTTATATAAATGGTCAAGGTCACATGACCAAGATGGCCACCATAGCAAAATAGCATAAATAGCAAAAAAACCTTTAAAATCTTCTTCTCCAGAACCAGAAGGCCTATGATTTTGAAACTTGGCATGAAGCATCAGGGAGAGGAGCTCTACAAAGTTTATATAAATCATGACCTTGGGATGACCTTGACCTATTTTATATATCCCAGTTCTCAGGTGAGCATTTACAGGACCATTGGTCCTCTTGTTTACTTTACTGCAACATAAACAAATCTGATCCACATTCTAAATTGTATAGCATAATGCTTTCATTGATGGACAATTTCCGTGATTTTCGAGCTATTTTTTCAACAGGTTTCTATTGTTTCTATGGGCGTTCATGCTTTTTTTTTTGCTGCTTTATTTCTTAAAACTCACTGAAAATTGTGTTTTGTGGCTAGAGGTAAACAATAATTATTCATTCTAAAAATGTTAATACCTTCCAAGTTAGTGGCGGTTTTTGAGAGAAAAAGAAGGTGATTGATCACTGGTCCACCTGGCCCTGATTCACGCTGTATGGTGGTGGATGTGTTAAAATGACCTCACTGAGAACGTGACATGATGATGTCATAAAATGACATATTGAAAAACATGGCGAAGGTTCAAGCTTCGATATGGTATGTACACATACATTCTCCAGTGCATGTCTGATCCAAAAATTTATCAAACATTGCTAATTTTGATCGATCATTGGTCCCCTTTTGCTATCTGGATTTCATAAAAGTTGACAGCACCTATAAATAATAAAAAAATTATTGAGTTTATTTCTCTCTCCTGAAAAGTTGGAAAATGGCAGATACAAGGATTTGGTACCGATTTGTTTTATATGATAAAATACATGTTACACTTGTGGTCATTTCAAATGAAATTTATTAAAGTCACCAAAGGCTAGTTGAATAAATTTCATAAGATACAACCACGTGTGTAAGATCCTCTTCGTATGACAACCTAGTTGCTTGAAATTTTAATTAAAATTTGGGAATGTGTTGTAGTTTCTGGACCAAGAGAGCCTGGGTTTTGAAACCTACTTCCACCATTTCAATGTTCTTGAGGAAGACGCTTCCTTGTTAACCCATTCTTTACAAATGGATATTCCCATCATTATCATTTGGGTGAGTCCACTTTCATTTTTATGGGTGTCTGGAGTGATTATAAATTTTCATTTAAATTTTTAATGAAAATCCTCTTGGTGTCACATCTGGGACTATACTCTTTGCCTATGTCCCATAAAAAACAATGCCAGACTTAAATGAGTCAATGACTAGGGCACTAGGCCATAACTCAACTAACCAACCATAAGGAATGCAAGTTTTTAGTTAACTCTACCGATGTTCCAGTTTGTTTCTAAGAGCACAGTTCACTGCTATTCTGTCTGCATGTTTTTGAAACAGGATGATTTTCATCACATTTTATGATGAGTGCAAAAGTTTAGCAACATCACGGTAATTGTATAATTTGTACTAATTGACTGTTGTTGTTTGATTAATTATACAACCTTTTTGAAAATACCTCTACATTTGAGCCACCTCGTGGGAAAACCAACAATCTGCATAGGCGAAAACAAAGGCGCAGATCAGCTTCGCGGTAACCGCGAAGCTGATCAGCGCCTTTGTTTTCGCTACTTGGATAGTAAAATTCCTCTTCTACTTAACTCCAAAAGAATCAGTGACTATTTCCATTTACAAATGCCTATGGTTTGAAGGAAAAATAAAAGTTGGTAATTGTTCTCTTGATTCGCGTGTTAGCTTCTCTGAAAAAGGGGCTTTGTAATAGAAGAATTTATTATTTCATTTTCGATGGCCCAGGATGTATATTTTGAGCTGAAACAACCATTTTTGTTATGAAATATATAGAAATCAGGAAAAGTTTTATAAAGTATTGTTCCCCCCCGAGAGCCAACAAAAGCTTTTGCCTGCAAATGTGTTGCCATTATCCGCACAATATATGAAAGTGGCGTGTTAGCTCTAGGGGGGGAACGATACTCTAGAGCCCAAAAACGAGAGCCCAAATATGATAATCAGTCCTAGTTTCTCATTCAGGAAAAACTAGCAGATATACAGTTATCAAAATTGAAACCATATAAAAGGGCTATCATATACAATAGTTTAACTGCAGTGAAGTTGAACTGGGATGCTGCAAAACCAATTTTTATATTTTTGGGCGCAGGCAAAAACGGATTTGGTAAATATGCGTTACAATATTTTGGCAACATACTGTACAAATACACTCTTGATTTATTCACGCCCTGTTACCTACATAGTTGCTAATTTTGTTTGTTATTCATCAGTCATGAGGACGTGGTTTTCAGTTCAGCACTGTAACAAATGTCCACAAGATAGATTTCCAAGGGTGGTCGTGTGGGAATATGGGCACCTGCTTATTAGGACCTAAAAAAATAGATGGGCTGCTGAGCAGTGCCTTCAGGCTAAGCTTCTACGCTGCTGTCTGACCATCTGATTACTTGTTAACCACTCAGGTCTGAGCCTGCCCAGGAAAAGTGGTTCATGTCAAACCAACCTTACGTATACATTGTAAGCCCTGTCGGTTTAGTTGGGGGGTTATATTTGAAGCATTTTGTAGATGCCATGATGTCCTTATTTTGGATAAATGTCCCATCAAATGGAGGCAAAGTCCCCACATGACAATAGCTATTGACTGGGATGTTAAGCATTTATTCAGTCAATCAATCAACATATTTCACACCCTCATTTTGCAAGGCATAATTGAGAGGTCCTGGGTTCGAACACAATTATCACTGGATTTTGTCATTAAGCAAACTACACGATTTGCTTCACATAATACCAGGAAGTGGTGTATCTTTCTAGCCATGTTCGATAATGTTGACTGGGACAATACAGTACCAAAATGACAAGCAATGATTGTATTATACTGAATTGTGGAGATAGGTAGCCGTGTTAGATAAAACAGGACATGTGTATATATATATCTGTTATGCAACATTGGCCATGACAATCTTGTAAGAATTTACCATAAAGTTTTGGTCGGAGTAATTATATTTTGCATGTAAAATAATGCCAAAAAAACCTTCGTAATTACCCATTTTTCAAGCCACATGCAGGTTTAAAAAATCCAGTATGAGTTTGAGTTGATTTCAGACAGGAAACATCAGTTTGTACCACTTTCATTTATAACTTTATAACAAATATGGTAATCTAATGTTTCAAAAGTACAAATGCTGTACAGGTACCTTCCAAATAATTTCCATATAACATTTCAAATTGTAGAGGCAGTAAACAGTTTTGGTGATTTTTTCTTGATTCCTGCATGTCTCTGTCAGTTAAACACTCTAAATTACAAACATTAGTGATAGAAAATGTGAGCATGCAGAAAAAACCTCAAAATTTTGATCTTTAGTTTTTACGAAATTTAGACCCCCGTCCCCTCTTGAAATGATATTTCTACCAAATAATGAGAAAATATGCAAATATCTATGCGTGAGTATCTTCATAAGACATGGAAGTATTGTCCTCAGCATAAAGGATGAGCATCAGGAGCTTAATAACAATGTTCTGGGCTGCTAAAGTATAGGCGTATACAGGCCAAATAGTCACTGATTCTTTCAAGCTTCTAGCTTGCTTCTGTAGTTGTACAGGCCGGTTTATGTCAGACCTGGTCGAAAA
Source organism: Rugalucina vietnamica (assembly GCA_964017185.1). NCBI lineage: Eukaryota > Metazoa > Mollusca > Bivalvia > Lucinida > Lucinidae > Rugalucina > Rugalucina vietnamica. The sequence continues at coordinate 49,780,989 of OZ024870.1, forward strand.
CCACATTGTTGGTTTTCCCACAAGGCGGCTCATTTTAAAAGTGATGCTTGTTGGCTGTACAGACATGTGCAGTAGTGATCATACTTTTTGTTTGCAGATATGTGTTTTCCTGAATAAAATTCTCCCTGTCATGTTTAGTGTAGTTTTTACCAGGATCCATGCTATTATTGTACTCAGGGCTTCAACATTTGTAGAAATGGTGCTTGTATGGTTTTAATATTGGAAATGTTAATAGAGACAGAAAGGGCAGAAGTATGTTGTCTTCTGTAAAGGAAATTGTGCTGCATTCTGAGAAAGTTTGTGTTTTGCAGATGCATAAAGCAAGGGTAGGTGCTTGACCAGAAATGAAATAGATGTCATAAGTCTGTATTCTCTGTTGCATAGTGGAAAAGCCACTGGCTTTATAAACCAAGGCTCATGAGTCTGATCCTCGGCTTAGCTACATTGTATGGTGTGATCCAAAACCACAATCAGTAACAACAATCATACTTCTTAATGGCAAATAAAATGACTGAGGGTAGAAAAGAAACCAATTAACTACAATAATAGTTTTGTAATCTTTGTTAAGTTAATGCCTGAAAATTTTAATTTTGCTTTAATGTCAATTCTCAGGCAATAATAAATGTAAAACTATAAAACTACAAATACACAAATAATTGATATTATACAATAATAAACACTACTTAAGTGAAAGTTGATTACTGTTACAGTTAAGTACTCAGACGGAGTAGCTCTTTGAAACAGTGCAGTCTCAGAGCTTCTTGTCTGTTGCTTGGGCCACCTGTGCTCAACTGGTGTTTCTCTTTTGCTCCGGACTTCCAGTAAGTTATTGGGCGCCCAGGGATCTCAATCGTTGGGCAGCTTACTGAATCTGTGAGTCCTCACTTTTGATTCATCATGGTGGTTATTATGATTTATTTGTTTGTCCTTGATGATTCACTGACTAGTTAGAGATCCACCACGAGAGCCGAACAACTAACTATACTATGAGACTTAAGTTTAGCAATTTTCAATTAATTTCCACATTGTAAATTTATATGAAGACGAACTGAAAGAAACTCTTGAACCCATCAATATTTAAACATAAATAAACCACAATGTACACTTAAAGCCGGAAAGCCATCTTTTCCTGATGCAATTACGTTGCGTCAAAGTTTACAGGGGTATCATCTCAAAATTCACATTGTTTCTCGGCATCTGAAAAGTTAAAGGTTTATTCCCAAAACAGTCATTTAACACTCAAAAAAGTACTGTACCTTGATCGTAGAAATTTGTTTACATTCTGAAATCTGGTAACGACCCTGATTTATGACGTAACTGACGTCGTATTCTTCCGTTGCCTTTCTCCCGAAATGATCCCATGAGTGTTTATTTGCTGAAATGACATGCGACTTCACTTTTTGTACGAGCAAACTTTCGCGTAGTAGGCCTAGACGGTTTGATGTGTTCATGTCTAGGCTTGCACGTTTACGTTTAACATTTACAGGACCGGAAACCTAACGGCGATATTAACGGTGTTCGCACCACCTTGTTGTTTCCGGTCAGCTGTTTCGATACAAATCCCTCTTTCCATGCCGTTAATTATCAAGCCTATAATTCGTAATTTGCCTAGAAATCGATTACGTCACTATGACGTCAAATTGTCATTGCCCTATATCATGGTAGCGTTACATTCCCAGATAGCACGTATACATTGGCCCTCCATTGGCCCATCGGACGCTGCTCGATTGGCCCATGGTTGTAAATATTGAATGGGCCAACCTAGCGTTTGCTCATCGGCCCATCTTTGGCCCATAACATTGGTTCAACATTGGGCCATTGCCGGGAGGTTTTGCATTTTTTGTTGGCCCATCACTGTTTGAATGTGCTCATTACAAGCTATCGACGATGTATTTCTATCGCATATGTCCACTCGGTACAGTTTCTTGATCTGCAGCACCACGGTGACAGTCGAGCTTGGTCTCTTGTCTTTGGAGACGGTAAACTCTTCATTTTTCGTTTTTTCTGTGCTAGATAACTTTGACGACTGGTCTTCTGAAAACAAACGAATAAATACAGCACCATGACAAAAACATAAACTAGCCTCATTTATGCAGCATTTTAAGCATGCATTTTAGCTCAGAAAGGAATAGCTGTTTAAGAAATACATGTTAAAACCAAAACCTCTTTGTTGCAACGAAGTGTGATGACTAAAGGAAATAAAACATTGAATGTTAAAATCAATTATATTTACGCAACTGCCTTTAATAAGATGGAGGAATGAGCTCAATAATTAATGCAAAAAATAAATAAATAAAACTAACCTTCTAAACCTCAGAGTGTCTGTTTCCTAACATGCAAAACTGACTTCTCTAAAACTTCATGCGAAACACCTGTTAATAATTCTCACATGCCTGAGAAATTTTCTCGTTGCTATGACAACTGATGTACTCTTGTACTCTGGCTGGAGCAGCGAAGCAAGTAATAAACCACAATAATATGAAAAGACGTGTTACAGTGAAAAAGGTGTTAACTTCAATTATGCTCCCATTGCTTACTAAATATTTACAGATTAGATATACAGTAAGTTTAAATGGCCTGGTCAAGGAAGTAACTGCTAATTAAGATAATGGTTTTAAAATCATTGATGGTGATTTACATATAAATCATAATAATTATTTATGATTGATATATAAATTGAAACTATGAGGAAACCGGACTGTCTCTTTATTGAATAAGATTTAAAGACAGTAATTAATCGATTACAAATTAACACCGGTCAGTATTAAATCATATACGAATCGCCCAATGATATGCCAACCATCGGCCAACGGAAAGTGTTCATGACAAGTTTGTTTTTTTTTTTTATTTTCTCAGGCTCCTTTGTATGAGCCTTGTCATACATGGTCACACTTTCCCTCAATTCGAACTTAAACTAGTATGCATTAATTACTAAACTATATAGAAAAGAAAACAAAAAGGAAAAAAAAAGAGAAAAGAAAAGAAATAAAATTCCTATACTATTCCAGCAAGCACACAACATCAATGAACGCTGTGTGCCTGCTGGGTATAAGTACATCGTTTATTACAATGGCTAACAAATATTGGGCCACTCTTGCTTCTGTGAAAGAAAATCACTTTCATGATCCGTAGCAGTAACAGATTGTTTGCCAAAGTTGGGCCAACGTCGGCAAATATTGCATGTGAATGCACTACCACACCAACATTGGCCCAATCATGTACATGCGGCCGCAACCAAATGCCAATTACCCAATTAATATGCAATGTTGGCCCAATGATATTTGCTATCTGGGTTGTCTGGCGTCATGATGTCGGGTTTTGACGCTGTCAGCTGATGGAACAGGGCTCTAGGAGATTTATCGTACTCTCGCAAGCTTAAAATATTCAACTGGCTTTCTTATTTTTCATCTTTGCACCGATCATTTTGATATTCGTGTTACGTTGGTTTAATGTCAGGCCATAACGGCGTCCCCTGTTGGAATTTTTCAAATGTCATTCCGGCTTATTCTTTATGACACTTTAACCAATCAAACAAGGCAAAAATTGATAACATGTGATACATGTAGAATGCTGGGCACGTGATTTGCACGATTTTTTAAACGTAACGTAGCAACTGGTGGACGTAAGAAAAACACACAAACTCGTGTCGATACATAAATTGGACCATCACTTGACATTTTAAAAGCATATCGACAATTTTCATTTTTTTTTTTATTTTGAAAATAATGATGGATAAAATAATTGCTAAACTTAAGTCTTATAGTGTATGTGTTGTGAACCACAGCAGAAGCTGAGGGTGAGGTTATTGCCATGTAAAACTAGTTTAAGCCTGCCAGTAATTTTATATTACTGGTCATTCCAGGGCGATACTTCTGTTGTGCTTCTTTTTGTTTTACGTCTTGGTGTTGAATTTTTGTGCTGTTTGCACCCTATGTACATTTTTATATTTTAGTTAGGTTTAGGTAACTGAGTGGCCGCCTATTGGGAAATAGCTGCTCAATCGACTTACAATATGTTTTCTTAGTACTGAAGTCTAATTGTCAATTTATTTTTTCCCACTTTCGGTTTTTGGGGTGGGAGTTTCTTTCTGATTGCGTCTTTTCCTATCATTGCTTACTTGCACCTTTTCAGGTCTGACCTCTAGTATGTAGGATTAGCCTTGCAGGGTTCAAAATGCTCAACAGGCACTCCTCCAGTTCTGAAGGAATGCAAAACTGTAGAATGTGTACACTGTACTAGCATTCATTGATAAACTGTTAGCGTTTTCCCTTCATTATCTTTGTAACTTTACTTAAGTTGATCGTTTCAGGGCATGCAAGGAATTTGAGATGTTCCTCCAATATTAATCTGGATTTACACAATTTACAAAAATATTATGAGTGTAAAATGTAACATTTGGTACACTGGGCTAGCATTCATCAATGAATAAAGTAGATTGGTTCTGAGCAGGGTTTGCAACGCTTTAGAGGAATTCCTCAAATATTTAGCTTGATTTATAAATAATTACAGAAATATTAAGAGTGTAAGATTTCAGGACTTGCCACTATGCTTACTTTCATAAATAAACTGAGAACTTCAAAACATTTTTGCATCTCTTCAATAGAGATGATCAGTTCTAATCAAGGCCTCCAATGCTTTAGAGACATTCCTCCAATTTTAGGCTTTTTATTTTTTTAAATTAAGTCTAAACTTTCTCTTTTCAAATGTTGCATTTCTTCTGTAAATTAGATTGGTTCAATGCTTTTCAGACATTCTTCAACATTAAAACTGGATTTATAAAATTACAGAAATTAAGAATTTGCACTGTGTGCTAGCTTTCATCAATAAACTGTAAACTTTCTCCCTTCAAAAGTTTCTGTATTTCCTCAGTAAAGTTGATAGGCTCTGGCACCAGCTCTCTCTCTATGATTGGACTGTCTTTAGGATTCTTCAAGCACACTTTCTGATGTGTGGAACTGTTAGATAACAATGTCTCCTCGGTCTTAGTATTGGTCTCCCCTGGACTATCTTCCTTACATATTTGAGCAAATTTGGTTTCTATGGTGAGGTTGCCATTGTCACCGATAAGTAGGTCAAGGTTGGGGGTCTCTGATTGGTCAGTGTCAGGTTGAAACAGAACGGTAGCCATCCCCAAGCCACTGGCAACCAAGATACAGAATGCTGAAAGATATATTGAACGAAAGTACTAAAACCGTTATTTTTTATTTTTTTTTTTTATTTTTTTTTTTTTTTTTTTTTTGCTATCGATGTGATAAATGTGTGACAAAATGTTTATTGATTGTCCTGAAGTGCTCCCTATTAATCCTATAATAGTAAAACTGGCAAAAATCCTGACACTGAGAAAATTAAGCACATACTGAAAGATAATCTGTATTTTTGACTGAACTTTTGTGTAATCATATATTGTTGTCTAACATGACTTTAGACTTTTCAGTCATTTTCAACATTTTTGTAATAAACAATTATCATACTTTGGTAATTTAACACTGTCTATGAAATAAAAATCTGGTATGCGGCTTATTTTATTTTGACCAGTTTATATTTTTGTTTATGATAAATGTACCGGCAACACCTATGAGCATTAACTTAACACAATTTACTGTCCATTACAAATAGCCTTTGAAAAGAATGAAGTACATAAGATATTTTACCAGCTACCATAAAGCACTGTTCATAAGCACCTCCTTTATCAAGGATAACACCTAAAAGATAGAAAATACTGACAGGTAGATCTAATAAATAAAATAAAGTAGGCATAAGCAAACAGTGCTGTCATAGATGAGGATATTCTTTTGCTAAATTTGCTAGTCCTTAGTTGTCTCTGTGCATTGTGATATGCTATCACCACCTTGATTGTGGTGTTGTGTTTATGTCAAAGACAATTTTGCAGTAAAAATCATTGAAATGATTGGTATACTAAGCTCTCTGGGCATGACATATTTCATAAGAAGATATTTTATTATTGTAAAGACACCTTTTCCACCTATAATGAAGTTGGTCTGTCTGTGGCACTCATTTAGCCTTCCAAATTCAGGATGTGAAACTTTACGGTAGATGTTTAAGTTTCCAAAACTACATAAAATGTTACGATACATTTAGAAAAAGGAATTTCTTAACAAAGACATGCATCAGCAATGGAGTCCTTTGGACAGGGTGGATTATAGTACTTACCTGTGATAACAGATCCAAGAATGGTCCCAACTCCAGAGAACCCCAGTTCGAACCCTGTAGCTAGTGATTGATAACGGGTCCCAACAATTTTAACATTGATTGAGTTGATAATAGCGTAACAACCTCCAAAATATGCACCAAGTAGTATTGAGTAAACAAGCTGTCCAGCGTAAGCTTTTGAATATAATGGGAACAAAAATGTTCCTAATGCAAGTGTTCCAAATGATCCTGAATATAAAACAATTTCATCCAACTTTTTATTGGTAGCTACGTCAGTAAGAATCCGTGATAGAACTGTACAGATACCACAGCACGATAACAACCATGCAGCAGACATAGGAGAATGGCCAGTTTGCACAGAATATGTTGGTAAATGAAGAAATATCATGTACGTTCCCATAGAATACAATAACAAACTCAACGAGAAAAACATGATTGCCTTATTTGCATAAACCTTTGCATAGTGTCTCACAATAGCTTTACAAGACAGCGCCTCTTTCGACTCGGCTTTCAGAGCTTTCTGTCGTTCAATTTCTATTCTGGACGGCTTGCATAAAACTGCAAAAACACATTTTTGTAAAGCTATTCCCCCAATAATAATGAAATAACCCGCATTTCCATAGAAGTCTCGAACAAGTTCCATTGACGGTGAAAGAATTAATGTTCCGACACCAATACCGGATAGTGCTGCTGTCATGGCTACAGGACGGAATTTCTGGAAGTTAAATCCTATGACAACCACACTGGCAGTGTAACCTATACCTCCTCCCAAACCTGGAATAAAAGAACAACAGCTTTTATTAATCTAGTAAAGGCATATACAATGAATTATTATTATTTTTTTTTTATTTTTTTTTTTTTTTTTTTTTTTTTTTTTTTGTGTGTGTGTGTTTTTTTTTTTGAGTTCTTACCTAATTTTGTTTTTCAATTAGTTTCAGTCGAATAAGCATTTTGCACACATTGAACATAGGAAATCCGTATAATGTGTCAATCTTATAGAAAAATATTTGCAAAAGACATTTATTTCCAGTTCAAGCAGGCTGACATTAGATTTCCTTTATGAAAAGATACTCTGTTACATACCTCCCTTGACAGAATTAAAGAAAGCAGGATCATTTTGAAACATTTTATTGATACACATTGACATATAAATTTATAAAGCAAATCTTATCTTCAATTCTATGTCCTTAAATGCAGGGCAGTTGCTTTTCTCACCTGCAATTATTCCATATGTAAGAATACACAGGTATATATTAGGACAGAGAGCAGTCGTTACACAACCAATACTGGACAGTATACCATCTAGGAACATAGCACATCTACAGCTGAACCTGTCTATCAGAATGCTGGACAATGGACCTGGGAAAAGACAGACAGCTTTTAACTACATGTATGTCAAATTGTATACCGAATTGAAATGTCTTTTGTCTTTAATCAGAAAATTATTTTGAGCACCACCATTCTACTGCCTAGGAAGCGTTGGCTCCGTCCCGACATGACTGAAAAATTGTTGACTGGTACGTTAAGCCTCAACACAAACAAAACCATTCTACTGCAATTTTAAGTCTTATGGTCAGATTTATTATTTAGAATTCCTGCGAAGAAGAGGCAGTGAGTATGTTGACAAGTCATTAAAGCAAGAAAAGCAAAACAAGTGCTAAAAAGCACAATTTTATATCAAAAATAACGATCAAAGATTCAATATGAAGCTCAGAATGAGTCAGCGTGACCTAGTTTTACAATTCAGAAATTTTTATCTATGCTATATTGTAGTACAAGTAGGACCTATTGTTTGACCACAAAATGAATTAAAGTAACTCTGACCTACATTTCATTGTTCAGTGGTTTTATCATAACCAAGTGTTGTGCGAAAACGATGCCTTTATGTAATGCGCAGGGCCCAATATTTGATCTGGAGATATTATTTGTCACTGTTACTAGTTAGTATCTTGTATAGTGATGTTCCCTTATATCTCCTTTACTAAGGGATTTGTGCATATTTGACTTATATGCCAGGGTTCATCGATCCTACATTCAAAGCTTATATGTGCCCCATAGAAAAACGTTTTCGTTGACTGTTAAATATCGTATATCTAATATAGAAATAGCATTCTATAGAAACTATTGATCGATTTGTCAACCGATTTTAATTTCTTAAAAAGGAAGTTTAAATACATCAAAAAAGGTCAAATCACAGTTCATGACCAATAAAATAGATTTGATTTATACAAAAGGATAATGCGATATGTATTGTCTGTTTTTCTAGGCTGTCTCCTTTGAACAATTGAACATTCTGCATGCTTTCTTTTAGGAAATGCATGTATGGATTTCTACCCTGCGCGATTTTTTCCGTTTCAGATTATCGGTATGAAATTAACATCCAGATTCCAAACACCATGGCGAATCATTGCTGCTATAATCAGATTGAACTATGGTATTCACGTTGCATTTTTTACACATAGAATTACTATATGCATGTACAACGTTTGAAAAGATTTTAATTCCAATTACTGAATTTCAAATTTCAACCATGTATCTTAAAACAACACGGCAAAAACGTTACATTTTCAAAACAGTATCTGTGGTGAGAAGTTTTGAAAACTTCCTGTATTTGTAGTTATTTGATTTCAATGATGGTTTTACGTTTGTGGAAACATAAATCCGTGGTCGCATGCTCGTTCGATCTTTGATTGAAGAAATATAGCTATATTCACGGGGTCTATTCTTCAAGCCAATATGCTCGGGAGTTGTGCTGGTTAAGGTCAGTTTAGTCTGGTGTTTCATTGCTTTCTTCAAAAAAAAAAAAAAATGAAAAAATATAAGAACTTAGGTCAGCAATGTACATTTTTTGATGTGCAGTCTCTAGATACATGTTAAAACATCAAATTAACATTAACAAATCTTTGCAAAAGTTTGAGAAGCGTTCAGCGGAAATGTTCAAAGCTCATAAAAGCACGTGCCTCATCCGCGAGAAGATAAACTAGCGGTACATTTTGGTTGATTTGTCGACACACTTGTGATTTTGAGCAGATTGCTGAATGTGAGTACACTTGTTGGTCTTCAATGATTTATATATTCAAGAAATAACATGTCATTTTGCTTTGGAGGAAGAACAGCATGTAAACATGTAACGTATAAGAATAAAATGTAGGGGTGGTGTGAATGCAAAGCACAAAATCATGGGTGGTGAGATATTTCCAAAAACATGAAACTGTTAAGTTTTCGTTATTATTGAGATTCGTTCGTGATATGGTTCATTTTAACAGGCAATGCCATAATTAATATGTGCAGTTGCACACATTAAGACTTTCGTTAAATTGTTACTGTAGATCGAAGAGTAATAGGCGTTTTAAACATTACAACTAATTCATACGATTTTAGTGAAAGTATAGTGATTATGCCTTGGTTACATTTGCACCAATCATCGTACGATTTTTCGGTCTGCGATTTTTCCTACGATTTTAGACATCGGAAGTGATCTTTAGCTACGACGTATGTGTTAACAATTCAAAGATTTCTTGCTCTGGCTTTCGTCGATGTTTTGAGTCAGAACCGTATGGAGATCGTATGGAAATCGTAGGGTATCCGCACTCTTTAATTGGAAACCGTACGGAGCCCGTGCGATGTCCGCGAGGAGTCGCTATGATTTCTGACTGAGCTCTTGCGGTCTCCCTACGATCGCCGAACTATTTTTGTCCATAAATTATCATAATAAATCGTGTGGCAATCGTACGATCATCGCAGTGTCTCCGTACGGCGCGCGCTCGACGTGTCTATGGGCTAAGGTTTTGCGATTTTTAAAAATTTGTAAAAGTGAAGACTATTACGAAGTCGTAGAGGCTATGATGATAGTAGAACATCGTAGGGTCATCCTGCAGACACCGGACGAAAATGCCAAAATTGGCATCGTGCGATCATCGCACGATAATCGTAGGCCAAATGTAACCTATGCATTAGTCATAGTAGTCATTGATGTGAGGATGAGTTTGGCATTACGTCCACTGGATAATTTAACAGCACCCTTGTGTTTGAAGCCCTGCATAAAGCGAAGAAACTTAGACCCAAACAGCATTTTTCCAGCCATCCAAAACACTTTTGTAGTGTCAGCAGAAAAGTGAAAAAAAAAATGATGCTTCTAAACGGAAATTTATCTTAAGAACTGAACAAACACAAAATATTTTCCTGCATCCCAGATTTGTGAAAGTGCTGTTGCAAAAAGTCTAAGGCAGCTTGAATCATCTCCTTATGCTTGGCTATAATTGAAAATGGGGATAAGAAATTATGCAGAAAATATAATGACCCGTGAAATACGGTTCAAAGGTTACAGGGTCGTCAACTTTTTTTGTGGTTGAAAAGTATGTGAAAGGCAATTATTATGCTATGCATGATTCTAATGCTTAGTAATTTTATGTTAGTGATCGTTCACTGATCGTGTATGTTTCCATATTTTTAGTTCAAGTTGGTCTTCTTCTTTCTTTTAGGCATGTTTATCATCTAGTGTATACGCCTTTCATTTTCATATATAAACACCTAAAACAATTCAACTTAATTTCAAACCACATTAAAACAATCGCCAGTTGAATAGACTAGACTCATTTTCTATTACACAACTGGCCCATTCAATGAGAACAATCTATTTCTTAACTGAGAAAATTATGCACCCTGCATACGACATTTTATTTGCCACAAATGTGCATGGGGAATATTATGTAGGATATGAATAGACGCGTTAGCTGATGTATACCTGTTATACATAAACAGGGGTAGCAAGCACTTCGCAACTATTTCCTATGCAACGGTATGTTACAAAAAATGTTCGCTAGCGCTACGTAACGTTCCCAGGAGCTGCCTATCTGAAAGCAACCCGCCGTTGCTAAGGAATAAGGAAGATCAAATGGCGTCATCAATATCTCAATGGTTCGCGTTATGCAACTCACGCCAGAATTATGAGGAACCATTTTATGTTTTGGGATGGGATAAGATCCTTGTTAAGCTTTTGAGCGAATATGTCTCTCAGCCACTATAAACAAGCTCAATTATTTCAAATTTGAGAGTGCTTGTGATTGCATAAGCAATTTGAGTACCTGGTACAGTGTCAGTCAGATTGCACGTCTACCGTACTAAAACGTCTTAACATTCACGACCACCTGAAAAATGTGCTTATACCAAGATTTTTTATTTTGGACTCGCTTTCATGAAGCTATTTCGATTCCCAGGAATGTACGTACTGGTTATATTTGTTTGTGGGTCGAATCGGACAATGTCCGCTGCATAAATATTCAAAATCTGGGGCAAACTTGTGAATCTGGCCGAAACTGTTACATCAAAACAGCCACGTATCGAAACTTTGAACATCAAAATCTAGTTTCCTATTTGCATCTTCGCCACTCTAGTTTTGATTTCTACTAGCGTTTGTAAATTCTCTTGAGACTGCACATCAGGATTTTATTCAAAATCAAACGATAAAACAGAAATAATGCAACTTACCTGTTCACCTGTCTACTCCATTTCTTTGTTTACATTCAATTTCACAATACCACTACCGGAAGCTGCTTATACCTGGACGACACCAGATTATAGAGGCTTAGAGAATAGACCCCGTGATATTGTGTCATCGACGGTGGCGTTTAACTTTTCGGATACCAACTGATGATCAACGTAACTAGACTTCTTCTCACTGAGCATTGTAATGGATCTTCATGATTTAGATAAATGAGCCGCCTCGTGGGAAAACCAACAATGTGGTTTCCGAACAGGTCCGACACAAACCGGCCTGTACAAGCACAGAAAAGACCTAGAAGCTTGACATTTCGGATATAAGTAGAGGAGGAATTGTACTATCCGAGTAGCGAAAACAAAGGCGCTGATCAGCTTCGCGGTTACCGCGAAGCTGATCTGCGTCTTTGTTTTCGCCTATGCAGATTGTTGGTTTTCCCATGAGGCGGCTCAAATACTGATTCGAAAAACTGGACAAGCGGTGATCAGGACCTGCTGCTTAGCTTAGCAGTACTTTATGTTTCTTAAAGTTAAATCATTGAAATTGATGTCACCTGATATATACCTCGACATGCACAACGTGTTGTTGGTTTTCTTGTGCAGCGGCTCAACTTTATTAAAACAATATCAAGACGCGAATACAGGCAATGTATATTCAGGTTACTCCTTAAAACATTATGCATAAATTTGAGGCTCTGTACAAGAAAACCAACAACATGCACAGGCGAAAACAAAGGCGCGGATCACCTGCGTAGTAACTTAGTTGCACAGCTGATAGCCGCCTCTGTTTTCACCCAACAGATAAGTACAATGCCTATTCTTTCTAAATCTGAAATTCCAAGCTTCTAGCTATTTTCTGTGACTTTACAGGCCGGTTTGTGTCGGACCTGATCGGAAACCGAACATGTTTTCTCACTCGAAGGCTCTTATTTTTACAATGTGGTTGCCCTGTAAGTATGTTGACATTAGAAATTCTGTATGTATAGGATAAAATTACTTTTTTGTATCTATTGTACGCGAGTGACCTACAAGTTAAAATTAACATCTGGCTCCAAGAAAAAGAACTGGGTGGGTTTGGTTTTCCCGACTGTACTTGAAATTCTTTTGTTGCACCATGACATTGCAATAATTTAGGTATAAATACAAGGTTCCTATAGAAGCACCAAACATATTGGCTGTACGGTAGACCTCGAAAGAAGATAACAAATCATTAGAAAAGAAAGAAAAAAGTATGGCGCTTTTAGGACAAGTTAAACTTAATCTGAAAGATACATCTACCAAAGCGGATGTACCGAACGATCCTCGTGCAAAGCTGATGTATTATCTGAACTGTTTGTGCTCGGTTCTTAAACTTGACGACAACGCGGACATAAACCGACTTCGGAGGTACCAGAACTATTTTCTCGGTCGGTCTGACAGGGACTTACTGGTTCAACTATGCATTTTACTCAGACCGGACATTCTATTAAATAAGTGTATTTTCCAAAACGATTCTATGTGTGGAAATATGGGGAACAAATTCTTCGAACTTGAACAAGTTCGGGACAGTCTGTTAATAACCGGAAATATCGTGATTGGTGGACAAAACCGACGGGTTACGAAGATAATGACATTCACAATGAGCTGGTTGGACCAGAATTGGACACAACCTATGAAGGCACTGTTGGAAACACAACGACAGGAGAAGATGGAACAAGAACGACAGGCGAGGTTGGCAAGACAGCGACAGATAGAACAACAAAGACAGCGACAAATAGAACAGCAGAGACAGCGACAATTAGAACAATGGCGAAGACAACAGGAGGACTCGGATGACGAGTGGGACAGGCTTAGATCAACTCGAAATTCATCCGCATGTGTTATCATCTAGAACCAAAGGAGACACTGACTGAACATGCTGAAACATACATTTATATTACTTGGCATCTATTTTTAAAACAAAGAAACGGTAATTTAGAAGCATTTTCTACGCGAAGAAATAATCTGTGTATTGCCTTTGCGATTATGCGAAAAGAAAAGTCGCGGTTGAATAAGGACATCAAAGAATTCGCAACAAAAGTTTTAATTGTTTATTATCATTGTTCTTGTTACTTTGACTTTATTATATAGTTTTGCATAAGATACATATATATGTTCGCGCTTGTTAGTCATCAGGAAAACATGTCCATGCAATGAATACCCCCGTAAACCCAACTTTTATATAGTAAAACTGGGGTATGCAGGGGTATACCTATTTTTCTTATGTTTGCTCCAAAACATAGATTGTGGGTACTCGTTAGAACCGCCTCGTCGAGGCGGTTCTTACTTGTACCCACAATCTATGTTTTGAGCAAATATAAGAAAAATATCAAAATTTTTCAGCTAAAAATTTTCAATCTTTAAAGCTCAAAAATTCTCTGTATATTGCATGGGCAAGTTTTCGTAATGTGAAAAAATCCATAGTGCAGATTATATTTTTCTTTTGATCCTTTGGGATCAGTGAACATATTTGGAGTGTTTCAAATATATTGTACGTTAAGAATCATCTTCTTAACAGTATTTTGATTATTTGGCCCCTTTGGGAATACAAGTCTTTGATTTAGACTACACCGATGTAAATTTTTGAAATTGCAGCAAAAATGTCTGGCTTTCGCTGCCAGTTTTGTAAAGGGTCACTGACGAATTACCCGAAATTGTACAATATGGCCCATCTTCTCGATTACAATGTTTTACTGCTTCCAAAGGATCTGACAGTTATTTTTATTATTCAAAATGTTATTAGCCATGATAGCCATAAAACGTGTTACCGATCTTCAAAACATTTGCTTGACCCTTAATAACAAAACTGTTTACACTGACACGAAAATGCCGCCCAGATCATACGAATGATTTGAACAGTTCATTAGACGTCGCATCAAAGAAATACAACTATGTGTACATGGGCGACAGACTCATTTATTCAGTCTCTACCGTGTGCTTTCTCACTTTTAGTGTATTCTAAAAATTATTTCGACGAGAATTTCATATCATCTATACATATATTTTCATTTAACTTGGCATTAGAACGCCCCACGAGAAGAAAAAAATGCTCCGTAATTGAGAAATCGGCACTCGCTGTGATGTAATTTTAAAATAACTCGCCCTAATATGCTTAGTATTCAAAGTTGGGATGTTGGTAGAAGAAACTTATTTCGGCATCAGATGCATGATGCGTGACCTATGAAGTAATAAAGTAGCCAGTAGAAGTGCTAAACTCAGTGATAATATCATCAAACTGTTATATGAACCAATATCTTAGGCCGGATTTTTTATTTTATTTTATTTTATTTTATTTTATTTTCTGGTTTACAGTATTTTTGGGGAAAATTCTTGATACGGAGGAGGAAATAAAAATGAAAATAAAAGACACAAAAAACAAAAATAAAATACACAAAACACCTGAAACGGTCTAAATAAAATACTTCGGGCAAGATTGTTTTTATTTCTCGCGATACGTTAAAATGTTCAATGTGCAGATAATTAAACAATGTCAAGAAACTATATCAAAAAGTCAATCATTCTTCCAAGATAATAGCACTATTTGTGTCTAAAAAGTGATTATGCCTACATACATACACTGTTTGTATGCTAAAATGCAAGAAATTTCTTTATTTAATTATACCCCCGGTATTTATGCCGACGGGTATATAGTTTTCGCTTTTCCGTTCGCATGTTCGTTCGTTCGTTCGTTCGTTCGTGGAATTTATGATAGAGTTTTTGTTAGTTGGTTAAAGTTTCTCTAGTGGTATGTATCTCATGAACCAACCATCAGAAGTCATTCACATTTGGACCTTAAGTACCCTATAGGGTTTGCTTTGTTTCTATGTGTTAGGACCCCGTGCCCGGGGTTGGGGCTAGAGATAAAATCTAGGTCACCTTTAAAATGTGTTGTTTGCAACATTTACAAGTCTTAACAAACAATCATAGGAAGTATTCCTATTTAGATCATAGACACCCTGTAGGGTTTGCTTTTACTCCATTGCACCGAATTCTGACCCTCAATGTCCGTGATTGAGTCCTAGCTGGAGTACACAAGTCAACTCTGTAGTACAATGTACACAAGGCGCTTTTTCTATATAGTTTTCTTTTTATCAATTTGGGATAGTCGGAAGGAGAAAATAAAAAAAAATATATATATTTATTTTATTTTTATTTCAATTTTGAAATTTTTGGGGTGGGGAATCCGTAAACCAGAAAATAAAAAAAAATCTGGTCTTTTAAGAAAGCCTAATGTTTCAACAGCGGGTGCAGGATTTCGGGAGTTCGTCCGATTCTTGACGAAGCGGACCCGATATCAACCCCCGCCATCTGAAAAATTTGTTTCATAAACATGATAAAGATGTGGCCAAGAAAATATTGATACTGTCATCTCCTGCAGATTCGAGAAGAACATGGCGGAATGAGCATTAACTGAGTATGGTAATCTACATCAGGGAGACATAGTCACTTTAAAGTTTCATAAATATAATTTTGGTAAAAATGAGTTGATGTATTTTTCGTGGTTTTATATGTACATGTATTTCTATAATAAAGTATCAAACTTCATTTCACGTCCTAATGGCGACCAGTATGATAAGACAGTCGCCTTTGTATTTGCATTTTCATTAAAGATATTGTTTTTATAATGTTTACAGTGTAGCTGCCAGTAAGTTTGTTGACACTAAGATTCCGTTATTTATAAATAAGAATGCTATATTGTACTTGAGATCATAGACAGTTTTCCACTGTACTTCAAATTCTTTAGGTCACAATGCAATATTTTGGAGCAGAAATTCAATATTCGTATAGAAGTACCAAGCATGTTAGGGAATAGTCTTAACATTGCCCTCCACAAAAGAAAACACAACACTTCTTTGCAATAGCGAGCTTTTAATGCTGATGTAGCAGTATAGTTGCAGTACATACATTGAGGACGCCACGTGCAAAACAAAATTGACATATGCTACAAATTCATTTTACAAAGAAATCACATTCCGGTGTACAATAAACAAATACACTTTTTTCAAACAAGATATCGTGGCAATCCTCATACCTATTTCCCCTGATATAAACGTGATCTAACCTCCGGTTGAGAATACAAGCCGCTCAGCTAAAAAACCTAACTTTGTTTCATTTTTTCAAAGATCAACCGGAAGTTCAAAAATGTCAAATGTTAGCAGCGAACATCCTTAAACTATACTAACACTTTTCTATCACTGTACAAACTCTTTTTCACCCACTATACTCTTCTTTTATTTCAGCTAACCCTGCCCCCCCCCCCCCCCCCCCTTAGCACCTGGTATACAAGAATTCCATCTGACAGTAGGGCACAACCGTTAAATCGATATATAATATTTCCTTTTTAATATAGTATCTAAAACTAGATATCATATCTAAATCTAGATATAACACAAAATATTTGAATTTACATATAGTATCTCCTTCTAGATATATAACTCTACATCCGGTTTATCTATACTTCGTTTTACATATTATATCTAAATTGACATATATTGTCAAAATATCCCCTTTTTAATATAGTATCTAAAACTAGATATCATATCTAAATCTAGATATAAACACAAAATATTTGAATTTGAATATAATATCTACTTCGAGATATACAGCTCTATATTCGGTTTAAATATATATTTCGTTTGACATATTATGTCTCAATGGACATATATTTTCAAAAATTTTCGCCCCTTAGCAACATGTATACGTAATTTGTAGTCAGGATGTTCCCGTCAGTGTTCCTTGATAACTGAAGTATAGCTAGGTGACGAAGTGAAACGATTGCGGCTTATCTGCCCGCAACTTAGTCTGCAATTATCATGGCCTAGTTCAACCTGGCGACGGACAAACATCTTGAATATCATCTTGGTGGTGTTTAAACGATTCCGTGTGTTCAGATTTTATCTGACAGTCAGGTCTGAAGACTAGGTCCCTTGGACTGAACAAAAGGTCACAAAGTCTGTAGCCCCGTCACAATACGCCCTTGTAATCAGTTTATCATAGACGATTGTCGTGGGACCTCGGCTTAAAGTCTTACCCGGAGGAGTGGAGAAGCATGGGATCGAACTCATGACTCCTTTTTTTACAGTGCATTTAGCTTATCCGCTGTGCCTTAGAGGACTGTATTACCCTGCCACGCGACCACGATCATCGAGTTGCTTATTTTTGAAAACTCCAGTGTGCTAGAACTCGCCAAGATACATGAACCATCTCATAGTATGAAGCTTTGCCATCAGCACGGCTAACAAACCTTTAAAAGCGTAACCGCGGTTAAGAAAAGAAATCCGATTCATGTCCTTCCGGTTTCGCATCAGATGACCAACAAAAGGTAAACAAACTTTTGCAGCTCGTGTTTGCGAGTAAAATATTTCGATTCGAAGACAAATATTATAATTTTCTCAATGCTATTTTATTAATTAGACATTGCTATATTTGGACCCCGAAGGATTTCCAGAAATTTTTCTATATAATCATGATTTTTATTCCCTACCCCAAAACACATGTTGGGATTGCATTGTACACGACGAAAATGTGGGTCAGTCGCACGGATATTTTTAGAATTCCGCTCATTACGTCCATATTAACGGAAAGCAATACAGTGTGCAGATGATTTTAACATTGTGTGAGGTCTGGTGACAGTTTCGTTGCCTCTGGCCAATGCATTCTATGCATATGTGGTTAAAAGCTGTGTCAACATTTCGGTTACGAATTTAATCATTAGAATGATAGCAATATAGTCATTATAGAACACATGTATTAAAGTTTTTGTTTTTGTTAATTGTTTTACGCTGAAGATTATTGTCACATTCTCTCGTCCTTCCTTAATAGTTGCTTGCTCAAATTTGGTGTGTTTGTGATATTTGCAGTGAAAATGTTTGATGTAAAATAATACAAACTGTCTTTGAAATACATGTAATACAATAGTTCACATGCATGATATTCCTGTTCATGAGGACGATTTTACAGCATTCTGTATACTTTAATTTTTTTCTTGGTTTTATGTCTTTCAAAACGCTTTACCGGGAAATAAATACCATAACTTGAACAGGTTGAGGTTTTCAAACGTATCTTGAAATATATCCTTCATATTTTAATGATTAAATGCTTACCCATCTTTTCCTTCCCTTCAAATCAATAATGACGGGCACTAACACAACGAAATACTGGCACAAACATCAGATGCAATTTAGTTAATACATGTCTGTAAATTTGTCGTGGAACAATCACTAAAAATTTGATATTTACCAGCAAATTGTCCAATTTTTAGTTATATTTCGCCGACTTTGGCCTTGTTGGAACACCAGGTTCGAAGAAGGGAATAAATAACTCAAAGACCATCAAATTATTTTGCGAGCTACTTTGGTGCTGAGTTACAATAGTAAATAAGTGACAAAATAGTATTCATAGATAATCGATATATTTCTGTACTAAAATATAATCATCAATCGATCCTAGAAGTGTATGTTTTGTTTACCTTTTCTTGGTCTTCATATGCGGAACCGGAAGGGCGTGAATCGGATTTTCTTTCTTAACCGGCGGTTACGCATTTAAAGATTTGTTAGCCGTGATCAGTAAGCAAGTCCCCACTCCGTTAAAAATGCTGGTTCATGGCCTTCTTGTTTTCCAGCAATCATTCTTATATATTTCCTTCTTTAGTTTCAATATGTTAGAGATGTTCCGGGATATCAAAAAGTTGAGGCATCCAGACGCAGGAAGCATAAATTCAAATCGGTTCACCAGTACCAGCACCATTCCAATAACGTGTTGATGCTCTCGACATGGATGATAGCCTTGTTGAACCGCATTTTTTTAATTTCACATTGTGTAAAAATAGGTACCAACGAGGCACATTTTGGAAGTGTGACATTTGTGTATGTTAAATTTCGATGGCGGGGTGGAGGCGGTGAAATTAATACTAAAATTTCAAATGTCTTCAAGATCGTTCCTTAGCGATAGCTCTGTTGTGGTTCTAATTGTTTTGTGTTTTGGAGTCGATTTTTGTGCTGTTTGAGCCTTATGTGCGTTTTCATATTTTTAGGTCAGTTCGGGTAACTGAGTGGCCGCCTATTGGGGAATAGCTGCTCACTCGCCTTACAACATGTTTTCATAGTATAAGTACCTAAGTGTCATTTTAGTTTTTCCCACCCCTCGGTTTATGGAGTGGGAAATTCTTTCTGATTGCGCCATTTCCTGATTATTGCCTATTTGTACTTTTTCTGTTTCTGACGGTACGAATTTATATAACGTCTGTGAAAAACTGGTATGATTTTTTTCAGGTGTGTAATATTGGCACACATCGGTACTAAATCTTCTAACACACGAAAACACGTTCTTGAACCACAATTTTCACATTTCGCAAAGTTCATATGTGAATTATTGGTACCAAATCCTCCCGGCCGGCGAAGAATTGGTAACGGAATTTCATTCCATTTCACACACATGTGAGATAGGCGCATGTAATCAAATTTCATGTACTATTCGTACGTATTCTTCACACTCACGAAAACCACCCATCTGAAGTGGTTTTGCGTTTGAATTCACTGATTCTTCAATATATAGCATTTTATGTGAACATTTAGTACCAAGCTTTCACATCTGAGTAAAATTGATACCAGTTCTTCAAAGATGTGATGAATCCAAACCAATTCTTCACACGTCAAAACACTGACTCGTCCCGCATGTGAAAATTTGGTACACATTTTTCACATATGAAAATAATCCCAGATATTCACAGATTTTATGATTTTAAAGTGCCGCCGATTTCACACGTGTGAAATCTGCGATTCAACAACGCTTTGAAAACGTACATAAAAGGAGCAAAACATAAAACAAGTAGGACTACAACAGAAGTACCGCATCGGAGCGGTCAGTAATATAAATTTACTGGGTGGTATAAACAGTTTTATATATTTTCCATTATTTTTGTTGAACTAGAGCCACAAGATAAGTTTTTCTTCTCGGTCTGATACAAAATGCATGATCATTTTGCAAGCACCGGGCGGTCTCGGGAGATTCAACGTTATAATTTATAAATCAATGGTTTCCTGCAGATAGAACATGAGCGTAAAACCCAAACGCGCCCCGAGCGTATGAAAACTCTCAACTCGCTGAAGATTTTGGACGTATTAAAATAATTTGTTTCTTAAACTCGTTTTAGCAGTCACACATTAGCGCGTGACTGAAGCGTTTGCCAGACGTATGGAAAAAATCTCAAAACGCAAAAACATAAAGTACGTTTTGTGTTACGTCGCAGACACACTTTTCCTGGAAGACCCCGCCCATTGGGACCTAAAGAAATAGGTGGGGTGCTTGTGCCTCCAGGCAAAGCTTGTTCGCTGCTGACTGACCATCGGATTACTGGTTAAACGCACAGATCTGAGCTTGCCCAGGAAAAGTGGTTACAAGTCAAACCGTCCACACATATAAGCATGTGTAGCTTTGCTGGATGGTTATATTTTAAGCACTTGTTGAATGTCATGGCATCCTCATTTGGGTTAAAAGTCCCACGAAGTGGAGGCAACGTCCCGACATGACCTTAGCTGTTGACTGGGACGTATAGCATCAATTCAAACAAACAAATACTAAGCAGGCGCTTTAAGCGCGCAGGAAACGTTAAACGCGCGTCTCATACACGCTTGGGGCATGTTACTGAACAATTATGGCGTGTCTAAAATATGTGCCAAACGCGTTCAAAGCGTATTCAATGCGTCTGTAACGCGCGTGGAACTTATTTGAAACAGATTTAACTGGCTAACCTGTTGTAGATGGTACTAACCGAGTGACAGTGGTTTCCAGCTTAGGCACACGACCGATTCACGCCGAGATTCGAGAAAATTTTTAAGCATGCTTAAAAAGTCTTTTGAGCCCATACGCGCGTGGAGTGCGCACCGACCTACAGCGACGTATATCAACGTACACCGAGCGTACAAACCGCGCATGTAACGCGTTTCTAACGTGTCTCCGATGTGCTCCTGACGTATGTTGAATTTTACATTTTTGTCAACACACCCGGCGCGCGTTTGGCTTATATCGGTTGCAACTATTTTCCTGTGTGTTGAGACCTCGTTTACTGTCGGTCCATTGGGACCTAAAAGAAATAGATGGGCTGCTTGTGCCTCCAAGCAAAGCTTCTTCGCTACTGACTGACCACCTGATTACTGGTTAACCGCTCAGGTCTGAGCCTGCCCAGGAAAAGTGGTTCATGCACCGTGTTGTCATTGAGCAAGGCATATTAACTCCCCGGAGGACATACCCATCGCCATGTAGCGTAACTGCAACCGAATTTGACTACCCCTTGCCGAGTTGCATCATGGTACCGCTCTGGCCAGTGTTGATTCGAGCCCCGCGGCGAGCATTTGTGAGACGAGTGTGAATATGTTGTTCGATCCCGGGATTCGATCATATAGGTTTATTGTTTGAATGTGTTGCTTTACGTTCAAGTCAACATTTATGGTCATATTGGGATGTTGCCTCCTTTCAATGGGACTTCTACCCAACATTGAGATGTATTGACATGCTGAAAAATACGTGCTGAAGACATAATAACCACACAACTAAAGCTTATAATTTTTCCTAGGCAGTTTCAGACCTAAATGGTTAACCAGTTATCGTGTGGCAGCCCATCTATTTCTCACGGCCCCAATGGGCAAAGTCGCATCGGTTTGCCGTCCTTATCCGTTCAGTTAAGTTAACTTTGAGAGATCGCTGGTTTCATTTGCAGCCCCGAGGTAAATGCTTGTTGCCTGGCATTGTGGTAGAGTCACTCTTTGAAAGAAGAAAGAAGAAAAGAAAGAAAGAAGAAGAAGAAGAAGAAGAATGATTTATTTACGTACAGAGAGGTCGCCGGCGAGATCGTACGTTATCAAGGCTTGTCATGAAGAGCCATTGGGCAAAATTTTAAGCTCCCTTGACTCCTGGTTTACATACAGACAGCGTTGGCTCCTTCCCACTATGACTGAAAAATTGCTGATATGGACGTTAAGTCATAAAATCTAACCAGTCCAAACATTTTAGATATAAATTAACACTTCTTGGAATTTCCCTAGCGCTTTATGTCGTTATGTTCAGCAAGTAAAATAGTGTTTACTCATGTAAATCGGACGACGAGCATATTCAAATCCAAACTGTACATAACTTCCTTGGTGAACTTTTCGGTGACGCTGGATTTTTTGTTGGAAATTTGTTTCTGCACAAAATTCAAACCTTCGCGCTATGCGAAACTCGATGAGAGACTGCGCCTTACGCAAAATGATCACGTGTTCAGATGAAGGAAAAAATATATCTCGATCGAAATATTATACAATTATTGACTATTGAGTCATTGAATATGATGTGATATCCAACAGAGACTACCAATATTGACCGAGGCGAAGCCGAGGTCAATATTGGTAGTCTCTGTTGGATATCACATCATATTCAATGACTCAATAGTCAACAATTGTTTTATTATATAACACTCTTTTTATACAAACATGATAAAACTAATTTTAAAATAACTACTTTATCTGTAAATAAATTAGTGTATAGATACAGTTTATATATATAGTCCCAGCATGACTGAAAAATGTTCATTGGGGCATTAAGTCTAAATTCAAATACACTAAACAGTAATAAACACCATTTGTTCTTCATCGGCATTACTGCTTGACAGTAATCAATGTATATTTCCAATGACAGAGTTCTAAATTTAGTAACATATATTCAATGGGAAAAACCCCAGATCATAGAATATGACAAAATATGCAATGGGCTGGAAGCATTGTCTGAAATACTGTCTATTTATAGTTATATAATAAATAATGATATTTAGATTGGCATATTATATGTCAATTTAGATATATTATAATAGGGTATATTTCGTTCGAAATATATGGTAATTAGGCATATCTCCTTCTAGATATAATATATCGATTTAACGGTTGTGCCCTACTGTCTGAAGTCCTCTCAGGAGGGGTTAAGAAGTATTGACAGATAGATAGATAGTTAGATAGATAGATAGTCGTCGCGTGGAAATGACGTCATACCGGCCCGAAACGTCAACTGAAGTGATTTAGGCAATACAAGCCGAAAAATGAAAAGAAAAAATGTCAGAAATATTTATTCAATTGCAAAGTTTGCTTCCGAAAAGTAACAGCGCAAAAGTGATATCATTTGACATCACACTAGTGCAAAAATGATAATCATTTATGGATATTATCGCGGGCTTCGTGTAGATATATTTTTTAATGTTAACTCTCAATTAAACATAGAATATGAGAAGCAGATATTTATAGCTATATAATACATGAACGCCGCGGAGGTCGATATCGCACCTGCATCGGGCAAGTGAAATATAGTTCAAGGGCAACAGATCAAGTTGTGCGCTTTAAGGATATGTCAAGGACAATAACTATGCAAGGTTTCACATTGGCATCTACCTGAGATGCAGAGAAAATAAAACTTTGAAGTAAAAATGAATAAAGGCGACGGACCGTGAAATATAGGCCAGGGGCAACGGATCAAGGTGCGTGCTTGAAGGGTACATCAAGGACAATTACTATGCAAGGTATCACTTGCAGGTATCATTGATGCAGAGAAAACCAAACGTCGACATAAAAATAGCTATGTCAATGGACCGTAAAATATAGGTCAAGGGCATCGGATCAAGGTGTATGCTTGACGGGTATGTCAAGGACAATTACTATGCAATGTTTCACACTGATGCAGAGAAAACCAAACGTCAATGTAAAATTAACAAAGACAATGGACCGTAAAATATAGGTCAAGGGCACTGGGTCAAGCTGTGTGCTTGAAGGGTTTGTGAAGGACAATTACTGTGCAAGATTTCACACTCGCGGCTATCACTGGTGCAGAGAAAACCAAACTTTGACGAAACTTCGACGTAAAAATTTACGAAGTCAATGGACCGTGAAATATAGGTCAAGGACACTGAATCAATGTGCCTTCTTGAAGGGTATGTCAAGGACAATTACTATGCAAGGGTTCACACTCGCGGCTATCACGGATGCAGAGAAAACCAAACTTCGAAGTAAAAATTAATAAAGTCAATGGACCATGAAATATAGGTCAAGGGCATCGAGTCAAGGTGTGTGCTTGAAGGGTATGTCAAGGACAATTATTATGCAAGGTTTCACACTCGCATCTATCACTGATGCAAAAAAAAAAAAATGAAACTTCGAAGTAAATGTCAAACTTTGACGTAACTGTTGATGGACGGACGGACGGAAATTTTGACTCCTATATCGCACCCTGCTATTTTCAGGTGCGATAAAAAGGGTTATCGCACTGACAGCGGCGAATATTGTCCCTCGTTAGGATATCTACGGACGCGCGCAAGCTCGCATTCTTCGATATCCAAACTCGAGACAATATTCGCCGATATCAGTGCACCAACCCGACGTCGTACAGAAAAATGTTTTGTTGTGTTTTATGTATTTCTTTCCCACCTGGTGTCTGTGTTGGTACGTTAAATGTAATTGCATTGATTCCTGGTCCCTCTATTCTTACCTTACATCAGTCCAATAACCCTATATTATTAAATGTATTCAATAACATTTTCAGCAGTATTACGTTGAAAAAATGTCATCCATATGACAATTTAAAGAAATTCGTTTACAAATACAGTCGTCATAATTACTTCTTTTCTAGCCCTTCCACGAAAACACAAGTTGGCTGAAGTAGTCAGAGCATATAAGCCAAGATGTATTAAGATTGTACTAACCGCAAAGCGAGATCAGAGCTGCGAAGATCCCTCCGACCCATGCTGTTGTCGCTGACTTGGAATGATACTCCTCTAGTAGAGCTAGGTGCACCACCCCGACGCCGTACAGAAACAAGCCAAACACCATGAAGTATCCAAATGTTGAAACAAGTACAACCCATGACCAGCCTCGATCCAACTCCTCGAGTGCAGTCATTGCTGTGGCCATGATTATTTTGGAGCATTATTCAGTCACCTGAAAAAGGGAACGAAAGTATGGTAATGAAGTGAACGCACGCAAACGCAAGATTAAAACTTGATTTTCTCAGAAAGGACAAAGTCATTTTAGCCAGATTATGTATACATGAGCAATAAAGGACATTGGCAAAACATATTTCAACACAATTTCCATAGATCAAATATCAGGTGGGCGTTCACAGGACCACAAGTCATTTGGTTTTATTTTCCATGGAAAGGAAATACCAGAGGACCAATGGTCCTGTAAACGCTCACCTCAGATCTGTTGTATATACCAATAAACATGTTTGAATATTATGAGAAATAGCCCCAGTAAAGGAGCAGATAAAGCCCTGGGGCCACTTTCTTGTCGTAGTTATCAATATCCTGTCCATTTGCCAATTTCCTGCAAGTTTTCCCTTCAACTGACATTTTAACAGTTTAACTGATTCAAAGGCATAGGCGACCTATGTTGACATTGCCATAAAATAGGTCAAGGTCACCACAGGGTCATGATTTATATATACATTGTAGTACTTTAGCCATCAATGCTTCATGCCAAGTTTCTATGAAATCGGTCCACCGGTTCCGGAGAAGAAGATTTTTGAAGGGTTTTTACCATATATGGGCATGGCGACCATCTTGGTCATGTGACCTGGGTTAATCATATATACATTGATTACCCCATCCTATAGATGCTTCACATAAAATTTGGCTTTATTTGGCCAAGTGGTTTCAGAAGAAAAGATGTTTGAATATTATGGAAATATACATGTATACTGCCCCGGGGTGGGGACATATGAGCTCCTGGGGACCATTATGAAGGGTTTTTACCATATATGGGCATGGCGGCCATCTTGGTCATGTGACCTGAATTATTTATATACACATTGGTTCCCCCTTCCTATAGATGCTTCATATAAAATTTGGTTTTGATTGGCCAAGCCGTTTCAGAGAAGAAGATGTTTGAATATGTTTGGAGAGGATATATATAAGCTATTACAGCTTGCTTTCCAATCCAAATGCTCAATATAATATGCTTGTAACATATATATGTATTAATGGAAAAATAAATATTGTTTAAACCAATATTATGGTAATATTATATAATTATTGACTTCAATGAGGTAGGCATAAGGATTAATCTACCCGACAAAAATTATATTCACCGAGGCCGTAAGGCCGAGGTGAATATAATTTTTGAGGGTAGATAAGTCCTTATGTCCACCGAAATTGAAGTCAATAAATGTTTTGTTATATGACTTTTTGACTGTCAATGCAAATTTCTACTTTCATTTTTGAAGCTCAGTAAAATCTTATTGCAGAATTAATGTCTAACATAGGTCCTTCTCACAAGTTTTAACAACCATTTCTGAAATATTTTAAACAGCGGTTCCAATAAATGCCTTTTTTGTGTTTAAAAAATTTGTCACAGAAAAAGTAAAACATACTACTCTTTTTACATATATACACATTCAGCCACAGAGAAATGAACACAAATAAAACAAAATTGTTGTTAAAACTCATGAAAACTCCTTAGTTTACCTGTTGAATGTTTATACATCAAATCATGTCAATTTCACATAGCCCATGTTAATTTCATGCTGATACTATTTTAGGTACTCAGGAGGGGACTATAGATTTTGGAAGTTAATATAGAAAAACTGTCAAAATAATTAACCTCCATGAACTGGTTTGATCTGGTTTTCATCAGTTTGGTCTAGTTTCAGAAAAATATAAGGATTTATTAATACTGAATGAGCCAATCAGGAGACAAGATTTTCTTTAGTCATATAACAAACATGCATATTGCCCCGGGTGGGGGCATATGAGCCCCTGGGGTCAATTTTATTTTCAGAATCTTTAATATTCAGTCCTACTGCTCATTTCCTGCAAGTTTTCTTTTCAAATGACATTTTAACAGTTTCCCCCCTTTCAAATGCATAGGCAACCTATGTTGACCTTGCCATAAAATAGGTCATGGTCATTACAGGGTTATGATTTATATATACATTGTAGTACTTGAGGCATCAATGCTTCATGCCAAGTTTCATTGAAATCGGCCCACCAGTTCAGGAGAAGATTTTTGAAGGGTTTTTACCATATATGGGCATGGCGGCCATCTTGGTCATGTGACCTGGATTATTTATATATATATTGGTTCCCCCTTCCTATAAATGCTTCATATAAAATTTGGCTTTGATTGGCCAAGCGATTTCAGAAAAGAAGATCTTTGAAATTGACGACGGACGACGACGACGGACGACGGACGGACGCCGGAGCATGGCCATCCTATAAGCTCACCTTGTGAGCCTTCGGCTCAGGTGAGCTAAAAAATGTTCCATTCCGAACCGGAAGATTATATCACAAAATATCTCAACTTTTTATAGGAAACTTCTGCTCTCTCACATATATCCATGGAACACTTCATGGATTCTCAGTGGGAATGAGTGTTCGTTACAGGAAGAATAAATTCTCTTTATTGTTTTATGCACGATAGATAGTATTGATCCATCGCCATGTCTTATAGCATTAGGAACAGAAATTAAACACCAGACTCCGAAGCCAAATAATGTGCCTTTTTGTTATCATTTAGCTATCTGGTGTTTTCCAATACGCAAAGGCACCATAATACGCCTAAATAAACTAAATAAGTTCGAACTGTACAGCGATCGAGATCTCTTGAGATTTGAATGGTGTGCAAAGCTCCAATATCTTAAATGATGGTTGTCGCAGGCGAAATCAGTAATGACCTATGCATATGTAATTCTGGATAAACATTCTTAGTGTTAATGGGCATAGCGACCATCTTGGTCAGGTGACTACGGTGACCAGGGACCGGAATGACCTTACTGATTCTCTTTTCTCCTATGCTGGAATGTCATTTGACTGTGTGTCCAAGCTCTTGTCAGAGCCAGGGACTAATTTTCCTCCTGGCGCACACCCTGGTGAAGTACCGTCAATTTAGCGTGTCACCAGTAAACCATTCAGTTCAGGACGGGACATGCGTACGGTCACATAACAGCATCGATCCACATTACGAAAACTTGTCCATGCAATAAACAGATATTTTTTAGCTTTAAAAATTAAAAATTTTAAACTGAAAAATGTTGATATTTTTCTTATTTTTACTCAAAACATAGATTGTGGGTACACGTTAGATTCGCCTCGCCGAGGTGGTTCTAACGAGTACCCACAATCTATGTTTTGGAGCAAATATGTAAGAAAATTAGGTATACCCCTGCATACCCTAGATCTGCTCTAGAAAAGTGGGGTTCAAGGGGGGTATACATTACACGGACATGTTTTCGTGATGAATTTCTCCACCAGACTTCCTTCAAGACAAAACGACAAAAATACATATCACAAGTCTAGTAGTTTCCTGTAGAACTGAAACAAAAAAATGATGACAAGATCGAAGAAACAATCAGTGTCAAACAGAAAAGATTGCTCTTCGCAAGATCTATTTAATGGCACGAATTCTTGTCTTCTATATTTCGACTTAAAGTATTTTGGCAACCCTTTTGACTGCCGGTCTTCATATGGATACATGTACTTATACAGACTTCCTTCAAGACAAAACGACAAAAATACATATCACAAGTCTAGTAGTTTCCTGTAGAACTGAAACAAAAGATTGATGACAAGATCGAAGAAACAATCAGTGTCAAACAGAAAAGATTGCTCTCCGCAAGATCTATTTAATGGCACGAATTCTTGTCTTCTTTATTTCGACTTAAAGTATTTTGGCAACACTTTTGACTGTCGGTCTTCATATGGATACATGTACTTATACAAAAAAAGTCGCAAACGTCTAGTCTGCATATAGTTACATTAACGAAGACCAGCATATGCAAAGAGTCTGGGAATTATCGAAAACATTACACAAAATTGTCAGTAACATGTTTGGCAGGAAATTTTCGCAAATTAAGAAAATTTGAGATGCGATTTATTCTACTCTTATATATTTACGAATTTCATGGACACAAAATAGAAGAATAATATCATTTATTCTTATTTTTGCTTCCAAAAGATCTAAAATTTATATTTCATTTGCTATTACTGCAGCTGGTGTTGTGCCGTGTGGCGGCACTAAAACGTCTCCCCGTACAGCATCATCCATATTGCAGATTATATTTTTCTTTCTGTCCTTTGAGATCAGTTAGAATATTTTGAGTTTTTAGAACATACACGTTTACGGACATATTCTAAACATTGTTTTACTTATTTGAACTCATTTGGGAATTCGTCTATGAGTTAGACAACCTTTGTGTAAATTCTCGAAATTGCAGCACAGTTGTCTGGCTTTCGTTGCCGGGTCATAAGGGTCACTGATGAGGGTTCATTCCCCGAAATTGCACAATATGGCTCTTACTATCTTAATCTGAATATTTCACTGCTTCCAATGGATCTAAATTTTATATTTTATTTGCCTCTTATACGCTTCTTATAATATAGAACACCAACGTCGTGACCAGTTTAGAACCTGTCAGTAGGTCACTGTATATAAACCAATAAAATAAGTTTCAGACGATGCTGCGGCAGCGTTAATCATGTTTCTCACGCAAAAATAATTCCATTTCATGTCAAGCGACGAAACAAGGATCGATTTTCTGTTTATTTTATATGAAATAACTGCAATTATCTGAGAGCTTCGTAAGCCAAGTGACAAACGTAATAGACTCATAGTTCTACTAGATATGGTCACCATCATTACACTCCTGTTTATAGTCCAACCCTATCTGCACCCATAGAGTTTCTAGTACATTTTTGTTGGGTCTCTCAAGCAATCAAACTAACTGACCCATCGTTATTTTTATTCCAGAACAAACGCATGTGCAATAAGTGAAAACATAGACGTTTCTTTGGCCTTTTATAGAATCATTACCAAGCAGGAGGACAAGAAATACAGGGGATGGATCAAGTGGGAACGTACACATGCCTACAAAAGCTGCAGCGCTGGTTAACTCAATGACATGTGACATGATTCCTACACTACCGAAGTAACTATTATGCGTTGATAGTGTCTTTTTCAAGAGTGCTCAAAAGGAGGGTTAGTGATGTTTGCGAAACATTTTTGTGATGTATTGTACTTTACTTTCGTTCCCGCCTGGTGTCTTGCCTGGATTTTAAATTTGATAGGACAATCTCTGTGTCTGCTATTCATACTTGGGTAACAATTTGGTTATTATTACCCATTTCAACAGACATACACAGGCGATTCCGATCCGAAGTCCAACAGCTGAAATAACCGTTCACAATTTTCGCACATTATCGGTTTTCTGATAAAATTAATAGCGACAATGGTGCCAATTTCGAGTCAAATGTTATCAAAAGCTTATCGACTATGGTAGAACAGTTCAACGGTACTTTATTGAACATTCAGGAGGACGGAAATCCCTCTGGAAGTCACACGTCTCACACGTCTCAACCTCACAAGTCGGATCCTTCAGATCCTTGTAAACAAATCCGTATTGTACAGTGCAAATATTTTGACCGTGCCGCTTGACCTCACGTGACGAAGTTTTGTTGACACTAGAAAAGGGCACCTATTTGTTTTACACATTTTCCAGTACCATGGAAGCACGTGTTTATATATTGTTTACTGTCATAGAGTCGCATTATTGAAAATAAATTTATTTAAGCAGTCCGATCAACAAATGCGTATCTACGGTCAGAGATTAAGCGGCTTTGAACTATACACTGCAGCATGTTACATGTATATAAAAAAAAGACATTCCCGTGTCCACAGTACTGAATTTCAAATCATATTACTGCTACTTATCAAGATATTAGGCAATTTCAATGTTGGTAAACAGCAAGTTTTGACAACAGCAGACAGTACATGATTGTGCAAGTTTCTTTGCTACGAACGGGACACGTGTTTTGATCTCTTAGACTTACGATCATTAAGTCTTATTGGCTTTACGATATGCTACGAAAATTGACGACAACTTTGAGAGTAGAGACACATATTCGAATTGTTTCAACAAACACAGACATTGGATTTACCAGTGGACGCTGTTATTTATTTATTTACTTATTTATTTATTTATTTATTTATTTATTTATTTATAGATTTATTTATTTTACTTTATCTAAGTACAATATCTTAAACAGTGTATTGTCGGCCTCTTCTATAAGCAGTGGATTGTGTCTGTCATGATCTGTAGATAACTAGATGGATGGCAAAACTTGTTAAATAATTGACACGTATAAACCCCACAACACCCAGGGAAGCCGGTTGTTTCGAACTAGGAGGTTGTTCGATATCGGAGGTAAACAAACCTTGTAATGGAGAAACAGGGTCAGTATGTTTTCATTTTTATCTCGTATATTTTACTTCTTAGGAACACAACCACAGAACAGGTCGTCTGTATAGAGATTGTTGAGGGCTCGCTGTGCGTTTAATGGTTTGGAACTGTGTCTGTTTGACACAGAGCCACTTTGAATTGACGATTTTCTAAGTTTTAACATAAAAAACATTTACATTTGAACTAATCTGCGTTATTTCTCACTCTTGGCACAATTTGCCTATGTGGTCATGATTTAGCATCATTCTTAATCACAATTCAGACATTAAGTGTTTAAATATCGTGGAAAAAACGTAAATATTCGAAATTTGCCAGCACTGGTAGCGTTTTCTGGTGGTTGCAGTGTTCGGAGGAACTTTTTATCTATCATACGCGATGTCGGAGGAAGGGTGGTTTTGACCCCGGAGGTTCAAAATCAATGGATTTTGAGAATGCCATTTAAAAGGTCGTGAATTTTCATTTCATACGACAATAACTGATCTCTATGATGATACCAGTAATTTTCTTGTTGATTCATCGGTAACAATAATGAATGACACTAGTTGAGTGGAATTTGATGGATGCTTTCGATTTCCCAAGAAAAACTACAAGTCTATGCATTGAAACAAACAGACAAGGAATGCTTTAGTATGATAGACTCATTGGCGTAGTCACCCGCAAATGTAAACCAGGCGTCGCGCGTTCGATCCCTCGCTTCTCCATTTTTTTTTAGATAAGGTCTTTTACCCGACTTCATGACCGAAGCTGTTGATTGGACGTTAAACATGAAAAGAAAGAACGAAAGAGCATGATTATTACAATGTGACGACAAGTATCATTGGCCGCGTCCTAGAACCCGTTTTCTTGAGCTGAGGGGGGCGGAAAGTAAATCTGCCATGCGCAGCAAATCTGAGTCCTTATCCTTTTAGCTTCAAGACTACACGATTTGAGTACGATCTGTGCGGCTATTTCGAGTACAGGTCGTCTCATGACGTACCTTGTTTGTATTAATGTATATTTTATAATAAGATTTAGTATTAATTTAACAAGTAAATGGGACAATGTTGTTGTTAAACCTACCTTTTTCTTCTATCAATCCGATTTTATTTGTCTCAATAATCCAGTTTATCGTGTACCAATATCCAAAACGCGACGAGACACCGCATTCATTATCAATCATGAAGGATTCCACATTATTGCATAAATACCCATGTCACACGATATCAACCCTTTTATGACGAATGGATTCACCCATCATTATCATTTGGGCAAGTCCACTTTCATTTTTAGGGGCATTAGGAGTATAAAACAAAAAATACTGTACTTAGAGATGGTCAGAACTCGATATATTCGAGACCATGACAGGTATAATATCAACAAAAAATGTTAATATAGCTATGTTTTTCCCTTTCTAAACCTGTAGACAATTAACCCCTTGAGGTAGAAAGTGGTAGAAGCTTGTTTACGGCTGTGAGATGCTTTAAAGTGGACATAGTTGAATTGCATTCCTCCGATATCGACGATAACACCCGAGAGCGGGTCCTCCGAGGTCTGTGCAACCTACCTCCGAACACTGCAACCACCGTAAATAAGACACCACCGTCAATAAATAACAAAAATCTAAGTGCCAGTGCAAGATATTCTATATGTCTTCGTCAGACATTATAAAATACAGGTTGAAGATCACAGCAATGCCAATAAACAATATGTAAGATGAATATTAGCACGCACATAAACAAACGAATGTGAAATATCTGTTGAAGATACTGTTTCCCCCCATTCAAACGTCATTTACGGTCAAACATCTTCAGTCCAAATCCATTTTATGCATTGTGTGCCTATATTGGTGTGTATGTGAGCGATGTGTTCTTTTTTTACACCCCTAAGCGCATTCCTATTAGAAATAAAAATGAAAAAATACTGACCCTGTTTCTCCATTACAAGGTTTGTTTACCTCCGATATCGAACAACCTCCTAGGTCGAAACAACCGGCTTCCCTGGGTGTTGTGGGGTATGTTTATTTCATAGTCTGACATTTATTGACAAATTTCAGAATGATCTAGTAGGGTTCAGTAAGAAATTAATTGTATTCAACGTATCTGGCCGATTCCAAACTAATCCCAAGAGCTTGTACATGGTAAAATAAGGCCAAGCATTGAATAAGGGATACATTCAATATTTGACATTTAGACCATCTTTAGTTCTAGTTCAAAGTATGATAGCAGTGAGCGACGGGGACCATTTATACTGTATCGGTTCAAGGTGAATTAGATTATTGGTTTTTGAACTGAAGAATTTGCTGAACGATAAAGGTACTCCGCTTGGAAGGACCACAACGCCAATTAACCACAAACGACAATATATAGCATTACATTGCTCGAGCTCATAATGATGATAAAGTAATATTTTAAAGATAAATTTTTGATGATTAATAGATAACAAATTCTTGATTATTTCTATTTTCCTTCGGGTTCTCATATGCTTTAAATGACAAAGAAATTGATTACTGGCACCTCACAGGATGCAACCAAATTCAAAATAAATACAATCTGTCTCAGTATAGTTTTGTTAGATTTATGCATGTTTAATACTATAATTTCATACTCAGATCAATTCACAAATGAGCCGTCTCATGGGAAAATCAACAATGTGGTTTCCAACCAGGTCCGACACAAACCGGACTACACAGTCAGCTAGAAGCTAGAAGCTAGAAGCATGAAATTTTGGATTTAGAAGGTAGAGGAAGTGTACTATCCGTGTAGCGAAAACAAAGGCGCTGATCAGCTTCGCGGTTACCGCGAAGCTGATCTGCGCCTTTGTTTTCGCCTATGCAGATTGTTGGTTTTCCCACGAGGCGGCTCAAATGTTTGATAAATGATGATGAAGTCCACAATCTATCATCATCATCGTCATGCAAATTATATAGCACTAAACCGGAAATAATGTTGTAGGTACGGATGGAGCTGGTACGATATAAGTAGCTCTACACTCACAATTAAATCATATTGAATTTACATGAACTTGATGTCAGACTAAAGCAATTCTGCCTCTCAGTGTTGGGGGATGCCAGGGCAGTTCTAATGTCAACGTCTTTTGTCGTCTTACTGTAACAACCCTACAAATTTATTTGTCACAATTTATTATATGATGAAGATAACATCGAGTGCGAAAAGGTTATTTACATCTGCATCAATGTCAATGTCCAAATACCTTCTCTAGTATGACCAGTTAACAAACTTATGGTTTGGTATTTTGACGCAAAAGTTTCAATAAACCTACGAGAGATTATAAAATTACTAGTTTCCATTCAAACTTACAATTTTCCTATGAAATATGCAGCAGTCTGCAAAATTCCATTACAATCCCTTTATCCATTACAAAATTATAATGCAATGAAAACACCCGCTTTCGCCATCTAGGAGCAGTCCGATGACGTCAGTGACGTCGATGCAAAAAACCACATCGGTTTTGAACCACAAAATGTGCTTTTCTTTTTTTGGCTATTGATTTTTACATTTTTACTGCTTAAATTATGTTGAAATTTTGTTTACTATAGGGGCATGGTTTAAATTACCAATATGTGTAGAAAAACATTAATGTATTTTCTTGATTTGAGAATAAATTTAAACTGCCATATTGATGTTAATAGAGAGGTTGAGAAAATGAACTTGTAACTTGTACGTGTACGTGTAGAACAGTTTTATCTCCATACTTCGTCATTTATTACAAGTTCAAAATACTCGCTACACGTTGGGAATCAGTTAGGCTGTAAATGAAATAAATTTGCGATTTGTAAGTTTTCTTTATATGTTTCCATCGATAGGTCGGTCAGGTAGGTACAAGCAGAAACGAAGTTCGATGAAGCGTTGCCAAATTGTTTTGCACGTGCAGCCGAAGTATATATATCTGACCAAAGGCGAATCGACGTCATCTTTATAAAACCTAAAACTTGCTTTGGATTGCTCTTCCGTGTAGGTATCTAGGTCGAAACCCTTTTCAAAAGAGGGCACATCGGAGCCGGAACAAACTTGTGACAATAAAATTAACTCATCATCGTTGTCTAAAAGTCCGGCTAACAATAAATCATCCATATTTACTTTCATATATCAACACATGTATAAACAATAAAAAAAATCAGCTGTATATACTTTATGAAATCTACACGTACACGTTCGATTTTCTCAAACGATTTTACACTCTAAACGATCGTGTACGGGTAAATAAAGCTACAAGTACACGTACACGTTACAAGTTTATTTTCTCAACCTCTCTAATTTCAACGTTTAGACGTTAGAACATTTAAATTGACGGATGCCGATTTTGAACTTCTAATATTTATTTAGATCCTATTTGTTCAAATGTTCATGCAATGTTTTCATTTGTAATTCAGTACCAAAGGACCTTCAAGTTTTACAGGCAAATGAAAAATATTGACTTGATTCAAAGAGGATTTGTATAAAATTACTGGTTGATCTGTGTTGCATGAAGTTCAGATGCCGCTTAAACGTTATGAAAAAAGCAAATTGTAAGCCTAAGTAAAACAACATAGCCGGTCCAACGTAATTTTTGGAATTTTTGAGCAAGCGGAGATTCATCAAGACACATAACATGTTTTGGAAGTGATCTGCGAAATAGTTTTGAAGAAATTGAAAAAGGAATGCGATTCTGCGGTGCCAAGCTTAACATCATTTCTGACGAGTTCCGTGATGGGGAGGATGGGTTAAGTAAAACCATCACCAACTGCTTATAAAACATATATTTTATCGTCAGCTGAAATTTGAATAAATATGTTTGGTTGAACCGTTATCAAGTTATGAGAAAAGTCCACGTATTTTTATCAACATTCGTATGTGGTATTTTAATGGTTTGACATAGTAAACACTCATCCCCGTCGATCTAATCTCTGATCTTAGATTTTTGCGACTTATTGTCTTTGAGTGATAACAAATGTAAAAGACTTACCATTTCTCCTTATTCTTTCCTTACGTTTCATTAAATTAATGTTTCGATGAAACAAAACTATACACGTAAAGGATCAATACAACATGTCCCTAGAAAGGCATGCACTAGATTCATGTATGTTTAATGCTTTAATTAAAATCCTGATAATTCACGAGCGACAGGCGCTGAAGGATTGTCGTCAGGAATTATATTGAGCCACGACACTGTGGAAAATAAGAGATGCTGAACATTTGCTTGTTGGACGCGTGGCTTATCAACTCTTTTGTTGACGAAGCATAAAAGGAACATCATATTTGTCTACTGATGC
The DNA here is from genome assembly GCA_964017185.1 of Rugalucina vietnamica. NCBI lineage: Eukaryota > Metazoa > Mollusca > Bivalvia > Lucinida > Lucinidae > Rugalucina > Rugalucina vietnamica. The sequence goes on from OZ024870.1 coordinate 49,818,166, forward strand.
AGGTATTTCAGGTCCCTGTCTATCTTTCTTAGGCTTTGTTAAGAAGAGATATTGTTGGGACCATGAAGCTTGGAATTGTAATGTCACAGCCAGTGTGTCAAGTAATGATGGCTTTTATTTAGTCATGTGGTAGTGGGAAATAATTCATGAAATGCGGGCAATTTTACAAATTTACGTCAAGAATTTGAAGCCAAAATCATTAAATAAATGCAGTGATGTGATATGTTGAATGCAATAAATGGGCAGAATATCATTTTTTTCACATCATCTCATTACACAAATTTTTTAATTAAAACAGTAATTTCAATGTAGGTACAAGTAGGCAACGATCAGGAAAAGGCGCAATCAGAAAGAGAATCCCTCTCCAAAAACCGAGGTGGGAAAAAAAAACTAAATTAACAATCAGGCATACGATGAAAACATATCGTAAGCCGAATGAGCAGCTATTTTCCCAATAGGTGGACACTCTGTGACCTAAACTGAACTAAAAATATGAAAAACATACATAAGGCGCAAATAGCACAAAAAGTTTTAATACCAAGACATAACGCAATAAGAACCACCACAGAAGTATCGCCTTGGGACGATCAGTAATATAAAATTACTGGCGGGCTTAAATCGATTTTACATGTACCTCACTTCACCCTCAGCTTCTGCAGTGGTTCACAACATTTAGTTAGTTGTTCGGTCCTCGTGGTGAATCTCTAACTACTCAGAACCATCAAGGACAAACAAATAAATCACGATTTATATATAACCACCATGATGAATAAAAAACAAGGACTCACAGATTGAGTAAGCTGCCCGACAATGGAGATCACTGGGCGTCAAATAACTTACTAACTCCGGAGCAAAAGAAAAAAAAACACCAGTTGAACCCCGGTGGGCCAAGCAACAGACAAGAAGCTCCGGTCCCAACCAAGTAAAATGAATAGCTTTAATTGGGGGCGATTTGTGTGGGGAGCTTTAATGATATTCTGAGTTTTCTTTCCAAGAAATTCATTTGCCGTTTTAAAATTAAAATATTATGTATCATTTAAAATGACCTCGACTGGGCGAAGGCAACAGAAATAAGAGGAAACCGAGAAAGATGGTTCCAGCAGAATTTGGTCGCGTAAATGGAAAGAAAATTTCATGACGAATTATTAGCGCCATTGCTTTTACGCTTGAAGTGCAGTCGATTAATTAACCAGTCGTATCTTACAGTACTAAATTTATAGTTGTATTGACACGAATCATCGACAAATGCTCTTAGCAAAGCTGATTTATTTATACCGGAATTGGTAACAAAACGCTAAATGTATAATAACAATATTTTCCCCAACAATATCACGACTAGGACTGGGAACTTGAATAAAATGGACAAATCAGACGATGTTCTCAAAGTAAGCATGTGAGCGGAATGTCAAGTTTCGCCTATAACCATGCATACTTAGAGTGCGATGAAAATTCGCCCTTTCTTTTATACATAACTACATGTAAGTTGAGTACGGGATGAATATTTAGATATAGAGCAAAATAAGGTTGGGGTGCTATCACGGTTCGCTTTGTTTGCTCTTTAATGGCTTCTGTTTGAAGTTAGGGTTATGAAAACTGCAAGTTATCTATTGTTTATATTACTTTTAGACTAATTCATAAACATCTCTTTCTTTATATTTGACCGATCAATTCTCAATTCCAGTCGCCAGCTTCTGCACATACATAGATACCCAGACATGACATGACGTTAATGTCGAGAGATTCAACCCGTCTCAGTATTCAGTAAAATTACCGGAGGCTTCGTAATTATCGAAATTGAATAGAAAACTCAGTTGGTAATTAATATTTGTTGATGATACAGCGTATATAAATACAACTATGCATATCAGGTTTTTTTTTTTTTTTTTTTTTTTTTTTTTTTTTTTTTTTTTTTGTTGTTGTTTTTTAAATATATACGTGCGATTATCAGAAATTACGTGGGCATTTCTCATAACTTGATAACGGTTCTGGCAAACATATTTAAATTTCAGCTGACGATAACTTGCAATCAGTTCTGAAAGTTTGGTTAAGTAAAAGTGTTTTATTGCCAGTTAGTGATCGTTTTACTTAACCCACCCACCCCATCACGGAGCACGTCAGAAATGACGTTAAGCTTGGCATTGCATTATAGTATTTCTTTTGTGTTTTCTTCAAAACTATTTCGCAGATCACAGCGAAAAGTGCCATGTGTCTTAATGAATCTATTACAAAACATTTTATGCTTGCTCAAAAATTTTGATGGACCGTTTTGGCACCTATGTTGTTTTGCTAAGGCCTGCATGTTTGCTTTTTCAAAATGTTTAAATGGCATCTGAACTTTATGTAACTCAGATCAACCGTCAGTTTTGTACAATTCCCCTTGAAACAGACCCTAATTTCTTATTTGCTGGTAAAACTTCAATGGCATTTTGTAATACATTACAAATCAAAACATCGTGAACTTTTGAACGAATAGTCCCCAAATAAATATCTGAACGAATAGTCCCCAAATAAATATCAGAAGTTCATATCCGTCATTTAAATTTTTCCAACGTCTAAACCATAATGTTCAAAATCAACATCAATATACCCAGTCCAAACCTATTCTCAAATCGAGGTAATGCATTAATGTTTTTATAAAGATTGGTAATTTAAACCATGCTCCTATAGTGGACAAGATTTTAACGTACTTTGAGCAGTAAAAATGTAAAAATCAGTATCCTGAAAAAGCACATTTTGTGGTTCAAAATCGTTGTTTTTGATTATGCTCCTACTGTAAAGAACTTGGGGACGAATTCCACTATCTATTCTCGTGTAAACATTTTGAAATAGAAAGAAAACAACATTTAAAACGCTACTATTATGTTCGCCCAAATATCATCAAATTCGAACAGCTTATGAACACAAAAAACATATTTGAATTAAAAAAGCTATGTAGATTCATAAATGTTATCACTAAACATGTTTCATGATTTATATTTGATGTATACTCATTAAGAACACGGAAGCACATACACATTGTATATGTACCATAGTAAAAATGTTTTCATATATATTGTATCGTAAACTTTATATGTAAATATTTTTTTTTTCAGATAATTCATGAAGATTCATTTCAATATGCTTTTTATATTTTGACATGATAAAACAATTATGTTGTCTCCCAAAGTATGTTTAACCATAATTAGCAGTTCTTTTGAAGTGCTACCACCATTGCATTACATGTTCACTTTGTTTATATAGTATTCTCTTGTTGTTTACCATATGTTGTAAACCTGAGAGTAGTGAAATAAACTTGTAAACTAAACTTGTAAACTTGTAAACTTGCGTCGACGTCACTGACGACACCATACTGCTCCGTGATGATGAAATGGGATGTTTTCGTTTCACTGTAATATAATAACAGATGAAGGGATTTTGATGAAATTTTGCAGACCTCTGCATATTACATGGGAATATTTGTCTTGTAAGTTTGAGTGGAATTCAATAGTATAATCAAAAGATATAAAAACAGTCCACGTAATTTTTGATAACCCCACGTAAATATATATATTAGATAACCTTTTAGTCCACGTTAACAGACGCCCTATAAACACGATCAAATATCTCCACCAGTCTACCTCACAGGCAACAAGACATATCACAAGTCGAGTATCGAGTAGTTTCTTGTAGAACTGCTCAAACCAAAGATTGATGACAAGATCGAAGAAACAATCAGTGTCAAACAGAAAAGATTGCTCTTCACAAGATCTATTTAACGGCACGAATTGAAGATTCTTGTCTAGGAAAATAAAACACCCGTAACAAGAATCGACCAAAATGAGACAAAAATGAAAATATACGATAATGGCTAGAACATCTCCATTAGGTTTGAGTAATTATTGTATTTTCGATCTTATATCTGACCTAAAACCCATTGTTTACATTTTGCTCTACATTGTACAGGGCAATGCCTTTACGGCTTTCGACTTTCAATATTTTGGTTACCATTTTACTGTCCTGATACATGTCGCACAGTAGGTTTAATCTGCAAGAATGCCTTACTGGTCATGGTGGTAAAGTATCAGTCAAGTAACACTATTGAAGACCAGCATTTTCAAGGAGTATGGTAAAATACAAAATTGCAAGTCACATATTTGATGACAATATTTAGCAAGAAAGGGAAATTATGAAGCTTTTTTTCTTATCTTAAATAACACCACTATATAGAACACCAAGAGCGTGACCAGTTCCTGTCAGTAGGTCTATAGGTCACCGTATATAAACTAATAAAATAAGTTTCAGACTAAGCTGTGGCAGCGTTAATCATGTTTCTCACGCAAGAATAATTTCATTTCATGTCAAGCGATGAAACAACGATCGATTTTCTGTTTATATTATATGAAATAACTGCAATTATCTGAGAGCTTCGTAAGCCCAATGACAAACGTCATAGACTCATAGTTCTACTAGATATGGTCACCATCATTACACTCCTGTTTTTAGTCCAACCCTATCAGCACCCATAGATGTAGTACATTTTTGTTGGGTCCCTCATGCAAATGGTATCAAACTAACTGACCCATCGTTATTTTGATTCCAGAACAAGTGCATGTGCAATACGTGAATACATAGACGTTTCTTTGGCCTTTTATAGAATAGGACAAGAAATTCAGGGGATGGATCCAGTGGAAATGTACATGTACACATGCCTACAAAAGGTGCACTGGTTAACTTAATGACATGTGACATGACATCTACAATACCGAAGTAACTACTATGCGTTGATGGCCTCTTTTTCAAGAGCGCTAAAAAGTAGGGTTAGTGATGTTTGTGAAACATCTTTGTGATGTATTGTACTCTCTAAGATTGTACTTTACTTTCGTTCCCGCCTGGTGTCTTGCTTGGATTTTAAATTTGATAGGACAATCTCTGTGTCTGCTATTCTTACTTGGGCAACAATATGGTTATAATTACCCATTTTAACAGACATACTCCGAAGTCCAACAGCTGAAATTACCGTTCACAATTTTTGCACACTATGGGTTTTCTGATAAAATTAATAGCGTCAATGGTGCCAATTTCGAGTCAAATGTTATCAAAAGCTTATCGACCATGGTGGACCAGTTCAACGGTTTGTTGAATATTCTGGAGGACGGAAATCCCTCTGGAAGCCACACGTCTCAACCATTTGCCCTGTAAACAAATGTACAGTGCAAACATTTTGGCCGTGTCACTTGATCTCACGTGACGAAAGAAAAGCGGTACGTGTTTGTTTTACACATTTTTCCAGTGCCATGTGAAGCACGTGGTTGTATATTGTTTACTGTCATAGAGTCGCATAATTGAGAATATATTTATTTTAGCAGTCTGATCAGCAAATGCATATCTATGTCAGAGATTAAGCGGCACGGTCAAAGTATTTGCACTATACACGACAGCACGGATTATGTTACGTTCTACCCCATGTTATATATACAGACATTCCCACATCGGCTTGAAAATTTCAGGTCCACAATACCGAATTTCAAGTTATATTTCTGCTACTTATCAAGATATTAGGCAATTTCAATGTTGGCACACAACCTCTTTTCTTGACGACAACAGTAGACGGTACATGATTGTGCAAGTTTCTTTGCTACGGACGGGACACGTGTTTTGATCTCTTAGACTTACGATCATCAAATCCTGCATAAAGCCTGCTGGCTTCACGATATGCTATGAAGATTACATTGCTCTGGATTCTTTGCCCTGGTTGATTTCTTCGACTTTGATGATATAGATTACAGCAAACACTGTTATGCAGCCTATAAAATTCCTTCGTATCAAAACGGATCGGTTCGTCTTGATTTAATTGATTTTTTTTTTCAACACGAAAATTGACAACTTTGAGAGTAGGGATATTCGAAGTGTTTCGTGTCTCACTTAGCAGTCGTTCAAGAAACATAGAACGATAAACAAGTTTCAAAATAATTACATTATAAGGATCATTGATGATGTATGTTGATCAAATAAAAAGAAAAAGCTCAAATGGCTTGAGAGAAAAACAAACACAGACATTGAATTTACTAGTGGACGCTGTTATTTATTTATTTATTTATTTAAGTACAATATCCTACACATTGTATTGTCGGCCTCTTCTATAAGCAGTGGATTGTGTCTGTCATGATCTGTAGATAACTAGATGGATGGCAAAACTTGTTAAATAATTGACACATATAAACCCCACAACTGTATGTTTATTCCATAGTCTGACATTTATTGACAAATTACAGAATGATCTAGTAGGGTTAAGTTAGGAATTAATTGTATTCAACGTATCTGGCCGATTCCAAACTAACCCCAAGAGCTTGTACTTGGTGAAATAAGGCCAAGCATTGACTAACGGATTTGACCCTTTATAGAACATCTTTAGTTCTGGTTCGAAGTATGACAGCGTTGAGCGACGGGGACATTTATGCTGAATCGGTTCAAGGTGAATTAGATTATTGGTTTTTGAACTGAAAAATTTGCTGAACGATAAAGGTACTCCGCTTGAAAAGGGCCACAACGCCAATTAACCACAAACATCAATATATCTAGCATTACATTGCTCGAGCCCATAATGATGATGAAGTAGTATTTAAAAGGATAAATTCTTAATGATTAAATATAACTTAACACAAATTCTTGATTATTTCTATTGTCCTTTGGGTTCTCATATGCTTTAAATGGCAAAGAAGTTGATTTAATACTGACACCGCACAGGATGCAACGAAATTTAAAATCAATACACTCTGTCTCAGTATAGTTTTGTTAGATTCATGCATGTTTAATATTTTAATTTCAAAGTCAGATCAGTTCACAAACGTTTGATATCGGATGATGTAGTTCATGATCCTGCAAAATATATTGTACTAAACCGGCAATTCTGTTGTAGGTACGGATAGAGCTGGTACGATATACACTCCCAATTGAATCATATTGAATTTACATGAACTTGAATTTTTAGTTAAGTTAAGGTAACTGAGTGGCCACCTATTGGGAAAATAGCTGCTCATTCGGCTTACGATATGTTTCATGGTATAAGTACCTGATTGTTAGTTTGGTTTTTTCCCACCTCGGTTTTTGGAGTGGGAATCTTTTTCTGATTGCGCCTTTTCCTGATCTTTGCCTACTTGTACCTTTTGACGTCAGACTAAAGCAATTATGACTCTCAGTGTTGGGGGATGCCAGGGCAGTTCTAATAACGTCTTTTGTCAGCTTACTGTAACACCCCTACAAATTTATTTTTCACAATTTATCAAATAATAAAGATAACGTCAAGTGCGAAAAGGGTAGTTACATCTACACCAATGTCCAAATACCTTCTCCAGTCTGACCAGTTAACAAACTTATGGTTGGCGTCTTGACGTAAAAGTTTCAAAAGTTTCAATGAACCTATGAGAGATTATAAAATTACTTATAACTTTTGAATATGTATAATGTCGATTCCATTCAAACTTACAATCCAGATGTTCCTATGTAATATGCAGCAGGCTGCAAAATGTCATTACAGTCCCTTCATCCATTACAAAATTATAGTGAAATTAAAACACCCACTTTCGCCATCATGGAGCAGTCCGATGACGTCAGTGATGTCGACGCAAGAACATAGGTTTTGAACCACAAAATGTGCTTTTTTGGCTACTGATTTTTACATTTTTACTGCTCAAAGTATGTTGAAATTTTGTTTACTATGTGGGCATGGTTTAAATTACCAATCTGTATAGAAAAACATTAATGGTATTATCTTTATTTGAGAATGAATTTGAACTGGGCATATTGATGTTCATTTTCAACGTTTAGACGTTAGAACATTTTAAATGACGGAAATAAAAATGACGGAAGCCGATTTTGAACTTTTGATATTTATTTGGGTCCTATATGTTCAGAAGTTCGTGCAATGTTCTCATTTGTAAGTCAGTACCAAAGGACCTTCAAGTTTTACCGGCAAAAGAAATAAGGATTTGATTCAAAGGGGATTTGTATAAAATTGCTGGTTGGTTTGTGCTGGGTGAAGTTCAGATGCCACTTAAACGTTTCGAAGCAAACATGTAGGCCTAAGTCGTAAAACAAAATAGGTGCACAACCGGTCCAATGTAATTTTCGAGCAAGTAGAAAATACTTATTATGGATTCATCAAGACACATAGCATATTTGGAAGTGATCTGCAAAATAGGTTTGAAGAAACTGAAAAAGCAATACGTTACTGCAGTGTCAAGCTCATTCATCATTTCTGACGTATTCCGTGATGGGGAGGGTGGGTAAAGTAAAACCACCAACTGCTTATAAAACACTTTCAATGAACCAAACATTCATAATGCTGAACTTTGAATACGTTGCCTGAACCGTTATCAAGTTATGAGAAAAGTCGACGTAATTGTTTTATCATCCCTCGTATGTGGTATTTTAATGGTTTGACATAGTAAACATAGTAGATCTCCGTCGATCTAATCTCTGATGTTAGATTTTTGCGACTTATTGTCTTTGAGCGATAACAAATGTAAAAGACTTACCATTTCTCCGATTTTCATCACCTTATTCTTTCCTTAAGTTTCATTAAATTAATGTTTCGATGATACAAAACTATACAGGTAAAGGATCAATACAACATGTCCCTAGAAATGCATGTACTAGAGTCATGTATGTTTTATGCTTTAAAATCCTGATAATTCATGAGCGACAGGCGCTGAATGATTCTGTCGTCAGGAATTATATTGAGCCACGACATTTGAGAACGTGGAAAATAAGAGATGCTGAACATTTGCTCGTTGGACGCATGGCTTATCAACTCCTTTGTTGACGAAGCATAAAAAGAACAACATATTTGTCTCCTGATGCTGGTATTTCAGGCCCCTGTCTATGTTTCTTAGGCTTTGTTAAGAAGATATTGTTGGGACCATGAAGTTTGGAATTGTAATGTCACAACCAGTGTGTCAAGTAATGATGGCTTTTATTTAGTCATGTGCTAGTAGGAAATAATCCAGGAAATGCGGGCAATTTTACAAATTTGCGTCAAGAATTTGAAGCCAAAATCATTAAATAAATGCAGTGATGTGATATGTTGAATGCAATAAATGGGCAGAATATCATTTTTTCACATCATCTCATTACACATAATTTTTAATTAAAACAGTAATTACAATGAGATACTACAAGTAGGCAACGATCAGGAAAAGGAGCAATCAGAAAGAGAATCCCTCTCCAAAAACCGAGGTTGGAAAAAAACTAAATTAACAACCAGGCATACCATGAAAACACATCGTAAGCCGAATGAGCAGCTATTTTCCCAATAGGTGGACACTCAGTTACATAAACTTAACTAAAATATGAAAACATACGTAAGGCGCAAACAGCACAAAAAGTTTTAATACCAAGAGATAAAGCAATAAGAACCACCACAGAAGTATCGCATTGGGACGATCAGTAATATAAAATTACTGGCGGGCTTAAATCAATTTTACATGTACCTCACTTCACCCTCAGCTTCTGCAGTGGTTCACAACATTTAGTTAGTTGTTCGGTCCTCGTGATGAATCTCTAACTAGTCAGAATCGTCAAGGACAAACAAATAAATCACGATAACCACCATGATGAATCAAAAACAATGACTCACTGATTGAGTAAGCTGCCCGACGATGGAGATCACTGGGCGTCAAATAACTTACTAACTCCGGAGCAAATGAAAAACACCAGTTGAATCCCGGTGGGCCAAGCAACAGACAAGAAGCTCCAGCCCCAACCAACTAAAATGAATAGCTTTAATTGGGGGCGATTTGTGTGGGGAGCTTAAATGATATTCTGAGTTTTCTTTCCAAGAAATTCATTTTCTGTTTTAAATTTAAAATATCATGTATCATTTAAAATTACCTCGAGTGGGTGAAGGCAACAGAAATAGGAGGAAACCGACACAAATGGTTTGAGCAGAATTTGGTCGCGTAAGTGTAAAGAGAATTTCATGACGAACTATTAGTGCCATTGCTTTTACGCTTGAAGTGCAGTCGATTAATTAATCAATCAATCGTATCTAACAGTGCTAAATTAATAGTTGTATTGACACGAATCATCGACAAATGCTCTGGGCAGAGCTGATTTATTTATACCGGAATTGGTAACAAAACGCTAAATGTATAATAACAATATTTTCCCCAACAATGTCAGACTAGGACTGGGAGCTTGAATAAAATGGACACTCAGACGATGTTCTGTATAATGTCAAAATAATATTTAATCAAGCCACTTAGATCGTTCTAATAATTACATAGACTTTAAATGATGTACGGCAAATTCAATATCCTGCATTATGTACATGTATAATAGTTCTTTCGCCCTCAAAGTAAGCATGTGAGCGGAATGTCGCCTGTAACCATGGTAACATATTTAGAGAGCGATGGAAATTTGCACTTTCTTTTATCATTACATAACTACACGTAAGTTGAGTACGGGATGAATATGTAGATGATATAGAGCAAAATAAGGTTGGGGTGCTATCACGGTTCGCTTTATTTGCTCTTTATTGGCTTCTGTTTCAAGTTATGGTTATGAAAACTGCAAGTTATATCTATTGTTTATATTACGTTTAGACTAATTCACAAACAGCCCTTTCTTTATATTTGAACGATGAATTCACAATTTCAGTCGCCAGATTCTGCACATACATAGAAACCAAGACATGACATGACGTTAATGTCGAGAGATTCAACCCGTCTCAGTATTCAGTAAAATTGCCAGAGGCTTCGTAATTATTGAAATTGAATAGTAAACTCAGTTGAAAATTAATATTTGTTGATGATACAGCTCTGCATATCAGTTTTATTTCTTCCTTTTTTAATATATAAATATATTTTTAAATAACCACGGTAACATATGCCCTACAAACACGATCACGGTAACAGATGCCCTAAAAACACGATCAAATATCTCCACCAGTCTACCTACCCTAGAATCCAGCCAGGGTAATTTTTGAAGGAGGTGACATCTCCTGCTATAGTTGGTTTGAATGCATTTTTGAGTAGTTTTAACCTTCCCATAAATGGTTTAGGTGGGCTGCTCTGGAAATTTTTTTGGCAGATAGGTTTACTCACACCATGTTCTGGGGTACCATGGGAAAATACACATTCTATACAAAGCAGACTTTGACATCATTTATTGGATCATTGTGCTTTTTTGATTAACATTACAGTGCATATTTATGCAAATACTTTGAATGTGAATAACTCCACACATTTCAAAATGCATTTAAAGGTCATAAAGTGCTAAAAATCCTTTATAATGTAGGTTTTTGTCGTGCCAAGTTACCCCACCCACTTTCAAGCAATGTTCATTTTCGAAATTGATCTATAGCTTTGCTTTTTAGATACTTTTATTTGAAACATTATCATTGATCGAGATTACACTCTGTCTTTTTGCCTCTCTTGGTATTTATATGTACAGCTGACCATTTTGGTATGTTCATCTGTATGTCTGTAGTACGTAATTTGCCGAAATCAGTTCTTTTATATACAAAACAATTAATATTTTCATCCAGTTATAATGAAACATTTGGAAGGCAAAATCAGAAGTTCTAAATGGACCACATTCGTATACCAAAAAGGTATTAATCCATGTTCAATACATTATAGGTATGTCCATATCGATGTTCTTAATTAGTGTAGTCTATAAAACTAAGGGACCATATCTACCAAGGTTATTGTATTTCAGCTTCTCACCGTCCTGAAAGGCTGGAAATGGTATCGAAAAATTGTTGAAACAGTAAAGATGGTCACTGATCAGATATATAATCATGTGACTTAAAGTGTCAAGAAAAAAACAATCACTTACTCATAGTGGAAAAAATAAAGAGGTATACCAACTAAAGTTTTTGTATCTCTGTCTCTGACAGCCCTTAATAGCTGAAAACGGTGTTATATGATTACTTAGACTTCGTTCTATAGGCTGGTATTCAGATAAATAAATCTTATGGCTTAAAGTGTTAATATTTTTGATGAATGCATTGAAAATAGAGGAAAAATGCGGAAAAATAAAATATGTATACATAGAAAAGTTATTGTTTATTGGCCTTCAATGCTCAAAAAGAGCTGAAAATGGTGTTAAATAATTGCTGAGATAATAGTCTTTTGTATGAAATCGGATTAATTAATTATATGATTTAAAGTTTTAAAACTATTATTGAAATTATAGATAATTAAAGAAAAAAGTAGGAAAAATAAAAGGGGTATACTTACAAAAATCTAGTATCTTGGCATCTGACGTTCCGGAATAGCTGAAAATGGTGTCAAATGATTGCTTTGATTTTGATCTATAAGCTTGTATTCATATACATAAATCATGTGAATCAAAGTGGAAATAATTTTTATGAAGGCATAGAAGATATGAAAAAAAAATGTGGAAAAAGTGAAGGAGTATAGGCACAAAAAATCTTGTATCTTGGTCTTTTACGGGCCTGAATAGCTGAAAATGGTGTCAAATGATTGCTTTGATGTTGTTCAATAAGCTTGTATTCATAGATATAAATCATATGACTCAAAATGGTGATGATCTTATGAAGGCATAGAAGATGGAGGAAAAAATGTGGAAAAATAAAGGGATATACTTACAAAAGTTCTTGTTTCTAGTCAAACAATGATTATAAAGAGCTGAAAATGGCATCAAATGATTGTTTAGACAATTATCTATAGGTTTGTTATCAGATAAGTTAATCATATGATTTCAAGTTTTAAAAATATTATTGAAATCATAAATTCTTAAAGAAAAAATAAGGAATAATAAAGGGGTATAAAGTTCTTGTATCTCGGCCTCTAGCAGTTCAAAATGGCTAAAAATGGTGTTAAATGATTGCTTTGACCAAGACACATTGGTTGGTATTCAAATGTATAAACCATATGATTAAATGCATTAATGATTATATGAATACGTAAAAATTAGACGAAAAAATACGGAAAAGATGACGGAGTATACATACAAAAGTCCTTGTATCAAGGCCGCAGACGGCCATTAAGATCTAAAAATGGTGTTAAATAATTGCTATGACAATTATCCTATGGTATGAAATCGGATGAATTAATAAAATGATTTCAAAGTTTAAAAATATTATTGAAACCATAGATAAACAAAGAAAAAATGAGGAAAAATATAAGGGGTAAACTTATATAAAATCTTATATCTTGGCCTCTGATGGGCCTGAATAGCTGAAAATGGTGTCAAAAGATTGCTTTGACCTTGTTCTATAAGTTTATATGCATATATATAAATCAAAGTGACTCAAAATGGTAATATGTTTATGATGACATAGAAGATGGAGGGAAAATGCGGAAAAAATAAAGGGATATACTTACAGAAGTTCTTGTTTCTAGTCAACAAATGATTACAAAGAGCTGACAATGACATCAAATGATTGTTTAGACAATTATCTATTGGTTTGTAATCAAAAAAGTTAATCATATGATTTAAAATTTCAAAAATATTATTGAAAACATAAATACTTAAAGACAAATTGAGGAAACAATGAAGGGGTATACAAACAAACGTTCTTGTATCTCGGCCTCTGGCGGTCCCAAATAGCTGAAAATGATGTTAAATGATTGCTTAGACTAAGGCACATTGGCTGGTATATTAACCATATGATTAAATGTTTAAATGATTTTTATGAATGCGTAAAAATTATAGGGAAAAATGCAGAAACAATAGCGTGGTGTACATACAGAAGTCCTTCTATCATGGCCTCAGATGGCCATAAAGCAAAATGATATCCAAGACAATTGTCTATTGGTATATGTTCAAATAAATTAATCATGTGATTTCAATTTTCAAAAATATTTATGAAAACTTACATAATTAGAGAAAATATTGAGGAAAAATTATAGGGGTATACTTACAAAAGTTACTGCATCTTGGCTTTTTATGGCCCTATAGATATGTAGATGGCATCATAAGATTGTTAAGACAATGCTCTATTGGCCCATATTCAGATATATAAATTGTGCGACTTTATCTTTCAATAATGTTAAGAAAGAAGAGCAAAATGCAGAAAAAAAGGAATCGACTCACAAAATTACCGGTAAATCGGCTTCTAATTGACCTATAAGGCCTCAAATGGCACCCAGTTATATGTATTGCTAATGCACTGCCTGAGATATATAATAACATAATATAATTTATAGTTTCATTTAAATGGGGATAATTCTTCGGAAAGTTTTGGACAGATTATCTTCAGAGTATCTTCAAAAGTGTTTACCTCCATCTTAAGCAAGTTCTGTTAACATTAATGTTATATCGAGGTTTTTTGTAATGATGTTGCAGACTAATATTGTGAATGTTTATGTTCTATCAATATATTTCTAATACATTTCAATGAAAATTACATAAAATTCTGATAAATGCTAAGTGTCATGTTACAACCAACTATATGCAGATTCAAAGTGGGTGGGGTAATTCTGTGTGAAATAATGCCATACTTTTAAAAGATCTTGAGGTTTTTAGTGTAAATTGTGACTGCACTTCATACTTCTGCTTACAAACAATATACAATGCATTGGCAAGTAACTAATAAATAAGAAAAAAGAGCCAATTTATATACTGCACTGCAGGCGAGGGAAGGTGAGTACTACTTAAAAAAAACATTCAAACCAACTATAGCAGGAGATGTCACCTCAAACTCAAAATATGAGAGATACAGGTTTTTGGGTTCTAGGGTAACCTCCCAGACAACAAGACATATCACAAGTCTAGGAGTTTCCTGTAGAACTGCTCAAACCAATGACTGATGACAAGATCGAAGAAACAATCAGTGTCAAACAGGAAAGATTGCTCTTCACAAGATCTATTTAACGGCACGAACTGAAGATTCTTGTCTAGGAAAATAAAACACCCATAACAAGAATCGATCATTCTGTAATGCACAAAATGAGACAAAAATGAAAATATACGATAATGGCAAGAAAATCTCCATTAGGTTTGAGTAATTATTGTATTTTCGATCTTATATCTGACATAAACCCATTTTTTTACATTTCGCTCAACATTGTACAGGACAATGCCTTTCCGACTTTCGACTTCTAATATTTTGGCTACCATTTTTACTGTCCTGATACATGTCTCACAGGTTCAATCTGCAAGAATGCCTTACTGGTCATGGTGGAAAAAGTATCAGTCAAGTAACACTAATGAGGACCAGCATATGCAAGGAGTATGGTAAAATACAAAATTGCAAGTCACATATTTGATGACAATATTTCGCAAGAAAGGGAAATTTATGAAGCTTTTTTTCTTATCTTAAATAACACCACTATATAGAACACCCAGAGCGTGACCAGTTCCTGTCAGTAGGTCTATAGGTCACTGTATATAAACCAATAAGATAAGTTTCAGACTAAGCTGTGGCAGCGTTAATCATGTTTCTCACGCAAAAATAATTCCATTTCATGTCAAGCGATGAAACAAGGATCGATTTTCCGTTTATATGAAATAACTGCAATTATCTGAGAGCTTCGTAAGTTCAGTGACTAACGTTACTTACTATACTGAAAGCTCTACTAGATTGGGCCATCGTCAGTGCACTCATGTTTCAAGTATATTTTCGAGTGATTGTTCTTGCTGGATCTCTCAAGCAAAGGGTAATTCCTATCGACCACCAGAGAAAACACATAACCATCTTTATACTATACCCTTTGGTCTCTTACGGAGAATTATGTCAAGCAGAGTAGAGGGCCAGAACGTGCGCTCGATGGATCCAAACGACATGACGTCTATGGGACCGATTGGCTTAAAATGCATTTATCGTCACACAAAAAGAGATTTGTACATTTTTGTTATAATCCAATTCAAACAGCTCGATCGAGAGTTTCACTGATAACAAGAACAAGGCTTTGCAAGCTATGGTGTTCTGATGCATTTGATGGCGGCAAAGTAGCCGCTTTTGAGTCAAGAGTGATCCTTTATTTGTACCGATAACAGGCATGAAGTAGACGAGACCTTTTCTATATCATCCTACGGTAACTGCATTGTTGGGCGATTAAATACTACTTTATTGAACACGTTATGGGTCCGCACTTGTTGAAATAATTCGGCTTGGATGCAAGTGTTATGTTCCATTCTACTTATTTTACATACATCCCTGTACCGCCATCTTAAAGATTCCAGTTCCACGATGCAGAACAAACTTGATTCAACGAAAAAACTCAAACAATATCACAGCGAGATTTTAGACAAAATGAGAGAATAGACAGGATCACTTGTACGTAATCTAGAGAATGTTGGCATCATTGGTTGGCAACAATATGGCTGACTTACCTTTAGTTAGTGTTAATGGAGGTTTAGTTAGTGTTTCGCAATAAAGTTCTTCAGAAATAAAAATTGATGTCCTTCGTGTTAAGATTGATCTGTTCGTCCTCATTAAATGGATTTTTAAAACATGAAAATTGATATATCTGTCTAAGTAGACACTCATATTCGAGTTGTCAAACTCGACACTCGTTGAAGAAATCCAGATCGATATAAATAGTTCCAAAATAATTACATTACGTATATATGCGGGTCATTGCGAATGCTTGCTAATCATATAGAAAGAAATTGCTCAAATAGCTTTATAGAAAAAAAAAAACAAGCACACACATTGAATATATAACTGGACTCTGCTTGAACTTGGTCTGTTAGTAAAGGACCATATTTTACTCCGTATTTTGTCAGTCTCTTACTACTGTAACTAGAGAGATGACAAAACGTATTAAACAATTGCCAAATATCAACCCCACAAGAGCATGTTTACTCCATAGTCTGACATTTATTGACGAATTACAGGATGATCTAATAGGATTTAGAAATGAATGAATTGTATTCAATGTCTGACCGATTCTGACCTAATCCCAAGAGCCTACGCTTGGTAGAATCAACCGGTCGAGGTTAAGAATACAATACCGCCTGAATCTATCTCGAAGGCCTGTTCATAGTGTGGTACTGTATGAGAACCAGTGAGAAATGGGCACAATAAGCCATTACTACAATGCAATCTGCTTCAGTACATTTTTGTTTGATTCATGCATGTTAAATACTTTAAATTCAAAGACGGATCAATTTACATATGTTAGATACCGAGGGATCTAGTTTACAATCCTGCAACTCAACTTTGTTGATAACTATGCAAATCACCCAGTACTACACCGGCAATTCTGTTGAAGAATCGGGTAGAGCTGTAACATATAAGTGGCCCAAATTCTTCCACCATGTCAGTTCAAATTAAATGATATTGAATTTAAATTCTGCATGAGATTGACGTAAGACTAAGAAATTATGCTTCTTGGTATTCAGACTGAAAGACCTTGCAAGTCCAGCGATGATTCCTAATTGTCGTCAAATGTCGCCGTTTGCCAGCAACCTGTTCGATACAGCTATTATTCTGGCTATAAAGGAAAGCTATGCCTGAGAGGAGAAAAGTCTCTAAAAGCCTATAACCGCGGAGTCAATTTTTAAAACAGTTTAATAGTTTATTTAAGTGTCACATATCAAATACATATAATTCATTCAAATTAACAACAATCAACTACAAATTTGATATCCAGTCTATATAGACTTATGAAACATGTAATTAAAGCAAAATTTTAAACTGTATTATTGTGTATATATGTAAATTGTGTTACAAAGGATTTGACAGCGTTTCCAAATGCCAACAGGTGGAGATAATTCTTGGTTTTTACCTACCCAAATATTAACAAGTTCTTACCCAGCTAATGTTCATGGAGGAAAAATATAGTTTCTATATATTTGACTGCAATTTTTAGCTATAAACCAAAGCAGAATTGATGTTGTCAATATTGACCAGTTATGGCTTTGTTGTTATTGCGCATGCGCATCACCGAAACACGTTTTAAGGCCATTCTGTTTCCGAAAAAAAAAAAATGGGGACCATTAATAATTATTGTTTAAAAGTATGTCCCCCTGGACCAAGCTTCTCACTAACATACATGTACATGTATATATATGTCATAGTATGGGGTTTAGCGTTATATGATAGTGCGAAGGTTTATTTTAATTTTAGCGATAGCATCCGTTCATTCCCCGTGGCAACCTCCGTCACTGCGGTTATATAGCGTGTTTAGGTCGTTTCCCTTCCCCATAGCGTCCATCCACATACCTGATCATACCTTTGTCCTGTACAATGCATTGACCGTTATGGCATCTCCAATAATAGACATGCATGCTCACTTGCATGGATCAGTGCACTTGCCATTAACGCTATGAACAGATAAGGTTTACACTTTTCTGTGAATTATTTCAATGCCTTATTTGTGACTTTATAATATATTTTTCATATATTATATTTTCCAGGTATGTTGCTTTGTATGTGTATTTTGTATTTTCGTGTTTTGATTGATGTTAAAATGTGACTTAAGAGCGTTATTTTGATGTTCTTATTGACTGAATGTATTTTCATGAAATTGCAAGGTCAAGGTCAACACGTTAGAGTATATGCCTCCGTATCAGTACCACTGCTTTCATATAACATTTTCATATTTCTCGTAATCATTATTAGTCATTGTTTAGTGCACTTGCCATTAACGCTATGAACAGATAAGGTTTACACTTTTCTGTGAATTATTTCAATGCCTTATTTGTGACTTTATAATATATTTTTCATATATTATATTTTCCAGACATGTCAGATGCTGGGATCATAAGTCATTAAAGCCATTATCATATCATCATATAACATTGTCGTGTTGTGATTTCCTTCCGAAGATGAACCCGTTTAGTCGGTAACATATATTCTGTAAATATATATAAGATGTCTCCAGTTAAAAATTGTTGGGTCTGGGAGGTCTAATAATGAGTTAATTAGCAAATAGTGCATGAAAAGTGTTTAATCTGCACTGAAGTCAAAGATGCTCAGCAAACAAAGTAATGGATGACATTTTCTCTGATGCACACATTTCAATATTCGTAAAGCTAAGTAATGATATTGTATTTTACTGTTTCAATAATTAGAGAATAACTCATCGCCGTCAACCTACATGTATCTTATGAAATTCTTATCTGTCTTTGATTTTTTTTCCGACTATATGCACATGCGCTATGGTGATACCAAATAAAAGAAGACTTACCATTT